>NW_004624734.1:39287958-39305014 GCF_000247695.1 Heterocephalus glaber | reverse complement strand
AATGTCATTATATTGTGTACCTAAAATGTACCAATAAAATTAATTTTTAAAAAAGAAAACAAATAATTAAGAAACTTGCATTTAATTGTAGTTTCACTATATCCCCAAGTCTTCAGTGCATCCTTTGCACTGACCCATTAGGTACTTTTCTCTTTCTTGCACCAACCCTTTCTTCAACTTGAAATCTGATGGCTTTTTAAGTGATTGAAGACAGGTTTGGACTAATCATTAGAAGGAAATGTGTAACTATAACCAGTTATCTGGGGGGATGAGCTACCTGGTAACCTATCAGCAATAAGTCTGGCAAAAACATTAAAAAGAAAACTGCTCAGGCTCCCTCCTCCAATGGTAAGGATTGTTAGAAGTGATCCAAAGTCATTTCATTACTGTTTCACTTCCACTCTCAAATGCAGATAAGGAAGTGAGTTATGTAGTCACTACAGGTTTCTGTATTTCAGTGATACTTAGATGCCCTATGATGGAAAGTGAAAAGCTTGGTTTAAAGTGATAAAAAACTCCTTTTCTCCATTGGCTGGTGCCTAACTAGTTGCTGGTAGGAAAGCCTGACCAGTTGAAGGACAGAGTTGAAAATTTCTTTGTGTTTGATGATGTGCACTGTTTTTAGATTTCTGAGCAACACGGTGTGATTGCTATCTTGCTCCCAGAATTACCAGGAGTAGCAGGGCAAGATTAATAGGTGGGTTCATTATGTCTAAGAAGGTGACTCGAATTTTTTTTCACAGAAAATAATTGCTTTTCTGGAGTGCAAAAAGCTTTTGCTCATGCAGTGTCAGGATCTGTTACAGTGATTGGGAGATGAAGTCACTCTTGCCACTGCTTGTAGGGCAGAAAGTCAATAAATGTGATCAGTGGTTTCATACAACATTGAAAAGTCTCCAGCAGATTTCTCTCTCTTGGGACCCACTAAAAACCAGAGGACTACAGGACATAAAGTCAAATTGTCCTCCTTTGACATAGGGCCTTAAACATAATGGAATGATTTCTCTCATCAAAGATTTGAGCAGAATACTTTCTACTGATTTATCTGACTGGGTCACACCCAGGTTTTGGTCCTTCCTAGGTGGAGTTACATCAGAACTTTATTATCTGTCCAGTGGATAACTATACCTTATTTCAAATGGGTGCGAGGAGGTAATGGGAATGGATAATAAGACCCTGGGCTCTTGAGCCGGACACCTGAATTTGAAACTTGACTAATTAGTTACCTGCTGTGTGGTCTTGGTTGAGTAATTTACCTTCTCTTTGCTTCGATTTCTTATCTATAAAATAGGCGAAGAGAACTACCTCTTTCTGAGTGTTTTTGTGAGGATTAGATTATTTGTGTAAGCTGTAGGGCAGATAGTGGTGCCTATTAATAGTTATTGCTTTTATTATAGTTGATTTTACAGGGGACTAGCTGAAAATATGCATGAACTCTCACACATGTAGCCAGATTAATGTTTAATAAATGATTTTCCAGGGATTAACAAAGCAAGCAGAAATTGGAAGAGATGGAACCATGTTTTTATGTGTTTTAATAGAAAGGCAGATCTTATTTCTACCTATTTTTTTTTTCCTAAAAAGCTGTGCCAATGAGTAGAACAACTCTCTATGTAACATCACATCTTTTTTGTTTGTTCAGTTTTTCTTGAGACAGAGTCTCCTTGTGTAGTTCAGGCTGGCCTTGAACTCACTATGTAGCCCAGGCAGGCCTCTAACTTGCAGTGATTTTCCTTTCTCAGCCTCTAGAGTGCTGGGATTACAGGCATGTGCTGACATGCCTGGCTATACCACATTTTATAATCCTCTCTCAGTTGGGCTTTTGCCAGCACTGGTATAAGGATTTAGAACTACATTCACTCTGGGAAGCTCAGGAAGTGGTTTAGCGGTCAGATACCAAGCGGTGGGTATTTTCCCCAATCTAATTGAGGAGTTTTGCTCAAACTGTATTCAAAGAGGACAGAGAGGGCAGTTTAAGGGCAGGGCTACTCGAGCAGAGCACTCAAAGGAGCCTGACAGGATTTTGGTTAAAGGAAGCAGGTTTTGTCATAGACACCAGGGACATAGAACTGAGGCCAGCCATTAGGGAATGAGCACAACCCTCTACCCAGGGAAGGAAGATCTAGAAGAGGCACAGTATTTCTCTACTCTGGGTTGAGGGAGCAGGGACAAGTTTCTCCTCCTCCTCTACTTTTGGGTTCCAGTGTTGCAAGACTGGGGTGGGCACCTTTGGTGGGAGTGAGGAGCGTAAGACGATCGGGGCTTGGTGGCCAGAGGTAGCCGGTTTGGAAGGTTGGAGGGAGAACGTTTGCCTTCGATAACAGGAGCAGCCGGGAAGGCTGTGGAGCTGTGGATGAGGACTTCCGGTGCTTTGGATTTCCTTTCAGGTGCCCATCTTGCTGCACGGGTTAGGAAGAGGGCTGCCACTCAGGTTTACTGCCCTGTGCAAGGCAGAGGGGCTCCCTTTGTTGCCTAGACCCCGAAGCATGGAGTTGCAGATGCAAGAAGTCAGATGGCCCTGACTCTAGGAAGGACTGTTTACTTTTTACTTCCTTCTTTCCTCCTTCCCTTTTTTCCTTCTCTTTTTCCTTTTCCTTCCATCCTTTTCCCTCCTGTCCCCTTCCCTTCCTTCTTTCTTATACAGGGGATCGTACCCAGGGCCTTGCACGTGCTAAGCAAATGCCCTGCCACTGAGTTTCACCCCCAGCCCCTTTTATTTTGAGAAACCATCTCACCAAGTTACCCGGGCTGCCTCACCTTCCTGAATAGCTAGGGTTACAGACAAATGCCACTATGCCTGCCTTGTAGTGCTTACTTAATGATACCCCTCCAAAAAACCAAACCAAACAAACAAAAACAAATCAAACTTAACCGTCTGTAAGAAATACAGTTTTTGCTTAGAGAAAAAAAATCTGAGCTGCTTGTGTAGAATTTCCTTTTATATGGATACAGATTTTTATAAAGCCTTGAAATTCATTGAAATGTAAAGAACTCAGGCCACTGTTGACAGGAATGGTGAATGTTAGTAAATTATGCAGAAGCGTGACAGAAAAACCCTGAATCTCTGCGACTGCCCTGAGCAGCTTCTGGCTGTGGAGCTGAGCGAAGTGTGGAGTGTAGGGCGGTGGCTGGAGAAGGGGTAAAATGAGCTCGATTCTGCTCTTTGAGAAAGATGTCATATGCATCATTTTGCTTGGATGGGTATGAAATATGCTGGGAAAATAAATGTAAGTCCCTGGAGCGCAGCGACGCGACTCTAATGCTGGCACTTTCAGGAGTAAGAAAGGAGGTGATGAAGCCCTCCAGCTTATGCGACTGCTCTCTTGGCTTTTGGTTAAGGTGCTTTTCTTCTGCAGTTTAAAATTCCACTAATCACTTCAATTTTCTTTCAGCTTTAGTCATTGCCAGAATGGCTTATTCCCTGATGAGAATTTGGAAACTGAATCCTTTCATTTATCTGCTGCCCCCACCTTCCAGGATATGTGTGTGTACACATGTTCCCTCTCTCTCTGTCTCTGTCTGTCTGTCTGTCTGTCTCTCTTTGGCAAGCACATTGTCACTCTTTTTTCTGCTTGCAAATTTGAGTACTGATTCTCGTTTCAAGGTAATTGTCGCTTGCTGCTGCTATTCAGAAGGTGACACCAGGGAGATTCAGAGCAGTGACTCCAGCTCACTGTTGACTGATGTTGAGTGATATGAGCAGCAGCAGCTCAAGCTGAGGGAACACATGGGGCTGGAGGGACCGATCCACGGGACCCTTACAGCATTCTACATGATGACAGGAAAGATAGAACAAGGCAGGTTGCATCAGGAGAAGGGAATAAAACAGAACAACTGATTAGAATAGGGAGCAAGATGAACGGAGAGAGAAAAAGGAATCAAGCCAGAAAACATAAGAGAATGTCACCCCAGGCTCGGAAGCCAGTTGGGAAAGACTAAAAGGATAAGTGATAAAGACACTGTGAATATAGAAAATTCCCATTTTGGTAGAAGGTAGTTCTTGTCAACCATGTTATATAATTAATTATGTGTCCACATTTTGACATGTATAGTTTGATTTATCTATTTTTAGGGCTGTTTTAGGAAATATGGAGAACTTCAAGTCAATGATCTCCTGCCGTTGTTGTTGAAGACACAGCATTAGGGTGACTGAGAAGGGTGAGCTTCAGCTCAGGGTTGACTCACATTGGATGAGTTGGTGGTCTGTGGCAGGGCCCAGTTAAAACAGATAAATGCATGAGAGAAGCTGTTACTCTCATAAAAAGCAGCGGGGTGAGGCTGACTCAGGGGTAGCTGGACTTGAGGACTCAGATATGGGTCTCACTTCCCTGGCTCCTTCCTTTCCCTCCCTTCTCTACCTCTTCTTTCTCTTTCCCTGACTCTCTTCTGGAACCTCTGCCCTTTCTCTCCAGCCTCTCACCTACCACCCTTGGCCCTCCTCTTGTTGTCCTCCTCTTCCCTTCCTCTCTGTCCCTTGGGCTCCCTTCCTCTAAGACTGACCCCCAACTTTGCCACTCCCCACTCCCTCCTTCCGCCCATCGCTCTGATTTTGCCATTTCGTTTGGATCCCATTGCCTCTCCATGCCTGCCTCCAGTTCTCTCTCCCTCTCTCTATTTCTTCTGTTCTTACTTCCTGTCCCCCATATTTTATTCCTCACAACCGCTTCTCTCTTTGCCCCACTCTGCTCTCTTCTGCTCCCCAGCACATGTTGCCTCCCTCCCTCCATTTTCTGTTTTGCTCTGCCTTCCACTCTCTCTCCCCTCTCTGACCCTCTTTCTTCCCACTGCCTACCCTCTCATGGCTCTGTAGTCTCACACACTGTCTTTATTGTGGGACGAATTCTCTTTAATAGTGACCTCCTTACTGCTCCAGACTTATCTACCCCAGCTTGGTGTTACCACTGGAAGAGAGCTTCTCTTTCACAATATGGTGCAGGATTTTTTCTCATTTGACTGAATGGAACTTGAAAAAGCTTTAACCTGCAGAGTGGCAGTGGCTTCCTTTTCTGAAGTTCAGAAAAATCAAGGTGCTATAGAAGTTGGATTTGGTGCTGGATTCAGACCAGAGGGAATTGGATTCTGGGTAGGAAAAAAATAAGGTGCCATTAGTACTCCTATTGGAAAGGCTACTGGTTGCTATTTGCTTTAACAAAACACCCCCAGATCTCAAGTAGAACATGAAATAAAGATTTTCCCCTTCAATTTTACCACAGATTAGAGCAGATGGGGCTGGTTTTCAGAGGCTTTCTTCCACATTAATAACTGCTATTCTGTTCCTTTGCTTCAAGATTCATGAATTGGAGGAAAGAGTAGAACACAGGGTATTCAGTCTACACTCCAGTGGTATTTAGAATTTCTGCTCACATCCTATTAGCAGACATCAATCCCTCACTAGCTGCCCTTGCCCTAACTGCAAGGGACACTGGAGAATTTGCTGTTCTTATGTTTTGAGGGAGAACATGACCACAATTTGATTTTAAGAGAGCACATCACTTTCACATCCATAGTAGGGCTATTGGTATGCATAATTGGATGGCAAGTAGCTGGAGCTGAACCGATATAAAGTTAGGGCTGGGTATTTGTGAGATGTACATGCATGTTTTCATCTGAAATGCCTCCCCTCCTTTTTTGCATCTAAACCTTCTCTTGATGTTTTGCTCTTTGCTGGAAGCTACCCAGTATGGCGCTGTGTGAGAACTTGGGCTCTGGAATCACAGCATGAGCTAAGCCCCAGCTCCTCCACTGCTCTAGAGATGACTTTGAGCAAATTAGCCTTTCTAAGCTTTTGTTTCCTCCTCCTATATCCTGTGCAAGAAACTGTCATTAGGGACAAACCAACTTTAAACAGCAATTGAACCACTGTGGTGGCTGTGATGTTTTCTTTTTTAGCTGTAATTTTATCCAGCAGCTCAGTGGAGCTCAGCGAGGTGGTGCGTCTGGGTGTGGGCCGCATCTCAGGCTCCTGTTCTCCATCCACTTGAATCTGATGATTTCAGAGCTAAGGGGGGAAGTTCAAGGGTCACCTATTCCAAACTCCTCGCTTGATAGAAGAAGAAACTGAGGTCCAGAGGGGATACTTGATTATGTACCCCATCACAGAGCTGCTTAGGGCAGGCTGGAGGTGGGTCTCCTCGCCCAGTAGCACAGGGCCTCCCTTTTCAGGATGACCTTTCCCTTTTCCTAATCTTGTTATTTCAGCAGATCAAAATGTGGCAGCCTGAAGGGAAGGCTCCTCAGATCCACACTGTCGCTCAAAGGCAAGCCCGCTCGTTTCGGTAGCCTGCGGGTTCCCTCCCCACGTGCCCCAGCCTTCCTGCCCACCACAGGAAGCGGAGGTATTTTTCCGTGTCCCCCGTCAGAGGCTGTCCTATCTATAGAAACTGCTGGTGTTAGAGAGGGCTGCTGCAGCTCAATGAGAGGTGATGAGGACATAGGTAATCGCTGAAGAATAATACTGTTGCCAAGAAGATGATTGAACTCCCACACAGAAGGTGAACAGATGGTATATTTATTGAAATTCATAGGCTGTGAGATGGAATAATTTAGCTGATGGCTGGGCACCCTCATTTCAAATGGAGGGAGGCTCACGAAGGAAGGAGTGGGCCGCTAGGTGGCGTGATGATCTTGGGCCCAGTGGAAGCCGACGATCTCGCTTCCCAATACTCTGAAGAACCCCTTCGGCTCATTTCCTTATTGCGACTACGAATCTTCCCTGCGGCTAAGTAGGAACTACCATGATTTTAATACTTAAAATCATTTTATTTATAAATAAATACATATCACGAGGGACTTTTACATGGAAAAACAAAACAATCAAATAACAGGGTATTGAATTACCAGAGAGATGGATGTGTGGCTTATGGGAGCTGCAGTGTCTGGTCTAAGAGCAGCTATGGGCACCGGGGCTCTTTCACATCGTTGGTCCATCTGGGCCTAGTGACATTTCTTTCCTGCTGACGGCCCTCCCTGATGCTTTCAGTGCAGGGTGGCAGAAATGCCACCAGCTTGGAAACCTCACTGTGGAAGATGGAGTTAATAACATTAAGTCAGAGAAAGAATGAAGGAGTCTGGGCTGGGGATTTAGCTCAGTGGTTCCGCTGCCTGCCTGGCAAGCACAAGGTCTCGAGTTCGATCCCCAGTACCAAAAGAAAAAAAAAAAAAAAAAAAAAATGAAGGAACCCATAGTGAACTCATGTCATAGGATGGGAGAAATGGGGATAGGAAAGGCTATTGACAGTATTAGCCTTCGATGGCTTCTTATCCTCTTTCTTTTTTCAAAGTTACTCCCTTTGGCTTCCAAAATCAGAGCCCTAAAAAGCATGGCCAGGGACTTTGGGATGTCCACACTGTTCTGATTTGCTGATTTGGTGTGGGAACCACTTCCTGTTGATGTTTGATTTTGTAAATGTGCCCATGTCTCCACTCAGCGGGAAGCACTGGATCTTAATCTTATCACACTCTTCTTTTTTGTGCCTGAGTTTTCTCATCTGTATTATGGGAACATATACCAGTGTCATTGGACTGTTGTAGGGTTAGATGAGTACTTTTATGTAGAATGTTTAGAACAGAGCCTGACAAGTGGAAAGCACTCCCAAATGCTAGGTTTAGTGTAGTAGGACTGTTACCACTGTGACTACTCTTGCATCACTCCTATGCTGCTGCTGCTGTGACTTCTACAGTTATCACGATGTTACTGCTACTAATGATTTTACTTGGAATTTGGAGACTTTATTTCTCCTGGTGGTAGAAATATCCACTCCTATCATCTTAAAGTAAATCTATTCTCTTCTGTATTTTTAGGTAAATATTAGTAAATTCAGAAAACTCTCTTTTCCACCATTTTTCTCCTTCTCAGAGGGTAAGTTGATATCTCAGGGGTGTATGTCCAGCCCAAGCAGTGTGGTGGGGACAGTGGGGGACAGTGTGGCTCACGATCATCCTGTATGACTGGGGTACCCTCATACCTTGTAATTATTTGTTCTTTGTTCTCTGTCCTTATCTCTCGCTCCCTCTCCCTCTCCAAACCTCTTCTCAGGCATTTTTGGGCTGGCAAGGTGGGGATGGCAGACATCAACTCAGCTAGGACTTGTGGTCTGGACTCTTCATTCATTGGTAAACATAGGTAGTAATACAGTCATATGTTATTATTAACGAGTATTATGTGCTATACATAATTGTATGTGATACAGTTGTATATGACTGGAAGTGCAATAGATTTGTTTACAATCATGAGTAATGCATTGTGCTGACATTACTGCAACTAAGAGATGATTTGGCAGTAGGAAATTTTCAACCCTTTACAGCCTTATGGGACTGCTGTAGCATATGCAGTCAATCACTGACCGTAACCTCATGGGGTGCATGGCCACCGTTTGTTTTATGCAGTTTAGATACTCACTTTATAATTTTGCATTATTTATGAGGAAACATGTAGATTTGTAGCTCTTATCACTCATATTGTATACTCAAAAAGATGTGGATTAATGAAATTTCCATTTTCGTATTGCTTGGGAATTAGTTATTTTCTAGGACTGAGATTCATCCTATGAGACTGTGATGGTCTAAGGGAGACTACAGCCTCTGAACCAAACCCAATCCACCATCTGCTTTGTAGGGCTTGAAAACAAGAATAGTTTTTATAGTTTCAAATGATTTGGGAAACAAGCCAAAAGAAAAATATTTCATGACACATGAACATTATGTGAAACTCAAGTTTCAGTACCTATAAATAAAGTTTTATTGGAACACAGCCATGCTCATTCATTTACGTATTGTCTATGCCTGTTTTCAGGCTACATTGGCAGGGAGGAGTGATTGCAACAGAGACCATATGGCTTGCAAAACTGAAAATATTTACTGTTTGACCCTTTACAGAAAAAGTCCCCCCACCCTAAGATGTGGATTCAATATGAGGCAAAGAGGAATTTAGGGGGAGAGCATTCTGTTTGATATTTTCCTTACACTGTCTGCAGGTATGAGGCCAACAGCCTCCCTACGGAGGCATTGATCTTAAGGCAAGCAGGCAGAGAGGTTGTGCCCTCACCAGCCAGCGCGCAGGGTTTGTCAGTTCCACCCCTCAGCCATGGTTCCCAAAGCCTGCTGTTACTTTATGCCACCTGCATAACCTGATTTGCATCTTAAATGAGTATCTAGCTACCACTTGGACTTTTTTTCAGAATAAGGAGAATGGCTTTTATGAAGCCATCTGTAGATGAAAAATAAATAGCAGCTCACAGTCCTGGAATGTGTGATTGAGAGAGCTAGTGTGCAGTGAAAGAGCCAAACAGCTGATTTGTTCCCTAAGTCAAGAAGCTGCTAAAGAAATTTCAGTATTTACAAGATGGGGGAGGCAGGCGGCAGGCATCTGGGAGAAAAAGGGGAAAAAAAGCCATTGCACTCCACCGGCACGCTTGGCTCAGGGGTGGGCAGAGCTGTGGTCTCGTCCAGATCCTCTGCCTTCCAGAGCTCTGGGTCTACTCTTCTCCTAGAGCCTGGCAGGCTTTGTGTGAAAGCCATGGGACCCCACCTCTCTTGGGGCTATGCTGCCTGCAACACTGGGTTTTCCTGTGCATCTCAATTAAACAGGGTTTGAGCATCCAGACAGAAGTCCCCTTCATTATGTGCTTCTGCCTTAGTAATGTCAAAAATCAACAATGCAATTCATCTTCTTGTTCTTCTCTTACCTAACTATCCTTGTCTGCCAGTCACCCTCAGAGGAGTAAAAGGAAGAAAATAGCAGAAAATATGCCAATTCTCAGTTTCTAAATGCAAAGTAGAAGAGTGAAACAAAGACCGAGGAAGTGAAGATGAATTGGAAGAGTTCTCCGTAGGATAGGTTGAATATTCCTTATCCAAAATGTTTGGGACCAGAAGTGTTTCAGCTTTCAGAGTTTTTTGATTTTGGAGTACAGTATTTGAATAAAATTTACCACTTAGGCACCCTTAAAAGTTACCAGTGAAGCATCCAGTATGATATTCAGAAAGTTTTAGATTTCCGAGCATTTCAGATTTGAGGTTTTTGATTTAGGGATGCTCAATTCATATTTGAGTTCTTCCTTCCTCCCACCTCCATCCCATTTCTCCTGGCTGAGTAGACACAAAATCTCCGACCAGATACAAGGAGAGGAGAGGTAGACGAGGAGCAAGAGTGGCCTCTCACCCTGCCTGTGTTCCCTGCTCTTCCTGCTCCCCATCTGGAGCCGAGTCCTGGGGTTATTGGGACACAGTTCTCTCCACTCCATTTCACTTGGTAATGTGCAGTAGAGAGGATCCATGTCTAGCATCCCAGTGAGGTTCTGAGATTTGGCAAAACTCACAGAGGAAATCCCATTGCCATTGGGCTGCTGTTGTGTAGAGGAGCCAGCAGCTATGTGAGCCCAGAGATCTCTGCAGAGACTCGCTGGTACTGCAGGCACCCACCAGTTCATAGGAACCCTCCGGGCGGGCACAGACACTGGCTGAGAGCACACACTTAAGACGGGAGAGGGCCTTCCAACCTGCACAGAAGGCTGCATGTTGGGAAGAGGTGACATGAGCAGTCTCTGCCCAAGACATGCCATTATCAAGCTCCAGAGAGCCTTTCAAGAAGCCACCCCTGTTGTGAGTTTTGAGGAATGGATGAGCTGTGTTCTGAGGAGGCCAGCACAGATGCTATTTCTACCACTGAGGTGGCCTTGTTTAGAATATAGAGGCAAAATAGAATTCTTTTTTATTTGAGTTTTTTTTTTTTTTCTAACGAGATTGAACCCAGGGCCTTTGCACTGAGCTAGATTGCAGCTTTAAAAAAAAAAATTTGATACAGGGTCTCACTAAGTTGCCAAATTTCCCAGGTGGGACTTGACTTGCAGTCCTCCTCCCTCACCCTCTCAGAGTGTTGGGATCATAGGTGTGTACTACCATACCTGGCTTCTATTTGAGTCGTACTTTGCATAACAGGGGCTCAAAGTCAGAAGTTACATTTAGTTATAAGAAATAAATTAAACTATGTATTACACCATATACCAGAACTTGGGACAATAAAAATTATACCAAATAGAGTCACATTTATTAAATCCATTGTGCCAAATACTGCACAAGTGATTTTCATACATTTTAATGTTTAATTATTTTAATAACTGTGAGGCAGATGCTGCTGGTCCTGTCCTGCACAGGAAAGTAGGGCTTTCTGAGATGCATTAATTAGCCTAAGGCTACCTAGTCAGAGGGGGAGAGTAAGATTCTGGCCCAGACCTTGTGACTTAGTAACACATTTCCTCCACATACCCTCCCACCTGAGGGTCACATAGGTCCCTAGGTAGGCCACTGAAATCTATTTTGCCCATAGCTATTAGTGGAGCAAACCTTTCCTCTGACAATAAAATCTTTCCGGGTGTCTTTTCATGTGCCAGGTGCTTTGCTAGGCATGGCATATAAAATGAATAACATTCACTTCCCTCTGGGGATGTAACAATCTGCCTACCTTTGTTCCAACACATGGAAGGTACTCAGGATGGGCTGGGTGAGGGAATAAATTTGAAAGGTACAAAGCATCAATAAGGGGAAGAATGCCTTTGTCTAGTTTCAGGTGGAACGTTAGGAATATTGCAAGCAGGCTTATAGAAAGAGACTCTGAAAGAATCAGAAGACCAATCTGGTGGAAATAAGAGATTTGACTTCAGAGAAGATCTGATGGTTGGAAATTTAACCCTAGTTGAACAAGACCCTAGGGAACAATTGGGCTCAGAGCAAAAAAGAGATCTGAGAAGGTTCTTTATTCTTAGCATCGGTGAAGAGATATTGATGAGTGAAACTGTCAGTGAATCTCCAGGGGTGGAACTGTATTCTGAAGGGAAAATTTATTTCCCCCAAAGCACCCTTTCTTGCTTTCCATAAAACAGAACAGGGACTTAATAAAATGATTGACATAAGTAAGAAATCTAGGCCATATTATAGCTTCTGTTATCACATATTATACACTCTGTTGAATGCAAGGCATACAACTAGGATTGAAGTTTTTGTGAGGGAAAGAAGAGAGAGCTAGTTTAGCATCATACTCAGCAGTGAGTTTGGTTTCCAGGAAGTGAATATCATTCTCTATCTTTCTGCTGTTTTTTGTTGGTACCTCTGTTCTGAAAGCAAATAGTCAAGAGGGTTCACTTGTTAGAATTGTAATAGGATGTTAACAATCTTTGGTGGTTTGTGATCATTGGCTTTTGTTAATTCCCATCAAAAGGAAGTTTACTGGAGCAACCCAGGAGAGCCCATAGGATGGAAGTGAAGCTTGGAAAGGGCAGGAATCAGGCAGCTTGAAGGTCTTGAGGCAGGATTTTGTCCATAGCCTGCTCAAGGCACTGGACCTGTCTGGTGACAGGATCTCTCTCTTTTAGAGCTGAAAGGATCTGTTTGGTATAACTTGGGCTGTGTACCCACCCCTGGCCAAGGGCAGACAAAGCCTCTTGATTTAAGTCCCAAGGACTGATGGAATGGAGAAGAGGCAATTTCTCAAGGAAACAGGTACGTGTGTGTGTGTGTGTGTGTGTGTGTGTGTGTGTGTGTGTGACTGACTTTGTAGGGGAAGTTCACAAGAGGAAGTGGAATGGATAGCTGGTAGATACATACCTAGCTGAAAGAGTTCATCTTCCTAAAGCTTTGTGGACTGTGGCCCAGGTTCCTTGGGCTGGTCTTCAGAGAGCTTTGTGACTCTGCCCTCCTGTCTTGGGACTCAGCTGTGATGGCTGCTCCTCTGGATCCTGCCACCTCCAACTCCCTTCAGTGGAACTCTGTCTTCTTTGCCCTTTCTGTCTTTGCTCTTTCCATCATAATAGCAGGCTTCCTTTACCAGGAACTAATGTCTTCTTCTATGCCTCTCAAAAAACCTGTTTTGGGAAAGGATCATATAATTTTCATTTTCCTCGCCCAAGAATTACCTGTGTACATATCACTGTCACTGTAGCATATACAAACAAAATACTTTCTATGCCAGACCCTTTCCTAAGTACTTTCTCTATATGGACTCATTCAAAGTTCTCAACCATCCGATGGCATTAGGGTCACCATTTTGCAGGAGAGAACATCAGCAAGAGAAGTGAAGCAACTTGTCCAATGTTAAATCGCTGTTTAGTAGCTGGGACAGAATTTGTACTCTGCATGTCGACAGCAGTCTGTGACCTTAACTCTCGTCTCCCATACCCTGTACCCATCAGATGTTTGTCCTAACTCTTATCTTAGTAGTAGTTTTCTTCTTTATCTCCACGCTTTGGTTCAGTCCTGCATGAACTGTTTGAGTAGCATGTTAACTAGTATTCATTATTCAAGTGTATTTAGCACATTCCTGCTAGAGATGTCTTATCACAAAATGAAATATATTGCTTATAATTATTTAACGGTTCCGATTACCTACTGTGCCAACATAATTTGGGTCTAATTTTACTTTCTGTTGCATTATCCAGCCCTTTCACTTCTCCCTGTAGTCATCTACCTCATTTATCCTCTGTGAATAGCTCAGAAGATGCCCAGGGTAAATGAAGTGCTGTATAATTTGGCAGCCCCACCAAATCACTCACCATTCTCTCAGCAGGCTATATCTTCTCATCCTTGGCACAGTCTGAAAGGCCTTCATGTTTTGACTCCTGCTGTGTCTGGTAAAAGCCCTGTTTATATTCCGAGGCCCTGTGCAAACCTTGTCTCTGGTTGAAAGCCCTCCCCACTTGATCACAAGTACAGCCCGGTGATTTCCTGCTCTACCTTTCCCTCCCAGTCTGTTCTTAGCTTTGCTCGAACACCTGGTGTATTTGTGTTTTGCCATTTCAAACTCCACAAACTGACTGGCGTAAAGCAACAGGCGTTTATTTTTCACAGTTCTAGTGTCCCAAATCAAGGTGTCACAGGGCTACGCTCCTTTTGAAACTGGGCTTCTGGTAGTTTGCCCTCAGTTTGCAGCTGCCTTACTCCATAGAGTATTCTCTCAGTGAGTATGTTCACATAACCAACTTCTAAGGACACAGCTGTCATGACGGATTAGGCATATGCCATGCTCCATTATGAGTTCATCTTAACGTATAGTTGCAATGATCCTTTTTCCAAATAAGGTCACATTTGAGGACCTGGGAGCTGGGACATCAGCATTTTTTGAGGGGATGGGGCCACAATTCAACCCACAACCCCCTACTATTTTATAACCTTTTGTAACTGTGGTCTCCTTCCCTAGGCTGTGGATCACTCCTTGTTTGTCTTTGTACCCCTTACTCTGCTCCATAGTGGCTGTTCTCTAATTGTATGGCGAATGTTTACTTCTCCCCTTGGGACAGTAAATTGTGAACGAGGATATTGTGTTTTCCTTTTTGGGTTATGAATGAGTAAGAAGATAGGTTAGGGTTTCTCCTTAATATCATGTAAATTCCATGACAGCAGTGACTCTGCCTACATCCTCGACTAGTCTAATCCTTAGAACTTGCCTGACAGCACAGGTACTTAAGAATATTTCCAAGCTCAATGGAAATATTTTGAGCTCAATGGAAATTGTTGAATAAGTAGATTAAGATTTTAAAAAGTAGATTATAGAGAATTTTACAAACACCATGTTGGGCTTTCCTCTGGCCAGCTCTTTCCTATAGTTGTTTAGATAAATTCACAGACTGTTTAAGCTTTGATGTTTATGTCACCAATAATTTATTGGTAACAAAGATAATGAAGGCACTAATAAATCTTTACTATCTCAAATTTGTAACATGGTTCCCAGCTTAGAAAGGGGAAGTCATTAGAGTCACATGAAAATCCATGGAAACATTTCTCATGAACAATTTCTTTGTTCTCAGATTCTTTTGTTTTAATGTAATACCAATAGATATTAATAAAGAAAATAATGAAAAAGCAGTCTTCTTACATCTATGAAAAAATAAAACAAAGTCACATAATAAAGTAATTAGAGAATAACAATAGTTAATACACTGTGTATCATCATCTTTTCTTTTCTTTTTTTTGGTCCTGGGGATTGAACTCAGGACCTTGCGCTTGTGAGGCAGGTGTCGGCACCACTGAGCTAAATCCATAGCCCTGTGTATTGTAATCCTAAAAGTGGCCAAAATGTTAATCAAAGTAAAAGACATAGACAAAAAGACTTTCTTACAGAAGAAACAAACATAATAGCACAAAACATTCTTTTCAATGAACTAGAGAAACTAGTAGTATAAGTGAAACAAATTAGCATACACATGAAAATATTTCAAAACAATGGAATAAATAATTTGGGAAGTTATTTGAAACTGTCCCTACTTTTTATGTATCTGTCTTCTGTTTTGCTCTTTATTTGTATATATAAATATTTTAAGTTTCTTATATAAGAGAAACCATGTGATATTTAGGTTTGTATGTCTGACTTATTTCACTTAACATAATGCTCTCAAGTTGCATTTATTTGCCTACGAATGCCTCAAGTTTATCCTTCTTTGTGGCAGAGTAGTCTCCATTGCATGTAAATACCATGATTTCTTTATCCATTCATCTGTTGATGGATATATATGTTATTTTTAAGATTTAGCTATTATAAATTGTGCTTATAAACATAGATATGCACATATCCCTGTGATATGATGATTTTTAACTCTTTTGGGAAGATAGCTAGAAGGGAAATAGCTGGGTTAAATGGAATTTGTATTTTTAGTTTTTTGAGGAATCCTCTTATTTCCATAGTGATTATACTAGTTTATGTTCCCACAAAAAATGTAAAAGAGTTATTTTTTCACCCACAAGCTCGCTGCATTTGTTATTATTAGATATTTTTGATGATAGCTGTTCTTTCTGAAGTAAGGTGGTATCACAATGTAGTTTTA
Organism: Heterocephalus glaber; assembly: GCF_000247695.1. The sequence goes on along the minus strand of NW_004624734.1, from coordinate 39,289,208 downwards.
GTTTGCATTTCTCTAATAGCCAGTGATGTTGAACATTTTTTTCATGTATTTATTGGCTATTTGTACTTATTCCGAGAACTGTCTATTCATTTTGCTTGGGTCCTTTTATTTTAGGATTCTACTTTTTTGAGTTCTTTATATATTTTAGATGTTTGTCCTCTGACCAAGGAATAGCTGGCAATTTTTTCCCCCTATTCTGTAGGTTAATTCTTCACTATGTTGGTTGTTTCCTTTGCAGAAGCTTTTTAATTTGATATGATCCCATTTGTTGATCCTTTGTATTATTTCTTGTGCCACTTGGTTCTGTTCAAAAGTCCTTGCCTACATCTATGTGATTGAGAGTTTTACTTATTTTGTCTTCAAGCAGGTTAAATATTTCTGTTTCAACTTTTAGATCTTTGACCCATTTTGAATTCAGTTTAGTACATGGTCAGATATATGGGTCTAGACTTAATATTCTGCATGTGGATATCCAATTTTCCCAGCACCATTTATTAAAAAGGCTATCTTTCCCCCAGTGTATGTTTTTGACCCCTTTGTCAGAGATCAAACATCTGAATCCTCCTAGGGTTGTTTCTGCTTCCTCTGTTCTGTGCATTGATCCACATACCTAGTTTTGTTTGTCTTTGCCAGTACCATGTTGTTTTAATCACAGTAGCTTTGTAGTATAACTGCAAATCTGGGATCATTATGCACCCGGCTTTGCTTTTGTTACCCAGGATTGCTTTTACTATTCTGAGTCTCTTCTGGTTCCATTTTCAGATTGTTTACTTTAGACTTGTGAGGAATGGTGTTAATATTTTAATTGTGATGGTGTTAAATCTGTATGACAGTTTTTGGAGGACAATCATTTTTAAAATTTACATATTAATTGGTACATTTTAGGTATACAATACATTTACATTTATCATTGGGTGTTTGTACCTGAACATGATGTGTCTTAGTTCTTATTTTTTTCCCCATTACCTGTGCACCCTTCACCCCCACTGCCCTTCCCTATTTACATAGATTTTGTTTTCATTTCACATAATTTTTCCTTGCCTTTCTTCCCTTTCCCCCTCCTCTCCCACCACCCCTCCACCATTGGACCTTTTCCTATTTCACATTATCAATTATTCATTTTAATCATTTTCATCCTTATTTACACTTTCAGTTTCTCACCCTAGAGATACTATTCGGTATTTACACATGTGTGTCCTATTTATTTCACTTAAGAGTATGGCCTCAATATGCATCCATTTAGCTATAAA
>NW_004624734.1:39254804-39266245 GCF_000247695.1 Heterocephalus glaber | reverse complement strand
ACACTTCAAAGAACTAGGACTGGAAGTCCGATTTGACCCAGCTATTCCCCTGCTGGGTATCTTCCCCAAAGAATTAAAAGAATCATACCACAGTAATATATGTGCACCCATGTTCATAGCAGCACAATTTGTAAAAGTTAAAATTTAGAAGCAGCCCAATTGCACATCAACTGGAGACTGTGTAAAGAAAATGTTGTTTTAAAAAAATAAAATGGAGTACTACTCAGCCATCAAAAATGAGAAATTAGAGACATTTATAGCTAAATGGATGCACATTGAGGCGATACTCTTAAGTGAAATAAATAGGATATACATGATTTCTGCCAATAAATCTTTGCAAAGCTTTAATCTTTTATCACATATTACACCTAGGTGTTAATGAGTGTTTCAGGCAGGGATGTCAGTTGTACTCCAGAGTTCATGCTGTCTCTGTTTTTATTATTATTTTTTTTTATTTTGGTACCGAGGATCAAACTTGGGACCTTGTGCTTGCGAGGAAGGCACCAGAACCACTGAACTAAATCCCTGGCCCAATGCTTTCTCTTTATATTGTGCCACTGATGCTGGGAAGTGGCTGTTTGCATTTCCTAGACCTTCCTGTATCTAGCTGGGGCCATATGACTGAATTCTAACCAGTGAAAAATGAATGGGAATGATGTCAGCTGCTTTCAGCATAACTATGACAATCTGCTATTATCTGCTTGCCCTCTTCCTATGTCTTGTGGCTGTCTATCCATAACTGGAGTCTCCATGAAAGTCAGCAGGGTCTCCATCAGTCTAGCCCCTGAACAAATATGTGCAGCTGATCCCTCTGCCCCTACCCTCTGCTGTGTTTGGGTGGCTTTTGTGTAAAGTCACTATGAATTGAGTTTTTCCCGTGACCACTCTTAGTATTGCACTAACTAGTAAAGTGGCGTGGCACTTTCTTAGAAATCTGTTTTGGTAGAGAATTTGAGATAGTCAAGTACCTCAGTGAAGAAAGAGTGAGAGTTGTGAGTGCAGGTGAAGGCAGGAAGGATCTGGAATGGCAAGAAGTGGACTGTCAAATAAATTTCCTTACTTAATTCTTGTTAAGGCAGAGTAGCTTATTCATTATAAGAGATTTCTCATTGAGGTAATATGTAAAAGTCTTCCCCCACCATTAAGCTTTCTTAGTACAAAGTTTACCTTTTCTTATTTTCACCACCTGGAGCAAATATTTGTAAATCATGTGCTACAGGCACAGCACTTTTTAAGCACTAGAGTACATCGTTTTAGTTTCTCCTCACCCAAGTTCCCATGTCAAAGCCTCAAGATATATAAATAAGCAATTGGACTAAATAACGCAATATGTAACATCCATCCATCCGTCCATCCATCCATCATATCCAGGAGCTCTGTAGGACGTGGAGGACACAGTGCTAAATGAGACAGCACCTTTTGTCTCATGGAGCTCACATTTTGAAAACCAAAAATTATTTTATGAGTGAATTAATATTTTAAATGCCTGTCAACCATACCCTGTTCTAGTTGTGGTATATAAAAAAATACATAGAATTCTTATTCTAAAAGCTTGCTTGAGGCAGAGATAAGTCTAGCCACTCCTTTGTTCTGAAAATGCAAAAATTGCCCGAAGGGTGAAGTGAGCTGAACTGAGTGGTGGTGTTCCCTCAGTAGGTACTAGGTGAGTGGGAACTTGGATTCAAGGGTATCAGTGATAAGAGAGGTTGTGAACTCAAGTGTATTATACAAATCACTTTTAAATATTTGATCATTTTATATTTGGCGATAGCTTCTCTAAATATTTTTAGTAAAATACCTGCTTGTGTTGCCTGAATGAGACCTATATATTAATTAGAAATGAAATTCTTATTTCATGAGTGATTACTATCAATAAAAATCTACTTAATTTATAAATGAAATCTGCATTGGTGATCTTTTGCCATATAACAAATTACTCCACAAATTGGCAGCTTAAAACATTTACTATTTCACAGCTTCTGGAATACAGTTATACATTTAACTGTATAGCTCTGGCTCAGGGTCTCAGACTAAGGAACTATTTCCTACAGGCTCCTTCACATGGCTGTTGGTTGGAGGCCACAATTGCTTACTATGCAGGCCTCTCCATAGAGTTGTTCATGACACAGCTGTTCCTCTACTCAGAGTGTGCCATTCAAAAGAGAAAGCAAGGCAGACAGCTATCATATCTCTTATTACCCAACTCAGAAATAGCATACTGTCAGTTCTTCCATATTCTGTGCATCACACAGATAACAATGTGGAAAGAGACTACAAGGGACATGAACATCAGGAGGCAGAGAATGTTGGAGGCCATCTTGATAACTGGATGGCTACCATATGCTTCCTCCATAATTTTTCTTTTCTCTTAGTAGTACTGCTTGAATAAAGTGAGCATATGATCACATTCCTATAAAGACAGGCAGTCTTAGGTCTTTTAGGACTGTATTCAAAGGATTCCTTTTGTGCTTAGATGGAGGTATGTGTGTTGCTATACAGTTTTGATCTTACAGTCTCCTTTTGCCTAAATATTTGTGACTCTCAGGCCTTGTTGAACATTTAATGTGGTGTCCCATTGCTTCATAGTCCTCACCTTTGTGAGGAAGTGGGACAACTGTTGGTAAAGACCAGGCTTTGGTCATTAAGGACTGCTGCTTGCCTGGCTTTCCTTTCTTCCTATCTTCTCCACCATGTGTTGATAGCCAAATTGATTTACACATACCAGGTTTAATTGCTTAGTGAAATTGTAAGGTGTTCCTTTAACTTGAAACTTTATAAAGATAACAACACCAAATTGAGTAAACTCAAACACATGGCATGTATTCAACCAGTGATTCAGAAACCTGTGTGAGTCTCATGTCACTGGCTAGTGTGGGTCTTTAGCCACATATAAGATGGAAATCAGATATGGGCTCGTTCTTCAGCTCCTCCATTGCTAATGGTCATCACCATTGTTTGCCCTCTTCTTCATGGCCCCCTAAACAATAGGGTCCCCATATGGGGTTCCATGACATTACCAAGCAGCTGTGTATTCTTTTGCTCAATTTGTATAGAAATTACAAAGCAGAAAAGTGCAGCTCCTTTAGGGGTAGTAGCCCTGAGTTTGGAATGCCTGTGTCTATCAGCTTAATGGCCCTCTTTGCTGCTCAGAACAAGCAGCTATTTGCACCCTCAGGAACTTTTCTCACCCCTGGACATGGTGACTCCTAGAAATTCTGTGTTGCTCTATGCCATTCTCTGGCAGCTGGTTATGTTCAGTGTTACCACTGCAGCTGCTTTTGGCACTGGGAGCATTTTGTATTACGAGCTGTTAGTACCCCAGCTCAGCATGCCCTACTAATAGTAGAAATCATGAATAGACACAAATACACTACCTGAAAGAAGCTTTACTACAAATTAAGCTGCAACATGAAGAAGAACCATGCATAGACTGACCTGTTAAGGGTATGGAGAGGTTGCTTGTATAGGAAAAAAAGGTGGGCTTGTCCATGTGCTGTATCAGATTTTCTGTTCAGTCATGGGTGGAGGAGGGGCTCCTTGCAGACCTGATTGAGGAGGGCTGCAAAGCAGCAGTCATCCATGGAGGCTGCAGGGTGGAGTCATCTGGGATAGGCCTGCAAGTGAAGCTAGTTGTAGCCAAAGCAAATACCTCCCCAGGTGGCCCCTTGAGCAGCATTGAGGGGCCTAATATAGCAGACCAACTGTAAGGTGTCTGGGCCAGCTGTGGAAGAAAAATATAAAGTACCTCCTTAGTGAGAGGAGAGAAGGGCCTCAGTGAGACAGGCTCTTCTCTCCTGTCTAAATAAAACCTGCTGAGAGAAATACAAGTCCTTAGAATACCCCAGACCTATTGAATCAGGACCTTTGTTTAAGAAAACACACTTCAGGTAATTTTTACTCCCATAAGATTAGAAACACTAGCTTAGATTGCAACGGGGCCAAGAGTCAAATGAGCTTCTATCCTGCAGGATAGGATATGGGCTCTTGATGATTTGCAATGAAATAACAACCTTAGTAAGCAAGCAGGTTGGCTTCCTAGTTTTTACTAGATGAACATTTGCCCTAAAGTGAGCAGGAATGGAAAGCAGGTTTGACTGTGCTGCTCCTGTGGTGGTCTGGGCTCCAGAGTGCCTTCTGGATTGTAAGCATTTCTCCCTGATTGCAATCCAGTGAGATTCAGGAGGGTTTTATTTGTCTTTTTTCCCCCTGTGTTTGTGAAACTAAAGTCAGCTTCTGCATCTGGTGCTCTACCAAGAAGCAGTCATCAATTTCAAGTGCTAAAGTCAAAATGAGCCACAATGGATATTTTTATGAGTGCTTGCAAAGGATGTTCAAGGTAATCTAGATTATATGCAACTTGATTTCATGTGCCAACTTTAAGACTCCACAAGAGCCACGCTCCATTAACTATACAGTATAATACTACTTGTTTAGATTCCTGTGGCTGCCATGACAAATTACCACATACTTGAAGGTTTAGAAGACTGGGGATTTATTCTTTCAGTTAGTAATGCTGAAATGAAGATATGGGCAGGGTCATGCTCCCTCTGAATGCTCTAGAGACCTAGCTCTCCTTTCTGTTTTTCTTCTTCTTCTTTTCCTTCTCCTTCTCCTTGTCCTCCTCCTCCTCCTCCTCTTCCTCCTCCTCCTCCTCTTTCTCCTTTTTCTTGTATCTCTTAGGGCACTTGTCATTGGATTTAGGGCAGTTTGGATAATCCTGGTGATCTTAAGATGCTTTACTTAATTACAGTGGCAAAGAGTCCCTTACTCTCTCTCCATGTAAGGTCATAGTGACAGTTTCTGAGAGTTAGAACATGAACATAATCTTGTTTCTGGGAGATCACAATTCAACTCACCACCCTACTTTGTTTGAACCTGAAAGCAAACTCTATCTAATATAACATGTCACATGCAGAGTTAACTATCAGTTTTTCTGTGCCAGGATATTAGTGGAGCCTTTAATCAAGAATAGCTAAAGAAGCACTTAGTGATGTCCTTGGTCTTGTCTGTCTCTGAATCTTTCGTCCTTCTAATCTGGCCCTGCATCATTCTCAGATGTGATTCGCCTGTATCCATATTCTGTGCTGAACTACACATCACATTGGTTTTTTTTTTGCTTTTTGGTAGAACGACAGTTACACAATCAAGAATCCCCAGTTTCTGTTTTTCCATTTGCTTAACGTTCAGTCTTAACTGAAAATTTCTGCCCCTAGTTGATAAGTATGTTTCCATTGCTGTCATTGATATGTATAGAAATACAGACACACCAATTCTGTATTATTTCTTAAATATGACATCATTATCTTAATGCTTTCTGAAAAATGCCTCCTGCCTTTAAATGAATCTAAAACTTGGTGCTGGCTTAGGTGAGGTAAAGTAATAAACTTCTATGTAAAGTCCTTGAGAAGCTTTCTACTGTTTCTCAGAAGCAGTTCTCCTATACTTTCAGAGTTCCCTCGAGCTGCTTCTTGTTCACTGACAACACAATGCTGTTTACTGGGATTTCGCTGTTGAACTCTTGTCCATTCACTAACTATGCACCTTGAATTTACCCACCTGAATTTTTCTGAGCAATATTTGCAGCTTTCCCTCAGAAAGGTCTTTCTCACCCTCCTGGACAAATAATTCACCAGAATTTCAACAGAGTAACTAGCCAGTCCTGAAATAGGTGCGGGGCCTGAAATTTAAGTTTCCCCATGAATTGGATCCTAACTAGGCTTGAAGAGCTGTCTCAGAACTAGGCACTTTCTAGAGAGGCTCAAAGGTAAAGACTTTTAACAGAAACAGCCGTACTATAGGTACCTACTATAGGCACCTTTCAGTATGTTAGGCTTTGAAGTTGTAGTTTGGCCAGTTTTAAGGGGGAATTCACATTATTATTGTTCCAGATTGTGTCGCAACAGAGTTGGAAAAGCAGGTGCTATCCCAAGCCCATGCTCATTTAGTCAGGCGATGGTTATGTTGTTAAAAAATCTGTAATAGAAGATGCCAGTGGATTTGGATCATTGAATTGAAAGAGCCGAGGCAGACAGAAACCTACAAGACTATGTCCTATGTGTTTCAGAATAAAGTGGACAAACAGCAACTTACAAGTGGAAAGCACTAAAATCAGTATTTAAGAGTTTCATTTAACCATAACAAAGACACTTTAGCAACATTTTTTAAAAAATAGTGCTTTGTAAAGGAAATGGGGTTTTCTGAGCTGGGATTGGCCTCTCAGTGCAGTGAACCTGTGAAAAAGAACTCGATGTTCCATTGAACTGGAAGCAAATTATGTTGCCAAGGAAACCAGCCCCTTTGCGCTTCTCAGGTGAAAGCATGTTTGATCTTTAAAACAACAAAAACTGGGGTTTACATGTGGAATATTATCTGTATTGCCCAAAAAGCATAGTTACGGGGAAAACAAATATATTAGTACTGTAATTTACTAAATGATTAGAAAGCAGACAATTGTTGGGAAAGTATTTCATATGTACCATACAATGATGCTGGTAAAAATTCAGTTGTGAATTCATTAATGTCATGTACAATTATGGGGGTGATATGTCTTCAAGCTATAATGCCATTTTAAAACTAATTTTGACCAGTTAATATTTGTTATTGCTTCTGTGGGTACATGTTCCATGCTTGGAAACTAGAGATTTATCAAACCTTTCTTCTCATTTGAAAAGGCTGTTCTGAGCACCGAGAAACAGAATTATGCATGAAAAAGGGGAATATGTGCACTCCTTTAGCATTGGAGGATAGGATAGGATTATTCCACTGATTTTCATTTTGCTGACAGCTGTCTCTTTGATACCATCTCACACAAGTGTGACATTTTTTATACTTAGGACCAAAGAGTCACTTTTTGGGTATGATTTGAAAAGAGTCAGTTTGCATTACCCTGGGTTTGGCAAGGTCTTTAAATTATTGAGTTAAGACAAGGTTTATGGCCTTTATGCTTGCTGTCTAGCAAAGAGCATTGAATAACTACATTTTTAATCAAAGACTTCCTTTTACTGTAATCCTTTATTTCCCAGTGGGCCTAACCTGATTTACTATGCTGAGTGCTCTATGAGGAGGAGTCTGTGTAACCTAAGTTTTCCTTTGAGAGAAGATGTACACTGATGCAGTAAGCAGCAAGAAAAACAGACAGAAGTTTTGATGCCCGAGTTGCTTTAGTTTTTGGGATGCCATTCATTTGTTCATCTATTCATCTCTTTAATAAGCGCTTTTCCCTGCAGTATATAAAGCAGTGGAGACCTGCGAAGATGAATAAGACCTAGTCTCTTTCTTTGTAACCTCTTGACAGGAAGAGGCAGAAACAGGATGAACTAAAGCTACAATAGAACTCCAGGCATAGTGTGTGGGATGGTAGGCAGTTGAGAAATACTTGTCAAATGAATGAATTTATAAAGATGTAAAATGCAATAGAAAAATGAGGTAGGGAGCAATGAATTCTATTAGGGAATCTGAAGTCTTGGTCTTTCTTCATCTCATTTTAATCTTGATTCACATGACATTTGTTAAAAATCTGCCTTTCTTGGGCCGGGGATTTAGGTCAGTGGTTCCGCCGCCTGCCTCAAAAGCGCAAGGTCCTGAGTTCAATCCCCAGTATCAAAATAACAAAAACAGACAAACAAACAAAAACTGCCTTTCTTTGCACCTAGTCTGTGGATAGTGCAAATTTATCATTATCAACTTGGCTTGGTATGGTTTTCTTCTTAGTGTTTGTCACATGAAAATACACCCTATATTTGTTTACTACCTTGTTTGTTCCTACCCCTAGAATGTCAGCTTATAAGTGTACGGATCTTATGTGGCTTGATGTTGTATTTAGCACATAATACATGTTCATCAAATACATTTGTCGAGAGGATGTGTTTATAGTTGATTTTGAGAATAGTTTGCCAGGTTTTGATACTAGTTTGCCACCATGGAAGCATGAGGACTTACTATATATTTCAGTCTATGTGAACTGGCCAAAAATTTTAAAACTCTTTTTTCTTACACTATTTAATATTGCCTTTAAGAGACAAATTAATATAATGTAAGACACTAAAAGTAAGGTGATATGGTATGTTGATCTATACTGTTAGGTGATATACAATTATTGCCATTTTCATTCTTTGAAATGAAACAATTTCTTACTGGTAGAAATTAAAGAACATATACCTTGCTATCATGGTTATGATATCATGGTTATCATTGTTATGATTATGGACACTGGACTTCATTTACATTGGGCTTAGTCTCAACTGCAAATTACAAAGAGAAGAAGATAAGACCGTTCTCCTATGGTCACAAAGAAAGATTGGAAATGAAGCTGGATGGAAGAACTTATATTTACCTATTGAAAATACATGAGTGTTATGGCTTATATCTAGATGTCCCCCAAAACCTCATGCACTCAAAGGTGGGGCTTTGGGGAGTGACTAGATCATGGGTGTGATACTGGATTACTCCACTGATTGGTGGTTTAGTGTAGTTCTGGGTCTGGATGATGGACTCATGAAGATTGAAGACCCATTGTAGGTGTGTGTGGCACCAACCAATAAGCGTGTGGCCTGGATGGAAGGAAAAAGGAAAAAGAAGGAAGGCTGCTTCTTCTTGTTTTCCATGCTTCTCTTCTCCATGTGCCTTGGAGCAAGCCAACTATGGACTAAAACTTCTACAAACTGTGAGCCAAAATTAACCTCTCTTCCTTTAACTTGTGGCTGTCAGGTATTGTCCCAGCAATGAAGAAAGTAACTAAGATACCAGGAAAAATGGATCTTCATGGGAGTAGCCCTTGTTCTGTCTTCAAACTTGCTTATTGCAGTGCAAAGGAAAATAAGCTAAACACAACTGGAGAATTTTCAGATTAACTGACATCTAATATTTTGAGGCAGGTCTTGGAGAAATCAGGTCACCTCTCTCTTTTTTTTGCTTAAATTCTTTTATTGGTACATTTTAGGTATACAATACGTTTACATTTATCATTGGGTGCTTGTAACTGTACATGATGTATCTTGGTTCTTATTTTTTCCCCATTACCTGTGTGCCCTTCATCCCCTCCACCCTTCCCTATTTACATAGACTTTGTTTCCATTATTTTCTTTTCTCATAATTTTTCCTTTCCCTTCTTTCCTTTTCCCTTCCCCGCCCACTTCCCCTACACCTCTGGACCTTTTCTTCCTATTTCAAATTATCTATTATACCTTTTAGCCATTATTTACACTTTCAGTTTCTCACACTAGAGAAACTATTTGGTATTTACACATGTGTGTCCTATTTATTTCACTTAAGAGTATGGCCTAGATATACATCCAATTAGCTATAAATGCCTCTCGTTTCTCCTACTTTATGGCTGAGTACTACTCCATTTTATTAAAAAACCCACAGTTTCTTTATCCAGTTTCCAGATGATGGGCACTTGGGCTGTTTCCAAGCTTTAGCTATTACAAACTGTGCCACTATAAACATGGGTGTAGATATATCACTGTGGTATGATTCTTCTAATTCTTTTGGGAAGATACCCAGCAGGGGAATAGCTGGGTCAAATGGGACTTCAAGTGCTAATTCTTTGAGGTATCTCCATACTGATTTCCACAGTGGTTGCACCAGTCTGCACTCCCACCAACAATGGCGAAGGGTTCCTTTCTCCCCACACCCCTGCCAGCATTTGTTATTTGTTGATTTCTTGATAGCAGCCATTCTTTCTGGGGTGAGGTGGAATCTCAGTGTTGTTTTCATCTGCATCTCTTGAATTACCAGTGGATGTTGAACATTTTTTCATGTTTATTTGCTGCTTTTACTTCTTTGTCTGAGAAATGTCTGTTCATTTCAGATGCCCATTTTTGAATTGAGTCTTTATATTTGGGGGGTTCTGATTTTTTTCAGTTCTTTATATATTCTAGATAGTAGTCCTTTGTCTGAGGAACAGCTGCTAAAATTTTTTTCCCCACATCATAGGTTGTCTCTTAGCTATGTTGGTGGTTTCTCTTTCAGTGCAGAAGCTTTTTAATAAAGTGAGATCCCAGTTGTTGATTCTTTGTGCTAGTTACCATGCTACTGAGGTTTTGTTCATAAAATCTTTTCCTAAGCCAGTGTCTTCAAGAGTTCTATTTAACCATTCTTCCAGCCAGTTCAGTGTTTCTGTCTTAATATTTAGATCATTAATCCACTTCGATCTTAGTTTAGTGCATGGTGATAGATATGGGTTTAGTTTTAATCTTTGGCAGGTTGAAATCCAGTTTTTCCAGCACCATTTATTAAATAGGCTATCTTTCTTCCAGTGAGAGTGTTTGGCTCCTTTGTCAAAGATGAGGTGGCTGAGGGTATCTGAACTTGTTTCTGCATCTTCTAATCTGTTCCACTGGTCCTCAGGTCTGTTTCTTTGCCAGTACCATGCTGTTTATATCACAGTAGCTTTGTAGTATAGCTTCAAGTTGGGGATTGTGAAACCTCCTGCCATGTCTCTGTTGCTTAGAATTGCTTTTGCTATTCTAGGTCTCTTCTGGTTCCAAATAAATTTTTGGATTGTTTCCTTTAGTTCTGTGAAGTATATTTTTGGACTTTCAATCAGCATTGCATTAAATCTATATAGTAGTTTTGGAAGTATGGCCATTTTCACTATATCGGTTCTTCCTACCCAGGAACAAGGGATGTCTTTGCATTTTCTTATATCCTCTTCAATCTCCTTTTTCAGAGTGCTGTAGTTTTCAGTGTAGAGGTTTTTTGCTTCCTTTGTTACATTGATTCCTAGATATTTCATTTTTTGGATGCTATTGTAAAAAGAATTGTTTCCCTAATTTCTCTCTCAGTGAGTGTGTTATTTGTGTACAAGAAGGTTATTGTTTTTTGAGTGTTGACTTCGTATCCAGCTACTCTACTGAATCTGTCAATTAAGTGTAGAAGTCTTTTGGCAGAGTTTTTTTTGGGTCTTCTATGTAAAGTATCATATTGTCAGCAAATAATGACAGTTTAACTTCTTCCTTTCCTCTCTTTATTCCTTTTATTTCTTTCTGTTTTCTAATTGCTGTGGCTAATGTTTCCAGAACTATATTGAATAAGAATGGTGATAGTGGGCATCCTTGTCTTGTTCCTGATTTTAGCATGAAGGTTTTCAATTTTTGACCATTTAGTATGATGTTGGCTGTTGGTTTTTGACAGATAGCCTTAATCAGGTTGAGATACAGACCTTCTACTCCAATTTTCTGTAGGGTTTTTATCATGAATGAGTGTTGGATTTTGTTGAATGCTTTTTCTGCATCTATTGAGATGATCATATGGTTTTTGTCCTTGGCTCTGTTAATGTAGTGCATTACATATATTGATTTACATATGTTGAACCATCCTTGCATCCCTGGAATAAATCTGACATGGTCAGGTGTATGATCTTCTTGATGACCCTCTGTATTCTGTTTGCCAGTATCTTGTTGAGGATTTTTGCATCTGTGCTCATTAGGGAGATTGAC
>NW_004624734.1:39225752-39239584 GCF_000247695.1 Heterocephalus glaber | reverse complement strand
GGAGTTCTATATGCCTCACTTATCTGTATGTCCAATTCTCTACCTCTGTCTTGGAAGTTTTCTACTATTGCTTCTCTGAACAGTTTGTTTTTTACTACAATTGTACTTTCTCCTGTTTTTTCGTGTACTCCTATCAGTCTTATGTTATTCTTTGCACCATATAGCAGCTTCTGTATTGATTTCTCATGGTCCCTTACTATTTATAAGAAGTCTCTGTTTTCATGGTCCTTAACCACAATTGTGTCTTCTATATCTGATATTCTATCTTCATATTCCCTTCATCTACTGTGCATACTTTCAATGGACTTTTAATCTCCTGAATATCTGTTTGAATCTGTTTCATGGATTCCATTTCTTTCTATGTTGGGTGATCATGGTTTCCATTTCTTTCTTATACTGGACATTCATGGCTTCAAGCATGTTTCTGAGCTCATCTATTTTTTTTTTAATCTGTTTCTGTTCTAGAGCCTATTCTTTTATGTCTAATTATGTCTTTCACTCTGCTCACCGTCTCTGTAGTTATCTGGAAGATTATTTCTGCTTTAAATTTTTCTAGAGCCTCATTCATCTGTTTTGTTACTTCCTGTGCTATCCTTTCAGGGTGTCCAGGTGGTTGATTACCAGACTTTCCTCCTCATTTTCCCTAGAATTTGCCTTTTGTGGGGTGTAAGTCTGATTTTGTGCCTTGCTTAAATGCTTCTCATTTTTGCTTTTGGTATTGTCCTTGGTTTAATTCCTGGGCTCATACTTCAAAGTTGCTTATTGTAAGTATCTTTGTTGCTTGTATTTAGAACCTTTATGGAATGATTGCTTCTCAGAGGTGTCTTCCAGATATAGCTGGTCTTTAGGTTTTGAGTCTCTAATGACTCTGAGGCTATCTCATTTTCATTATGCCAGGAAGGACCACTGACTAGATCAATACCAACACCTTAGCCCAAGTGATACAATCAGCAACACCAATGCATCAAGCACATCTTAGAAAATGACAATTTGTAGTAGTTTTTAATCTATCACCTTTAACTGTGTGAATTAAATGAAAATTGAGGACTAACCCAACATACGTTTATTGTGAAGAAACTCTTCAGTATAGCAACTTTGCCCTTTGGGATGGTGAGTTAGTAGGAGCTTGGGAGGGAGGGATAGGTAGGTAGAAGGATAGGGGAAGGTTTACAGTGAGGCCAGAGGACACAGGTGAGAGAAGCAAAAAGAGAAGAAAAGAAAAATAAAGAAGAAATATGAATTAGGGCCAGAACAGGAACACAAATGGAGGTGAAAAACAATGTGAGACAGCAAGGGAGTGAGGGAGAGAGAGAGAGAGAAAGAAAAGAGAAAAAAGAAAAAACAAATAAAAATTTCAAAAGAGTAGAAAAAGAAAAAAATTAAAAATAAGAAAAAAAGTTAATAATTTTGAAAATACTAAATAAAAGATAAAAATGGAGGGCCTCCTTCAGGGTATGTTTCTGCTGTCACAATAGACAACGTGGGCAGCAGTGTGCAGATATAAGTCAATGAGTCTCAGCTAACCAGTCCCAGAACCATGAAATTCAGACAGATTTCTGGCTGCAAGTCCCAAGTTGAGCTCCCCATCCTCCTGCATGGTTGAACTCTGCAAGGTTCTACTACAGGTTCCAGCTGCCCTTCCCCTGAAGATAGTCCAGGTTCCGATGGGAGGTGATGATCCCTCCAACTTACCAAGTACGGTGGTCTGGTGTGCCTTTATTGCAGAGATTCTCTTCACTTTTCCAGTGGGCTTCAGTTTTCATCAAGGAGCCTGAGAGAGGCCCTCTATCTGTTGTTCACTTCTACAGCTCAGGACAATGGCCTTTATGCCTCCCTGTGCCTCTGTAGTGTGGAACTAGGTAGTGGCACAGACAGGAGGCCAGAGGTGGGTTGAGGGTTGGGGGCTGGGGGATGGGGGGGCTGGGGGTTGCAGATGCCCGCGTGGCTAAGCTCTTGGCTGGTGGGCATGTGGATGGGTCCTCACCATCTCACTGGTCGCAGGTGGGCACGGTGAGCCCGAAAGAGTGTGGCTCCAGTTGACCGGGGATCTCTCAGCCCAGGCAGCTAAGCTGGTCACCAGTGGGCATCCAGGTCACCTCTCTTTAGCATGCAAATAAATGAAATTCCTGGGAACCCTGAGGATAGCCTATCCTGTTTATCTTATTTTTTGGAGCCTTTTGAAAGGAAATTTAAAAAACTGAGACATAATATTTGTGCTCTTAGAAAAATTGAGACCATTAACGTCTTCAAAATAGGACAAGAAGTTAAAATTTTGTTGAATGTGAGAGATGTTAATTTCTCTGTAATGTTTTGTTGTATCCCTTCAGAGATGGGAAAGTCTCGTGACTTTTAAAGCTAAAGCCCAAGCAAAGTTTCTTTGCCCTGAAAAACTCCAACTGGAAGAAGAAGCCTGTTCTCTGAACCCAGCTGAAGCACAGATGAAATATATGTGTTCTTGCTGTTTTGATGGAGTAGAAGTTCCATGTGTTGTTGCTGAATCATGCTGTTTATACGAAGGGATCTTATTCAGTCCTGTACTCGCTATCTTAGCATCCCCTTAGGACTCCTTATTTTTATCTCCAGGCTTGACCTGAAATCTATGCTAACCTGTCTAATCAGCATCTTCACTTGGGTGTCCAGTAGAGTCTTGATTTCTCCCACAACCTGTTCCCCCTCCAGCATTTCCCAGCTGTGTAAAGTGGTGCCATCTATTTGCTGAGGCTCAAAATCTTGGAATTATTCTTGACACCTTCATTTTTTTCACATGCTGTATCCAGTCTATCAGCCACATCTGATTACCTGGCTCTGCCTTAAAATTGTCTCCACATCCATTGCTGTCACCCAGGTTCAAAGAACCACTATGCCTCTACTGAACTACCGAGGGAGCCTCCTAACTAACCTTCCTTCTTCTTCCTCCCTTGTCTAGCCTATTCTCCATATAAGAGCAAAATGAACCATAAACTAAGCTTTGATACACTCTGGCTCAAAACCTGCTAATAGTTTCCCATCATATCTAGAATCAGATCTGAATTTTTACCTTGGGCCATGGGCTGTACTTGATGTGGTCCAACCTCATTTTCCTTACTCTTTCCCTTATTTACTGTGCTCCTGTCATGTTCTGAGTTAAAAAAATAAGATAGCAAGGACAGCCAGATGGCAAACAAATGTAAGCCTTTTTGTTATAAAGCTGTTAAATGATCATAACTTTAGATCTTTAGCCAAGAGGGATACAGCAGTGAGGAGAACAAGGATCCTGTTACCATGGAACTAATATTTGAAGATGCTGTATATTGTTTAAAAAGCATATATAAAAAATAAAAAGCACATATATAAAGTAACAAGTTATATACTATAATGATTTTATATAATTTATTATATAATAACTTAGCTATGAAATAGAATCGTGATGTAAAATTCCTTACTGCCAGATATTGTTTGAATCGCTAGACATCAAGTTTTGAAGCATTCAGTTGAACTATTAGGCACACATTTAAAACCAATTATTTTTAGAGAAATAAAGAGAACTTGGAACCAACTGGCAAAGAGTTTATTGATTTTCTTTTTGAATCTGTGTGTACAAACATTTATCAGATATATACTTTTACTTCCCAACAGTGATCATGGTGGACACTTGTTTTTGATCAGGTTACCACTTATTAGGCAATGGATATTCATATGTATCCGTTGTTGAAAAATTTCTCTTATGTGTTTGGGTCCAATGTGACTGCTTTCTTTCTTTTTTTTTTTTTTTTTTTGGTACCAGGGATCAAACTCAGGACCTTGCACTTTCAAGGCAGGCGGCGGAAACACTGAGCTAAATCTCCGGCCCATAAATAGAACCTTTCTTTTTTTTGTACCAGGGATCGAAATTGGGTCCTTGTGCTTGCTGGACAGGCAGTGGAACCACTGAGCTAAATCCCTGGTCCCAATGTGACTGCTTTAAGGAAAGAAGGGAAAGGAAAAAATATGAAAGAAGAAAGAAAGATAAAACCTGCAAACAAAGCTTATGTAAATAGGGAGGGGTGAAGGGGTTGAAGGGAGGGCAGGAGAATGGGAAAAAATAAGAACCAAGATATATCATGTACAGGTACAAATTCCCAATGATGAATGTGATCATAATGTATACCTAAAATGTACCAATAAATGCAATTAAAAAATGACCTTTTCATGGGTAGAATCCTGCAGACCTCTGGAAACACTGCAGTACTCATTTGAAGGTTGCTTTCACTTGGGAGATCTTTAAATTAGAGCATGGATGTTAATCCTTCCCCTGCTGACATCAGTGCATCAATGGTGGAGTCTTTGCCAAAGATGATCTCATGGCTCTGAGGAGAAAGAGAAGAGTATGACATAAATTCATCCTAACCCTTGGAGCATTCTAGTGTTTCTTGATACAAGCTTGCCTGTCTGTCAAGGTGAAAGAGGGGAACTTTGATTGCTACCTCGTGTCTTTACAAGTCACTTTTCTTCAGGACTAGTTGGTAACAAAATGAAAAATTGCTTCAATATTAAAGGTGACTTGCAGTCAATTCTTAAATTATTTCATAATTTCAGTTTCTTATCCAAACCTAACAGTTTCAAACTCAGGATTTTTCCCCCTGGGGACAAAATTTGGATTCATTTCAATCTTTATTTAGGAATTTTGGAGAAGAATAGGTAAAAAACAAAACAAAACTGTAAGTCTGCTTTTATATTCTATAGTAGTCTTGAATCTTATTTCTTTCTTTTTTTTTTTGTACCAAGGATCAAACTCAGGACTTTTTTTTGGTACCAGGGATCAAACTCAGGACCTTGCACTTGTGAGGCAGGTGGCAGAACCACTGAGCTAATCCCCGGCCTGAACTCTGGACCTTTGAATCTTATTTCTAAGTGATTTTTTAAAAGTCAACTCAAATAGCTTTGAAAGAAAATAAAAAAGTTGTTTCAAATAACTTAAAATCAGCTGTGGTCATATCCAGATGCTCAAAATATATCAGGAGGTTGTCCTTAACCTTTGCTTTCAGTTACAGTAATTTTACTTGCAAGTGGCAAAGATTTCTCCTTATGGTAGCAACAGCAATTCTAGTCTTCTATCATTATAGAGCTCCAAGTCCAATCAAAGATTCCCTCCTTAACATGATCTCAAAAACAAAAATCTCAAAACTGGGTCTTATTGAACCACTAGAGTTATATACTTGCCTCTGGGTCAATCCCTGTGCCCTAGACAATAGGCCTGCAGACTTGAGTACAGCTGGGTCACAGGTCTCCTATGCTATGTACCAAGTATTGACAAAAATATGGTGTGCAATTGCTAGAAAGGAAGTAGGTTTTGTGTAAGCAAAACAACAGACCTCCATGTGAGGGTGGAACTCTTTAGAACAGTGACCTTAACAGTGACCTCACCAGCCCCTGTGAAAATTCACTGTAAGCTCCCCACAGAGGAAAATGAGCAAAACCCCCCAGAAATGCCAAGATTTCACTTACATTGCATTGGTAGACTGGAAATTTATTTCCTTCACATATGTGAAGGACTACTCTATACAAATATTTTAAAGTTATAAACACAGAACTAGACACTATAAAAGACAATAAAACAGGGAACTTTTTAGTCTTAGTAACCAAAGTTTTGGCACTAAGAAAAATGTCAAACAGATGTATGTATTGTGAGTCACTATAACATTATTAATAAAGGTCCAGTTGATAGTGATGTTTAAAATACACTCTTGTCTCCAAATTACCCACGTCATTCTGGTTAAAGAGATCCAGAGACCTAGAGCCTGTCACATGGGGAGTGTGTGGCAGCCTGAAGTTGGCCACCCCCTCAGAGCAGTTGTGGGGTAGGAGCCGAACACTGTGGCGCAGGGCACAGCTGACCTAACAGCAAAGGCTGGAGATGACTGAAGACACCTGGAAGAAGAGATGATGAAAGAAGAACACAGGAGCTGGGGGAGAAGGAAAGACTAGATCAAATATCCAGGGACAAGGGGACTGAATAAATTATGGTATGTTTCTATGTTGAAATATACTGAATATCCTTTATGAATTGTATTTTAAATATTTATTTATATTCATGGAAAGATTCATAATATGTTGCCAGGCAAGAGAAGCATGATGTTTTATAAGAGTATGGTTCCATTAAAGAAAATGAAACCCATGAATATGTATAAATAGTAATGTAACATTCTCAGAGATACATTTCAAATTCAAAAAGTGATTATCTCTACAGGGTGGGATTGTGGAAGATTTACCTGCTTTTTCTTTTGCTTGTTCATGTTCTAATTTTTCTACAATGAATATGAATTACTTATATAAAAAACAGAAACAGAAGGTATACCCTGTGAGAGCAAATTATTAGGATTGAAAGAGTGTAAGACAGGCATTTCTTGGTGTCAGAGAAATGGAGAAGAGAGAATCAAGAATTAGGAAAGACGTTTTTCCAACTTTGGAGATAATATAAAATTCAATTCAACAGATGTGGATGGTTGCTAGAAGAAACGGCATGTCTAGGGGTGCAGTCCGAAAGTTCCTCTAGAGGACAGTGAGGAGCCCTCTTTTAGCCAATTTTATTCAATAGGTAGGCATTTCTCCCATGGGGATATAATCTTAGCTTTGAAAAGATACCCATGTTCCATGGATAGGTCCATGTGTATGATCCAGCAGAAATGTATTGATAAGTGCAAGACAGACAGTGGCAGCTGAATGTAGCGCTATTCTCTTCTCTGTGCTGTTCCCATTGCCATAATACAGATCTTCTCCAGCTCCCACTTTGCTAGTGCAGCAGCCTCTTGGTTGAGCTTTCTGTGTCCAGTATTTTTTACCTCTGAATGACATGTATTAATTTCTTATTGTTGACCTAACAAATAATCACAAATACAGTTACATAAAAGCACACAATTTCAAACTGGGAGTGGTGGCACATGACTGTAATCCTAGGAGGCTGAGGCAGGAGGATTGCAAACTTGAGCCCAGGCTGGGTAAAATTTAGCAATTTAGTGAGCCCTGTCTTAAATAAAAACAGGGCTGGGAATGCAGCTTAGTGCAAAGGCACTGGGTTCAGTCCACAGTACAGCAAAATCAAAACCCAAACCAAAACACCACCCTATTTATTATCAGGGAGTGTACAGCTCTGAAGACTGAGATCTAACTCCCTGGCATACAATCAAGGCACCCACAGAACTGCACCCCCTTCTGGAGCCTCTATGGCTGAATTCATTTTCTTGCTGTTTGCAGCTCCTGGAGGCCACTCACCTTTCTTGGCTCGGGGTCCCCAAAGCCAGAGTAGGTTGAGGGCTTCTCATGCCACCATTTCTGTTTCATTTTTCTTCTGATGCTTCTTTTACTTCTATTGATACTTGTGATTTCATTGAACCCATCTGGATAACCCAGCATAATCTGTCTCTTTTGAGGTCACTTGATTAGTAACCTGAATTCCACTTACGACCTCAATTCTCCTTTGCCATGTTAACTCACATCTACAGGTTCCAGGGATTAGGGTTCAGTTACCTGGGGTGGGGGATTACTATTCCACTTCCCCCACAAATCATCTACATAATTGCTAGAAAAAGCTTTCTGGAGCACATACCTGGTCAGACCTCTGTCCAAGTTAAAACCTCCAAAGCCCCTTAATTATCCAAAATATTTGAAGTAATATAAAGATTTCATCAATGTCTGACTTTACATTTATCCATTTTCACCCCCTTCCCACGAGACTTCAGCACACGTGAGGACCTGCTATGCATTTCCACATCCATTTCCCTCTGCTATTTCACATTCCCTTGTTTTTTCTGACACTGGGCCTTCTGCCTCTTACTCACCTGGGCATCACACATCTCTTTTTTCCTTCTGCTCTGCTTGCTTCCTCCCATCTCCCTATTGTCCTTTGCCACCTCCTTTCCTCTCCTGATTTCTAATGTTTGAGTGTTAATAACTTGATTATAACCTTCCTTTCTAGCCTCTCTCTCTTAGGTGAGCTCATCTATTCGTGTAATTACAACCACCTTATCATTCTCAAATTTGCATCTCCAGACCAGACATGTCTATAGACTTGTCCATACAAATGCCTACTAGTACCCTTTCCTTGGGTGTCCCTATGTGGTGTGAATATTTGAGATGATGCCATGTCAATATAAACAGCCTCTTGATTGCTCCCCCTCCAATTTTTTAATCCATTCATTTGTTGAATGAGTGTTCATTATTCCACTCAGCAGTACATGTAGGCAATGCTTATTGGTTATACTGTATGAACCAAGCTTTCTTCTAACTTTTAATCTGCATAATATGTACATGAAGTAGATCCTATTATTGTTCCATTTTATATGAAGAGTTGGAAGCCCAGAAGGACTAAGTAGTCTGCCTAACTTACAGGGAAGTAAGTGATAGGACCAGGATTTGAACCTTTACAGTCTGACACCAGCTGCTCTTAATCCTAGGTTAAGCAGTTAAACAGCCTCAGGGTTGTTTCTGGTAAACTCTCAAACTCCAGGCTGACTGAGGAGGCCCTCCATTGTGCTTCCCACTTCAGTGCTTACTTCTAGGTGGCTGGGTGACTCGCAACATGTACATCTGTGCCTGTTTATTTTTTATCTCGTTCTGGAGAATATACACTGTCCTGGTCCTCTCCTGCTTTGTTTAATTATCATCATATAACTCATATTCCTGTAGCAGAATGTTCTCTGCAAATCTTTTCTTCCTGCCTGGGTGTTGGTTGCTTTGAACATAATTTTTCTTTATCGCAAAAGCCATGTGCCACTTTCTCATTCTGATAGGCCCTGAAATTCTCTGAGGAACCTTGTGTAACTAGTCAAACCGGTCATGAGCAAGGGGATCATATTCCAGTCTCCCTCTCTCTAGCAGGAAGCTTCTGTGTTTCTGCAGGATTTTTAACCTTTGCTCTGGAGGCAGTGTCAATATTGAATTTTGTGCCTGCCCTATCTATGCCTGTGCTCTAGTTTCTCTCTCTGCAGTCTGGATTCCCTACTGAGCAACATTACCTCTTGTTGGGACTGGCTGCTCTGCCCTGGAAGCTCTGTTGATTTGTATTAGGGGTTCAAGGGCCACAGAAGAACCATCCTGCTTGGCCTCTCCTGTTTGATCATGATCTAACTCAAGCCACTTTTCTGCAAATTTTCATTAGTCACGTAGAGACCCATCAAGAAAGAGTGGACAGTACCGCTCTGAAGCTCAAGTCATACTGGAAGTGAGATAAGAGGGTAAGAATGTGGTAGTTAAGAGAAAGAGGTTTGTAGCAGGCAGACCTGGTTTCAAGCCTTAGCTTCAATAAAGTACTAGCTGTTTTACCCTCAGCAAGCACTTCTATGAGTTTTTTTTCTTATGATTAAGAGTATCTGGCACATATTTAATAGGCAATGCTGCATTTTCAAAAAAGAGCACATTTAGGACCCAACATAGTGCCACTTGTGAAGAAGGAAGAAATGCTTTATCAGTTCATATTGGTGGTGAGAAAGCTAATGTCAGGAAGGGGTGACTGATTATTTGTGCTTCATCCTTTCTGCTCTTTCTGGAAGCCTGGAAGAGAATGCCCTTTTGAATTTTTAATTATGTAAAAAGTGATTAGGGTAGCAAAAGAATATTGCACTTACTCTGGCCACAAATGATGGGACTATGGCACTATGGCACTATGGCACTCATTCATAGGAAGTATATCATTAAAACCTAACATTTTTGTCTTTGTACTTTTTTTTTTTTTTTTTGCTGTTGTTTAAGTGACATGTGGCTTGAACTGTATGAATCTTGGTAATAAGTTATATGGATTTTTGCTCTTCTGATTTATTGCACAGAGTGAAGCAACCATTCCAGAGATCCTGGACCTCTCTTCCCCAAGTCTACTTCCTGTTCTCACTGCTACCCTGTTTCCCTGAAAATAAGACCTACTTGGAAAACAAGTTCTAGCATGATTTTAGAAGACATTCTCTGAACTAGAACTTCTTTTCCAGGTAGGTCTTATTTTCAGGGAAACATAGTAGATGATGATCTCTTCCCCTGTGGCCACACAAGAATCAATAAAAGCAGACTTCCTGAGGCATTTGTTGGTCAGTTGTTCCCTAATAGACATCCCAGTAAGACCTGGAGGAAAACTGTATCTTTTTGTGCAGCTTGTGTATTACTTAAACTTGTATGACTACAATGAAATACTTGTGTCAGCCGACTTGTAAGAGAAAATGTCTACGTAACTCACAGATTTGTTGGTTCAGAGGTACAGTGCCTGTGCTGGCTCAGTTCCTGCAAAGGACAGTGTATGACAGTGCATCTGGTGGGAGTGTGTGTAGGAGCAAACAATCACATCTCAAGCCGGGAAGGGAGAGACAGGGATGGGTGAGATCTTACTATCTATCCCTTTGAGAACAAGTCTGTAATGACCTCAGAACCTCTCATACCTCCGGCCTCCTAAGCACCCACCATCTTCCAGTGGCGCCATCTTGGAGACCCAGCTTTCAACATAAGGGCATTTGGCAAACGTTCACCATCCAAGGCAAAGTGGTGTTCAAATATTCTAATGAAGTTGCTGAGCACAGTGTAGTTAAATGCGTGTGCCAGGTAAATGGAAATAAATTTGCAGCTTAATTGTTTGACTGTCAAAACTTAATTGTCTGGTATTTGGTATGTTTTTAAAAGTGCTTGAAAATCACACTGTCACTTTTTTTGTAAAGCTTGAAATTAACATATTATTAATTTGACCTTCCTTCAAAACCAGGTTGGCATAAATGATTATACCACTTTCTTCATTAATAGCATAATTAAAGCATTTGGGACTGCTGTCAGTCTTTTTTGTTGGCAGAAATGAAATGAATACTGTCCCTTAAAAGTTAAATCTCAGGCAAGCAAAGTTAACACTTTGCAAAGTACTCTATTTGAAAGCCCACTGTCCATGACGAATTAGGGTGGAAGAAAAAAGATGTGAAGACATTGAAATTATTTTGACATAAAAGTTGAAGTGGTGAATGAATCTTGTATATTAGGTAGGTCCTTTAAATGACCATGACAACCTTGGTTATGCCTAGCACTGTGCTAGGGGCTATGGAGAGAGCCAAATGGCAAGGGTTGTTTGGTTGGTGCTTAGCAGTATGGAGCCTCTAATGATCTCTGGGTCTTTGAGATATCATTCCAGATGTCATCATATTTGGAATATTTAACTGTGATTCCTAAGGCTTAGCACAGTCTTTTCTATGAAACTGAAAAGCAAGGCTTGGAAAATTCACTGCAGTTCAGCTGGAGTAGAGGTGCTGGTAGCAGCAGAAACAACCAGTTAGCATGTAAACATCTACATAGTATTATTCATTCAAAACTAGAGCATGTTTCCTTTTTGGTATTAAATCATGTACTTCAATTAGATCTTGGTTCAGGTACCTATTTAACCTTGAAAATTTCACATAAAATTCTTTTAGGACAATCTAGTTAGTGCTATTGTCAAAGTTTTGCAGCACAGTGTGCTTCTTTCTCAAACTACAATATTTTCCTTTCCATATATGGAGTCCTATGCTTGGGAGAAACCTAGAAGGAATATTCTTCAGTTTCTTCTTACATAAAATGATGATGGTAATGGGTACCTCACAGAAATGTTACAAGAATTCAATAAACTCATTATTACCAATGAAGACTAAATTCAGCTGCAAGTGACAGAAATCCCCAGTCATGGTGCTTTAAGCAAGTTAGAAGTTTATCTCTCAGCTGAGCAAAGTCCACAGGGAGTTTAGTCTAGGGCTACTGTGTTGGCTTCTTGACAATCAGAGGCCTGGAGGTACTAAGAAATGCTAGCTGTATTCTGGCATAGCCATGGGCCTAGCTACAAATTGGTGGTTCTATTATTAAGGAAGAAGGAGAGAATCAATATTGGGGGCAACTGGCATTTTCAGGCATAGTAATCTGTGAAAATCAGACCTAAGATATTCTTCAGTTGCTTTTTCGATTCTCTGCTTTTGTCTTTTCCCTCTCTCAGCAGTTAACACCGGGGGTGGGGTTCTGCATTGGATCAGAAAGTGTTAAGCCTGAAAAGGGAGCTTTTTGGCAGTAAGGAAGGAGTTTCTGTGGCCAGTTTTCATTAACTTGTGATTGTGGAAGAAAATCTTGGCATAGATTAGTACTAAATCATGTGTTGTGCAAAGAGTGTTCAATGTGGACAAAAACTGGTGTATTAGCATTCACATTTAAGTAGCTAATTATATTCTCAGCATTTAAAAAATGTGGAAAACAAACACTTTCCAAGAGTACTTCAAAAACTATTTAGCAATGCTGAAACCCATTGTAATTAATGCACAAGAAAAGAAAGGATTATTCTCCAGGATTTTTAGGAGCATATAATTACAGTTTTCCTATGTACATGTATTATGTGTTCCTTAGGAAAATTTCATGGTCTGGCTTTATTTTGACTGTCTTCCATGTGTTTGCTTTATTTTCTTCCAGTGTTTCATGCTGCAATGATTATTTTTCTCTCACTTTGCACCTGAATTGAATGAGTTATAATCTTTGTCCTTGAAGTTGAAATTCTAGAAGAATTCTCTGAAAGCTATGTGGGGCCTACACATCACTTTTTTTTCTCAAGGAAAAAGAATAGACTTCTCAAGAATGGAAAACTAAAGGAAAATTAGGAAATTCTCAAACCAGAGTCATGGTCTAGATTCTTTGTGTAAGACAACTGTGTGTATTTGATGCGGACAGGGACTTTTCTGGCTGTATTTCTAAAATGTGCTTGGTACATGGTGTACTGTCACTAAAAACATCTGGTCTAAATGATGAGTGAATGAATAATGTGTGATATAATCTGGCAGCATATGTGTAAAAGACATGGGATTTTAATTGACTGAGAACTTCATAGGAGTCAAGGTTGACTTCCACAAAACTGAGACATTAGATGCTAAAAGGAATTTACCTTTTATTTTCTGATTTAACCACATCTTTTTTTTTCATTTATATTATTTTAAAATTTATTTTTCAATTTTTATTAGTACACATTTGCAGTTCCTAATGATTGCATTCTGCATGGGGAGCTGGTACAGGTACATAACACATCTTCATTCTTTTTTATCCCCTTCCCTGCCTTTCAGTCCCTCCATCTCTTGACCCCTTGACCTTTGCAAAAGATCTGTCTCCCTATTTTTCTATTTTATCTCTTTTATTTTGCTCTTTCTCTATATTTTGGGTTTCTCTTAGGAGAAATCATGCAATATTTAAGCTTGTGTGTCTAATTTATTTCACTTAACATTATGGTCACAAGGTGCATCCATTTTCCTATAAATGACTCAAGTATATCCTTCTTTCTAGCAGAATATCCTTCTTGTGTACATATATCACATTTTCTCTAGGCATTCATCTGTTGATGGACATATAGGCCGCTTCCAAGATTCAGGCATTATGAGTTGTGCTGCTCTAAACAGGGATGTATGTGTATCACTGTAATATGATGTCTTTAACTATTTGGGGAAGATACCCAGAGGAGAATAGCTGGCTCAAATGGACTTTCTAGTTTCAGTTTTTTGAGAAATCTCCATATTGATTTCCATAATGATTGTACTAGTTTACATTCTCACCAACTGTGTAGCTTTCCTTTTTCCCTGAAGCCTCCCCAGCATTTGTTATTTGATTTCTTGATGATGGCAATTCTTTGTGGAGTGAGCTGGAATCTCAGTGTAGTTTTAATTTGTGTTTCCTTAATAGCCAGCAATATTGAGCATTGTTCATGTATTTATTGGTCATTTGAACTTCATCTGAGAAGTATCTACTCATTTTGGTTGCCCAATTTTTGATTGGGTCTTTTTTTTCCCCCCATTAACTTTATTGGTACATTTTAGGTATACAATACAGTTACATTCATCATTGGGATCTTGTACCATTACATGAGT
>NW_004624734.1:39197019-39210404 GCF_000247695.1 Heterocephalus glaber | reverse complement strand
CTCATATTAATTCCATTCCCTTCTTTCCTTTCCCCTACCCCTCCCACTTCCCCCTCCCCTTTGCCCCTTTTCTTCCTATTTCACATTATCTGTTATACCTTTTAGGACTAGGAAAATTTCTGTTAGGTGGGCTTTAGGGGTACATTTTTCACAATCATCAATGTTTTAATACATTGAACAAAGGGTACAAATATTCTGGTTCTTTGGCCATGGCTTATAAATATTTTAGCTGAGAGAATCTTTCATCTATGTTGCTTTATAGGAATTTGAGTTGTATAGGAATCTTAATTATCAGAATCTTCTTAGAAGCCTCTAAGATTTGAGATAAGTTTACATATTATTATATGAACCACAATTTGCTTTAAGAGCTTATCTAAATCCCATCTGTTTGATTGGAAAAAAGAACTCGGAATGAATCCATCTAATTTTCAGTTTTCTTGCTTGGAGAGAACTGTGATTGAAAGTCAGAGCAGGAATATGGGTTGCTGCTGCTTTTTTTTCTTTGATGGTTTCTAGAGGACATTTTAGAGTTTCCATAGTAATGTATGAAGAGTCATCATTTTCTGCCATGATTTCCCAGCAGAAGAAAGAGTAGTGATAACTATGGTTTAGGAGAAATGAAAAAGTTGATACCAGATCTTTTAAATTTGTGTGGCCAATGGGGGCAGAGCATTATTCTGTCAAGTTGAGGGTGACTGATTCCCAGGACCACAATGTGGATAATGAAATTACTAATCACCCAGTAGTAATGTCAGGGAAATGCACTCCTTATTTTGATAAGGCATTCAAAAAGGTCCTGCCAAATTGCCTCTGAGGTTCACTAGAGCATTCTTGTGTTGGAACCTAATAATGATGCTCCATGCTCTTGTCCTCCATTGCTTATCTTTTCTTTCTTACCCTTCCCTGGTCCCTTGCTGCTCTGTGGCCCATCCTGTCCCTGTGTTCTCTATCTGTTCTCACTGTGTATTTCTTGGCATGTTTTCTGTAGTGGTCTGAATCTCTGGAAGAGCGGGGTTATATTCCTGGGCACCGTCGTTGGCATCTTTTCATTGCTCTCAACCTGCTGGGCTTGATGTATTTCTTTCCTTGTAATGATTCAGCCTGTTTTCAGGTTTTCTAAAAATAATAGCATTTATACCTCATGTCATAAGGTGCATCTTTGTTTTAGTAAGTCTGAACAAATTGTTTTCATTGGTGAATTGAGTCATGAAAAATGCCTTCTTATCAAGCTATCCAGCTTAAGCATGGACTTTCTGTATAGATAGCAAAGCCAACACAAAAGACTGTGGTAGGAACAGCCATTGCTTATTAGATGTTGGGCTGGACAGGGATTTCCCATGTCTGTGAGTCCATTTTTAAGACCTTCAAAATTTACATTTTCCTTAGCTGATTTTGCTTTGAAGCAATATTCTATAATGATTTTAAAAATTGGTTATCATTCACATTTACTGGAGCAAGCCTGGTGTCAATGAAAATTGGTCTAATAGTTTGAAAGTTTTTCCTCTGCTTATTTAACAGAGTAAATTCTGGAAAAGTCAAGGGGATCTTTTTCATTAGAAGAAAACCAGCTTCCTTACATTGCCAGTTGTGAAGGAAAGTCCCTTGACAGTAAGGGACATAAAAGTGATACTTTTAAATCTTATTTATCTGTTGCTGCCCCAACCTATGCCCAACCTTCCTTGCTCTGTTGGTTAAAATCACCAAGATTTTGCTGATAAAGTGTCTGATGGTCTCAGGACCAGTCAGGGAAAATTGTCTTGATACACAGCTACTGTAGATTTGCCTCCCTTTTTTTCAATACAGCATGAAAAGACCAGGTAGTAGTTGTTTCAGTGGCAGAAATGGGAATCTGCATGAGGTACCAGGCATCCCAGGTACAGTGTGGCTTTTGTGTTTGTGGGGTCAGAACTGGAGAGAAGAATGGGACTTTCCCTCCCATAATGGGAAACCTGGGAAAGTCACATGTTTATGGTCAGAGTCCATCCATTGTCCACACATTCATCCAGCATGCACCGACAGAAGGCTCACCTGCAAGCAGTGAGGTATGTGAGTGTCCTATCTATGGGGAGCTTAGGGTCAAGCAAGGAATACCAATTTGGAGTTTCAGCTGATATAAGTGCAGTCTCAAAGTCAGAGAGGAAACTTGAAGGGATGATGCTGTAAACACCTGCACTGCAAGTTTGGTTTACTTTCTCAATTTTCTGAGGGAAAGGAAAATTTTAAGAAAGATATTGAAACAGAACAGAGATTGGTATGGGTTTCTTTTATACCTTTTACTTCTTATGCTCTTCTCTGGTGTTTACTGAATGGTACTTTATGGAGAACCTCATGATAAACTCTGAATGAAATTTCTGTGGTACAAGAAATATTAGACTCTTTCCTTTAAGGTTTTTCTCAAAGTAGAAAACTTGTAGCCATTAATCAGCTGCTCAGATTGCTAGGTATTAAATGTTTACACTCTCAGTAGTGTGGAAATGGTAAATAATTCATTTTCAGAGTTGATTGGGAAAAAGTTATATAAAAGAGGACTTGGTGTAGCATTTGACTAGGCACTGTTGGAGAAGGGGTACACCCAAAGCTAAAAGAGGAAAGGCTTAGTTTGGTTCACAGTTTGTAGACGTTTAAGTCCATAATAGGCTGGCTCCAAGGCAAGGTAGTATGACAGAGGTACATAGCAGATGAGAAACAGTCCATGGCAAGGCAGGCAAGAAGCAGTGGAGTAACAAGCAGCAACAGCAAGCTTGCCTTTTCTTCTTTTCCCTTTATAGTCCATCCAGGCTGTAAGCCTATTGATTGGTGCCACCCACACACAAGGTGGGGCTTTTGTTATCCACACCCTTAATCCACATTCACACACTCTAGATCCAGCCACCTCCAAAAAGCCCCACCTATACCACATGAGGCTTTGGGGGGAACATCTAGATACACCATACTACTGGTGAAGATGGATTCTTTCTGTAGCACTAAGGAATGAATTTAGGGGACAGAAGGAGCAAAGAAACAGAGGAAATCTTAAGAATTTTGTGGTAATCTATAAGGGATATAAAAAGAATACAAACTCTAAGGGGTCATTGTGTTCCAATATTGGCTGCAGATGGCTTAGAAGGCCTTTAACTATTTTCTCCTCCCAACTCGGCTAGATGCAAAATCCCTCTTAAACACTGATTGTCAGTCTATCTTAAGGTCAGAAAACATAAATTTTTATTTAGTGAGACAGAAAATAATTCTCTGATATACACTTGTAGTTCAGGGAATGCACCTGAACTTAGTCTGCTTAGGCTGCTATAGCAAATACCACTGACTACAGGGTTTAAACAACAGAAACTTATTTTCTCATAGTTCAGGAGGGTAGGAGTCAGATCAAGATTTTAGCAGGGGTGGTTTCATCCTTTCTCACTGTTTTGATGGCCGCCCTCTGTCGGTCAGTGCATGATGCCTTCTCTGCTTCTGTACATGCCTGTGGCCAAATATGAATTGAATTAGGGCCCATTCTAAAGACCTCGTTTTCACTTAGCTCCTTATACTGAGGATTAGAACTTCTACCTGTGAATTTGTTTCGTGGGGAGAGGACACGATTCAGCCTATAACCACATCTAAGGCAAAAGAAGATGATGAAAAGAGGGGCAGAGGCCATGCATCAGCCCTGACCCTTCCTTCCAGGTCTCTGCTCTCTATCCCTCGGACCTGTCCCAAGTGATAAAATGAGTCCCCTCCAAAGAGGGTGTTCCCTGGGCCAGCTTCCCATCGTTCTTTTCTAGGAGAATTTAGACTGATGTTATCTGGGAGCTTTTCAATTCTCAATCTTAGAATTAGCAATGCTAGTTTCTTACCATATTTATTGCAGTCATCTTCTTATGTGCATGGTAATTTTTACCATGATGAGAGGAAATCTCTGAAGATGAACAGAATAGATAGAATAAACAGATGCATTAAGTTGCAACTACATAATTTTTCTTATTGTCCCCCTTACAGAGTTAGTACATTTATTTGACTTTAACCTTGACCTTCGAGGAGATGTCCCTTTTATTTCTAGTTTTGTTTGTTTTCATCTACTGGCTCATGTTGATGTCCAGAGTTCTCCTATTGTCATTTCTAAATTCTTATTGTACTCTCTGGATTTTGAGCTAACACTGCAGTGCTCATAGTTACTAAATATGCACTGACAGTGCTATTGCATTCCAGGCAAAAACAAAAAACGAAAAAAATCCACAATGAGGGAGAATAGCAGAGTGACTAAAACTGGGGACTTGAGCCAGATTACTGGGGTCAAATCCTGGACCTGACACTTAGGACTGTGCAACTTTGGCTGTGTCACTCAGTTTTCAAAACATCGGCCTTTTCTCCTCAGTTAAGTGATGATAATAATAATTCCAACTTCATAGAACCATTGTTAGATTTAAATGAGCATAAAGTGCCTGACACATAATAAATGCCATGGAAGTGTAAAAGATAATAATTATGACTCTGCTTCCTTTGTTCTGAGTAGCTTCCCTGGAGAGTTAGACCTTGCTTGGCTTCTCTGTTTCCTCCTTACCAGATTTTTCCTTTTATAACAGAAGCAGGGGGGAGCTGTCTTCCTTGGAATGCACCTTTATGCCAGTTGCCCCACAGGCCAGACCAAAAATCATCATGGTTGACAAGCACTGGACATTTTGCTTGTCTTGGAGAATAATCTGCTTGAACAGTCACAGTCAGGTTTCCCCTTCCTTGTCCAGACTCCACTGAAAGGAGGGGCTTCCTGGGCTTCAGGGGAGACCCTGACTGTGCCTCATTTCGATGCAGATGTACCACTATTTTGGAGTCAGGAGTTACCAGGGGAGCATTGTATAGTTTTGTCACAGTAGGGAGGATTAGTACTCTTCTTGTATCTTAGTTGAGATCTACAGGACAAATGTGTTTGGAGGTGTTGAGGGTGAGATTCTCTCACTTGCTGAGGTTGAACAGGCTCCTGATCATGGTTGTGTTGTGCCTATGTCCTGCCTTGGGCTGGGGACTTTATTGTCCCTTAGTGACACTTCATCATTGCAAGACCTCCAAGGGCTCCCAGATTCACATAGCTCCACTGTCAAGGCACCAATTCATACATAAATCAGCAGGAGTTCAGGGCCACACCAGCGTCCTCACTCTTCAGCTAGTGTCCCTTGGTGAGAGGGTGACTGCATTGTTTTGTTTTTAAATCTTTATTCTTAATCCTCTCATTCTTCCTTGTAATTTAGGTCCCTTCTTGAAATTCATGGTGACTTATTGAGAAGGTCTTGATAAATCTCCCTTTTTCAGCAAGGTCTTGCCCTCCATGATGTGGAACCTTTTATTGGCACTATATCCTTCCTTGCCTCATCCTGCAGCTCCAAAGTCCACTCCTTTCTCTACTTATCTGTTCAAACAGAACATCTCTTCCTAGCTTTAAGGTCATTTTAGTGCCACCTCCCAAGTTTCCACTGCTCCCCCTAGATGGACAGACTTCATTATCATGACCACAGCTGCAAATGTACCCCTTTTCCCACATCAAGCTTCCATGTTACTGCCTCAGTGAAGTAGGGGGCAGGACCTTAACTTTAAGTTTATAGATACAGTAGACCCTCAGGTTATGACTGGTCTGACATACGAACAACTTGGGTTAATTAGGTTAATGGAAGATTCGTCTGCCTCTTGTTATCTCTAGTGTGTACTCAGATAAACATCCAGATCTCAGCTGTATTGTCTTAGTTACAAACCAGCCCTCAGGAACCAATTGCGTTTGTAAGTCAAGGGTCCACTATAATTGAAATGATTTATCTTAAACACAGTATCTCAAGGCAAGTCAACAAGCACTTTGGAAAATATCTGGAGTGATGAAATTTATTTCAAGTGCAGAAGAGGTTCTTTGCCTTTGCCAGGCAGTTTCTAGGGCCATATATAAAAGATATTTCTCATTAATCAAACTAATTTATCTACCAATATTAAAAATGTTCAAAAATTGGCAGAATATACCATCTTCTTGCAATTCAATAATGTACATTATATAAATTATAAGTTTCAGATATTGGTCTTTTTATTTTAGAATCATTAATAAGACAAAGCATTGCTTACAGATGTAGGTAATGGGATGTTACTAAGTTGTTGGAGTGATACTTGCTAAGTCATTTTGCTTCTTTTAAAAACATTTCTTAGAGTTCCTTCTTCAAATCTTGTTATGTGTGGTTTAAATTCTCCATGTATGAAGTCTTCTTTGAAAATCTTTATTAAAATTCTTGAGGGTAGACATCAAGTCTCAGTCATGAATGGATGTTCAATAAACAGTTAAATCATTGAAGTTGTCTCAGGCTAGTTTTCCAAGTTGGAGAACAGACTATATTCAATCCTTGCCGTCTACAGTGGAAATTTCATTGGTATTATCAAAATGAGACTCCACTGGGTTTAAATAATGAAGGTGTGAATAAGAAAGATGTGAGATAAACTGAGAAATATATTTCTGCTTTTGTTTTTCTACTCACAGTGGGATTCTGAAACAGAATCTCAGCAGGAGTTTAGATGGTTGGAATCCTGTCAAAGACATATACTGAATATTTGGTGTTGTGAAATCACATTTTAGTGAGTGCTTTGTTAGATTAGCAATGATGATTGAAAGAAAAAAAATAGTAGAAAAGAATGTATTATAATTTTTTAATTAATTCTGGAAAGTTTTGGTTTGATTTGCTTGTGTTCTAAGATAACATGGCTCTTAATTTCTGTTCCTTACATACTTAACTCTCAGTATGCTTGGATTATTATGATTTCTCCTCTTTTGGTCTTTACAAAGTATAATTTGGTTTGAAAACGGAACGCTTTCAGGTAATGTTTTCTGTTGATGAAACCTGCATATGACTGTGGAGACATACAACAGAGCTGATGGGAATGGCAATTTTGCATTGAAAGTTTAGAGAAATGGGCACTGAAGGAGTTCTTTCAAGTCCTGATTTCTGTTTTCTTTTCAAGACCAAACTGTTTAGGGGTATGTCTTATTCTGTGAGGAAGAGGAGGGCAACCAGTAAAGTTGAGGAATCACAATTTTGAGGTTAGAGAAAAAAACCTCAAAGGCGTAGACAATGACTTTTTTTTGTGAGAAGGAATGTCTAACCAGAAGGTGTGGACAAAGAAGAAATAGGTTTCTTGGTACAGCAGTGAGTCTCCCAGCCATCAGAAGTATTGAAACAGATTCTGTTGGTTGTCCATCAGGGTGGTGTACACTGGTTGCCTTCATTGGGTAGGAGTTTAGAGGCCCTTGGTGGGGAGAAAGGCATTACTGCAGGGATTCTTTGTATGTAAGAAGATTAGGGGAGAAACATCAGAATGTAGTAAAACTAACATTGTCACCATATTGCTGGCCCCCTTGGATAGAAGATTTTTGTTTTCTAGTGAAGAGTTGAATCAAAGCTTTCCAGTCCTCCAGAGTTCCTTCAAATTAACAACTTGAAATAATAGTTTTCTTAGCCTTAACATTTGATAGTTGGCTGCAGGCCCAGACCACTGATGGACCTAAGCCATAGGGCAAGAGCAGCAGAGCCATGTGCTTGATAGAGCCAACAAGAAAGACTCACCATATGGGGTCCTGATTTTTTGTAAGGAATCTTCCAGAGACTCATCTCATTCTGTACTCTAATTCAGTGAACATTTATTGTTAGTGTTATTACATATAAACTAATTTAAAATAAAATATAACCTTGGTGGTTATGATTTCTACTTCAATTAAAGTGTAAGATATTTAGATCTATTATGAGCAAGGGAGCAGGAAGAGGATGATAAAGAGGATGCTATCTCAGGCTTCAGTAAACTACTGTCCTGTGGGGACCACAATGGGTTAAAGTGACAATGATGTAATGTAATGAGCTCTGTGTAAAGATATACACACTATGCAAAGGGCACGGTCATTCAGTTTGCCCCGCAGGAGTAGGATAGGCTTTGCAGAGGAGTTGGCTTTTCAGAGGGTCCTGAGAAGTATGGCTTTGCCTGTTAGAAAAGCTTATTTCAGGTGTAACAATCATTATGAGAAAATGCATAGAGGTTTTGAAGTCCTTAGACCGTTTTGAGAACTTTGAGTACTCTGGTGAGGCTAAGTGTAGAGTACCTAGGGCTGGGGCTAGTTTAGAAAGGGCTGTGGATATTATGATAATACTTTGAGCTTTGATATTTAGTGGTGAGCCTTAGAAGCTTGTATACATGGCCTCTCTGATTCTGTTAGGGATTAGTATAGTGGCTTAAAGCGATGAGGAGTCTGTTAGTAAGCTGCTTGAAAGGGAAAGAGGGAGAGAAAGAGAGAAAGAGAAACACACCCCCACACACCCCCACGCACGCATGCATGTGAGCACATGCAGGAGCAATGTGGGACTCTGAGAGACTCAATACTGCATTACACTTTTGAAATCATCTCTGTCTGAACCTTTCTTAGTGTAAGGTTATCATAGTAGTGTAGGCCAGTTAAATCCTTTTCATCAGAGGATTTATTTTTAAGAAGTTCAAAGGTAGAAAACTTGGAGTAGACTTAATAAATAAATGAAACAATACATAAATTGAAAGGAAGGAGATGAAAGACAACTTCAGATAGCAGCAGTCCAGCCTCAGAATTGTAGGGTTTAACAAAGGTTAAGAACTAAGAATGGGGCAGTGGAAATTTGGAAAGCTTCAAAGAATTTTTGAATAAGATAATGAATTAAGCCCTAGACTTAATAATACTATGTTGGGAAAGCCTGCAGGATCCTCTGGTAGAGATATTTGTCAGATCAGAGTTTTTGCTTGTTGACATATATCAATAGCTCCCACTGATGGTAGAAGCCATGAGAATATGTAAAATACCTGAAGCAATACTTGTTTTAGTGGAAACAGTATTAAACACAAAAGTTTGATGAAAATAACCCTGAGAGGGGGCAAAGAAGTGAAACTTTGAGAGGATGTTTGAAGTTATAGAAAGAGAACCCTAAATCAGATGATTCTGTTGAAGATTTAGGCATATACAAAGCAAAGTTAAAAATAAAGATTTGTGATGCGGAATCTAGCTCTGACTCAAGGTTTGAGTGCTGTGATTTTCAAAGGCTTTTCTGAATTTGTGAGTGAAGAAGTGCTAGGGAGAGGATGGCTGAGTCATCTGCCCAGTAAATGGATGGAAATACAGTCTTGACCTCTCAATATTTCTTGCTTTTATTCACTGCTTACCAGGAAAACTTTTTAAATTAAGTTTATTGATATATTTTAGGTATACAATATGATGACGTTCATCATTGAGAATTTGTACCTTTACATGATGTATCTTGGTTCTTATTATTTCCCCCACTCCCCTGCCCTCCCCTCCACCTCTCTACCCCTCCCTATTTATAAAAACTGTTTCCATTTTTTCCTTTTCTCATATTTATTGCTTTCCCTTCTTTCCTTTCCCCTACGCCTCCCGCTTCCCCTTCCACTTTACCTTTTCTTCCTATTTCACATTGTTTATTATACATTTTGATCCTTATTTACACTACTTTCCTTTTCTCACACCAGAGAAACTATTCAGTGTTTACACGTGTGTCCTATTTATTTCACTTAAGTGTATGGCTTCAATGTGCAACTGTTTAGCTATAAATGTCTCTCGTTTCTCGTTCTTTATGGCTGAGTAGTACTCTGTTTTATAAAAAAAAACCCCTGTATCTTCTTTATCCAGTATCCAGTTGATGGGCAGTTGGGCTGTCTCCAAGTTTTAGCTACTACAAACTGTGCTACCATAAACATGGGTGCACATATATCACTGTGGTATGATTTAATTCTTTTGGTAAGATGCGCAGCACAGGAATAGCTGGGTCAAATGGGACCTCTAATCCTAGTTTTCTGAGGTATCTCCATACTGATTTCTGCAGTGGTTGTACCAGTCTACACTCTCACCAATAGTGGAGAAGGATTTCTTTTTCCCCACAACCTCACCAACATTTGTTATTGGCTGATTTCTTGATATCAGCCATTCTTTCTGGAGTGAGGTGGAATCTCAGTGTTGTTTTCTTTTGCATTACTTGAATGACCAGTGATGTTTAACATTTTTTCATATGTTTATTTGCTATTTCTACTTCTTTGTCTGAGAAATATCTGTTCATTTCAGATGCCCATTTTTGGATTGTGTCTTTAAATTTGGGAGGTCTGATTTTTTTAAAGTTGTTTATATATTCTAGAAAGCACACCTTTGAGGAACAGCTGGTAAAAAATTTTTCCCACATTGTGGATTATATCTTTACACTGTTGGTGGTTTATCTTGCTCTGTAGGAGCTTTTTAATAAGATGAGGTCCCATTTGTTGATTTTTTGTGCTCATTCATGTGATACTGAGGTTATGTTCATGAAATCTCTTCCTACACCAATGTCTTCAAGAGTTCTACCTAACCTCTCTTCCAGCCGGTTTAGTGTTTCTGTTTTAATATTTAGATCTTTGATCCATTGTGATTTTAGTCTAGTGCATGGTGAGTGATATAACTCTAGTTTTAATCTTTGGCAAATTGAAACCCAGTATTTCCAGCACCATTTATTAAAGAGCCTCTTTCTTCCAGTGAAGGTGTTTGTCTCCTTTATTGAAGATGAGGTGGCTGAGTATATTTGGAGTTGTTTCTGTATCTTCTAATCAGTTTCACTGATCCTCAGGTCTGTTTCTTTGCCAGTTCCATGCTATTTTTATCACAGTAGCTTTGTAGTATAGTTTCAAGTTGGGGATTGTAATACCCCCTACGTTGTGTTGTTGCCTAGAATTGCTTTTGCTACTCTAGGTCTCTCCTTGTTCCAAATGAATTTTTGGATTATTTTCTCAAGGTCTGTAAAGTATGCTGTTGGAATTTCATGTGGGATTGCATTAAATCTATATAGCAGTTTTGGGAGTTTGGCCATTTTTTTTTATATTGGTTCTTCCTAACCCAGGAGCAAGGGATGTCTTTCCATTTTCTGATATCCAATCTCTTTTTTCAGTGTGCTATAGTTTTCAGAGTAGAGGTCTTTGATTTCTTTTGTTAGGTTGATTCCTAGGTATTTCAGTTTTTTGGATGCTATTGTGAAAGGAGTTATTTCTTTGGTTCCTCTCTCAGTGAGTCTGTTGTTCATGTGCAGGAAGGCTATTGATTTTTGAGTGTTGAACTTATATCCAGCTACTCTAGTGAATTTCAATATTAAGTCTCAAAGACTTTTAGTGGAGTTCTTGGGGTCTTCCATGTAGAGTATTGTGTCATCTGCAAATAATGACAATTTAACTTCTTTGTTTCCTTTATTTCTTTTATTTCTTTCTCTTGTCTAATTGTTGTGGCTAATGTTTCCAAAATGATATGAAACAGGAGTGATGTTAGTAGACATCCTTGTCTTGTTCCTGATTTTAGCATGAAGAATTTCAGTTTTTGACCATTTAGTATGATGTCAGTTGTTGGTTTTTCAAAGATGACTTTCGTCAGGTTGAGATAAAGACTATCTATTCCAATTTCCTGTAAGGCTTTTATTATGAATGTGTGTAAGATTTTGTTGAACTCTTTTTCTGCATCTATTGAGATGATCATATGATTTTTGTCCTTGGCTCTGTTAATACAGTGTATTACATTTATTGATTTGCATATGTTGAACCATCCCTGCATCCCTGTGATGAATCCCACTTGGTCAGGATGTATGATCTTCTTCATTCTGTTTGCCAGTGTCTTATTGAGGATTTTTGTATCTATGTTTAATAGTGAGATTGGCCTATAGCTCTCCTTTTTAGTTGGGTCTTTCTCTGCTTTTGAGATCAAGGTGATTCTTGCTTCCAGGAATGAATTTGGGAATATTGGTTCTGATTCAATTACATTGAAGAGTTTAAACAGTAGTTCTTCTCTAAATGTCTTGTACAATTCAGCAGTGAAGCCATCAGGACCCATGCTTTTCTTAGTTGATAAGTTTTTAATTAGGTCTTCAATTTCGTTGATTAATATTGGGGTGTTCAGAATTTTCAGGTCTTCTTCGTTCGACTTTGATAATTCATATATATCTAGAAATCTGTCCATTTCTTCTGTGTTTTCCATCTTATTAGCATATAGGTTCTGAAAGTAGGTATTGATGATCTTCTGGATTTCTGCTGGGTCCATTGTAACTTCACTCTTTTCATTCCTAATTGCATGGATTTGGGTCTCATCTTTCCTTTTTTTGATAAGGTTGGCTAAGGGTTTGTCCATTGTGTTTATTCTTTTGAAGAACGAACTCTTTCCTTCATTGATATTTTGTATTCTTCTCTTAGTCTCCATTGCATTGGTTTCTGCTCTGATATTTATAATTTCCTCCCTTGAATGAGCTTTGGGTTTGTCCTGCTTTTCTTTTTCTAGGAGCTTGAGGTTGTTCAGCATTAGGTTGTTTATTTGAACTTGCTCTGTTTTCCTAATATGAGTATTCACCACTATGAATATCCCTCATAAAACTGCTTTCACTGTTTCCCTTAGACTACAATATCTTTTATTGGCATTGTCATTTAATTGTAGAAACTGTGTGATTTCTTCTTTAAATTCTTCTGTCACTCATTGGTTGTTCAGGAGTGTGTTGTTCAATTCTCATATGTTTATGAAATTCTTGTGCTTTCTTTTGCTATTGATCTCCAATTTCACCACAGTATTTTCTGATAATATAGAGTGGATAACTTCAATTCCTTTGTACTTACTTAAACATGTTCTATGAACAAGTATGTCGTCTACGATGGAGAATGACCCGTGTGTAGCTGAAAAGAATGTGTGTTCTCGTTTTGTGGGGTGGAACACTTTGTAAACATCTAAGTCCGTTTATTCAAGAATTTGGTTGAGTTCTAGTATTTCATTTTTTATTTTCTGTCTAGTTGATGTATGTATTTGTGACAGTGGGATATTGAGGTCCTCCACTACTATTGTATTAGTGCTCATTTGATATTTCATGTTTGTTAATCTTTGTTTTATATAGTTTGGTGCACTAGTATTTGGTGCATATTACATATATTTTTAATTAGGTTTTTTCCTTAAATTTTTTATTGGTATATTTTATGTATACAATACATTTATATTTATCATTGGGTGCTTGTAACTGTATGTGATGTATCTTAGTTCTTATTTTTTCCCCATTACCTGTGTGCCCTTCACCCCCTCCACCCTTCCCTATTTACATAGACTTAATTTCCATTCTTTTTCTTTTCTCATAATTTTTCCTTTCCCCTTCCCCTCCCACCAGCCCTACCCCTTTGGAGATTTTCTTCCTATTTCAAATTATCAATTATTCATTTTAATCTTTTTAACCCTTATTTACACTTTCAGTTTCCCACACTAGAGAAACTATTCGGTATTTATACGTGTATCCTATTTATTTCAGTTAAGAGTATGGCCTCAATATGCATCCATTTAGCTATAAATGACTCTAGTTTTTTGTTCTTTATGGCTGAGTAGTACTCCATTTTAT
>NW_004624734.1:39142746-39194722 GCF_000247695.1 Heterocephalus glaber | reverse complement strand
CCAGTATCTTGTTGAGGATTTTTGCCTCTGTGTTCATTAGCGAGATTGACCTGTAGTTCTCTTTTTGGGTTGAGTCTTTCCCTGGTTTTGGAATCAAAGTAACACTTGCTTCCAGGAATGAATTTGGAAGCCTTGCTTCCCTTTCAAGTTCCTTGATGAGTTTAAAGAGTAATGGTGATAATTCTTTAAATGTCTTGTAGAATTCAGCAGTGAAGCCATCAGGACCTGGGCTATTCTTTGTTGGTAAATTTTTGATTACATTTTCAATTTCACTCATTGTAACTGGGGTGTTTGGAATTTCTCTATCTTCTTCATTTAACTTTGGCAATTCATTTGTATCTTGGAATCTGTCCATGTCTTCTGTGTTTTCCATTTTATTAGAGTACAGGTTCTTGAAGTAGGTATTGATGATCCTCTGGATTTCTGCTGGGTCTGTTGTGACTTCACCTTTTTCATTCTTAATTACATGGATTTGAGCCTTTTCTCTCCTTTATTTGATAAGGTTGGCTAAAGGTTTATCGATTTTATTTATTCTTTCAAAAAATTAACTCTTTTTTAACCAAATTAACTGATTTTTTTGTATTGTTCTCTTAGTCTCCATTGCATTGATTTCTGCTCTAGTCTTTATAATTTCCTCTCTTGTATGAGCTTTGGGATTGTTATGCCCTTCTTTTTCTAGGATCTTGAGGTTCTGCATTAGGTTATTTATTAGGCTTCTCTCTCTTTTCCTAATATGGGCATTCAGTGCTATGAAATTCCCGCATAGAAGTGCTTTCATTGTGTTCCATAGATTCCTGTATGTTGTACTGGCATTATCATTTACTTGTATGAACTGTCTAATTTCCTCTTTAATTTCCTCTGTGACCCATTGGTTGTTCAGAAGGGTGTTATTCAGTTTCCATGTTTTTGTGGAGGTTTTGCAGTTTCTTACGTTATTGATCTCCAATTTTATCTCCAATTTTCTTATGTTATTGATCTCCAATATTATGGTCTGATAATATACGGGGAGTAACTTCAGTTCTTTTACATTTACTTAGACATGTCCTATGAGCTAGCATATGGTCTATTTCTAAGAATGACCTGTGTGCAGTTGAAAAGAATGTGCATTCTGATTTTGTGGGTCGGAACACTCTATAAACATCTATTAAGTTGAACAGCCATTTGTTCAGTAGCTTGGTTCAGTTCTAGAATTTCGTTGTTAATTTTTTGTCTAGACAATCTGTCTATTTGTGATGGTTGGGTATTGAGGTCCCCCATTACAATTGTATTAGTGCTTATTTGGTTTTTCTTGTCCATTAATATTTGTTTTGTATAGTTGGTGACATTCATATTTGGTAAATATATATTTAGGATTGTCATCTGTTCCTCTTGGATTGTTCCCTTTACAAGAATGTAGTGACTATCTTTGTCTCTCTTAATTAGTTTTAGTTTGAAATCTACTTTGTCTGCAATTAAGATTGCTACCCCTGCATTTTTCTGGGTTCCTGTGGCATGGAGAACTGTTTTCCATCCTTTTACTTTCAGTCTATGAATTTCTTTTTGAGTTAGGTGTGTTTCTTGTATACAGCATATTGTTGGATTTTGCTTCTTAATCCATTCTGCCAATCTATTTCTTTTGATTGGTGAATTGAGGCCATTAACATTGATGGTTACAATTGATAGATATTGACTCATCCTTGTCCTGATGTTTGACTGTTGCTGGCTCTTTCCTTATTTTTCCCCCTTTCCCTTTAGTTTCTTACTTTGCCTGGTGGCTTCCCTGCATTGGGCCTCATGGAGTTGGGACCTTTATTGTTTTTTTCTAGTATCTTCTTTAGAATTGTTTTTAGTGCTGGTTTGGTGTTCATGAAATTTCTCAGGTTTTCTTTGTCGTGGAAGCATCTAATTTCCCCATTGATTTTGAAAGATAATTTTGCAGAATACAACAGCCTAGGCTGGAAGTTATTTTCTTTTAGGGCTTAAAATACTTCACTCCAGGCTCTCCTAGCCTTGGAGGTTTGTGTTGAGAAGTCTGCTGTGGTTCTGATGGGCTTTCCTTTGTAGGTGATTTGTTTCTTTTTTCTAACTGCTTGTAGGATTTCGTCCTTCTGTTGGGCTTCTGGGATCTTGACTATTATATGTCTAGGTGTAGATATTTTTGTTTGTGGCTAATTGGAGTTGTATATGCCTCACTTATCTGTATGTCCAAATCTCTACCTCTGTCTTGAAAGTTTTCTAGTATTACTTCTGTGAACAGTTCTTTAATGTCAGTTGTACTTTGTCCTGTTTTTTTATGGACCCCTATCAGTCTTATGTTATTCTTCTTTGCATCATCTAGCAGCTGTTGGATTGATTTCTCATGGTCCCTTACTATTTTTAAGAAATCTCTGTTTTCATGGTCCTTAAGTGCAATCTTGTCTTCTATATCTGATAATCTATCTTCAGATTCCCTTAGTCTACTGTGCATACTTTCAATGTAGTTTTTAATCTTCTGAACATCTGTTTGAATCTGTTTCATTGATTCCATTTCTTTCTTATGCTGGGCATTCATGACTTCAAGCATGTTTCTGAACTCATCTATTTTTTTTATCTGTTTCTGTTCTAGAGCGTATAATTATGTCTTTCACTCTGTTCACCATCTCTGTAATTATCTGGGAGATTATTTCTGCTTTGAATTTTTCTAGAGCCTCATGCATCTGTTTTGTTACTTCCTGTTCTATCAGTTCAGGGTGTCCAGGTGGTTGATTATCAGACTTTTCCACTTCATTTCCCCCGGAGATTATCCTTGGTGGGGTGGAAGTCTGAGTTTGTGCATTGCTTAAATATCTTGTCATTTTTGTTCTTGGTATCATCATTGGTTTAATTCCTGGGTTGATACTT
This sequence comes from Heterocephalus glaber, assembly GCF_000247695.1. Next base: position 39,191,863 of record NW_004624734.1, on the reverse strand, counting down.
CGAAGTTGTTTATTGTAAGTATCTTTGTTGCATGTAATTAGAACCCTTGTGGAATGATTGCTTCTCAGAGGTGTCTTCCAGATGTAGCTTTTCCTTAGGTTTTGAGTCTCCGATGGTGCTGAGGCTGTCTCATTTTCATTTTACCAGGAAGGACCACTGACTAGATCAATCACAACACCTTAACCCAAGTGATACAATCAGCAACACCATAGCATCAAGTATGTCTTAGAAAATGACAATTTGTGGTAGTTATTAATCTATCACCTTTAACTGTGTGAATTAAATCAAAATCGAGGACCAACCCAACATATGTTTATAGTGAATAAACTCTTCAATATAGGAATTTTACCCTTTGGGATTGGGAGTTAGAAGGATCTGGGGAGGGAGGGCTCAATAGGTTGAAGGATAGGGGAAAGTTAGCAGTGAGGCCAGAGGACACAGGCCGAGAAGGAAAAAGAGAATAAAAGGAAAATAAAAAGAAATCTGAATTAGGACCAGAACAGGAACAAAAAGGGTGAAGAAGAACAATGTGGGACAGCAAGAGAGTGAGTATGAGAGAGAAAGGAAAGAGAATAGAAAGAAAAAAAAGAAGAGAAAAATAAAAATTTGAAAAGATAGGAAAAAAAATTAAAAATTAGAGCAAAAAAAATAACCAATAATAATAATTTTGGAAATAAAAAATAAAAACAAAAATGAAGGGCCTCATTCAGGGTGTGTTTCTTCTGGCACAATACACAATGTAGGCAGCAGTGTGCAGATATGTCAGTGAGTTTCAACAAGCCAATTGCAGACCCGTGGGATTCAGGCAGATTTCTGTTGGCAAGTCCCAAGTTGAAGTCCCTGTCCTCCTGTAGGGTTGAACTGTGCAAGGTTGTACTGCAGGTTCCAGCTGCCTTTCCCCTGAAGATAGTCCAGGTTCTGATGGGAGGTGATGATCCCTCCAATTTACCCAGTACAGTGGTCTGGTGTCTCCTGTGTTTTTGTAGTGTGAACCAGGTAGTGGTACAGCCTAGATGCTAGTGGTGTGTGGGGTTCCTGCAGGCACCTGTATGGCTAAGTAAATTGCCTCCATGGGCATGCCCAGTAGCGAGAGGTCCTCACCTCCTGGCTGGTCTCTGCCAATGTGCTGTCACGGGCTGGATGGGGTGACTCGGTACCTTTCTCTCCAGCTCCCTGTTGGTGTGCTTGGTGCGGGCTGGATGGGGTGGGGGGGTCTCCTGGCAACCTGATACCTCTCTGGCACCAGCCAGTGTGCTTGGTGCAGGCTGGATGGGGAGTGACTCCCGGTGACCTGGTACTTCTCTCTCTGCTGCCCACCCAGTGTGCTTGGCAGGGGAATGGATGGGGTGGGACTCCTGGCAACCTGGTACCTCTCTCTGCTTGCTGATTTAGATATCCAAAGTGCAAGTCTGTGTTCTCAGAGCCACAAGGTGAGGTGATGGGGCTGGTCATGCTCTGAGAGGAGAGGCTTGGCTCAGTATCTGTGGAGCCTGGGGGGGGCATGGATGCCATGGTATTGGGGGCAGAGGGCAATGCCGTTGCATATATATTTATGATGTCATCTGTTCCTCTTGGATTGTTCTCTTTACAAGTATGTAGTGTCCCTCTTTGTCTCTCTTAATTAGTGTTGGTTTGAAATCCATTTGATATGCAAATAGGATAGCTACTCCTGTTTTTTTTGTTCAGGTTCTTGTTGCATGGAAAACTTGTTTCAGTTTTCTTGTTACATGCTTTCCACCCTTTAACTTTCAGTCTATTTTGATTTAAGTGTGTTTCTTTTATGCAACATATTGTTGGATCTTGCTTTTGGACCCATCCTCCCAGTCCATTTCTTTTGATTGGTGAATTGAGACCATTAACATCGATGGTTATAACTGATATGTATTGACTTATTCTTGTCATGACCTTTTCCCGTTGCTGGATTCTCTCTTTTTGCATTTAATTTCTTGTCTTGCCTGATGGATCCATTCTTCTGTGCTTTGTGGGGTTGTAGCCCTCATTGTCTTTTCCTAGGATATTGTCCAATAATTTTTGGAGTGCTGGCTTGGTATTCATGAAGTTTCTTATGTCTTCTTTGTCATGAAACTATCTTATTTCTCCATCAATTTTGAAAGATAGTTTTGCAGGGTACATCAATCTGGGTTGGAGGTTGTTTTCTTTTGGGGCTTGAAATAATTCACTCCAAACTCTTCTTGACTTAAGTATTTGTGTTGAGAAGTCTGCTGTGATTCTGATGGACTTTCCTTTGTATGGAAATTGTTTCTTTTTTCTAACTGCTTGTAGGATTTTGTTCTTTTATATCTGATATTCACATTGGCTCATTCTGCTGCATAAATTTTCAGTGGAGTTCTTAATCTCCCGGATATCTGTTTGCATCTGTTTTATGGATTCCATTTGTTTCCTATGCTGGGATTCTATCACGTTTCTCGGCTCCTCTATTTTTTTTTATCTGTGTCTGCTCTAGAGTTATTAATCATGTCTTTCACTATGAACACAATCCTTGTTGTTATCTGAGAAATTATTTCTGATTTTACTTTTTCCAGATTCTCTTTTGTTGCCAGTTCAGGGTGTCAAGGTGGTTGAGTTTCAGATTGTTCCATCTAGCTGCCTCTTGAGGTTACCTGTGGTGATCTGAAAGCCTGGTTTTGAGTCTTGTTTAGGCGTCTTCTTATTTCAGCCAATTCAATCTGCTTTGCCTTTATTGAGGTGACTCTTTGCTCTCCCTATGGGCTTCAATTCTCAAAACTCAGAGAGGCCTTCTCTCTGCTGCTCAGCACTATGCCAATACCTGTGTTCTGAGTGATGGCCTTCTGGATCACTGCACTGGGTGGGCTGTTGTCTGGGTGGGCTTCTGGCTGGTACCAGTGTGCACTTATGGATGGTCTCTGGGAAGGCCTCTGGCTGGTGCCTGCATACCTCTAAAGTTGTTTTCCAGGTGGTTCTTTGGCTGGGGCCTGCATGCCCAAGCCACTGGTGTCTGAGTGGAGCCCTGGCTAGAGCCTGTGCACCTGTGAACCGCTGCTATCTAGGCAGGCTCCTCAGAAAACTTTTGATCTGTTATCTTAAATTTATGCACTTCCCTACCCCTACACAAGATTGAGCCTAGTTCCTTGGCCTGGAATACCTATTATACCATAAAAATGGTGTTCTCATTCATCACATATATTATTGCTAAAAAAAGCTCTCAGAGATCATCCAATCAATACACAACCCTACTCTCAGGACTTCACTCTATGCTGGTTATGGAGTTAGGCAGTATTATATTGGATTAGAACTTCCTAACTTGGGGCCCAGTGTTCTTTTTACACCCACTGTGTCTCTTTGACCCCTCAGGCTCTGGCTAGTTTTGTTAGAGGAAACCAGTTCACAAACAGCTGAGCACCTCTGTGGGAACTTAGAATATCATGTTCTTCAATTGCAAAGAACTTGAATAGAATCTGGACAGCAGTGGTCTCACAGGATGCATCAAAATGTGAGGCTCTGTTGGAAGCCATCCTGTGTCTTTCATGTTTCACATTGTTAAGGATCCTGGTTAACCCATGAAAATAATTAGCTTCCCATGACTGTGATCTGGTGAGGTAGTTCTGTATATAGTGGCCATAGGCCTGAGGAGGCACAATTTTCCAGTGAAAGTTGTGCAGCACAGAACACGCTGTCATTCTAGAGCTTTGTTTCACACAGCTTTCCAGCAGGGTGCTTGCAAAGCACGTGCCTGCAAAGCACCTGCCTTTGTCCTCAAAATCCCACTTTTATAGCTCTTGCCGGTTTTGTGAATTAAAGAGACTTTTATAACTCTTGATCTAAATGTGTAAAGTGCTATCCATTGTTTGGGTTATCCTAATACCTTCTTGGTTTGTACTTTTTAGATTCATAAAGTCAAATGTGATTAGCCCTTGGTATGCAAATTCCCAGTGGGAATAATTTCAAGGACCAATACATGTCAAAATCTGTTGAAGTCTCAACCTGTTTACATCTCAGATGTTCTTGAAACTCTAAATTGGCCTTGACTCTGGATGTATAAATGAGGGAAGTTTGAGGGAGTCCATGGGTTGAGTCAAGTACTTCTGCTCAAGGCTGAAATCAAGGAATCCTCTTAGATGGATCTGTCCTAGCCATGGTCTAAGATCAACACTCATGTCAGCTACCCAGAGCCAGACCTCTAGATCTCACAGCTGCAATTTAATCTTCCCTGGTTGTGAATTGATAATCACTTAGTACAGATGGCCTCCTATGCTTCAGTGCACAGTCCCTCTGGGCACACCTGATGTGCAGCAGAGTGATGTGGGCATGTAAGTGGGTGGAAATTTTCTAGTGTGTCACAATAATAACAATACAGAATCCTATTGCTGCTCAGCTTTCCCTAGAATTTCAGCCCACACAGCAGCCTACTTGGTTCACAGTCCTATGTGAATGCTAGACAATCAGCAGCTGATAATGAAAAATGCCATGGGAACCAGTGGGAAAATAATAGCTTACTCCAAGGATGTAATGAAATGAAATTAGCACAGACAGTAAAACAATTTAGGGTGTCTTTTTTTGTAATTAAAAAGAACAAGTAAATACCTTTACTAGAGAAATCTGAGAATCAATTAGAATCCCATCTGTTTTATAAGAGGGTTCTATTCAGAAATTAACTCTAAAGGAGCTTCTACTGAGGCATTGGCATATGTTAAAAAAAATGCCTGTTTTGAGTACTATGGCAATTTTCTTCAGTTTTTATTACCTAAATGGTTGTCCTGTGGTCTGCCTTTAGAAAGTGATGCTAAAACTGAGTAATCTGGGTATACATTTTTTTCTTCATCGAAATGTCAGTGGATTTTTATGTTCCCAACAAACAAATTCTTAGTAACAAGGTAAACTTATCTCTGTGGACTAACAGCTTTCTGAAGATTAAAAAAAAAAGGAGTTATTCATGAAATTTGTGATTTAACAAGTCCTTAAATGTATTTCTAAATGTCCCATTTTGGTATTTAGAAAAGCTCTTCCGTACACAGATCTACATATTACCTTCTAGGGTCAAAAGTTAAAATTTGAAGAGTTTCATAATAATCTTTGAAAATATTTAATTACTTTGGGATGCAAGAAAAGGGCTTGTTTTTTTTAAAGGATATTGGATTAATATAAATAATTCAGTTCAAGTTTCCGTCTCACACTGTGTGCAGTCTTATGTGAGTTGAAAAGTAAAATATTATAAACAAATCAATTATATTTCACTCCAAATGTTCTCCAAATGCATTTATTTTGGAGAGTTGAAGAAAGTTACTTTATTTGTGTGAATTAGGTGTGTCTCTCAATCTCTCTCATTTATAAAATGTTCTCTTTTTACTTGAAAGTAAAATTGTCCCATTGATTCCATAAATCATGTGACTATATATTCTCTTTTGTAGAGCCTATGTTCCCAATTTTATCACATTATTTTATGAAGTTCAGTAATGTTCAAGTGATAATGGATGATATCTATGCTAACTGATTAAGCTTCTTTGGCAGGGGGTGTAAGTGGTATAAGGCCCATTTTTGTTCAGTTAAACTTAGGAACATGAGCCTGCCATTTATGGTGGTTAGAGTGGAGTGTCAACTTGATTGGCTTTGGCGTCTATCCCTGGGGACTGGCAGGACAAACTTCCAGCTGTGTCTGGGTGGGTCATGGAAAAGTGGCTTTCGGTTCTGTGTCTGGTTCCTGGCCTTCCTCCCTGTCACTGTTCCTTTGCTTTTTTTCCAGGCAGCCGAGAATTAAGCAGGTTTGCTCTCTACACCCCTCTGCCATGAGCTTCCTGCCTTGCGTCCAGCCAGCCATAGACTGAAAACCTCTGAAACATGAACCAAATTAAACATCTCCTCTTTTTAAATTGTGGCTGTTGGGTATTGTGTCTTGGTAAGGAGAAAGCTGACTAATACACCATTAAAAACCACACAAGCCAGAAATGTTGACAATGGCTTTATAAACGGGCAAAACCACCTAATTCCTCTTTTTTCCCCTATCTTCTCCCCATCTGGGAAGATGTAGAAAAATGGAAAACAGAGAGCTCTGGGGAGAGTAGAGAATAGCTGAAGGGTCCAGGGAAACTCAGACAAGTAAGGAATGTCTCAAAGATTTCCTCTGGGGGCCACTGGTGAATTTTTTGCTTTCAGCTCATTGTCTGAGGTGACATCCAAGTAGTAAAGGGAAAAGAGAGCAAGCCTGCAGAGATTTCTGTGCTTCTGGAAGAGCATGTATATGTGTGTGTATGTGCGTGCATGTGCACGTGTGTGTGTGTGTGTGTGTGTGAATACTGAGAATTTACACTTAAACATGTAAAGCAGATAGATTAGGTTATTTAATTTTTAGAAGAGATGGACACATTTCAACACACATATATTTTTGTATTAAAGATAGCACTCATGCATACACTCCAAATGCTGTATTCTTAAGTGTTTTGAGAACTGATTGGTTGCTAGTGATTCCATATGTTGCTACGTTTTATTTTGGAACATGTTAACATCTCACTTAGGTTTCATTAAGCCACTTTTTGCCCCTAGTTTTTGAAAGATCTATTTTTTTCCTTCCAAAGAATTTAACATATCCTTTTAGTTACTAGGAAGAAAATTTAAGTGGAACTATCTATTTTTTACTATATTTAAAATGCATATAAATATATATTTCACAGTTCAAGAAAGTTTTAGGAAGATGATTGCCCTTTAATGAAGTTTATTGATGTTATAATGCCTAACTAATTCTAAATTTAGGAGATTCACAAAATAATACTTTTATATATCAAAGACTTTGTCTTTTTTAGTTATATATATATATCATAGGAAAAAAAGAGAAATTAAAGCTCTCACTTTAACTTGTTCTGTATTAATTTTAAGTGGCTTATCTAACTTTGTAGTTATTTGAATAAACAACTAATGAGTAATAAGTAATTGTACAGCTATTTTGAATTCATATATTGAAGTAGCTGTCTATGGAGATAGACATGTTGGTGTTGAACTCTTAAAAGATTCTCATTTCAAGGCTTCTATTTTTATTGACTGCTATGAAAGTCTGAACATAAATAATTTCTATGATTACGCTAGTTGAAAGGTAGAAAATGGTCCAAAAATTCTTTGTTTACATCTTCTTTGTAAAAACTTCAACTCTCATATAATGCCTGCCGAGTAGCTCTGGGGTCTTCGGGGAATCTGTCATATACCATGTAGAGCAAGCCTTTTGGCTCACATTGTTTTCTCTCTTTCTCTGGCTCCCTGTAGTGACCTCTCTATTGTAGATGGCACTTAAAGTTACCAAGACTGATTCTGGAGCCAGCTGCAGTCTCCATGGTCCTGCTGATTTCTGGGATGTAGAGTCTCAATTCTTATTGCTGTTGAAGTTGCCTTTGAAAATATCTCCTTGTTTTGCCCAAGCTGCTGATATCTAATGCTATTGCTTTTATTGTTAGTTCCTTGTCCTGGGACCAAAAGAGTCTGGGACAGGGTCAGCCTGAATGGTAGACCCTTATGCTGTACTCAGCTCACTTGCTCTCTGACCATGTTCACTGCCTTTCCTAAGAGGTTCCTCAGGTCTTTAGGTATATGGATATCTGGAGGAGAACGTAGACATGTCTAAGTAAGACCCGAATCTTAAGGTGAACAAAACTGAGGTTTAAGCCAGGGACTTCTGCTGCCTGACAATGCTTGAAAACATCATAGAAACAATTTCAAAGTTATGCTGCTTTTTTAAAAGGATGATTTAAATTGAGATTATATCAATGACAAGAGGACTTTCACATTCATAGATACCCTAAAAAGGGAGGAATATATAAATGAACAATTTTTAGGTTTTATCTTAGGCTTTCCTTATGTTTTTGATGAGATTCCTTTCACTTCCAGAGTTGGTACCAGGAAAGTACTTGAGAAATTATAATTTTATTCTTTCATTTCTTCTGTGATTGTTCAGTTAAGTTTGGTTCCTCTAATCATTTTGTTAAATAATTTTTCAACTTCTCAAATTATTTCTAGTTCTTGTTGTGAGACAAATAGCTGCAATTGATTAGCCTTCTTTTACCCCTTCAACAACTATGGAATGAAATTTATGATCATCTAGTGTCTATGTCATGCAGAGGCTTCTCTGTTTATGTCATTGTGGGCTCTGCCTTCTCCTTGAGTCATTTCTTAGAAATCAACAGATGGGGCTGTCCAGTGGCATCTCAGAGATACAGCTAAGTTTGAGGAAGTTTTCAACATGAACTATGGAACTGAACTTCACAGCCATCTGATTTCCAATTTAGTAATTACTGAAATAATTAGATGAGTTACTTTGCAGATGGCACTTAAGTTTTGTGACATATGTGTCCTTGTCATCTGTAGCAGATGATCTATGTAATAATTGTTCTTCACTATAGGATATATATAAGGGATGCAAAATGTCTTTAAAGCTTCCCTGCCAATGTCTAACTTTGTTTAAGCCCAAATGAGATATCAAACCTGCTTTGGCTTATACCAATAAGCCTTTGGCTTGCTGTGTTCAGCATTATGTATTAATTGTAGCACTGAGCTGACCACTGCTCTCATGACTTATAATAGTTAAGCTTTATTTTTAATTCTAAGTGTTGAATTAGAGAATGTTCAAACATAAAGAAGATCTCTTTGAACTAAAAACCAACAAAAAACTGATTATGATTCTTTGTTTCCCTTCAGTCTTTATTAAAATGGTATATTTGGAATTCAAAACCATTTTTTGAGTTAAAATTTTTATTACATAAAATCTACAACCCTTCCAACAATGTTTTCAAGGCTCATCCATGTTGTAGCAGGTATTAGTATTTCATTTTTAAAATCATTTATATAATGATTTAAAAAAACCACTTTATTGAGATATAATTGGTATATGTAATCTACGGATACTTAGTGTATAGAACTCGGAATGTTTGGAGATAAGCATAAAGCTGTGAAATGATCCAGCTATCATCAGCATCAATGGCATTAACATATCTATCACCTCTGAACCTTTCATTCTGTCCCCTGGCCTTTTTTGAGATTGAAAGCATTTAATATAAGGTCTACCTCCTAGCAATTTTTAAATTATCCCCTACAGTACCATCAGTCATAGACTCTCTATTGTGCATTAGATCTCCAGGTCTTATTTATTTTGCATAACTAAAACTATATATTTATTGAACAATAACTCTCCATTTTCTCCTTGCCCCAGCACCTAACAACCACCAGTTCTACTATCTGCTTTCGTGTTGTTGACTATTATAAATTCCACATATAGGTGAAGTCAGGCAATGTTTGTGTTTTTCACTTACAGTGTCCTTCAGGTCCATCCATGTTGTCACAAAGGGCAGGACTTTTTAAAAACTCTAATATTTTATTGAGTGTATGCAGCGTATTTTCTTTATCCATTCATCCATTGGTGGACACTTATGTTAATTTTGTATCTTAGCTACAGAATGTAGGTATCATTTCAAGGTGCAGATTTCAATTCCACTGAATATGTACCTACAAGTAGGACTGCTAGATCAGATGGTAATTCAATTTTCAATTTTTGAGGAATGTTCATATTGATTTCCATTTTTATATTCTCACCAACATTATGAAAGGCTTTTTTTTTGCATATCATCTACAATACCTGCTTATTATTTTTTGGTAATAGCCATCATAATAGGTAGTATGTGATGTCCCATTGTGGTTTTGATTTGCCTTTTCCTGGTGATCAGTGATGTTGAGCACCTTTCACTGCCTGTTTGTACATGATCTTTGGAAAAATGCCTATTTAGGTTTTTTGTCCACTCAAAATTTGCTTTTAAATTTATTTTTCTACTGAACTGTGGGAATTACTAGTATTTTTAATATTAGTGTTTAATCAAAATATGGTCTACAAATATTTTATCCAATCCCATAGGTTACCTTTTCATTTTGTGATTGTTTTCTTTGCAGTGCATAGGTTCTTTAATTTCTGCTTGAGCTTTGTTGTAATCCTACTTTTGGTGTCATATCCAAGAATTCATTTGCCCAGTCAAATATCTGGATGCCTTTTTACTATGTTTTCTTCTGAGAGGATTGTTTTGGGTTTTCCACTTAACTCTTTAATCCATTTTGGGTTTATTTTTGTACATAGTGTGAAATAAGGGTCCAATTTCATTCTTTACATATGGACATTTAATTTTCCTAGCACCATTTGTAAAAGGAACTACTTTTGAAATTTTGTATATTCTTGACAACCTTATCAAAGATCACTTGACCTTATATGTATGAGTTTATTTCTGGGCTCTCTATTCTGTTTCATTGGTTTTTATGTCAGTACCATATAGTTTTGATTACTGTAGCTTTATCATCTGTTTTGACATTAGGGTCTTTGTTTTTCTTGCTTAAAATTGCTTTGGCTATTCACAATTTTGCTCTGAATGAGTTTTAGGATTTTTTTTAATGTAAAAAAAAACACCATGTGCATTTTTTTTTTTTGGTACTGGGGAATGAACTTGGGACCTTGTGCTTGTGAGGCAGGTGTCAGAACCACTGAGCTAAATCCCTGGCCCACCATGGGGATATTTTGATAGAGACTGCATTGAATCTATAGATTTCTTCAGAAGTATGCACAATTTAGCAATATTAATCTAGCTATAATCATAAGATGTCTTTCCATTTGTAAACTTTCTTTCATCAACATTATATAGTGTTTAGTGTATAAGTCTTTTAGCTTCTTGATTGTTCATTCCTAAGTGCTTTATTCTTTTTGATGGTATTGTAAATGAAATTGCCTTCTTGAAGAGTTTTCTTATTTTTTCAAGTTGATCATTGCTAGCATATATATATATATATATATTTGATTTTTATACCTTAATTTTATATCCTGTAGCTTTCCAGAATTCGTTTATTCTAAGTTTTTTGTACTGTTTAGGGTTTTCTGTATATATGATCATATTATCTACAGATAGAGATAGTTTTACTTTTTTCCATGCTTTCACATTTTGTTTTCTTGGCTGATTGCTCTGGCTGGGAATTCTAGTACTATTCTAGGACTATGTAGAAGAGTACTTTTAAAGAGGCAAAAGTGGGCATCATTGCCTTCTTCTTGATCTCAGAGGGAAAATTACTAGCTTTTGTGGTTGGAACAATGTTAGCTGTGCTCATTTCCCAAGTGGTCTTTATTGTATTAAGGTAATTTCTTTCTGTTCCCGATGTGTGGAGAATTTTTATTATGAAAAAATGTTGGATTTTGTTAAATGTCTTTTGATACCTATTGATCATGTGATTTTTATTCTTCATTTTTTTTAATGTGGCCTATTTATTGATTGTTTAGTGTATGTTGAACTATCCTCGCATCCCAAGGATACATCCTACTTGGTCATGGTATGTGATCCTTTTGATGGACTGTTCAATTCACAATTTTGACGTGCTGTTCAATTGCTGGAATTTTGATGAAGATTTTTATACTTAATGTTCATCAGGCCAATTATCTATAGCTTTCTTTTCCTACGGAGTTTGTTTGGTATTAGATGGTACTAGCTTCATAGAATCAATTTGTAAGTGCTCTCTATCTTACTTTTTGGAAAAGTTTAAGAATGATTGCTATTAATTCTTTCAATATTTGCTGGAATTCAACTGTGAAGTCACCTTGTCCTGGGGTTTTCTTTGTTAGTTTTTAAAAATTCTTTCAACATTCTGCTCAGACTTTCTTTTTCTTACTAATTTAGTTTTAGTAGATTTCCAATTTGTTGGTGTAAAATTGTTCATAATAGTTATTTATGATTCATTTTATTTATGGGTTCATTTTAAATGCCTCCTCTTTCTGATTTTATTTCTTTGAATCTTCTCTTTTCTCAATTAAGGTTTGTTGCTTTATTTTTTTTTAGGAAAGCAAGTTTTTTTTTCCAACTAACAATTGTTTTACTATTCTCTTTAACAGGTATTTCTGGTTTAACATTTATTAGTCTCTTCTTTCTGCTGTAGTTTGAGTTTAGTTTATTCTTTTTCTATTTTTTTAAAAATCAAAATTATGTTTTTTTGTTGAAGATCTTTCTTTAATGTAAACATTTATGCCAATAAGTTTCTTTTTTATACTGCTTTTTCAACATTATACATTTTGGCCTGTTATGTTTCATTGTTGTTTTTCCCAAGATATTTTCCAATTTGTTTTTGATTTATTCTTTGACCTAATATTTGTTTGAGTGTATTGTTTAATTAGCATGTGTTTGTGAATTTATCTGTTTCATTTGTTATTTTCTGTTTCATTCCATTGTGACAAATGTATTTATAATGATTTGAATCTTCTTATATTTAAAACTTATTTTGTGACTTGGAATACTGTGTGCACAAGAATTTTCCATGTGCACTTGAAAAGAACAAGTATTTTGCTGCTGTTGAGTACAGTGTTCTCTATATTCATCTGTTAGTTGATTTGGCTTATGCTGTTGCTTACCTCTGCTGTTTCCTTATTGATTTTCTGTCCTGATGATCTATCCATAATAGAGATTAAATTCTCTTATTATTTTTGTATGGCTGCCTATTTCTCACTTCAAATATGTCAATATTTACTTTCTATTTTAGGTTCTTCGTTGTTGGGTGCATATATATTTATAATCATATATTTCTGGTGAATAGACCCTTTTTAATTGCATAATGCCCTTCTTTATCTCCTGTGGCAGTTTTTGGCTTACTCTATTTTTGTCTGATACTAGTGCAGTCACCCTACTCTTCTTTGGTTACCATTTTAATGGAACATCTTCAGCTACCCCTGTAACTTTCAGCCTCTGTGTGTCCTTAAATCTAGGTGAATCTTTTGTATATAGTTAGATATTGTTTCATTCTCTACTTAGTTCAGTCACTGTATCTTAGTGTGTCTTCTAGGATTTCTGTTTGGGTCTTTTTCATGGTTTCTATTTCTTCCTAGCACTTCTTATTTTGTTCATATGTTGTTTTCCTGATTTCATTAAGTTGTTATTTGGGTTATCTTGTAACACAGGAAACTTAAAGATTAATTTTTTTGTTTTTTTTAAGCAGTTCGTGGATTTCCATTTCTTTCAGGCCAGATTCTAGAGCTTTATTCATTTCCTTTTGTGGTCTCATGTTTCCTCAGTTCTTTGTGATTCTTGCAGGTTTGCATTGTTGTCTATATATTTCAAGGAGTACTGACTTCTTCTAGTCTTGACAGATGGGTTTTAGCAGGTGAAGTTTTTCTCCGGCTGGATCCTGAGGCAGTGTATTAGTTTTTTTTGTTTGTTTTGTTTTTTGCAGTACTGGGGATTGAACTCAGGATCTTGCACTTGTTAGGTAGGCCAGTGCCACTGAGCTACATCCCAGGCCTGAGGCGGTGTATTAGTTTTCTGGGGGAAATAAATCAGTACAAAGCTGGTGGTCATTTTTCTCTATATTTTGTAGATCTTTTGTACTGAGTTTTATGTTATTTTTATAAGTGAAAAATAACCTTTAAAATTCAAAAGTAAAAATTTAGCTTAATGAATGGCATTATAATGTACAGATGTTTCTGATTATGAATGACAGCTAAACTCTTTTTCCTAAGGTATATTTTACATAAATCATGCCCTGTGTTGATAGTTTTACTGACTTACTTGAGGTATATCTTTTCTTTCCAAGACTTTTCATTGATAGGTACATTTATCAACATAGTATAACAAAGAAATTTCAAAGTTTATTCATTCAACAAATATTTCCTGAATTCCTGCCATTTGTTGGCTGCTGAGAGTATAATGAACAATTCAGACACAGTCCTTGTTTCATGAAACTTAAAACTTAACACTTGAAAACTGTTGACAAAGCTGCCAAGGCTTGGTGGGTGGGAACACACATGCAACCTCAACAAGAGAAGGAAGACAGGCTTTTGGAGGAAGTTCAGAGTTAGCCAGAGGAAAGGCAAGCAACTGTCCCATAGGTTTGAAATAGTACATTCAGAGGTCTGGAGGTGAGCTATGTTCGAATAACAAGAAATAGGTGCATAGAGCAGCAAAAAAGAATTTTATGGTGGGAAGTGATGACTGACAAAATCAAGAATCAGTAGCTGAGTCATAAAGGGCCATATAGACCAAGTTATAGAATTCAGATTTTATCTTATGGGTAATGGAAAGTCATTTGACTCTATATTATTGTCCAACAATAACTGTCACAAATCACTACAAACATGGTGGCTTAAGAACTCAGAAATTTATTCTCTCAATTTTAGAGGTGTGAAGTTCTAAATTAAGGTATTTTCAGGATTGGTTCCTCTAAGGGCTCTGAGTGACAGTCTGTTCCATGTTTTCTTCCTAGTTTTAGGTGATAGCCAGCAACATTTGGGGTTCATTGATTTAAGTAGGGCTTCACAACTCCAATCTCTATCCCCATTTTTGCATAGCTTTCATCTCTTTGTGTCTTATTTTCTCCTCATAAGGCCACTCATCATTGGGATTTATGTCCCACCCTAATCCGAAATGATCTCACATCAAAATCCTCAGCCTAATTCTACCTACAAATTCCACATCAGTTTACCTTCTGAGATTCAAGGTGAATGTATGTTTTTCAGACTACAGCTCAGCCTGTAAGAGGGAAAGTAGGTAAAGCACACTTGCATTTCAGAAGACTCACTCTGATTACTGTTTGGAGAATAGATTTCAGAGAGTAAGTGGGGAGCAGGGATATCAGTGAGAATCTGGGTAAAGTACAGTACTGTACATCAGTAACTTTGGAGACAGGAAAGTGGAGATGAGTATAGAAGCTACTTTGGAGATGGTTAGTTGAGGAGGGAAGAAAGAGGGCTGTGGTTGGAGAGCACGTGATAGTAGGAGGGATTTTAAATGATGACAGGTATTTGGTGCTTTTAAATGGAGATGAGAAAGATGTTGTCTACAAGCCAAAGTAGTTGAAATTAAGGAGGTGAAGAGTAAAGAGCTAGAGAGTAAAGGAGGAAGAATGTGGAACATAGACTAAATACAAAGCAGCATACCAATTTGACCATTCCTGGATAGTTTAAAATCTCTGAGAAGATGTTGATGATAATGTTGAGGAAGGTTTCCTGTTTGAGGACTCTCTATGTGCCAAGTGCCACACAGATTACATTCCATATATATTACCTCATTTAATCTTTGTGTAGCTATATTTATTTTCTCCTTTATAGTTTAAGAAACTGGAGCAGAGAGAGGTTGACCAGTTTGCCCAAAGCCACACAAACAATAAGTCGTAGAGTATGATTTCAACCCAGGCACCAGGACAGCTGAACCTATCTATGCCTGTAGCTCCTACTACTGTACATTGCCTTTAAAGGGAGAGGAGATAATCAATATATTCATACATTTTCATGGTAGATGCTTATTTTGATAGCAGGTATGTCATTTAAAAGACTTTAAAAACATTTTCTTGTCTGCTATTCCTTTTTTTTGTTCTTACATTGGCTTGCACTAGATTGCTTCAGAGAGGGAGTATCATTTATCATTTATATTTTCATAGGATTGGGACAGGTTTGATTCATACTTTCTCTATTTATCAGGATGCTGAGGTGAGGTGATTATTACACCTTCATGTTATTAAACAATAAATTAAAACTGCTTAAGAGAAAGCTGCTTGTAGGAGATTTATTTTCATAAACTTTCAGGTGTCACTTGCTCCCATTGAATCACTCTTATCGACACATTCTATAATATTAATTTTTGGATTTCTTTATTGAATGTTTAATTACATTGAGTAATAGTGAAGCAATGCCACTTTAAGCTCAAGCTTTTTCAAATAGAAGAAGAGGATAAGGAGAAAATGGAATTTCATTTTCCAAAATTCTAAAATATTAGTAAAATTTTTAATTCCTATATAGATGACATTACTGATTTATGTACTACCATTGATAGTCACCATCATATTACACATCTGGTTTTACAAAAATGTATATAGAAAGTGACTTTTCTTCTAACTGCAAATATTAGTAGAAGTATCCTTCTGAAAGTTTGTTTCAACTTTATTTTGTAAGCTTCAGGCAGCTGTAGTTTTCAGAGATTTGCTTTTAAAGAATTGGTCAACCATTTCCAGCTCAAACTATTTGATAACCCTCTCTCTTACAGTGTGTGTGTTTAAAGTTGAACCCTAGGATGATGACAGGCATAAGAAGAGTTGTACTCTGGGTAGAAAAAACTATACATTAGAAATTGTGGAGGTCTGTCATATGAGAAGTCAGCCTAGCAGGATGTATTAGGTGACAGTCCTTTTCCTTTCCTCGTACATAGTCTTGGGGATTTCAGCCAGGGTAAGGACTTGTAGAGTATTTGTCATTCTAATTAATAAAAATACAGAACCAAAAGTTGGATAATTTAATTGTGATGATATTTTTTCCTTTGTGTTCTCTTGTCAGTCACTCCAGAAGCCATTGGCTTCTTGTCTGCTGTTGGAATCTTTATTGTCCTGCTGGCTGTCCTCTTTCTCTTTATCAACAAGAAGCTGTGTTTTGAAACCATAGGAGGTCTTCCATTCCTGGAACAACGAGGAAAAAGAAAGCACTCTAAAGACAAGACTCAGATCCACAAGGGGCTGGGTAAGCAGCATATTTCATGTTCTCCTGAGCTTGACCTCTTGCTGTGGTTTGGGTCAGGAAGAGGGTGTCATCCTTTCCAGGAGAGGCCCCAGTAAGAACTCACATATGAGCTCTTTAGTAGCTGTGGCGGTGGACAATGAATGGACATTACTAAAGGATCTGTCATCTTTATGAAAGTAATGCTCTCTTTAGAGTTTGAAGAGCAGTTGGGAATAACCAGACCAACACTTCCTATCTTCTTAAGCTCTCAGTTGTCTCATGTTGAGTTTACCTCTGGCTAATGTTAGGAGAAAAAGTGTATTCTGATTGACAAGAGTCTTGATGTGCTTTAGCCATATGATGTTGACATTTTACATCTTAGCTGTTTTGGGGCCACTCCTACCTTGTAGGACAACAGTTACTTTTCTACAGGGAAGTTTTCAGTCTTTTAAGCCCATTGAGTGTACTACATCATTTACTCATTACATTCAACTTGATGAAGAAAAAATAAAGAAACAATTGACTTCTTTCTCCTCAAAGACATATTCTACCTTCAACTTGTGAGGTGTAGAACTTAGTGGTGCATATCATCATCGTGGTGTTCTGGTTATCATCACAGAGAAGCTATGCACTGAAAGACAGTACTAGCATCTTATAGCTAAGGGCTTTACACCTTTTTAGGAGTTTGTTAACCCCCTCCCTCATACCACATGGCATGTGGGGCATGATGGGGTGGTCAAGGAGCAAACTTACCTTCTCTTTTGAGCAAGCTCAAGGTCTGGAGGAGAACACTGTCCAGTCCTTCCTCCTCTGGGGTGTCCTAAGTTACTGTAGACCAAGTAGAGTAATTGCCTTATTGCGTATACAGTGGCTTTTGTAACCATGTTTAGCTTTTTGTCTTGCTTTAAAAAGGCATAATTTACATGCCATTTGCAGAAAAATAGATGAAACGAGAAGCATCATGTTAAGCTAAAAAAGCCAGACTCAGAAAGACAAGTATCATGTTATCCCTAATATGTGGATTCTTAAAAAAATTAAAGTAGAAGGGAGACTATTATTAGACAAGAGGAAGGAAATAAAGACAAGGGGAGCAGATAGAAGAGAGGGTAAGAAGGAAGATGGATATGGTCAAAATATTTTATATGCACATATGAAAATATTGAAACCAAATATTTTGTAAAATTTACAAATACTAATAAATAGTATATTTAAAAAGTATAATTTAGGAACAAAAATACCACCTTTCTATTGCTTCATAACAAATTACCCCAAACCCGAGGAGTTTAGAGCTATAAACTTTTACCTGACTGTTTTTTAAGTTTGAGAATCTAGGAGTGTCTTGGTTGAGTAGTTCTAGGTCAAGGTCTCTCATGACAACCTGTCGGCTGATGTGTTGCTGCTAGAGTCACTTCCAGGAGGGCAAAAGGCTTCACTTCCTGTTCCTGTAGAGCTGATCCCAGGGCTACTTGAATTCTTTATGGCATGGCAGCTGGCTTCCTCTCGGGAGAGATCCACTGAGAGCAAAAAGGAGCCGAAGTTCCTTCTATAACCAAGACTGAGAAGTCACACAGTGTCCCTCTGTAACATTCTATTCATTCACTCAGTATAGGCCATGCTGAAGGCAAGGGAGATTATCCTGTATTTGTTGAGGGGAAAAGTATCAAAGAATTCGTGAACCAAAAGAAATCACTATCTGAGATGGTAATGAGGAAAGGTATAAGCTGCAGATCTGGCCATTTATTGGGTATGTTGCCATTATTTTTGAACTCTACTTGGGACATCTGATTCATCTTCTGAAAATGGAATGGAATATTTACATACAGTTTGTCATGTAGAATTGGGGACTTATGAATAGTTTAGGGACTATTGTCTCAGGACATAAGTAAGTGTGATGAGCAGACCTCTGTTTGGCTGTGGAATGGTCTGGTGGGAGGACTCATAACTATTCTACATTCTCCGTTCAGACTGAGTGCCACTTGTTATAAGACCTTGGCAGATTATGCAACGATTCTGAACTCATTTCCTCATCTGCATATTGAGATTATCAGTACATCTCTGGCAGGGTCATTCTAGATTAAATTAATCAATTTTGTTAAGATACTAACATTGGGCCTGTGGTGAAAGTCCTAATAGAACTTGAACCATAGCTGTGTAGTATTAACAACTGACAGCTTTTAAGAATAACATCACACATGAATCAGTTGCTATTACTTACTTTGGGAAATTGAAGTTGGTAATGTTTTTTCCTTTGCAAACTATAGTGAGCACAAAGCACTAAGGTTAGAGCTATTTAAAATATTTCCTTTTTGTCTTGTTTGACATGTTATTTGAGTATTTTAGAGATAATTATGAATTATACTTGCAAATAAGTTGAGATTTGAAGATAATGTTGAAACAATAAAAATAAAGCATGAGCCAGAATCTGTTAGCTCAAAAAACACTGAAAAATACACATCTTCAATTCAGAGTGGGGTCATATGAAGGGAGCTTTTAAAATAGTTTATTCAGGATAATCTCCAAATTATAATGTCTAAAAAGAAAACATCTTCATTTTGACATTTCTTTTTTTAAAGGTTTAATTGTCATTGATCAAAGTCTTAAAAAAACATGCTTCTATTCTAGATTTTATCTAACCTTTGGTATTTGCCTTAATTTCCATCCTCAGAGCACTGATTTCTCTGAAGTTGGGATGTTCTTAACATATTTTGACAAATATTAAAGAAGAATGGAAGGCAGCCTGGTGTAGAAAGAAGTGTAGTACAATAGTTTTGCCACTATTTGGCTGTGGTATTTTGGGACACTTACTTCACCTTTCTGGGTCTTAAGTCCTCACTTGCCAATTGATGAGTCTGAACTAGATTTCTCTCAATTCTTATCTGTGATCTTGTTTGGTTCATAGGGTTACCATGGGAACCTATTCTGTAGCTCTTAGTCTATGAATGGAAGAGACCTAATAAAAATGATTAAAAATCACCTAGACCATCCTACTCTTAGATTGAACCATATTATAGATAAAATGGCTGAGTATCAGTGACCTAATTAGCCATTATAATCTATGTGCAGTTCTGATCTTTGCTTATCTGGTAATATGAGAGAGACAGTAACAACAATTTATTTTCTGAACTTACTATACAAAAATAATTTAACTGACAAAACACCTTTCTTTAGGCCATACATTTTCAAAGTTTGAAGAATATTCATACCACTTTCAAAGTTTGAAGAATTTCATACCACCGGAATTATGGTAAGGGGAAAAATAATATGAAATGATGTCTTGCTAATAATGCAGATAATAATAATGGTAAATGGCAACTATCATTTATTTAGTACTGATTACTGCTGTGTAACTGTTAAATATGTTATATGCATTATTTGATTTCTTTAAAGTGCTATACTGTTCATTGGTAATGATTACTTTTGGGGAAAGGTAGATTCTACTTGTAACAAAGAAGCTTTTGTTCTGCTGAGAGACAGAAAATGAATTAAAAATTAAAGGCTCTCAGTGAGATAGTTTTAAAAGAAGCGTATCAGAGAGAGAGGCGATGAGAAAGGGGTGATTCTGTTTTATTCTCCCAAAAGCTTTTTTTGTATAACAATGGCGAAAGTTAGACTTTGGAGCAAAGACCATCATTTTAAGAGGCGCAATGCAGTAAGGATAAAGGAAAAATTCTTCCCAGGCAAGGACAGAAGAAGAAGGGTGTTCCACTTGTTGAAAGGTCAGATTTTGTCTTGGAAGATGACAGAAGGAGATTCAGAGGGCCTGAGACATTCCCTGGACTTAACCTTGAGAAGAGTAGCAGATGTGGAACAGTTGGAACCTGGCTGTAACTAACATCTTTAGTAATAGAATCCAGCATGGCCCACGGAACAGCCACAAATCAGAGCACTATGGGTTTCTCACTTGGAAGTAATACTGGAGATCAAGGGTTCCATGTGGGCCTGGGATGCCTGCAGTGGGATAGAACATAGTAGTGAGGTTGGGAGGAAAGAAAACTCCTCCTTTGCAATTCCTCAAATGAATAGTTCTTACAAATAGATGTTTAGACATTTCTGCAGGACCATATGGGGTGCAGAAGATAGTGGTAACAATTAGTGTTTCTGCCAGGAATATAAGATCAATGCAGCATGGGAGAGATGGGTCTGTGTTGGAGGCTGGGAAGCAAATTATCCCAGGCCTGTGGGAACAGGGCTGTCATCATATGCATGCATCCTACGCAGTGGCCCTGAGCCCCCCACTTAGAAGGGCTCTGTACTTGACTTAATGCTTTACTGTTGCTGTCTTGAAATTCTTAAGGATTCCAAGGGTCCTGAATTTTCCTTTTGCACTGAGTCTTGCCAGTTTTGTGGTCTGTGATACTTGCATGATCACTAGGCGGCACCCCAGGTCTGCACAGTTCACAGAGAATGCTGTTAAGGCAGAAGCTGATTCCACTGGAGGTCAACGGGAACCAGCAGGAATGAGCAGGACATCCGGTTAAATAAACTTACACCTAGGCCGCATGCTTCCTGGTTTAAGGGGACATATGAGAGGGAGGGGACAGCCCAAAGACTGATTATTTATCCAAAATGAAATTGATAGAGCTGCTTTGAATGGGCAAGTTGAAGTCTAGTTTCTCAACATTGAGCATACATGGAGAGCTTCAGAGAAATATGAGAGCAGTAGGAGTGAAGAAGTCAGCTTTTGTACATTTCAGCAAGCTGAGACTGAGCTGGTGCTCAGCAGTAAGGCTATGCCAACTGGAGCTCCTATAGGAGAAATTTCTCCCTGCAGTTGGTAGAAAGGCCCAGCTGATTGATCCCTCCCCTGACCAGCCCTACCTCCTTACCTGCAACTAAATATTTACCTTCTGGTCCAGCCGAGACCTCTGACCTGCCCCAGTGTTTCCTTCTGCTTGGGCCATAATGGCTGCTCTTGTCAAATATTTTTTGTTTCATCTCTACATTTAGGTCAAAGGATGTTAAAATACAAGAGTTCTATAACACAGTTTAATAAGTAGTTATTATTATCATCTCTGCTTTGTATATGAGGAAACTGAGGTTTAGAAAGATGAATTTTTCTCCAAGTTATTAACTGGCAAAACCCAGTCTCAAGACTGTCTAAATCCAGAGGCCAGGAACATAATGCCCTATCTTTCTGCCCACCTAATCTTCCCAATTTAATCCACTAGTTCCTGCTTTCAAAATAGCTTCTGGGATGACAAAAACTGGGAAGGTGAGTTTTGGTGGATCTGTTGTTTTCCTTGGCTGCCATTACAAGCTGTCACACACTTGACGTCTTAATATAAACTTATTCTTGCAGAATTCTGGAGGTTCTGGTGAAGAACACGTTCCTTGTCTCTCAGATTCTGGTGGCTGCTGATTGCCCCTGGCATTCCTTGGCTTTTGGTTGCATTAATCAATCTCTGTCTCCATCTTTACCTCACCTTCTCCCGTGTCACCTTCTTCTATGTGTTTCTGTCCTCTGTCTTTGGCTTTAGGCCTCACCCTGATAATCTGGGAAGATTTTATTGTTTTAAATCCTTAAGTCATTTATATCTACAAATACCATTTTTTCCCCCAAATAAAGTATTACACATAGGTTCCAGGGATAAGGACATGGACATGTTTTTGGGGGGTCAGCATTCTGCCCACTACAGGGGGAGAGGAAGGTGGAAACATCAGGTGGGAATGATTTTCAGTCATCCCACAACAGAAGAATTGATGAAGAATTGGATGCAAGATTCTCTTTTTTCCTCTTTGCTTCCTTTTCACTGTTGCTTTTTTTTCTCCACTTTGTTTCCCACACTCCCCAAGCGGGGTTAGAATGATGTTCATAAAGATGTAATAGAAGCTTGCCAGACGTGTATGATTAGTGACTGGAGTCAGCAGTTGTGGTGCCTTCCAACACTAAGCTTTGTTGAGCTATCCTAGATCTCAATCCTGGGAATCTTTTAAAAATTATTAGTGCCCAAAGCTCACTGCAGATTAAATCAGAACGGGGAGTGACAGTGTAGGGGAAACAGCTTTAATAAGAATGTCAGGTAAGTAAAGTGGTGGCAGGGGTGGAGTGCCCTGATAGAAGTGAGGGACTTCAAGTTCCCCTTTTGTGGCAGGAAAAGAAATACACGAGAAGACCTTTAACACTGGCCCTGTTGGCCTTCACTTCTGCCCCCCATGGATGGATCTGGTGCTTCCTGCCAAGCTCCCGCCCTCAGCACTCCCTTCCATCTGGGTCAGCAAGCAAGGCGCCTCTTCCATGGCACTGCCCGCCTTGTCACCACCCACCCTTCCATGACAGTGCTTTCCTGGGCAGCTCACTTCTGCACAGGGATTAGAAGACAAGTATCTGGAAGAGGTGTCTTCCTTTATAAAATTATTCAAGGTTGCCAAATTACAACTAACTTTAATTCATATTCAAGATTCTGAGACTTCTGCAAGTTTTAAAAAAAATTTGTGAATGTGCCAAGACTGACAAATCTGATCGGCCCTTCTATGTGTCTTTCATTGTTGACTTAATGATTTTTGACAGTATTTTGTTTTCGTTTTATGCCCAACAAATGTTATAAACTGGTACAAATGAGGATTTAAAACATACATACAAATATATGGGGATAGTGGCCAACATATATGATGGCCTTATTCCATTTTTGGGTTTTTGGATCCTTGAGATAGAGAAGGACATGCCCATCTTACAGCTGTAAATAACCACTGTCAACTTTCTCATACTTCACATATAGTACAGTTGATTAAATATAGCAAGAGGAAGTCATTTGTAAGGATAATGTACAAGCAGTATGAATCATACTCTACTGAGAGATTTTGATTACCTTCTTTTTATTCTCTTTTATTTGTACCTAGCATCTATATTTCTTTACCTGCAGATCTATGCAGTGTCTCAATTTTGATATATACTATTCAGATGAATTTTAAATTAATCAAATCTTTTATAATAAGAAGGTTCAATGCTTTCCTTGCTTTTTAAAATAAGATGATTAAAAAACGTAACTACCACTGAGTACTTTTAAGCTTATAGTCTACAAACTTTAGGATTACACAAGGATTTGTGATAGAATAATGGACTGGACAATCTCTAGAAAGTTGAGATCCTCTATTCTCCCTTTCCCTGTTTTGTACTTTTTTGTCCTGCGATAGTGGGGTGACTAAACAGCCTCTTCTTACTTCTTGTTGCACCTGTCTCCACTTTAGCAAATGCAAAAGTGGATCCAGTTTAAAGGGAGGTTCCTAGAATGGGAAGAATATTTGTTAGTAATCTAAGTTGGAAGGTGTTTTCTTTTCTGATTTAACACCTTAATTTGAATAGAATACATCATGTGTTGTATTAGGTTAAACTTTAGGAAACTGCAGGATGGAAGTTTCGTATGGTTTAATATAATACAGGAGATGAAAAATTGAGAATTGAGAACAATAAAAGTTTGATTGAACATTAGGACAAGCCTTGGTGTCCAGTGACTTGATTAAGACACAAATAATTAGTAATTGATTTTTATCGTATTCTAATACTTTGGAAATATCTTTGGGCTTGCAATTCTGATGGGTCCCTCATAGTATGACTAACTGATCCCTGTCTGTTTGGTGAGTATAAATTCTAAGAAACCAAGTTGGGAGGTTACTGTTTTGAGAGTATTTATTCATCCACTCATCATTATTTATTGAAAATTCATGCATGATACATATTATGCTAAGTGCAAAAAATTAAAATGGTAAAAAAGGAAGACATAGTTCCAATTTTTTGGAATTGTATTCTTTTTGTGAATATGGGAAAACCCAAACAAAGGTAAAAATAAAGAGGCAAATAAACAAAATAATTATAGATTGTTATAAATGCTATAAGGTCCTAAAATAAAGATTAACTGATAGGACATGTAGATTTACTAAACTTAGGTATGACTGAATACATCTTGCTCATTGCTGGGTAGGATACCTGAAGAGTATGTTATGGCTATAGGGAGCTGTATTGCATGTGTGTGTGTGTGTGTGTGTGTGTGTGTGTGTGTGTGTGTGTGTGTATGTGTACACATGAAGAAAGGGAGGGGAAAACAGAAGAGACATAGGGGGAAAGAAAGGGAGGGAAAGGTTGAGATTTTAAGGAATCAGCTCACATGATTATGGAACCCTACCAACTCCAAAATCTGTAAGGTAGAACTGGAAGCCTGGAGATGCAGGACAGAACACCACAGCAGTTCAAGTTGGAAGGCCATCTGCTGGCAGAATCCCTTTTTGCTCAGAGGAGATCAGTCTGTTTAACTAAGGCCTTCAACTGATTGATGTGGTCCACTCACATTATAGAGAGAAATCTACTTTACATATTGTCAACTGATCTAAATGCAGATCTCAGCCACAAAGAAAACCACCTCCCAGAGTAGCCTTTGACCAATATTTGGGCACTGTGGCCTGGCCAAGTTGATGAAATTAACCGTCAGAGAAGCTCACTGGCCTCTATGCCTGTGTTCTTCTTCCCTCCAGGAAGGTTGGGAAAAGATCTTAATTAAAAACACTTTTATAATGGAAAGGTTCAAATAACAAGAAAGTAGCAAAAGACTGGTATAATGATCCCACATGCCCATCATCCACCTTCAACGGTTATTAACAAAGATGATTCATTTCTAAATTACACCTTATTGTCTCAGTTGTCATTTTTCCTTTGCACAGGCATCATTGTTCCCTTAGAAATCTCCGTTCTTTACTATTTGTTTTCTTGCACCTAGAAATAGGTAACTCCTTTGCTCAAGCATTTGACCCAGCACATGAACTTGTTATCTAGCTAAGTGACTGCTGGAGAGAGAAACATTCGATTAGAGATTGGGAGGGAATGTAGAGTATTAGGCAAATTTGGGCCCATTTCACTTAGTTGGAATATGAGCAGCCCTGCTTTCGAAGTTATTTACAAAAGTGTGCATGGTTACCTTAGGAAGATTTTTCCTGTGGTATTTGAGCTTCCTCTGTGATATGGGATATTAATTAAAGCAAAGCTGAAGCTCTTTATAAGTATGAAATACTGTAGAAATGTTTAACACCCAAGTGTGAGGCCTGCCTAAACTCACATCACTACACCAGTGTTTCAAAGGCTTCAAAATATTCCCCTCATGACTTTTTAATTTACCAATGACTGTATAACGTGTGTGTGTGTGTGTGTGTGTATAGTATATGACATATATAGTTCTGTATTTTATTTTTAGCAGAAACTCTAGAGTTTTTCTGTGTTTGGAATGGTTATAGCATGGAATTTTATGTCTGAGAGTTAGAGGCATTGCTTGGTAAACTTTGGTTGTCTACATAGAAGCATTCAGTAAATGTTTATTGCTTGGTTGGTTAAAGTTTTTCAGTCCTGCAGCATAAATCCCCAGAATGAACTGCAGGGGCCTTAAGCACACATCTTTTGGCTGGAGACAGTAAAACTATCTTACCTACTTTTTGAGAAGCTTTTTCTGGTAATGGAGATGAATAATATATCATTTTCAATAATAGGTGAAATTTCTTGTAAGTTTAAAGCTTGTGTGTTTGTCTGCACATGCTAAAGAGTGGCACTATTCACAGCAGTCATTATCTTGGTGACATCTTCCAGAGAAATCTCTCTTTAAAATGCGTCTTGTCTAGAGGAAATCATAGGTGGTATTAAGTTGTGTTTATCACAGTATATTGAGCTTTTGTGCTTTTTTGTCAGTGAGACAGTAATGTTCACTGTATTTTAAAGAGATGGATGGCTTAAATCTACAAAGAAAATCAGTTCTGGGTGGGCAGCAAGAAAAGAGATTATTGTTTGAGTAGAGTAGAATTAGCACAGATCACTGCTGCAGCACTGAAGTGGGTGTCTATGAGTTTACACGCTTAATTAGCTTCTTCAGTAATCAGTGTTAAACTAGTTATTTGAGTAGTAGGTTTAGGATATTGTAAGTTTTTTTTTTGCCTGACAGATTAAAGTAAAAGAAAGGGCACATCTATAGTCATACACATCCATTAAAATATTTACCTTGGGAAGGAAAGTAAAAAGCATCAAGATACAATATGTGCATGTACAAATTCCCCATGATGAATGTGTTATATATTGTAAACATATCGATAAAAACAAACTAAAAACACAGAAACAATTAAAAAGCCCACTTAAGAAGCAAATGCCTTGTTTGTTAAAAGTTCTGAAAATAATAGTAAAGCCTGTGTTATTTTAGGCTTTATGACTGAGCTTTAATGACCAGATGTAGGTGTTATTTGTAATGTGTAAATCTGGAAAACCTGAAAACATTTGAGTCTTATTTGCTTATACGTTTTATAATCTGAATTCTCTAAACAATACTTAATATTTAGGAACAACTATAAGTCTTATAAATGATACTATTTGTTTTAAAACTGCTCAATTTTTTCCTCTAGTTAGCACTGACAACAAAGTGTTAATTTATAGTTGTTCTATGAATGTGCAGAATGTTGGATGGAAGAGAGGGTGATGACCAAAACCTACTTCTAGAGTATTAATCTTTTGCATGTTTCCTTTTAAAATAATCATGAAGCAAAGTCCAAATGCTGGCATTACAAGATATATTACAGAAAGTCTGGTGAAAATCTCAGTGCCTTACCTTGACTCTTCAGCTGAAGGCTCTTTTTTTTTTTTTTTTTTAAAGTTTGGTCTTTGATCTTCCCAAGACCTCCATCATCCTTTTGCCCTTAAACAAGTAATGTATATTAAAGCTATACTTGGTACCTCATTGTTCTGTTAGATGTCAGAGTCCTTTTAGATTTTTATTTTTCCTGCAGCTTTGCTTGATAATCAAAACTCTATCTTGTATTAATTTTAAGAACATTTTAAGGTAAGAATTCCACTTAGAATTTTCCAAGAGAAGCTGAAACTAACCAAAACATATAGTCTGTGTGGCATTGTGTTTGGAAATGGAAGCCAATGTGAAATGCCATTTTTCTATCTCTTGGAGGCTTTTTCAATTTCATTAGCTGCTTTATTGTAGGATTCATATTTTACATTAGAATTCATTTTGGAATAAGATATTCATAGTTTGCTGGTAGAATCTCATTCAGTATAGACTGAGCTGCTCTAAAAGAACTTGCACAGATATTTGCAATTCCTCAGCAAGCAAGATTCCATGTCTTTTAGTGACTAATAGGAAAAATTGCAAGATGAGGAGGGGGAAAAAGAGACAGATGGGCATTATTGGCTTAAAATAGAAATATAACTAGCATTTTGGTTTAACTCAATAGATACAATCTGTACAACTATATATAAAATGCTATAAAATAGGTCACACATGTATTTAGAATAGCTGAGAAACTTTTGCTTTGACAATCATGCTGAGAAAACAGTGCTTCCTGGTCTTGTGTGGAATTCTCTGGCAGTGGAAAAAGAAATGTAAAAGAAATGTAACAGTGTTTTCAAATGTTCTTTGATTAGGGAACCCGGCCAGTCATTGGCTGTGTGGACCTGAGATACATCATGTACCACCCACCTAACCTACTTAGTTTGTAACCACAGAGAGCCCATTAAGACTGCATTTTTGAGGAGATCTCAAGGGGGTCTGATTCTGAATGTTTTCCAGACACAGAAGCATTGATATGATCATGTTATTAGCATTACGAAGAGCCTAGTCATCAAGGATCCCAGGAGATCTCATTTGATAGCTGCTAATGAAGAAGATAGAATGTGTAGCAATAGTCACTTTAGTAAGGGACAGTTTTACTACCTCCTTGGTTTGAAGCATGTGTAAACAAGATGAAAGAAAAACATAAAAAAGAATCATTGCTAATATTGATTTAGATTGAGAGTGTTGATGTGTTCATAGACAGGAGGGGGCAGGTATAAATAAGAATGTGAGACTCGGTCCTAGGATGTAGGAGAAACATATTCCATGGATTAGCAATGTAATGGTTTTCTGCCTATACATGAAAATTTCATTAGATGGAAGATTCATACTTCCCTCATCACAAAACTGGAGGAAACCAAATTAAAACCTGTTGTGTAATTGTTGGTTGTGCAGTATTTTTCAGAAACAGATCAACTTCAGCAGTCAACGCTGTTTATAGCAGTGAGAGTAGGGAACATGAACCCTTTTGAGACCTGAGAAAGATACGAACGTCTCCAGGAAACAGCTTATTCACTAAATATTTTGAAAATAGATTAAAATTTACAAAAACTATTTAAAGATTTTATAGGTTTGTCTCCTTGCAAGCAAATCTAATTTATGGAGGCTGATCTGAATTCAGGTCAGTTTGATTCAGTAAATATTTCTTGAGTGACTTCTACATACCTGACATGGTTGACAGATGCCAGAAGTTGTGGTAAGTCTGTATGATAGATATGCTTGAAACAAAATGAATATTGTGTTGGTTACCAACAGTAGTAAAAGTCCAAAGGAGGTTGCTGAGGGGAACTTCACAGGATCCTACTTTTGAATGTTATCTCCAGGGTATACTGACAGCTTACCAAGCATTTTCCTATCATTTTGCAGGTGAGGAAATGAAAGTCCAGGGACTTAAGCATCTTTCTCAAGGCTGTAGTTTCAGAGGTGGTACTGGCTTGTGATGTCTCACATGTATTTTAGTGGTACTCCACTGTCTCTTCTAACCTCTTAATGAAAAAAAAGGTAATTGTAATGTGAATAGTTACCTGAAATATTTTATTATTTATTATTACTTTATTATTATCTTATTTAGCCAGCTGTATTTTTTTGTTTTAAAATCTTGAAGTAAGCAATAGCTTAACTCCTGATAAAGTACTTATAAATGTGAAATACATGATGTCTCAGTTAACATAATTATGTTCTCATTCTGATGGAGAATATTGGATATTTTTCCTTGAGATTTAAAGGTTTGTATATTCTTTTTTTTTTTTTTTGTACCGGGGATCGAACTCGGGTCCTTGCACTTGCGCAGGAGGCGATGAAACCACTGAGCTAAATCCCCAGCCCAAGGTTTTATATTCTTATAAGAATAGGTATTTTCACAGATTTGAATCCAGGATCAGCTTCTAATTGAATATTTAGTTTTAAAAATATGAAATCATTACAAATAGTAACCATAAAATACTGTCAAAACATGCAAAATATGTTAAATGAGAGGAGGAGTATAATAAAATATGTGTGTATAGATATGTGTTCACATATTAAAAAATATTGATTACCTGGTCTTTGGTCAGAGTCACTCTGCTAGATGGTGGCAACATCACAGAAATTAGCCAGCTACCTGATTTCATGGAACTTCTGGCTTAGTGAAGAAGACAGATGTTAAAAGAAGTAATTGTATGTCATCAATAAGCTGTGATTATGATACATGTCAATAAGAACATGTAAGACGTGCTATGAGAGAATATTTCAGATTGACATGACAGTCTGGATTAAGGGGAGCTATGGGTTGTCACGTCTTGCGTTCTGAAAAGTGGAGCATAAAAACAGACTTGGAAGGAAATGCTTGGGAGCTGTGGGGTAGGAGTGGGGAATCCTGGAGGGAAGAGCTTTCTCAGCTTGGGAAGAGTCCAACTATTGGGCTTCTGAGTCCTGTGGGAGGTATAGATTGTGTCCTGAGAAGAATGGGAAGTACTAAACCCTGACTGAGAAGAACAAACACGTAACTCAGAGAGATCACAAGGGTGTTCTATGAGGAGGGGATGTTAGCAAATGTGGTGCAATCAGTGAGGAGACTGTCAAAGTGCTGTGGGTGGGGGAATGGAGACTTGGACTCAGGTGCTACCTGTGTAGGGGAAAAGGCTAATGACTCAAGGTTATTCAGATGCCTTCTACACAAACGAGGAGTTATTAGATGCAAATCACAAGGAAGTATAATTGAAGGAATGTACAAAACTCATTGGACTTATGTTAAGGCCCAGGGACTCAGAGTAATCTTCCCTCTTTTTTAATATCAAATTTTTACAAGGCTGATATTACTTTTAGAATTAACAACAAAAAAACTTTAACAGTGAATGGTTGCCCACAGAGTATTGCTTAATTTACCTCAAGAGGGTTGCAATTTCCTGAGTTCCATAATTTTCCCCTTATTTTTGAGTCTACTGCATTTTCAAGAGATACAAGTGTTTCTCTCTCTTCTCCAGGGACAAAAACAAAGGCTGGTATACCTCCTCATCTGGGAGTCATTCCTGTTCATTGTGCCTGCATTTTTCTTTCCTCAATTTCATTACATCACCTCCTAATTATATTGTCTGGTGCTGTCGAAGTTATTTGAGATTTCAGGATCTCCTTTATTGGGGGCCAGTTCATATATGCCAATGCCCTTGGGATATAGGTACCTGCTTGTAGGGAGTCCATGGTGATCACTTTAGTTGGGATTTACCTTTGAAAGGTAAATATTAATTAAATACAATTAATATTTTAGTTCCTCAAAATTTTATTATATGTGAGTCTGAAAATGAGCTTCAGTTCATTAGCAGCAATAGTCTCTTAAGAAAATTATGTATTAAAGCCGTGTTAAATGATCCCTCTGGAGCTGCTGAAGACCTGGGGTGTCTGAATTATAACCACTGCATTTTGTGGAGCATATTTGAGTTTCTGCCTTGGATGTAGGAGATATTAAAAAATGCTCAATGGGTTATGAAGTCTGATGAGGATTTAAAAGCTACTATTGCTATAATAGTATACACCTTGAACAATTTAAAGCCTTTGTTGAGCCAATCCTATTCTGTTTGAAATTGTCATGCTCAAGTACAAAGCTATTATCTGTTGGGTAAAATTAAAAAAAATTATAAGCCTTATTTGCCTTGAGCAGGGATTCAGAATATTTTTAATTTATTGTACTTACTTTGGAAAAGTAATTGCAACACTTTTTATTTTTAAAAGGTTTCCATTAGTGAAAGAGGCAGTTGTGTACGAAGAGAAACAGAATGATGATAAGCTTCGAAGTCACACAAACCTCAATTTGAATCCAACAAAGACCATTATTACGTAAAATCATTCCACATTTTTACTTTCTGGTGTCTTTAAAATTTTTCAGGCATTTTATAAAGATTTAAAATAGTGTTTAAAGCAAGAATTTCCACAAAGAAGAGCTGGAATACTAGTTCTAGTCTTTATTATAAATATAAACTTTGAGGTGAGTTGCTTACCCTTTTGGAGCCTGTTATTTTTGTCTGTAAAACAAAAAGGGTATTATCTTTCACAAAAAAGATTTTATTTATATAAGTTGTCAAAAAATCATTGTATACAATAAAGTGTCTGGCAAATGTTACATATATTGATAATATAATTTTTCTGAAGTGTTAACATATCAGGAAAAATATTACAAAAGTTTAATATTTTTTACCTTTTGAAATGTTACAAATTTTAGTTTAATAATGAATAATGTTAAGTACCTGCTATATATGGGGCTGTGTTCTAGGTGCTTTAAAAATACTGTATAATTTAATATTCAGAGTGCAAGATGAGTAGAGGTGCACCCAGGTAACATGACTTGCTCCGTGCTGTGGAGTAACTGAGGAGCAGACCCAACATAACCTTATTTTGGTGATTCTAAAGCCATTGCTATTTTTTCCTTCACACTGTCTTATTTTTCTCCACGTCTAGGAGCATATATCTTGATGTAAGGCAGTTTCTCCTTTTTTTTCATACTCATTGCCCCCTGATGCCCAGTGGCAGAAGGTTTATAGGTTTTCCCAAGGCCAGAGATGGCAATGTGACTGTTCTGCGTCTCCTGTTTTTGCCATAGGAGTACTCAGTTCATTCTTATATTTGCTAAGATGACAACGTTCAGAACACATTTAAGACAAAGGCTACAAAAGAAATTTCATCTCAGTGGCACATATCTGTACCCATGTAACAAATTTGCTGCTAACAGAAGACACCATAGACTCTTGGATCTTGTTAAAGATGGATTACGCCCATTTTATAGTTCTTATTTTGTCTGCATACATCATCTTCCTGTTTTTATTCATGCTAGGAGCACAAATTGACGTTCCCCAGAGGGATGGTAATGTTAGCTTCTGACCACTCTAGTGAGTCTGTACAATGAACATTTTATAGGTGACATGAGGAAGTTAACTGACCGCTATGAGGAGATGCTTGAAATAATGCCATGTTCTTGGCTTTACTTATGACTCTTATGGATTGTGGTAAGGAGTGAGAAGACATTTTCCAAGGCATTCAAAAACTGCTAAACGTCAACATACTTGTGTAGATGAACTTGTGTAAGATTTTGATTTAGGATTCAACTGAGTTATCTAGCTGGGAACTATATTAATAGAAACATTTCTTGTCTCTCAGAATGTGTCTGACTCTCTGCAGGAGCTTATAATCCTTTAAAACACATGGGCATAGAAGTTTCCTCTTCAGCTTTTACCAGAACAATGTAGAATTTGAAGGCGTAGCTTCTAATGCTGGTGTTTCTTTTAAGGTCACAATTCTTCCTCTCTCTCTGCAAGCTTATGTCATCAGAAAACAGTGACAGGAAGATTTAACTGACAGACTTTCTAAGACTGTGAGCAGTATTCTGGGTACGGAGTACCTCTTCTTTCTTCACAACTGCCCTTGGTGAGGCTGATCCAAATACAGAGCAAATGGCTCAGGAATTTGGTAGCCCCCCCAATACAACGCTTTAATATTTTCTGCTTTATCATTTCCTAAGTTTAAAATTATCTTAATGCAATTAAACATTGTTATAATTAGAATTTTCATTAAAGCAAGATTTAAAAACCTGTATTTTGTAGGACTACATCAGTGACTTTCCTTTCATCTTTATCAATTTCTTCTTAGGTGGCTAGTTTATTCTGCATACTTTGAGAAGTTGTAAACTCTCCTAGATCATGTTTGTGATAGGAGCTTGTGTGTTAAATACAACCCACACTCACATATTTTTTGTGTTATACTCTTTGTAATAATGAGCCATCACAACCTATTTTAATTCCAATACTGAGCCCTTTCAGTTATGACAAGGCCATCAACGTTCAAAAAACTGTATTTTTCCTTCTAATTCAGAAGGAAACTGAACATCAGAAGTCACTGTCTTCTCATTAGTGATAAGAAAACCTGCAAAGCACCAAGACACTAGGTTCATACTTTATATAATTTGCTTGTGTTGTGCTCTCCCAGTCAATTTGAAGTTTACCAAAGCACAAAGGTATCACTATGGCTACTCTGCCAACTGAGCCCCTTTTGCCTTAGGCTGATTTAGTATAATATGAATGGTCCCCAGAGTTGGCAGTGAGGTAATTTTTAGGATCTGGCTTTGGGTACTCTTCCTTTGGGAGTGTTCGGAATGTAACAACTGAACACTTGCATATGGACTGAGATTTGGCCTCTGAATTGGCTCTGGGGTCTTTTGGCAGTGGTTGTTGCATAAGTGCAGAACCAATCCCTGAAAGGCAACTTCCCTCTGAATATATCCAGCCTTAATATTACAGTGCCCTCTGGCCCACTTGATAAATTCTTGGGTTTTGGAGCAGGAAAGGAACATCTAGAATCATCTCGTGAATGAACTCCACTTTAGGAATGAATATAAGCAAAAGATTCAGGACTATTTAGCTTTAAACATTTTCACTGGTAACTTGCTTCATCACCCATAGATTCGGCACCCCTTGGAAGGGTAAGATTGACAAATGTGTACCACACAAGTGAAACTGTTTATAACAAAGGCACACCGAATGCCCTACAAGGCCACACTTTTAACTGTAGATGAAGATTTGACAGAGAAGGCAATAGGAGCTGAATTGTCAATGATGAGTCAATATTTACTATATTTACCAGGCAGGTTGGAGATATGTCATCCTGAGCAGAGCCAGCAGCAGTCAGGAAAGAGTGTGGTCACTTTGGAATGTCCTTAGCCTGCTGGAGTGACTAACACATGGGGCTTTATAGGGAGGAGTGGTGAGGAATGGCTGGGTCCTCGTCGTGTGACAGTGTCTTTGGGGACAGCCCATACACAGCTGGACATTCAATTAGGACAAAAGATAGGACTCTGTGAATTATGAGGCTAGCAGAAGATGCTGTAGCCACTCACTTATCAGACAGAATATTCTAGGTCTGGGATCCCCTGAATCATAGTAACTTATATGACATATTTGCGAGAGAAAAAACAAACTCCAAACTGTGGGCTGTGAACTGGGGTGGAACCAATGCTGAAGGACTCTTTAATGTTACTAAGCAGGAGATTTGTGTGATAACGGTGTTTATCATCATTTTAACAGTTCCAACTAGGTTTCACTCATTGACAGATTTATTGAGTATGCAACCTATTGTTGCATAAACAATGCTAGGCATTGTTTTATGCGCAATTTTTAATAGGGTTTCCAATTTTACTTACTGAGAATTTACTACGCACTTGTAGGCAATGGGAATAAAATACAGGACAAAGAGAAAGTCCATAGAGCCTCCAGGCTAGTGGAGGAGACTGCAGTAAACCTGATAGAAGGGCAGGCTATGGTGAACAGACAAGAGTTGGATGGAGGCTGGAAAATCTACAGGCTGAAACCAACTGGGTGTGTAATATCTGAAAGAGCTGGATCTTGGGGATCCATGATCACTGTTCAAAATGTAATGGAAGAGATTCTTCTCACCCAAAAGCAAACAGAACTTGGAATGGAAAAACAAGATGGGAGGAGTATTGATGAGAGAAATTCACGTCACTAGAATGTTGTGAGTTTGAATGTTGAATACCTTTGGCAAAGTGATGTTCTGGGTTTACATGAACTGAACTGGAGGTTTTGGTGAGACATTCCAGTGGAGCTATTTCTTTGTATCAGTGGGGCACAGAGTCACCAGGGGAATGTGACACAAATACAGTGGTCCAGTTCAGGCCCAGTTCCTTCAACTATCCTGGTCTTTCTGTTCTTTACTAACTCACCGGGTGATTCTGACCTTCCAGAGTTTGAGATCACTGGGTTGGATAATCAGAGATAGAAGTAAGGAAAGAACAGTTGAGTTAAGGGCTGAAAATGTATATTTTGGAGCTTTAAAAAAAAGTTGTTAATTAAATCTTAGGGGGATGGGCCAACCTTCCCTGAGGTGGGTAAAAAAGCAAGAAGAAGGAGCCACAGGATAGTGAATGGTTACAGATAAGTTGTTGATGAGAAGGCAAGGACAAGCGTGAAGGAGAAACCCATAAATGATTCAGCAAAAGGGGAAAATGCAGACAGCTGCTTCCCTTTAACCAAAGTGTGAGCTCTATGGAGACAGAGGCCTCAGGGTTACCTTACACCTGGCATGATGCCCAGCACTTAATAGGTATTAATCAATACTTGTTTTTCAAATAAATCAATGTATCCATGAATATCTAACAAGAATTTTTTTTAATTTTCAGTTTCTAAGAAGAATTTTTAGGAGCATGTAAGTAGTAATTTCAAATGCAGTAGCCTGAAGTTAAAGGAGGCTACAACCTAAGGGACTGCTAGTAGATTTAGTCTGAAGGAAGCTGTTGCTATAAAAGAAGTAGGGTAATTATTTTCATGCAGTGAATTTGGGCTCTGTAGACATTGATAACATTTCTTCTGAGCTGTGGTAGCAACAGGATATGTACACATACATACACGTGCATAGGTATACATATGTGTATGTTTGTATGCAGGCAGACGTGTAAAAGGATAGATTTTTGCTCTGGTCTTTATAGTGTCTGTTGGTCTGTTGATGTCCTGTGGCTGCTTATTTTGGTCTGTGAGCCTCTGGGGACAAAGCGTATGGCAGAAGTCTCCCAGGTTGTAGGGGGCTATCTGGGAGGTTGGAACACAGCAAAAGCAATGAGTTGCTAGGAACATGTCCCTAGCAAGCTGAATGCTCCATTTGCCAACTTCAGATTTTCAATGATTGCTTCCAAGAATAGAGATAATATCTAGAGACTACATAAAAATGCACAAACTTATTTTAAGATGTGTCTAAAGCTTTTAAATGCCTACACATATTTCCTTTGAAAGGATAGACCTTTGTGCCTGTTAGTCAGCTCGCTGGGTTCTGCAGGTTTGGAGATGAAACATGCAACTTTTTTTGTATTTGGAAATGTCACACCCAACTGGATTTTAATGAAGATTCATTATGCTTTTCACACTATTAAGCATGGCCATGTGAAAAGGACCTATTACTGCTTATGGACAGGCCCTTGGAGGTGAATGAACATTGATAGAATCTACATTTAACTTTCTTCAGCCATTTTTATTTAGCTGTAAGTTTCTAACGAATGATCTTTCTTGCTCCAAATGCTATTTAATATTGATGATTGGTGTCTGGTGATGGGCCTGAGGTTGTAACTTTAACAGGTGTAAGTATTTCTTTCCTCTGTTTCAGCTGAGAAGTTTTGAGAGTGAAATGTTCACAGCCATTAAGGGATCTGCAATTTAATTTCTCATCATGCTTATTCTGTAGTTCACATTAAGTCCAGAGTACTTAAGGAACTGAACAAGTGCACTCTGGACATCAGATTGTTGACCATGGTGTTAACCATGGCATCTCAGGATGCCCAGAACTTCTTCCAGCCTTTCTCTTCCTGGATATCCCGGGCTTATGAAGCTCTCCAGCAAGTAGGAGATATATTATCTGCTTCACTGGTTCACTTAAGCAGAAAAGACTCTAAATTGAGTGACAAGCTAGACCAGGACTTAGATGATATGCAGATTCAGGAAACTTACTTTGAAGATGAAGAACAAGACAATGATTGGAGGCAAGAGGATGCACATTCCTTGTTTCTTGCAGAGGATCATTTCTCATGTGGTAATAGTGATTTTCAGGACTCTGTCCAACATTCAAGCCCCAGACTTAGCCAACATGCAAAGGACTCATGTTCTATAATATCCCAGTCATCCAGTCAGACGCTGGAGAGCCTGAAGCCCCCACATGTGCTTTCTTCTGTTGCTGAGGAGGAACATCACCTTGAAAAGCAAATATGTGGCCTTCAGCCTGGCTTTGACATTCAGCTCCCTGGCACTTTAGGAAAAGGCAATGGAACAAAGCAAGGTAAGCTAGCCAGTATCATATTTTCTGGGTCCTTCCAAAGAACATTTCTACTTATTTTACTTTGGCTTCTTTTTAGTTATTATAATGCTTTAATTTTTCTCCTCCTTATACTTCCCCTCACCTTCTGGTTGAGACATATAGCTCATAGGAATATTTCCAGTACATAAAACTTTAGAAGACCCATGCTTGCGGGCTCCATTTTCTAAAATAATAGCTTTGAGCAAGTGAAATGCTGAAAATAAATCTGTGAATTCTGCTTGAGAAGCCCCTGTGCACATGTCATGCTTTTCAAAATATCTTTTAAAATGTTCTTTTTTCCCTCTAGGTTAGGAATTTCTAGATGTTACTATATTATTCAGTGTGAAATCCTGTGCAAAAAGCCATGCTCGTTGCAGAATTTTTAGTTGATAACGCTCCAAGAACACTTCTCACAGTGTTTCACCGAGATGTGATGTGAGATGACAGTAGATAGGAAATCTTTGAAACAGGAAAAGCTTTGATTTTCTTTTAGCCTTGCATGATATGGACACATTTAATTAAAGCTGTCTATAAAACTTTATGCTGTCAGAACTGAGCATGTATCAGCCCTTCAGTAAATACATAATGATTATGATGATGAAAATGTACTCTGTAAAAGTAGCTGTCATGTGTTCCAGCATGAATTGCTCATGTTTCTAGTACTCTAACCTGAAGTAAGGGCATGCCGCTTGAGTAAGGCACAGGGGCAGATGCTAAGCAGAGAAGGGGCTTGGCATGTGTCTGATTTGTGGTTGTTATGCATGTATAGCTCACAGAGGGTTGTAGGTCATTATGTGATGTACAAAGTCATTAATTCCTTTCTTGTTGGAGGGAGCAGGCTTTTCTGGAGTACTTCATAGAATTTTCATCAATTTTTAGTCAATCCTCTTAGCTTTGTAATTTTAGAGAAGTATTTTATCTAGATAGGTGAAATCTTGGTATAAGGAAAAATAATTTCATATTTCTTTTAAAGTTTTTTTTCTTTCTTTCTTTTCTCTCTTTCATCTTATATTACCTCACGTGGTACTGGGATCAAACCCAGAGCTTTGTATATGCTAAGCATGTTTTCTTTCTATGTCTCAGCCCCTCATCTTCTTCTTTATAATACTTTCTTGATGCTCTTTCTTACTCAGAATTAAAGTAGCATGGAAATCCTATAATGAATTGGTGAAAATGAGGTAGGCTGATAGTTTTTTATGAACCTGGTAAATTATAGATTTTTGCAATTTTCAGTCTCTGAAAATTATCTGTAGAGATTATTCTAGAAATATTTGGGCTATCAGTGGGTTTTTTTAGGTTTAAATTGAAATTTCTATCTTTATTTTTAAAAATTCTTGCCAAATTTGAAATAAACATGAACTTGGCTTAATAGATGCTTAACACTAGTCTTGTTAATTTTTGTAATTTTGAATGGAAGTAAAATAGTTTGTGCTTATTTGTCCCTTCAGGAGATGTTTGTTTACTGAATTGAAGCTGGAAGGTAGGGACCACACTATCAATTGGTCTCTGCATCCTTAGCAACAGTGCATGCAGTGTTATGCTTATAGTAGGACATCACATAATGATTAATGATGGAACAGGGTCAAGGGAAGCTTACAAGTTGAGAGGTAGATATTGTTATTCTCACATCCTAGTTGAGAAAAAAGATGCCTAAAGAGTTTGAGAACATACCCCAAATCCACATTTGGAAAGAGATTGAGTTTAGGCAGTGTGAGTTTACACACATGCAGACTTTTTCTTTTTCTCTTTTCTAAAAGTATGATTTACATATGATAAAAATCATCCTTAGTGTACAGTTCTATCATTTTTGACAAATAGGCTTGTAATGACTACCATTATTAAAGACTAACTCATTTGCATTATCACAGAAAATTCCCTCACATCCTTCTGTAGTGAGTCCATTTCCCTATCTCCAGTCCCCTGCAAATACTAATACATTTTCTGTCGTTATCCTTTTCACCTTTTTTAGAATGTCATAAAGAAGGAATTATGCAACGTGTAGCTTTTTAACTCTTGCTTCTTTCACTTATTGCCATGTATTTGTGATCCATCTATGTTACTGTGTGCTCCAGGACTTTGCCCTGGGTGAATGCACCAGTTTGTTGATTGATTTATCAGTTTAGGGATTTTTGTGTGTCTTTAGTTTTATTTGGTACCCCAGATCAATATCTATTATTTCTTTTTCTTGACTGATTACATTGGGTAGGACCTCTGTTGATGTTAAGGGTGGTAAAAATGGATATCTCTGCCTTGATCCTGAACTTAGTGTAAAGCCTTTCAGTCTTTTATTATTACGTAGTGCTTAGGCAGAGGCATAAATATTTTTATATGTTCAAAGGTTTCCTGCTATTCCAGTTTGCTGAGAACTTTTATCAAAAAAAGAATATTGAATTTGGTTAAATATTCTACATCTATGGAGAGTATCAAATGATGTTTCTTGTTTAATATGTTGCAGTGAATTACAGTAATTTATTTCTAGATATTGATGCTTAATATAGCTTAATATAGTTTGCATAAAATCTACTAGGTCATGATATATTATTATTTTCCTATACTGCTTAATTTAATTTGATAGTGTTTTGTTGAAGATTTTAAAAATGTATTATCATTAGGGAAATTGATCTGTAGTTTTCTTGTTATGTCTTTATCTGGTTTTGGTATCTGGAAAATGCTGACTTTATAAAATGAGTTATGAAATATTTTTCCTTTCCTATAGTCTAGACAAAATTTGTATAGAATTATTATTATTTTAAATATTTGTTAGAATTTCTCAGCAAAGCCTGAATTTTCTCATGGAAAGGTTTTAAAATACAAATTTGTATACATACCATTTCCTTTCTGCCTTATGTTTTCTTTCCAGTACTGGGATTAGACCCAGGGCCTTCATGCTGAGCCACATACCCAGTCCTTTTACATTCTTTTGTTTTATTTTGAGACTGGGCCTTCATGTTTTTGCTAAGTATCCTGACATGGACTCAAACTTATGAGCCTCCTACCTCAGCTTCCCAGAGAGCCTTTCTACTCTTTTAATGTTTGTAGGATTTCTATTGATTTCTCCCTTTATTTCTTAATATTATTATTTGTCTTTTTTCCCCAGATTCATTTGGATAGAATGTTGACTGTCAATCTGTCTATCTGCCTATTTTCCCCCTGCCAAAGAATTAGTTCTTATTTTCATTAATTTTAAAATCTATTTTTGTTATTAATTTGATTGATTTTTGTTATCATTATTATTTTAGTAAATGTACTGCTGAAGTGAGCACATCAATATTATTTTCTTCTTGCTTTGGGTATAATTTGTTCTTGCTTTTCTAATATAATTTAATGTATAAAATTTCCTGTAAGCAGTAATTTACTTGCAGCTGACAAATATTAATGTATTGTGTTTTTATTTTCATTTACTTAAAATATTTTATAATTTCTCTTTTGACTTCAGTTTTCTTATATAGCCTATTTCAAAGTGTGTTTTAAGTTCCATATATTGCGAGGCCTTTAGATATTTTTCTGTGATTGGTTTCTAGCTTGATTCCATTATGGTCTGCTCACGTTATACTAGTTTAGTTTTGAAAATTAATTACGGTTTGTTCTGTTGCACTGAATATGTTTTGACATGTTAAATGTTTCATGTGTACTTGAAAAGATTGTGTGTTCTACTGGGTCAGAATATTCTGTAAATGTAAATTCAGGTTATTTTTCAGGTTTTCTAATGCTTACCTATTTTGTCTATTGAGTTTAGCCTTCTGATTTTATTTATTATTTATTTATTTTTTTGCTTACATTCTTTTATTGGTACATTTTAGGTATGCAATACGTTTACATTTATCATTGGGTGCTTGTACCTCTACATGATGTATCTTGGTTCTTATTTTTTCCCATTACCTGTGCACCCTTCACCCCTCCACGCTTTCCTATTTACATAGACTTCGTTTCCATTTTTTTTGCTTTTCTCATAATATTTTCTTTCCATTCTTTCCTTTCCCCATCTCCTCCCACCACCCCTACCCCTTTGGACCTTTTCCTATTTCAAAGTGTCAGTTATTAGTTATTAATCCTTTTAGTCTTTATTTACATTCTCAGTTTCTCACACTAGAGAAACTATTCAGTATTTACACATGTGTGTCCTATTTATTTCTCTTAAGAGTATGGCCTCAATATGCATCTGTTTAGCTATAAATGACTCTAGTTTCTCTTCTTTATCCTTCTGATTTTATTCTATTGATTACTGCTAAAGGAGTATTAGAGTCTTAAACTTTAATTGTAGATTTGGCTATTACTCTTCTTTCATTTCTAACATTTTTTTGCTTAAAATAGTTTGAAGCTCTGTTGTTAAGTCCATATATATTTTAGAAATATATGTTGTCTTAATGTTTTGACCTCTTTGTTATTGTGTAATATAGTGCTTAATCTCTATTAGTATTTCTTGTCCTGAGATATACTCTGATTTTAATATAGCTACTCTAGCTTTCTTTGATTAGTGTTGGCATAATATATTCTTTTCCATTCTTTAGCTTTACATTATTTTATATTTATGGTGAGTTTTTGTACATAGTGTAGAATTAGGTCTTATTTTTTAATCCAGTCTGACAATCTTTCACTTTTAATGTGTTTTAACTGTATGCATTCAATGTAATAACTGATATTATTTCATTAAAATCTATAATCTTGCTAGATGTTTCTATTTGTTCCATTTACTTTTTAAATCTTTGTCCTAACTTTTCTCCTTTCTTTTGGATTTAGTGTCTTTATACTTGTACTTCATACCCACCCTGGGCTCATTTTAAAAACTGTTCAAAAGTCATCCTTAGATTTCAATATAAGTCTTTATTTAATTATAATCTATCTTGAAGTAATATTGTAGTACTTCATATGTAATGTAATGGTGTTGTTACAAGAGTCTACTCTGTCTTTCCTTCATATCCTTTGTTTTATTAATGCTATATTTTATTTTTATGCATAAACACATAATACAATGATACTAGTTTGCTTTAGACCATTGGTTATCTCTTAGAATGATTAAAATAAGAAAAGAATTATGTTTATTTATTTATTAAAGAATGCCTTGAAGCATTATTAATTTTGACTCTTTTGTGTGTATGTGCTCCTAAAGGATTATCTGAACTTTTAAAATATTTTCAAAAAATATTTAATTTTTATTTGCTTTTATTTATTCGACATAAAGCACTTTTCATTTTAACCTTTCTTGTAGTGTATATATACTAATAATCAATAATATCCATTTCTTTGGTCTGAAAAATTTCCCTCATTTATTTTTCTTTCAATTTTTTATTTTTATGAGTATATGCTTACAGTACATAACGATTACATTCATCCTGGGGGGTTGGTACATGCACATGACAGATCTTAATTCTTTTTATGTTCCTTTTCTCTCCTACCTCCCTGCTCCCTTCACCACTTGGTTGCCTTCCCTTTTGCAAAAGATCTGTATCCCTATTGCCTATTATCTATCTTTTGTTAATTAGTTATGCTTTGGGTTTATTACCTTTAATAAAAGGAAATCATGCAATATTTAGGTTTGTGTGTCTGGTTTAGTTCACTTAACATTATGTATCATAGGGAGAGTAGTACTCTGTTGGATACAAATGCCACATTTCCTTTAGTCATTCATCTGTTGATGGACATATAGGTTGCTTCCAAGATTTAGTTATTACGAGTTGTGCTGCTATAAACATGGGTGTGCATGTATCACTGTAATATGATGCCTTTAACTCTTTTGGGAAGATACCTAGAAGGGGAATAGCTGGGTTGAATGGAATTTCTATTTTTAATTTTTTGAGAGATCTCCATACTGATTTCCATAGTGGTTTACATTCATATCAACAGTGTAGAAGAGATTGTTTTATCTCATTTATTTAAAAATACCTTAATTAGGTATAAAATTCTGTGTTTACAGTTATTTTCTTTCAGGATAGTAAAAGTGCCACCTGAGTGTTTTATTGTTTGCATAATTTTCATATGAGAAAACAACTATAACTTTTATCTTTGTTTCTCTACAAGTACTATTCCTTTTCTCCACTAGATTCTTCAGAAGTTTTGTCTTTATCTTTGGCTTTTAGCAGCATGTTTCTGGTGTGTATGTTTGTGCACATATGTGTGTGTGTGTACACTGTAGTATTTAAATTTTTCTTTTTGGTACCAGGGATCAAATTTGGGACCTTGCACTTGTGAGGCAGGCGGCAGAACCGCTGAGCTAAATCCCCGACTCAGTAGTATTTATTTTTATTGATGTTTTCTAAGCTTGTTGAATTTGTGGATTTAGTGAGAAAGACACTTTGAAAAATTCTTAGTCAATATTCTTTAAATATTTCTTTTATGCCATTCTCTCTGGCTCTTCCCTCTGGTATTCCAGTTTTACTGTTGCACTGATGTTATTCCGTAGGTCTTAGATTATCTTCCTTTTTCCATCTTCTCTTTTCCTCTTTCTTTTCAGTTTGGGTTGTACCTACTGACATCTTTTCCAGAATTACTAATATTCTCAGTGGGTGTGTCATGTCTACAGAGGAGCCCATCAGAAACATCCTTTGTGACGGTGACCATGCTTTTCATTTCTAGAATTTTGATTTGATTGTATTGTATTTTTACAATTGCAGTCTCTCTGCTGAATTCCTCATCAGTTCTTGCATGTTTCCCTGCTTTTCTACTACAGCTTTTACTTTATTAATAATTATTATTTTAAACTTCCTGTCTGGTAGTTCCAATTTGAGTCATATTTTAAGTTTGACTTTCTTGATTGCTTTATGTCTTGACTGGGTGTTTTATCCTTGCTTTTTTTTGTTTGTTTTATAATTTATCACTGAAAATAGGACATGACGTGTAAGGGAAGTATGTAGTATCTCAACCTGGAAATAGGCTAGCCTTTTCTAATGCTGGCCTTTTAGTGTGAGGGGGTTGAGTCAGAGTTTGAGCTGTGTTTTGATTTTTTTGTTATTATCCTTAGTGTGATACAGATTTCACAATCTTCTGTCACCACATTGTGTTTAGAGTAGTGGGTTTTATCAAATTGTGAATTGTCTCCATCTTCCTCTCTCTCTCCTATGTACCAGGAGGGGCTCTATTTTTAGGCGTTTGCCTTTTCTC
The DNA here is from genome assembly GCF_000247695.1 of Heterocephalus glaber. The sequence goes on along the minus strand of NW_004624734.1, from coordinate 39,147,439 downwards.
AGTAGGAGCCTGCTGTTTCTTATTACTTACTTCTTGCTGATGTGATGTGTTTGGGTTGGAGGTTGTGTTTTCCGCTATTCTGGAACAGTCTTGGTCTTAGGAAGGTGCTATGTTCCTGCTTACCTTTTCGTCTTCCTCAGTGATCCTGACCCTCCCCCAGATATAGAGGGTCTGTAATAACCCAACTTCAAGTCTTTTTCCTGCCCCTTTCTCAGAAATAGAACTTTTTGTTATGTTCTGTTCACCCACTTTAAACATGCCTTTATCTATATCCTAAGGAAAACAGGATTTACTGCCCTTCCCCAAGTGGCTTAAAACTTTTATTGCAAAGTGGAAGTATGAGAGAAAAACCTTGGTGGAACTTTTTACTTTTCTTCAGTAAATTATCTTTCATCTTCAGGACTGAACGGTGAGATCAGGTTTCCCCATGCCCGTCCTGCCCCCATCCCTCTGGTGAACTTGGTTGATTCTGTGAAGAAAAGGGGCTGGCTCCACGGGCTTGGTTTCCCTAGAGGCTGCAGCTCCCATGGTTCTTTGACCATTAGAAACTACCTGAGAATATGAGGCTGATTCTTAACAACTTGTGTGAATCCAGCATGTGGCAGTACTGTTGTCCTTTCTTGTCTAGAAAAAGAAAATGCCTTTCTTAACTTTCACATTAATTGATTGCTATATAGCCTCAGGTTTCTGATGAGTTTAGGCCAATGTGTCCTTCCACAACGTATCTGGATTTCATTGTTCTTTAAGAAAGGCGGCTTTCTTTCCAACCTTCTGCATCTTAAGTGGAAGCTGAAATACAGCTTATATACTTAACATTATGCCCTGAAATTGAATTGGACATTCTAATTAAATGGGTAGCCTCTTTGGACTGAGGGATAAATGAATAAATAAGATATTGGTCTTTCATTAAAGAGTTCTGCAATGTGTAGTTCATCCTGTAAAAATGTTTCTGTAGGGCTGGGGATTTAGCTCAGTGGTTCCGCCACCTGCCTCATATGTGCAAGGTCCTAAGTTCGATCCCCGGTACACAAAAAAAGAAAAGTTTGTGTAAATTTGCAGTTATGTTTTGAGATAATTTTTCTAAAATGATCAGATTAGGTTCCCCATAGCAAGGGACATGGAACTGCAGACTACAAGGATGAGTCAGAATTTAATATGTGAGTGGAGGGTCATGGTTATTCTAGTGGGGGGAATGGCATGAAAGCTGAGGTGTGGAAGAGGCTGACATTCCCAAGATGGCTTATGAGGTTAGGCCTCAGGTTACATGGAAAAGGTCTTTATTTTCTGTGTTAAGAGTTTAGCCTTAGCCAGGTGTGGTGGCGCACGCTGCCTGTAATCCCAGCACTCAGGAGGCTGAGGCAGAAGGATCACCACGAGTCCAAGGCCATCCTGGGATACATAGTGAGTTCAAGGCCAGCCTGATCTACATAGTAAGACCTTGTCTCAAAAGCTCCCCCCCCCCAAAAAAAAGACAATAAAAGAAAAAAGGTGTAGCCTTTATTCTACAAGCAGTTGGGAATCACAAAAAAGATCTTAATAAAGGATGACACCAAAGAGTTCAGTTTTAGAAGAGAAACCTTAGCATCAGTTTGGAGACTAGACTCTAAGGAAGATATATGTTAGGGAGCTATTACATACCTTGTAACAAGAAATATATATAATACAATATGAACATACAAAGAGAAATAGTAGTTATTATTTTGTCATTGCTCCACCAAAAATCCATGTCAAAAAGACCCTGACAGGTGTCTGGTGTGCATGGGGACTTCACCTTGTTAAAGCCAGGTAGGGGTAGAAGTCCAGGTTCCCCTCTTAGCTTCCTTGACACCTGAAGGGCTGCTCCTCATTACTGCAGGGCTGGGATGAAAACCTGTGGTTTCCACTGACCCTGGGGTGGGGGTGGCTTCATTACTGTGCTGGTGACAGTCTCAGGTCCCCACTTAGATACCACTGAAGTGGAGCAGAGAGGGGTGCATTACTGCTTCCAGGTTGGTGTGGAAGACCAGGCCCCCATCTGGTCTCCACTGACACTGTGGGGGTGGGGGATGACTAACGCTGGCCATCAGGATAAAGTTCTGTTCCCCAACTTGCCCTCCTTTGGAACCCCCAGAGAGGTTACTGGGGAGCCTCATAACCACCTTTCAAGGGTGGAAGCCTGGGCTCCCTTTGTGGCTTCTGTTGTCCTGGGTGAGAGGGACACAGTTTTCTGTGCTGTTTGGCTGGAGTAGAGAAGTTGTTGTCTAAAAGTGTTCTGCTTTGGCAGACTGCTCCCTACCTGGTCCTTTGGGGAGAGAGAGCAAGTCTTTCTTGAGGCTGCCTTTATCTGTGTCCATCAGCATTTTGGGATTGCTAACTTCTTCAGTTTCAAGTCTGGGACATGTTAGGTAAAAGAACCTGGGGAACTTAGCATGGTGTTTGTCTTCAAGCCAAAGGTCCTAGCTGGTCTGCCTTCTTCTGGGCACCTTTGTTTTATATAAAGTGTAGAGATTTTGGTTGTACTATATTTAGAGGGAGGAATCAAGGAAAATATGTTTATTCAATCTTCCAAGAAATGAAAGTTTTAAAATCAGTCCTTAACAATAGTATGACTCCATTCACTTCCTTCCATTTCACAGGGACAAGAGCAATAGAAAATGTTGAAGGGTGGCCTGCATGTGGAGGTAGATAGGAGAAGGAACATCTTTTGAAGAGAAGTGCTGTATGGTGTGTACTCTCTTAATCAGATATGTATCAAATGCCTACACAGGGGTAATGACAAGTGTACACAAGACAAGTCATAGGCCTTTTTCTTAGACTCTTGTATTGCTTGTTTAGTTTGTTCTAGAGGATTCAAAAATATTCCTAATGTCCCACCTCTTCAGTGGCAGTGGGAATTGGGAAGTGGGGTTTGAAAGGAGACAGTCTCATTGGCCCAATTCACTCACGCCTTGTAGATGGAGGAGCATTACTAAATTGCTCCTAGTGAACTTCCATTTTTCTCTCTCTCCCTGATGTGAAATAGCTCACCAATTTACTCCAAATGCCTGATAGCCATTTAAAAAATGATCCTGTTCTTCTCTTTCCTCAAAATATTTAAACACCCTGAGAGCCCTATCAGAGTAAGCCATGTGAATGGACTCGGAGCTGTATGGATACTGACACACCTGTGGGGTTTTAAAAAAATGTTTAAAAATTTTTACCTGTGTTCATACTCTTAAAGAATCCTCAAGTACTCATTTTTTTCTTTTATATCAAGTGGTAATGTAAGGGCTGGTTTGCAGTCTATTTAAGGGAGGTGTTTGGAGATACATAAAGAAAAGGCATCGTTTTGATGAATGATTTATGTGCACTTTTTTGAAAAGCCTTGTCAAGCCTGCTTTTCCCCATTTAATCTTCAATTCTTTTCATAACGTATCTTGATTTTATGTTTCTTAATGTGCCATATTTTTCTGCACAATAGATTTTAAGCTAAATTGGCCCAAAACAAGAGAGATGCTGAATGCTTTTTGTAACCATGGAAACATTTCTAGGCACTTACTGAGGACCTGGTTGCCAATAGTAATGTAACAGAGAAAATAGATACACTTCATTTAGCAGTTGCTGATGATTAAGAGGCAGAGAGCCTACTTATGGTGCCATCCCGAGATAGGCTTTTTGGTTTAGAGACCCAGATCCAAGGCACAAATTTCTCAGTTGAGAAGCAGCTATGACACCTTTGATATGTTATGGGAAGAAGTTTAACATGCATTTAAAAATCATCTTTATTTTCAGTTTTTCATGTCAGATTTTTCTGAAGCTTTTAACCGCATATATTTGTTTCCAAGAAATATACTCACTACTTCCTGAAATAGCCTGCTAATGGAATTAATGTTTTGGGTACATTGGCATATAGGACTTTAGAAACAAATTTTGGTTAGATGGATGTCTCAGTTACTTTCTTGTTGCTGGGATAAAATACCTGACACTTACAAGATAAAGAAAGAGAGGTTTATTTGGCTCACAGTTTGAAGAGGTTTCAGTCCACAGTTGGCTGATTCCAAGGTAGGGTGGCACGGCAGAAGAGAAACAACTGTTAGTGTGGGAGGCAGAAAGCAGAGAAGGATTAAGGCAGGAAGGATATACACATATATCCAGGCCACACCCACACTGACCCACCTCTTCCCATCAGGCTTCACTTTCCAGCCATAAACCCATCAGTGAATTTATCCAGTGATGAGTATCACACACCCATAATCCAGTCACCTCCCCTGATCTCCACTGAAGAGCCCATGAGGCTTTGAGGGGATGTCTAGATAAAAGTTATAACAATGGAATATATTTACAAAATAGATTTTGAAATCAGGATGATATAATTTTACTCTCACTTTTCAGCCAGGTTACTTTACAAAGCCAACGTAATGCAGAAGGGAAAATCCTAATGTTCTTACCTGCTGGTTGATTTCAATCCCTTGTGGGTTCAAAGTATTTTGTTCTCAACATTGTTGGGATTCCTGATGGCAGTTAAAACTAAATGGTATGTGACTTAATCACTTTCCTCCTTGATGAAACACAATATCCAACACCCGAAACTTAAAGGAGGAAAGGTTTATTTTGGCTCACAGTTTGTAGAGGTTTCAGTTAGTCTGGTGGCTTCAAGGTGGGGCTGCACAGCACAGGGGCTTGGGGCATGGCAGAGGAGAATTGCTCATGGCATGGCAGACAAGAAGCCAGAAGA
>NW_004624734.1:39120073-39134058 GCF_000247695.1 Heterocephalus glaber | reverse complement strand
TTTTATCATGAATGGGTGTTGGATTTTGTCAAATGCCTTTTCTGCGTCTATTGAGATGATCATATGGTTTTTGTCCTTGACTCTGTTAATATAGTGTATTACATTTGTTGATTTATGAATGTTGCACCATCCTTATATCCCTGGGATAAATCCAACTTAGTCAGGGTATGTGATCTTGATGACCCTCTATATTCTGTTTACATTTACTTAGACATGTCCTATGAATTAGGATGTGGTCTATTTTGGAAAATGACCCATGTGCAGCCAAAAAGAATGTGTATTCTGATTTTGTGGGGTGGAACACTCTGCAATCATCTATTAAGTCCATTTGTTCAATAGCTTGGCTCAGTTCTAGAATTTTTTGTTGTTAATATTTTGTCTAGATGATCCATCTATTTGTGATAGTGGGGCATTGAGGTCCCCCACTACAATTATATTAGTGCTTATTTGATTTTTCATGTCTGTTAATATTTGTTTTGTACAGTTGGGTGCATTTGTGTTTGGTGCATATATATTTAGGATTGTCAAGTCTTCCTCTTGGATTAATATCCCTTTTTCTTTATCCATTCATCCTTTGATGGGCATATAGGCTGATTTCAAAATTTAGCTATTATGAATTATGCTGCTATAAACATGGGTATGCATATACCAGTGTTATGTGACATCCTTAACTCTTTGGGTAAGATACCTAGAAGGGGAATATATGAGATAGATGGTATCTCAGTATTATTTTAATTTGCATTTCTCCAGTGGCCAGAGATGTTTAACAATCTTTCATTTATTTATTGGCCATTTATACTTACTTCTTCTGAGAAGTGTCTATTCATTTCAGTTGACATTTTTTAATTGGGTCTTTTATTTTGGAAGTTCTAATTTTTGAGTTCTTTATATATTCTAGATATTGGTCCTTTGTCTAAGGTGTAGCTTGGTTCTGCTCGGAAAGTCCTTGCCTTTGGCTATGTCTTCAAGAGTTTTATCTATCTTATCTTCCAGCAGATTGTTTCTGTTTCAACATTTAGATATTTGATCCATTTTGATTTTAATCTACTACATGGTAAGAGATATGGGTCTAGATTCAATCTTCTGCATGCAGATAGCCAGTTTTTGCAGCACCTTTTGTTAAAGAGGCTGTCTTTCTTCCAATGTACGTTTTTTCCCCTTTTTTCAAAGATCAGATTGCTGAATGTGCCTGGAGTTATTTCTGCATCCTATTTTCTGTTCCCCTGATCCATCCACATACTTGTTTTTGTGCTGGTACCATGCTGCTTTTCTTATTGTAGCTTTGTAATATAATTTGAAATTGGGAATTTAGATGCCTCTTGCTTTGCTCTTGTTGACCAGGATTTGCTGTTTAATTATATCTTCTTTAAGCTCACCAAGCACCTTATTGATCTTTTTTAACTCCTATTTTATCATTTTAAATAATTTAGCTGTATGTCTTTTGATTTCTTCTCCATCAATGGCACATGGATCAGGTTTGAGAGAGCTGTGTGGTTTGGGAAACATCTTGTTGCTTTGTCTTCTCATGTTTCTATTCTCTCTCTCTCTCTGTCTTTGTGTGTGTGTGTGTGTGTGTGTGTGTGTGTGTGTGTTTATTTTTGAAACTTGATTATACTGGCAAGACTTTGTTGCTAGTATGGAAATCTCTTTAGTTGCTGCCTGCTTTTCATTGCAGAACTCTTGGAGTGCCTAACTGTAAGTCTTTGTCTCTTTCCTAACATCCAATGACCTCTGTTAATTTGGGAGGGGAGGATGCAGTGTAATTGGCCCAGCACCTAGTCATCTTGGAATGGACCACAGCATTTTTAATGACACAAAGCATTGTTAATGACATTGTTAATATGACACAGATGGTTCCATACAGAGAAAACAAATTAACATGTTCTTGCAAGCTTGAGCCACCAGTGATACATGCTCAGTGGGACAGTTATTCATGCATGCATCATCATGAATATGTTAATAGTAACAACTATGCCATCCTGGAAATAGCAACCAAATCAGCAAAAATAATAAAGTCAAAGACAAACTGGATGTTGGCATTCCATAAGAACCGATAATATACCACCCTTAACCGCAGACAAGAGTTCTATTGTTATAAACACTGACATACAATAAATATATATTAAATAAAACAACCACTTCTCCATTAACAATTAAAAAGAATTCAACAGCAATAGTTAGCTAACTCTAAAGATCAATAAAGCTTAATGGTTATATTAGTAAAGATAGAGGAGGTGGTGAACAGGAGGGTGAAAGAAATAAAATTTGAAAAATAAAGAAAGATAAGGCAGCAAGAAGAATGAGAAAAAGGATCCCATTAAGGAGTAAAAGGAAATTATTAGAATTAGATTGAAGTAACAGAAAATAACAATCAAGATGAAGACAAAAAAAGACCAAAATAAAGAAAAAAGAACAAAAAAAGGAAAAAATTAAAAGCAAAAAGGAAAAAAATAATCTCACCAATTCCAGAGCCAAAAAAACAAAATCCAAAAAATTTTTGTGATTTTTGAATGAGTGATTTCTTCCTTTCCAGGGTCTGCAGTCTTGGAATTCAGCAGATGTGGGTGAGGGACACTGAGTCACTGCTAAGACCTTTTTGTTCCACACTCAACTTTTTGTGTGTGTGTGAATGCTGGATCTTTTCATGCTGGGCATAGTCAGTCAATGGTTTCTGCCCTACAGCTGTAGTCACTCTGGCAACTCCCACTTTCCATGTCCCTCTGTGCACCTCAAGTCACGATTTTTTCCACCTAGCTATACAGCCTGTGGGTTTGTGAGGTGCCCCCTGCTCCAGAGGCCCCTCTGTCTATACACCCCAGGGTGTGGCAACTGTCCCTGTTGAGCTCTATCCTTGCTCACTTTGGTAGATGGGGAAAGCAGACAGACCACTGAGTTCTGTGCTGACGTAGGCAGCGAAGTATGGAGGGGTGTCAAGCTGTCTGCTAGACTAAATGCCAGCACATTTAGCCCTAGCCCCTCTGGGAGCCACACATGCCAGGCGTGGCTTCTCACCATGGGGGAGGGGGCCCCTTTGTCCCTCCTGGCCTGAGCTTAAACTTCTCAGGTCTATCATATGTCTAGCCCATGCCCTTTCTACAATAGTCTGCTGTGGCTGTGTCCCACCCAATTACTGTGGCAGGGTAACATCAGAAACCCTGGAGTGCTCTGCAGTGCTCTGCAGTTGCTCTATAGCTCAGTTTTGAGTAATTAACTCCTTCCCCAAATGGCTCCTAATTGAACCCTCTCAATATGGCAGACACTGCACTAGACTTGCTGCCCAATTGCAGCCTACCTTGTAGAAGGAGTCACTTTAGAGTAATGCCCCACACTAGCTTTTAGTTCATAATATCCATGGCTTCTTCTGGGGCCAGTGCTGCTGGCCCAGTCTGCTGTCTCTCCCTGGATCCACAGTTCCTCTCTAGGCTTACTTTGCATCAGCAGAGACAGGACCCTTCCCTGGGAGCCAGGGTGAGCCTTCCTGACTGCACTGTTTCTTACTCTGTCTCTAGCTTCTCTGCAGTTCTAGTTTTCCTGTCACCTTCCTCCTGATTCCCAGATATTTATCTGTTTCCTTCTCTTCATCAAATTGTTGTCTTCCAAATGTTTCAACTCTAAGTCCCAGAGAGGCTGCACTTTACTGCTGGACTATACGCCAATGTCATGGTATGCTTTCTGGAAATTTTTAAAACATCATGGGATTTGTACTAAGTGGCTTGATTTGCTTGCTTTGGCTTGAATTATGTGACTTTCCTGAAGTCAGGAAAATGTGATTCTATGATTGGGTAGGCCTAAGTCATATGCCGCTTCTGGAGTTGGAAGTAGCCTGAGTTTTACTGGATATGTGGGATGAGAGTAGAGGAAAGCAAGATTCCAGAAGGTTGAAGAAGAGATGTTGGGTAGCTCTATTAGAGGAGTTTATGCTACTCGCGGACACGTCCAAGGTTTTTCCATTGTATGTTGATTGCAAGCCTCTGTCAAGGGTAAGCTTAGATTCCTTGTGTCATCACATATGCCGTATGTCAGCATAGGTGCCGCCTCTTCTGAGTGCTTAGGGATGCATATCTGACAAGAGTCAGGTAAAGCAACGTTTCATCTGACACCGTACATCTTCTGCTACTGCTGATTATAGCAGATTATGGCTTTTCTCTTGGTTGTTAGAAAATCTCCCTAACTCAGTGATAGAGAACCTTTTGGAGACTGAGTGCCCAATCTGCAACCCAAAACTCACTTATTTATTACGAAGTGCCAACACTGCAATTAAACCTGAATACTGACCCCTGGTGTGAAAGTTCTGGTGAGTTGTGGCTTATGACATTATCACCTGGTGCGGTTATTCCTTTCTGAGCATTGCATGACTCCATGTGCATTGTTATCTCTGATGCATGGCTGCTGGGGCAGTACTGGCTTGGCTTGCCTGCCAACAGAGAGGGCTCCCGGTGCTCTCTGCACCATAGGTTCACGACTACTGCCCTGATCGTCTTTTTAGCTGATGTAACTGGAGTGGGTCTGTATTAGATAGCTATGGGTATTATAATGTACCAGGACAAACTGAGGGGCTTAAAACAGCCCACAGCTCTTTCCCAGTTTCTGTGGGGCCAGGTGTCCAGGCATGTGTTAGCCAGGTCTTTTGCTCAGGTCTCACAAGGCTGCAATTCTAGGACAACTGGGATGCGTTCTTATTTGAAGGTTTGATGATGGAAAAATTCCCTTTCAAGTTCTATGAAGTTGTTGGAAGGATTGGTGTTCATGTGGATGTAGGACTGAGGGCTCTAGCTTTCTTGCTGGCTGGAGTTTGGAGGCTACTTTCAACTCCTGGAGGCTCCCTGTGGTACCTGGAGGCTGCTCACACTTCCTTCTGCAGGATGACTGCTTGCTTCATCAAGCTGCAATCGGAGAGCAATGGGAAGATCATATTTTGCAACAGTCATGGGCGTGACATCCCATCCCCTTTCCCATAATCTACTGGTTACAGGCAAATCACAAATCCCATCAACACTGAAGGAGAGGGTAGTACACGAAACTGTGAACCTAGAAGGTGGGATTTTTGTGCATCTGCCTACCACAGGACCTTAGACTGGCCATTTAAATAAGCAGAGAAAGGCTGTAAAGGGTGGTGGCTACTCACATGCCTTTACATAACTTATTTGGTTTTATATCTAGGCAATTGCTACTTTATTTTCGGTGCTCCACAAATGGTACATTTAAGCATTATTCTTAGGAAGATTTTGGTTATAGAAGCTAAGTCTATGGCCCCACATTGATTCTGGAATTGTAGAGTATAAAGGGAAGCCAACCTCCCAGGGAAATTCATCACTGGCACATGTTTTCTCATGGAAGGTCACCAAGAAGACAAGAGACCTTGCCAAGGGTCCTTTTGATTTAGTAGAGCACTCTAGATGAAGAACTTCTCAACTGCCAATATCAGTGATAATAAATATAACAGTGATGGGTACTCACTAAATTGTAACCTTGGCTATGTGCTAGATATTTTGTATATATTATATTCTTTCATCATAATCATGATTTTTGAAGTAGGTCTAGTTTCCCTTTCTGGTAAAGAAACTGGGATTCCACACCACATATTTCTGATTCAAAACAACGAGGCAATTTCCTCCTGGGAGGCACTGTCTCCAAATGCCTCGAGGCTGTCCCCTCCATCTCCTCCATGTGCTGTAATAAGTCCAGCTCGCCAGCAGTTCCTACCAGCAAAGGGATTCCTCGACATCATAGTTTCTGAAAGCGAACTTAGAGTGCCTAAGTTGAATTTAAGTAATTTAGGGAAAGATAGGTTGCATTTGGTGTCTCCATTGGCTACATCTGTGTACTCCTTCACCTACTGCCGTGCATCTTCTCTTCTGTCACGCCAACAAATGTGCTCTTTTTTGGATTGCCAGTGACCTCCTGAACTGCTTAATTGTACAATCAACCCCTCTCATTTTACTTGACTTAATTTCAGCAGTAAAAATTGTTGAATTATCTTCCTTGAAACCTGGATTCTGGAGTCCATTTATTCCAGGCTCCCTATTTATCACCTCTTCTTATTCACCTTCCTCTGTTTTTGAAATGTTTACTTCTGTCTCATTCACTCTTTCGTGACTTCTACTATAGGTCTTCACCTCTCGCCTGGATCTCTCCTGTGTGCTCTGGGCTCAGATATCCAATTGCCTTCATTTGGATGGCACCATATACCTGGAGTTCTACAGGTTTAAAGAATAAACACTTATCTTCCTTTCTTACGCCAGTTATGGAAACACAGTAATCAAATAAGGTATAAGTCCTTGTCAACTCCTTCTCCCTCATAGCTCCCCTGTACTATATTTTGATCAGTATGCACCAAATTGTATCGATTCTGCCTCTATTTATCTTGTAATAAGCAACTTCTCTATATCCATTACCTTAATCCAGATACATATCTTCTTCTGCTTGGGCCATTTCAGCAATATTCTGAGTGGTCTCTCTAGTTTCATGTTGTTTCCATCTTGAATCCATTCTCCAAGTTCCCCTCAGAATGCTCACTTTAAATTCTACATCAGGTGTCATATTTTTATATTAAAAAAGCTTTCAGTATGACTTTCTTTTAAAACCACATAGCCTCTAATGATTTAGGCTCGTTATCTTCCATTGTCCTGAAACACTAAGCATATTTCACTTCTAAAACCCTTGTTTTCCCCTCCCAGTTCTTGCTCCTACATAGTGTTGCTGTAAAGAATTTAAAGGAAAGGCAGTACCTATCGTTTAAGACTCATCTTACATAGCACCTTTTCTAGGAAGCTTCCCGTTTCCTTTCTCTAGCCTCAGGCACATTCCATACTTTCTTTTTCCTGGCCTTTTCCTGGTAAATAGCTACTTCTTTTTCAGGGTTCCAGTAGCATAGTGCACTTTTCAAGAACATAGATTTTATGTTACACTTCAGTTTTAAAAATAAGTGTACCCATCTAAGTCTGCAGATTCTTTAATGGCAGGAGTGTGAGTGTTTTTTATTTAAATCTTTACATTCTCATTATTTAGCATTGAATCAGTTTCATGAATGATTTAATGAGCAAAACTCAATCTTAACTGTCACCACTTGATCTCATCATGTTCAAAAAAATGATCAGTCTGTAAATATCCTACAAGTAATTATAGATGACAGAGATTGGAAGAATGGAGCCATGACATTCTCCAAGATTCTTAGCGTTTTTGACACTCTGTGTTTGTCTTGGGAAGGCATAAGGCAAAAGTGCAGTATCTTAAGATTTGGCTTGACTTTGTCTATCAAGCGTGAAGGAGCACTTCCAAAACAAGTGCTATGATCTTTGGTGTGTTTGTCCCCCTGGTCCCGCAAGTTCATTTGTTGAAACTTGATCACCAAGGTGATGGTTTTAGGAGGTAAGGCCTTTAGGATGTGATTAGTCTGAGAATCTGCATAATGAATGGGATTAGTTTCTGAGGCAACTACCTTGCTTCTGATGCCATGTGAAGATAGAGCCAGAAGTCTACATCTAGGAACAACAGAGTTGGCTGTCATGAGATACTAAACTTGCTGATGATTTGACCTTGGACTTCACAACTTCCAGAACTATGAGAAATAAGTTTCTGTTGTTTATAAGCCACTTAGTCTAAGGTATTTGGTTATAGCAGCCTAAATGGACTAAATAACAAGTGAAAATGAATTGTAAACATTCTTGCGTGCACCTTCACTTTTAGTTGTATGTTTTTTCTCTGAGACATAAGGCAGGACACATGAGTTCTACCTTTGGGATTAAAGTCCTGGAGCTCCAGATGTCCAGGAGGGGCCATAGTGCCACCCCCTACAGAGTACCAGTGAAGTGTCCATCTCAGACAGCTTAGTAGTAGTGTGATCATCACAGTGCCTCCTGTACAACCATTTTATGTGCTCTGGCAACATCTCTTGAGCATTCTCCAGGGACAAAGAATCAAGGCAGCAATGGTCCCTCTTTGACACTCTTGCTGTGGAAATGGAGTCATGATACTTCAAGAGCTGTGGCATAGCCTCAATCCCTCTCGTAAGAGGTGTCCCATTTAAAAAGATTTTTAAAAGCTAAAATATGAAAGATCTTGTGTATACTAGAGAAGTATGATCTTTCAGTAATAGTGTAGAAAAATATCTGTTTTCTTTATCATCAACTGAGTCTTTGAAATATTCAGTCATGGTTTTGCTTTAAAGCTATGGCATGATTACAATGGAATTCCCATCAAATTAAGTATTTGGCCCCTAAATGTATTTCTCAAACTGCCATGATTTTAGCAACATTAACTTTATGTCACTGTTTCTGATGTGCATGCTGGAGTTCCCTTGCTAGACTGTAAACTCTTTAGAAGAAGGCCCATACATTAATCATCCCTGTGTCACATGCCCTGTGTGTTTAATACTGTGACTCCCATGTTCACAATATTCACAATCACTGTCACAAATCAAGTTAGTAGAAAGGTTAAAGTTTGTTGAGTTTAAGTCACGGCTTTGTCAGGCAAAGCAGATGATTGGGGGGAAATGTGAAATCAAGCTCCAGTGGCATGCTCCTTTGGCTTTCTCTGTATCCAGAAATTTCTTAATTATGATTTTAGAAAAGAAAACTTGGTAGGAAACTGGTATTCATCAAATAATACAAATTATTATTTTACTAAAAATTCTTTAGAGACTCAAAGTTCCATTGATGATGTAGAAAATTCTTTTTCCTGCTCAACTGCCATTTCACTCAGGCTCCTGTGTTTGATCTTTAACATCTCCCTTACCTCTAAATGGGTATCATCCTTACCCATTAGTCTTACCCATGAGACTTCAAGGATCTTACTGGATGTGGTGGCACACACTTGTAATCCCGGCACTCAGGAGGCTGAGCCAGGAGGGTCACCGTGAGTTTGAGGCCACCCTGGGCCACATAGTGAGTTCAAGCCCAGCCTGAACTGCCCAGCGAGACCCTGACTAAAAAATTTTTTTTAAAAGACCTCTTTTCCTAATAACATCCAATTCTAATCTCATTCATATTTAACCTGCTTAAGAACTATTCTAGTGTTTGCCTGTACCTCTACCTGGATGTCTAAATGGGCATCTTAAACTTAATATATCCAAATCTTAATTTCTGATCTCAAGTTCTTGTACTTCCCATAATCTCTCCTAATTGGAACAGCCACTTAATTTTTCCAGATTCTCAGGTCAAAAAAAATCTCAGAATCGTGATTTGTAACCCCCCCTCTTTTTTGCATACATAGAATCCATTGGCAAATCATGTTGGCTTTGCCATCAGCGTATATCCAGCATGGGGTGGTGTCTTCCCACCAATACTGCTATTGCAGTGCATTAACCACAGGGCTAATCCTCTGGGATTTAGTTTAGCTCCTGATTTCTTTGTATCCATTTTTCCTACCTTATAGTCCATTTTCAACACAGTACTCTTAAGAGGATAGCTTTCAAAGACCATGTCATTCTTCTGCCATCAGTAATTTCTGCCTCATTCAATGTAAAAGTGAAAGCCCTTGTGAAGGCTACAGTGTTCTCAGTAATCTAGCTTTCTGGCCTCTCTGACTTGCCCTTGTCGGCTCTGTTTCTCTCTGGCTCCTTCGGGTCTTCTAAAACATGAGATGTGCTTCTCAACTAGCTTGTTCCTTTGCTTTGAATACTTGACATCCAGAAGTCTCAGGACTTGTTCCCTGCATCCATCAAGGCTTTCCTCAAATGCTCTCTTCCTCAAGAGCTCGCTGAGCACATGGATTTGCACTGTGTCTCCCTCCACTCTCCAGTCATCGCCCTCCCCTTTCATGCATGAGTTTTTCTCTACAGCACAATTCACTACTTGCTTGTCTGTCTCTGTGAGAACAAGTAGTCCCATCCATCTCTTTCACTTATGTATCCCTCGCATCTAGAAGTTCTTGCTTCATGGTATAATAAATGAGTACTTATTGAATAGATGAATGAACACTTTTTAAAAAAAATTTTCACGTACCAGTTTTCAAATCATTCATTCTGAGCAATTACAAATTAAGTGGCTGAGCATCATGAGGGGCTTTTAGGTAAGCAGTAAATGGAGCTATAAGCTATTGAAATGTACTGAGTGGCTTTTCTTTACAATGTATTAGAAAGAACTAGAAGGAACAACACCATAGCAATACAAAAGGCTTAATTTTGGGGCTTAGACTTGAACATTAGAATGTACTTTTTTTTTTTTTTTGGTACCAGGGATTGAACTCGGGTCCTTGCGGTTGTGCAGCAGGTGGTGAAACCACTGAGCTAAATCCCTGGCCCTGAATGAACTTATTTTTAAAAGGAATCTGGGAATTTTGGGAAAACCCTACACACAAATGGAAGTATTTTATGCCCATTGCTTCCTGGAATGAATCAACCCTATTTTCTGAGTTATCACAGGGAGTTGCATGTTTGAAGACCCTGATCTGGAGCCAATGTTCAAATGTCAACACTGCTATTTTCTTGCTGTATAGGTATGAGAAAATTACCCAACCTAACAAGGCCTATCTTTTCTCATGGAGATAGGAATTATAAATGTGAGAATCTCTGCAAAACCAACTTTGGGATTGGGATGCAACAGATATACTTTCTGTTTTCAAGTATTGGTATTGTTTTATTTTGTCTCTTGGTCATGAAGATTGGCCTGGAATCAGAGAGGATGCTTCCTGGTGTTTCTTTCTTGTGATACATTTACAAACAGTGGATCTTCTTCTGCTAACTAGGTGCATCATGAGGCCATAGTCAGAGTGGAATCTAAGTCCTGGGCAGTGTCTGTTCTACTCTATGGCAAGTGGTCCCAGTTGGAGGGGACAACACACTATTTTCCAAGGGTCCCTATGAAGAAGGGTCCCTGGTCAGTGCATTATTAAAAATTGACAATCTGATACCCACTTCTACATGGTGGCCTGACTAGAATCTCATCAGAAGCTATCATTGCTGTTTTAAGCCATGGAAATATGCGTAGTGGCAATTAGTAAAAGGAATCTTTTTAAATAAAGACCCCTTCCCCCACTAGAGATAACTTGGATTATTAACAAAGGCAGTTCATTTTTCTGGTTCCCTTTGTAAATCACATTTCATGGTTCTTGAAGTAAGTGGACTGATAATTTTGGTACAGTTTTTTTAATATTGTGATCCCTTGCTTAAGTAACTTGGAAAGAACTCTACAGATTCTAAGGCTTTTAAAAGCACCAATGATTTCATTTTCTTGAAGTGATTTCCCCCTTTCCCAGTAGATAGGCAAAAGTAAATCAGCACCTCACCTTCCTTAAGTTTACTACAGTCTTCCATTTCTGTCTTCCTTTTCTTTCCCTGTCACCTTATTTCTTTGTTAGGAGATAGCAACAATCCTTTCTCCTCCACCCATAGTCTTTCTCCAAAGACCATAGTGATCTTTGGAGAGTTCCTAAAATTGCCCATAAATTGGCCCATGACATTTTGAATTGAATTTGGAGCGTTCAATTTCACAGTGCTCCATGTTTTCCAAGGGTGGACAGGGACAGGAAGTAATGATCATTCCCTTTGGACTCCCGGATGAGCTGCTGTTTTCTCTTCCTGCTCCTCTATCCATTCTCCCCGGCCAGCACGCCTGGCCTCACTGGCAACGCTAGAGTCTGCGGGAAGCTCAGTGAGCTGAGATTCCCTGATGTGCTCTGGGGGCCTCCCAGGGTTAAGCTGGGTGGTTCTGGGTCAGGCTGAAACTCCAAAGGGAGCCTGGTCTTGTCGCTTCTGTGGGTACTGCGCTGGTCAGGGGGCCAGGGTGGCTGCGCTGGTGCAGGCCGTGCACAAATGCACGACGCTTGGTTGTGGCCGCGCGCATGGGACCCACATACACCCAGTGGAAGACTTCTGACTTTTTTGCAGGAGGGAGCTTGAGAAAGAAATTGGGAAGAGTCATACTCAGCATAAGTGGCATTTTATTCTTTTTTATAGTGTGAACTCTTGGTGATTTTATTTTTGTGGTACTAAGGATTAAACCTTAGTCTGTCCCAGAGCTGCATCTCCAGACCATCTGTCTGTTCCAAACATCCATCCATCCATCCATCCATCCATCCACCTATCTATTAAATTTTGAGACAGGTCTTGCTAAATTGTCGTGATGGAATTTGAACTTGGATTCTCCTGCCTCAGCCTCCCAGAGTGCTGGGAGTACAGGCATGTGCCATCATATCCTGCTTGAATGGTTTTTGATTTTTAAAAAAAGGGTCTCTTGATTTGTATCAATGTACTTCTCCTGGTTTTATTTATTATTGTTGGGCATTTTCTTCTTAGATGTCCCTCCTAAGAACTCATCTTATAGATATTAAATCTTTGTCATGCTTTGCAGGTATTTTTCCAGATATGTTCAGAATCACTCCAGAAAGTGAGAAAGAATCCCAGATTCCAGATCAACTGTACATAGTGTCCATAGTGTCTAAAGTATCACTCTGAAGCACCAAGATGCCATGGTGAAAATAAGGCCGAGAAATTTGAATTTTGAGATCTGGCCCAACATTATTTCCTGATCTGCCATTGGTCCAGTTGCTTGAAGTCTGGACCTCAGTTTTCCCATCTTCATTATGTCCTACTTGGGAGTATTTAGCATGCACTGCATGCAAAGCATGGTGGTGCGTGACCTAGGCTAAATTCCTAATGATCATTAACCATGTGAAGTTCTGTCAATTAAATTATTTAGCTATGTGTTCTTCTAGGATTTTTGCCACAGGGAGAAGATGAGCAGGAAGGCAGTTGTGTTTTAAATCTAACTTTTCCATCCTTTAGTAGTTCATTTTGACATATGATGTGAGGTGAAAGTTCTAATGCTCCACCCCCATCAGTCCTATTTTTCAAAATATTGTTTGTTGAGCAATTTCTTTCTTCCCCATTAATTTTTGCAAAGCTATGGAGCTTCCTATACCACTTGGAGAGTTACCTCTGTTCATCAGTTTCAGGAATGCCTCATCCAGTTTGGCAGTTCTTGTTCTAGTGTGTAGGGTTTTTTTCCTTTGTTTATTGAAGTGTAAATTAGAGCCCAGGAAGTGAGAAATCTTCAATTAATAGCTTGAAGAGTGTTTATATATATTTCCACTCTTGCGATTCCCATCCACATCAAATTAGAGACCTCAAGTGCCTCTTTTGTGGGAGCTCTCTACAGTGACCCAACTTCTATCATCAGGGGTTAAGGACAGGACATTTCTTTCTGTGTCTAGTTTGGTTTGAGTTTTTGTCATGAATAAGAGATAAAATTTATTATTTATTTTTTTCTGCAGCAGTTGAAATAGCCACATGATATTTTTCCCTCCATTTTCTCTTGGTGAGTAGATAATGTTGGTTGATTGTCAAATGTTAAATTTATTTTACATTCTTGGAATAAAACTCATGTGCTTCTGATGTGTTATTCTTTCTTTTATATCAGGAGATTTAATTTTCACCTGTCTTGGTCATGATTTCTGCATTTTGTTAGTAAAACATCATTTTCCTGGCTTAATATTAGGTTTAGACTTGCCTCATCTTCTGATTTGGGCAGGCTTACGTCTTTTTTCTGTTCTCTTGTCATGCAATGTTGGAATGATTTCTCCTTTTAAAGTTGGGCAGATTTTACTAGTGAAGTCATCTTGGACTGGAGTTTTCTTTGTAAAAAGAGGTAAAATAATTAATTAAATTGGTTTAATACACAATGGATAAGAAGGAAGAATTCTTTCAGATATCTTTTTCTATTGCATCTTTTCTAATGCAGGAATTTTTTCTAATATATACATTTAAAGCTATAAATGCTCTCTAAAACGTTGCTCTGGTTGCCTCCTGCAATTTTAATATATTCTATTCTCATTATAATTACATTCAATATATTTTACATTTTTTAAAAAATTCTTTTATTGGTACATTTTAGGTGTACAACACAATTACATTTCTCATTGGGAATTGTACCTTTACATAATGCATCTTGGTTCTTACTTTCTCCCCATTCCTAGCCCTCCCTTCACCCCCTCCACCCTTCCCTATTTACAAAGACTTTATTTCCATTTTTTCCATTTCTCATCATTTT
>NW_004624734.1:39042004-39109696 GCF_000247695.1 Heterocephalus glaber | reverse complement strand
TAACTATTATATTCCTATGTGTAGATTTTTTTTGATCAAGGCTATTTGGAGTCCTATATGCCTCACTTATCTGTATGTCAAGCTCTTTTCCCATGCTTGGGAATTTTTCTGCCATTATTTCTGTGAAGAGATTTTTTTATGTCATCTCCACTCTCTCCTGTTTCTTCATTGACTCCAATCAATCTTATGTTATTCTTCATTGCATCCTCTAGCAACTGCTGGATTGATTTCTCATGGTCCCTTACTATTTTAAAGAAATTATTCTTTTCCTCCTCACTAATTGCAATCCTGTCTTCTATATCTGATATTCTATCCTCCCATTGGCTCATTCTGCTGTGTTAACCTTCAGTGGAGTTTTTAGTCTCCCAGGTATCTGTTTGCGTTTGTTTTATGGATTCCATTTGTTTCCTATGTTGGGATTCCATCATGTTCCTCAGCTCCTCTATTTTTTTTATTTTTGTCTGCTCTAGAGTTCTTAATCATGCCTTTCACTATGGATACAATCTCTGTTGTTATCAGAGAAATTATTTATGATTTTATTTTTTCTTTTTTTGGTAGTTCAGGGAGTCCAGGTAGTTGAGTATCAGATTTTTCCATCTCGTTGCTCCTTGTGTTTGTCTTAGGTGATCTGAAAGTCTGGTTTTGAGACTTGTTTACATGACTTCTCCTTTCAACAGATGCAGCCTGTTGCACCTTCGTTGAGGTGACTTTTTGCCTACCCAGTATGCTTCAATTCTCAGCAGGTCTCAGAGGCCTTCTCTTTCCTGCTCAGCCCTGGGCCAATTCCTGGGTTCAGAATGGCAGTCTTCTGGATCCCTGTGCTGCCCTGTTGTCCAGGTGGGATTCTGGCTGTTGCCTGTGCACACTTCGGATGGTATCTGGGCATGCCTCTGGCTGTGCCCTGCCTACCTGTGAAGCTATTATCTGGGAGGGCCTTTGACTGGGGGATGTGCACACACATTGCTGGTGTCTAAGCGGGATCTGAGCACACTTACTGATGGTATCTGGGAAGGCCTCTGGTTGTTGCTTGCATCCCTCCATAGGTTTTTTCCAGGCGAGTTTTGGTCTGGGGCCTGTGCGCCCAAGCTGCTGGTGTCTGGAATGGGCCCAGGTTCAGACCTGTGCACATCCTTGGTTCTCTGGTCCATGTGGGCTTCTCGGTAGGATCTGCTTCTAACTTAGTCTTTTTATAATTTTCTAAGCACATAACTTTATAACATTTTAATGTCATATTCCTACCTCTGTACTTTTTTGCTTCTGATGTCATATTATTTACTTCACACACTTAAAATCCCCAAGGAATTATAATATGTTTTTAAATTTAAAATAATTTAAATTTTATCACTGTATGTGTAGTATAAAGACCTTACAACAGTACATTCCAACATCATTGGTTGTCATGCATTTTATTGTAACCTATGCTGCAATATACAATATATTACTATTACTTTTGCTTTAGACAATTATGTTTTAGGAAAATTAAAAATAATAAAATGAATTTCTAAATTTACCTTCCTTTACTTCTTTTCTACACATCCTCTTTTTTAAAAAATGTGGATACAAGTTCCTTTCTATATTGTATGTCTTCACTTTGAAGAACTTCCTTTTACGTATTTGTGGTTCAGATCTGCTATAAATAAATTGTCTTTTTTTTGTTTGAAAATGTCTGTTTCTGTTTCCTTTTTGAAAACTATTTTTACTGGTTGATTTTTTCCCCTTTTAGTTCTTTCAAGACATCATTGTCTGTGACAACATTATTTCTAACAAAATGTTTGTCATCATTCGTATCCTTGTTCTTCTGCATATAACATATCATTTTACTCTGGCTGTCTTGAAGATTTTTTAACTTTTTTCCCCAGCCGTTTGAATGTGTGTGTGTGTCTCTGTGTGTGTGTGTGTGTGTGTGTGTAATTTGTCTGGATTTGGGTTCTTTAAACTTCTTAGCTGTCCTTCATTACTTTTTTTTTGTCCTTCATTACTTTTGAAAAATTCTTAAAAATTATCTCTTCAAATATACTTTTGCTCTAGTCTTTCTTCTATTGAAATTCCAATTTCATCTAGGTTATACTTTTAGATATTGATCACAAATCTTGAATGCTTGATTCTTTACATTTTTTTAAGCTTTTTCATAGTGTTTTAGTTGGGATAATTTTTATTTACCTATTTTGAGATTTATAGAATCTTTCCTTGGCTGTATTAAGTCTCATGTTGATTTCATTAAAATAATTTTTCATCTGTTATTTTTCATTTTTGGTACAGTATTTCCATTTGGTCCTTTTTGATTGTTTCTATGTCTGAAATACCCTGTGTGATAGTGCAAGTTATCTACCATTTTGGTTATTCTTTTTTATTCTGTGTTTAATCCTCACAGGTATTTTGACTAGTCTTTAACAATCTGTGATTGTTATTTTAACTTCTCTGCTCATCATTCTAGAATCTATATCACATTTGAGTGTGGTTCTTTGGGTTTCTTTCTATGCACTTGCTTGCTTTGTTAATTCATATCTGAAATCCAAGCATTTTGTGTAGGATATATAGGTTGAGAACTACAGTGAATATTATCTCTAATTGGAAATGTTCACACCTTATATTTCACGAGGCCTTTAGTGTGAAGGGTTGAATCAAATAGCCAGGATTTGGGCTAGATTTAGGTTTTATTATTGGTATAGTTACCATTTATGAACCACAGGCTTCAATTCTACCAGTGTTACCTTGGTTTTTAGGATAGGGGTTGGTTTGTCAGAAGAGTTGTTCTTCACACTGGCTCTGCTCTTAGATGTAAGTCTTCTCTTCAGTCTGCACATCAAGGAGGTCTATCTTTATGCTGTGACAGACTCCCAGCAGAAGTATTTAAAGTGCTTGATATTAGTCTGTGGGCAGCGCAGTGTGTTCTGTTGTTTTAGTACAGATTTGGTCTTAGGTAGATGCCATTTTCCTGGCTTTCATAAGTGTGACCTCTCAGCAATCCTGCTTCTTTCCTAGACATGGGCAGTATCTGATGATCTGGATGAGGGAAATATGTCTGCCATTCCACAGGGTTTTTGTTTTTTTTTTCTATAGCTCCAGAGGAATTCACCTCTCCCTTAAAGCCAAGAGGATTTTCTGCATTTTCCCTAATGTCTTATCTCTTGGTCTCCAGGGAAGGTAGACAAGAATCTGCGTAGACTTAGGTCCTTTCCCACCATGGCTGTTATTTCCCCTTCACCAAGAATGGATTGCAGGGAGGCTTTTTATAGTCTCTCCCTTTGCCCCCAGTCTTTCTTCCTAGCATCTATGAGGATGGATGAGCAGAGTTTGTGAATGACTGTTGATTACTGTTGTGTTGGTAGGTCTGAAAAGTTTAACATTCCAATGCTAATTTATACTTGGTCTTTTATAGTCTATCAGAATTTTAGCCCAATTGTTGTTAATGGCTAGTCAAGGTTTCAGTATCCCAGGTAAGCAAGATTTAGAGTTTTATTTTTCTTTGGAGAGTCTTATCTTTTCTTAGATTTCTTAGATTTTAGGTTAGTTTTGTTCCTCTAAAACAGTGGTGGTGAACCATCTTTAAGTGATACAAAAAGTCTGCTGCAGCACATGTGCTACCACTGCCTTAAAAGAAACGCTTTCTCTAATGCATTCAATAAATGTAATTTTGCGAATCCTTCTCCTCCCTCTCTTCCTTTGTTCTTTCTAGTGTGGGAGAGAATCTCTTCTAGTGGTAAAAGTATTAATTATTTTAATAAGTTAATATTTTTGCAAAAAAAATATTTTTGCTAGGCACAGTGGTGTGCATCTGTAGACATATTTGGGAGGCTGAGGTAAGAGGGTTGCTTGAGCTTAGGAGTTTGAGGCCAACTTAAGCAACAGAATGAGACCCTGTGTCAAAAATGTAATCCAGATTCTTTTTATATAGTCATACATTTACCCAATCCTTCACTCTTTCCACATTTCCATAGTTCCTTAGGGAATAGTTTTACTTTAGCTTTAAAAACTCCATTTAGCACTTGTAATTCTGGTGAATTTGTTTTTAATATGTATTTTTCTTTATTTTGGAAGTTTATTTTTGCTGGATATAAAATTCTGAATTGGTAGTTCTTTCCTAATTTTAGTATTTTAAATATATAATTCCATTGTCCTCTAACTTTCATACGTTTTGTTGAATATGTAGACTTCAGTCTTATTTTTGCACTTTGAAGCTAATACTACATGGTGTTTTGCTAACTGTTTTTATGAATTTTGTTTCTATTTTCAGAAATTTTCATTCATTTTGGAAAATTTTTGGCCACTGTTTATTTACATTCACTTGTCCCCTTTTACACGCTTTGTTATGCACATATATATTTTCTAAGCTATTTGTGCTCTCTTTAAAATCATGTTTTCCTACAAAGTAGGTATTTTCATTCACTTCTGCTTTGCTTTGTCTAATTGGCTATTGACCTCATCCATTGGATTCTTAATTTTAGTTGCAGAATTTCTTCAAGCTCTAGATTTTTCATTTAATCTCCCTTTAATATGGGAGATTCCAGATCTCTTTCTAAATAATCTCTCCTTCATTTTCCTAAACATATTAACGTGAAATTTAAAAATCCTTGTCTGATAATTCCATTAGAATCATTTGTGGTCCTAGTTTTATTGGTTGTCTCTTTGTTTCATGTGCATGTACTTATTAGTTATGTTCATATTTTCAACTATGTTTTTTGCCTACTTAATCAGTCAAATTTAAAAGTGTTCATGTAAATCTTAAAATATTTTTTAGACATTTAAGTGGTATGTGGCTCTGCAAATTCTTTATAAAGGTGATATCTTTGGGTTTTCCTTTCCTTTTTATTGATTGTAAAACCAACTTCTTCCCATTTAATGCCCTTTGGCTTAAATTTATCTGTTTCTCATATCAGCTTATAATTTATTTCACTGAAAATTATATGGGAAAATAGGGAGAAATTATCTGAGAGTGCTTTGAGCCTCTTAGTTTTCTGTCTCCATCCTCTGTCTGTGACTTTATCCATTACATGCAGTAGATGGCTTCACATCCTAATTTAGCCCTCAGCATGCTACCCCTCAGATCACAGAATGAATATAGACCTAATGAGATCTGTGTGGGACCAGGGAAGAGAAATGGAAGAGTTTCAAGTGGTGGATGTTGTTTCACATAATTGCCTTTCATCCACGTGGTTCTCATAGGGCCAGCCTCAGCATCACAATTAGAAAGGAAGTGATCCAAAGTCTTGAGTGAATGTGCAGTGAAAAGGAAACACAGAGCCTGATATTCTTCTAATACAGTGGACCCTTGACTTATGAACTTGATCGGTTCCCAAGGGCTTGTTGTAACTAAGTTAATACAGCTGAGATCTGGATGTTTCCCTGCATACCCACTAGAGATAACAAGAAACAGATGAATCTTCCATTAACTTAATTAATCCAAGTTGTTCGTACATCGGGCTGGTTGTAACTTGAGGGTTCACTGTACTCATGAGGCAGCCATACTTCACCCTGGGAACAGGCACTGGGCTGTTCCACTGCACACTGCACCTGTGGGAACAAATACTGATGCCCACCACTGGTATTCTCTTGTTTGTGAAGATTCTTGATGAGTGTATGGAAATCACGTGGAACTCTAAAAATGATATGTTACACTTCCCTTTGAGAATTCTATCCCAGAATAGCACAGTTCTTTGAAATCCTCATTTAAATAAACTTCATGATGTGTGGAAGGTGAGAATGCTCACACCTGCTTTGCAAATTGATAAACTATGCCCTAAATTCATAACAGGTGGTTTGCTTGAAATCAGGTAGTGAGTCAGCAGTGGGGCTATCAATAGAATCCAGCTGTTCTGTTACTCACTGTCTCTGTCTGCCCTTTGAATGTTAGTCTAGTTGGGAAAAGGCTTGTAGTAGGAGAGGATTGATAGCTTTGTCTTGAGGCCATTGCATTTTTCTGTGTGTATGTATGTGTACATATTGATGTATTTGTGTGTGGTTTCTGTGTTTGCCTGTGTTTTCTGAAACATTTTTGCCAAGTGGTATCTTCTTCCCACTTCCCAGATGGTAGTTCTGATTTTTTTCCTTTTAAAAATTGCTCACAAATCAGAAGGCTTTACTTGCCAATTGACAGATTTTTTAACAGCAGCTGGTAGGTGACCACCCTCTACCACCCATTCCTCCCACCTTTCTATGGCTAGGCATCAGTCACCATGTAGTGCTGGTAAGTGATGGGGTGCTTAGCTTTGTGAAAGACATCAGGGCAGCAGGAAAGTTTGATCCTTTCAACTATGGATGTAGTGGAAAAGTTTCCATATACAAATTGAAATAGATCTTTCTGCTCAGATAAAAGCCATTTTTGCCAGTCTTTCTCTGACTCCTTTATTGCAGCAGCTCCTTTTTAATAGAATAGTTTTGCCCAATTTATATGGTGCTTCCAGGGGGGGAAAACTAGTCTTGAAAGTGTTACAAATAGAACCTGCTCATAAAATATTGAAAATCTAACCACTATAAAAAGTGATGAATCCCCTGTATGGAAATTATTATGAAATGCCATTGATAAATACTGGGGACCCCTGAAACATTATTGGAAACCTCTGTAGTAGGCTCCAGTCTCCTACTCAGTGCATGATATAGCTCTGAGGAAAAAAAAACAACTAAAAGACAGAACTAGGAGAGACAGAAAGCAGGTCGCCAGAACAACCAATGCCAGTGCAACCAATAAAGGCACTGGCCAGTCCAAGCCACTGATTTTTATTAGTAATCAATTGGGGTAAAGGCAAGCTATGTGCAAGGGCAGTACTATGTGGGAGGATGTGCAGTCCTGTGGTTTCTAAGGAAATTAATGTAAGGGAGGCTGATTAAAAGACAAGACAAAGCATTCTTGAATTAGGAACAGAATAGACAAAATATAAGGTTGTAATTAGAACATTGTCCTTCTAGTTAAAAGGTTTTAGTTGGAATGAAATTTGGGTGCAAATTACTCTGACCCTGGCATGTAGGCTTCAGCTGGACTCACTTCTACAAACAAGCCAATAGTGGGGTTAACTCTTCACAGCCTGTACTGTTTATAGCCTGTTTGGGGGCATAATGAATATTGCAGTCTCCAACAGATAAAAGATATATAAAAACCATTACCATACCAGTGCAAATCCTGTCTAACATTGTGTTCTAAATTTTGTTTGTTATTCTTACTTTCTCTTTCACATAATTATAGTTGAGCTACCAGTTTCACTTCTTGCCAGGAGGAGAATGTAGCTTTGATCAGTCTGTGACACAGTATAAAGGCTTTCATTTTGTTATTTGTTTATCACGTTCAAAGGTGGCTTTAACCTTCCTCTCCGTTAGAGAGGAGTGTATTATCATTGATTGAAGCCGAGCATTGATGAAACAAAGTGGATTTTCAGACAGTGGCTTTTTATACCTAGAACATAAAAAGCTGCAAAGGAACTAAATCAAGGCCATGATTTATCTGTTGCATTTTGTTGTTAATAAGCATCAGAGATGCCATATAATTTGATTTCAAGTTGAATAATATGTACTCTAGAGTCAGAGTACCTGGGATTGAAGCCTAGAAAACTTCAGGCATGTTAACTATTCTGTGCCTCAGTTTCCTTATTTATTAGACGAGGGAGATAATAGTATCTGCCTACTTACTACCATATTGTCCTGAAGGCTATATTTGTAAAGCACATGAACAATAAGTAATATATTTTCTTGAGTTACTAAAATCTATTTAGTTTAATATTTTGCAAGTTCTTACTAAAAGGTCCCTTGAAAATGTATGCAATGTGTTAAAAAATAGGTTATAACACAAAAATAAACACAAGCCTTCTCTCTGTATTAAACACAGCCATCCTTTCAAAAAAACTGACTCCCTTTTAGTAGAGTTCAAAGAAAGAGACTTGCCAGTCTGGATGTTGAGCGAGCTAACTGCATTAATTTGCAGGTCTATTCACATTTAGCACAAACACTATAGTTAGAAAAACACTGTGGAACTGTTCAGAAATGGAGACAATGTTCACAGTATATTTTAAAGGTGGAAGAAAATAGTCCAACCTCATTTGAAAGGCAAATAGTTACCAATCTACATGAACAGGTAGGTAGTTGAACTTGGAGGCATCTCTTTACTTCTGCTAATCATGAAAACAAGAAAAGCAAATGTGAGCCTGGACATGACAAGACTGATGGTATTTCAGGACTAAAAGTAATTTAGCAACCAGAAAGATCTTCTCCTGTGACCACTGAGGAAACAGACCTAGAGAATACCGTTCACTTGTTCTAAATCACATGAATAGGAGATGACAGAAGATAGTTGCTATGACTCATGTAGTGATTCAATGGAAACTCACTCTGTGAGAAAATTAGAAAATTTTGATGAAGTGGTAACTTGCAGCAGATTGATCCTTGACACTAGGGAGGCAGGCCTTGTACAGAAAGTAATAGTGGGTGGCATCTAAGTGTGTGAGAGTTTGGCCCAAAGAATTCTAGATTTTTTTATCTTCCAAAAGACTGCTGGAATATGTTCATAATATGCAATTCTATATAGATAGAAAATAGACTAATGGTTGTGTAGGGCTGGTGAGAAGAGGAATTCAGGGGTAGAGGAGTTAGTGATGAGTAAAAGATATGAAGTTGTTTTTTTTTTGAGAGGTGTGATCAAATTGTTCTAAAATTGATTGTGGTGATGGTTGCATATCATTGAATTGGATACTTTAAGTTGATGAATTATATACTGTGTTATGTTATATGGTTGTATTTCAACAAAGCTATAAAAAAAACCACCCTCCTCCCAAAACAATAAGAACTGTTCCACATAGTTATCTTATAGAAAGCAATGAAAGATTTACTGTTCTGAGGGTGAACTTGGCTGAGCATCATACCCAAAACCACAAGTCCTTACTTTGCCTGTGGCTTTCATGGGTAGGACAGTTGCACTGTATCTTAGTTACTTTCTAATTCTGAGACACAATATCTGATACTCAGAACTCTAAGGAGGAAAGGTTCATTTTGGCTCACAGTTTTCAGAGGAAGTTTTCCTAACTCCAAAGCAGGGTGGCATGGTACAGGGGCATGGCAGAGGAGAATTGCTCATGGCATCCTCAGAAAGCAGAGGGAGATCAAGGAGATCAGAAAGCAGAGGGAGATCCTGGCCACTCTAGTGACCATCTCCTCCAACTGGGCTTCACCTCCCAATATCACATTTAGCTATAAACTTATCAGTGGACTAATCTGCTAATAAGTATCATGCCCTCATGATCCAATTATGTCCCTAAAACCCCACCTATGACTACTGCATGAGGCTTTGGGGGGATATCTAAATATAAACCATAACATACTCTCTTTCCAAGTGGCCTAGGATATTCGTTTCCATTTCTCTGATGCAATGGGAGGCTAAGTTTTGAATATGGAGGGCAAAACTTCTAGGTATAACCTGCCTCTGGAGTGCAGTTAGGGTCATATTCTTGTAAGAAGGTTATTTGACATGTTATTAGACAATGTAGCCCCCACCCCCAGATCCAATTGCATCATGATTTGTTTTAGCATGTGTTTCAGAATTTAGTATGAACTAGTTCTGAGGATACATACCCCAATTGATTAGTGTCTTAATTTGAAAACATAAATTGTTTCTATTTATGCTGTATACTGCTGTGATTTGTCTTGATGTATGTATATGTATGATATACATATGTCTTATCCTAATTATTTGGTCGGACTGTTCTGTCCATCACTTTATCATATTATATAATAGCTCATAATGATATTCAGACCCTTTGATTTGGAGAAAAAAAGGACATGGAAATAAAGAAAGAAAGGATCAAGTATAAGTAGATATTAACTTGCAGGTTTAGTGAAAAGAAATGAAAACAGATTAATAGAGCTAATTTGATAAACAATATTTCCCTGTAGTGCACATAGTCCCTGCTTACTAGTTGGTTGTTCTACTCAGTGCTCTGTAAGCTGTTTGGAACTTAGTAGGCATTTTTCTATAAAAGTTGAGGGCAGAACCCAGAGCTCAAAACCCCCTTTAACCCATGTGGAATGGAAGAACAGACAATGAGTTCTCTAAAGGTTAATGGAATATATAATTGATTCTTTCGACAGATTCATGTTAAGCATCCACTTTGCTGGTGATGGTGAATAGATACTTTCTCATATCAGATGTGCTTACGGTTTCAAATTATCTAATTGTCATAAGATGGGGATAAGTACTCACCACCTTCATTCAGTAAGTACTTACTGTGTAGCTGCTATGGGTTTGAAAGTAGGCTACATGGGTGTGAGGATGCAGAGAGGGAGATGGAGATGGAGTGGAGATGGAGACGGAGACAGAGACAGAGACACAGACAGATAAAGAGAGACACTACTCCCACTTTTAAGGAGCTCTAGCTCTGGTGGAGGACAGGTAGAAATAGACAGTTTCAGATTATGTTGGTAAGAGCTTCTATAGGGATGAGCCCAGTGCAAGGGGAGAAAGAATATGGGAATGAAATCCAAGGTTGGGTTTGTTTTGTGGAGGATAAGGGAGATGGGAAATAGATTGTGAAGAGGGTGAAGCCTGAGCACTTTGGCTGTGGCTAAAGTTGGGAGTGGGATTGTGGGTGTAGCAATCGTTCTAGATACAGAGTTGAAGATCTGAAGAAAGGAAAAAGGAGACAACACAAAGGAGGAGGCACATGAAGCAGTATTGGGCAGGGCAGAAGCTGGGGAGAAAGTGGGATTACAGGTAGGCAATGAAGCACTTATTCAGAGCATGGGAAAGGGAGATAGGGAAGCTGCTCTGCTGGTTGTCACTGTGAAGGTGGCAGCTGAAGCTCTCATTGAGAGTTGAAGGTCATTTAATTCTGGGAATTGTTTTATTTCTTCTTTTATTTTCTCTGTGACCCTGTGACTCATTGATTATTCAAGAATGTGTTGTTTTGTTGTCATAAGTTTTCATAGTTTCTGTGATTTCTTTTGCTATTGATTTGTAGTTTCATTCCAATAGGATCTGATAATATGCATGTTAAAATTTCAATTCTTTTGTATTTACTTAGGCATGTTTTAGCTTGTATGTAGTCTATTTTGGAGAAAGTACCATATGGTGCCAAGAGGAATGTGTATTCTTTTGTTTTGGTGTGGAACACTATGTGCAACTATTAAGTTCATTTGTTCAAAGGTTTGGTTCAACTCTGATATTTATTTGTTGATTTTTTCTTTAGTATCATGATCTGTTTGTGATATGGTTTTGAGCTCACCCACTATAATTGTATTGATGTTTATCTGGTCCTTTATATTCATTGTGTTTGTTTTATGAGGTTGGATGCACTGTAGATTGGAACATAAATGTTTACAATTGTTATCTCTTTCTCTTCCGTTAACCAATATGTAATGTACTGTTTTTTATGTTTTCAATTTCACTGATTATAATTGGAGTGTTTAGACTTTTTATATCTTCTTCGTTCAACTTTGGTAATTCATATGTATCTAAGAATCTGTCCATTTCTTCTGTGTTTTCCATTTTATTAGAGTACAGGTTCTCAAAGTAGGTATTGATGATCCTCTGGATATCTGCTGGATCTGTTATGACTTCACCTTTTTCATTCCTAAGTGCATGAGCTTGCGAGGCAGACGGCAGAACCACTGAGCTAAATCTCCAGCCCCTTTTCTTTCCTTTTTTTTTTGTTTTTTTTCTTTCTTTTTTTGATAAGTTTGGCTAAGGGTTTATTGATTTTATTTATTCTTTTGAAAAACCAACTCTTTGATTCATTGATTTTTTTTGTATCTTTCTCTTAGTCTCCATTGCATTGATTTCTGCTCTGTTCTTTGTAATTTCCTCCCTGTATGAGCTTTGGGTTTCTCTTGCTCTTCTTTTTCTAGGAGCTTCAGGTTCAGCAAAAGGTTGTTTATTTGAGTTTTCTCTATTTTCCTAGTATGGGCATTCACTGCTATGAATTTCCCTCGTAGAATTGCTTTCACTGTGTCCCATAGATTCCGAAATATGTTGTATTGCCATTATCATTTACTTGTAGAAACTGTCTAATTTCTTCTTTAATTTCCTCTCTGACCCATTGGTTGTTCAGGAGAGTGTTATACAATTTCCAAGTGTTTGTGGAGTTCTTACACTTTCCTATTCTATTGATCTCCAGTGTAATTGCACTATGGTCTGATAATATACAGGGGATAACTTCAGTTACTTTTCATTTACTTAAACATGTTCTATGAGCTAGTGTGTGGTCTATTTTGGAGAATGACTTGTGTGCAGCCAAGAAGAATGTATATTATGATTTTGTGGAGTGCAACACTCTGTAGATATTTGTACAAAAGCTTGGTTCAATTCTAGTATTTTGTTTTTAATTTTTTGTCTAGATAATCTGTCTATTTGTGACAGTTGGGTATTGAGGTCCTCCACTACAATTGTATTAGTGCTTATTTGGTTTTACAAGTCCCTAATATTTGTTTTGTATAGTTGGGGACATTAGTATTTGGTGCATAGATATTTATGATTGTCATCTCTTCCTCTTGGATTGTTCCCTTTACAATGATGTAGTGACCTTCTTTGTCTCTCTTAATTAGTTTTGGTTTGAAATCTACTTTGTTTGCAAATAAGATAGCTGCCCCTGCTTTTTTCCAGGCTCCTGTCACATGGAGAACTGTTTTCCATCCTTTTACTTTCTGTCTATGAATTTCTTTTTGAACTAGGTGTGTATCTTGTATATAGCATATTGTTTAATTTTGCTTTTTAATCCATTTTGCCAGTCTATTTCTTTTGATTGGTGACTTGAAGCCATTAACATTGATGGTTATAACTGATATGTATTGACTTATCCTTATCATGTTATTTTCCTGTTGTTGGCTCTTTTATTTTTTATTTTACCCCCTCTCTTTTTAATTTCTTGCCGTGCCTGGTGGATTTGCTCTGTTGGGCCTCATGGAGTTGTGCCCTTCATTGTCTTTTTCTAGGATATTGTTTAGAATTGTTTGGAGTGCTGTTTTCATATTCATGAAGTTTCTCAGGTCTTCTTTGTCGTGGAAGTATCTTATTTCCCCATCAATTTTGAAAGATAGTTTTGCAGGATATATCAGTCTAGGTTGGAGGCTGTTTTCTTTTAGGGCTTGAAATATCTCATTCCAGGCTCTCCTTGACTTGAGGGTTTGTATCGCAAAGTTTGCTGCAATTCTGCTGGGCTTTCCTTTGTATGTGGTTTGTTTCTTTTCTCTAAGTGCTTGTAGTATTTTATTCTTCTGTTGCGTTTCTGGGATCTTGATTATTATTTGTCTAGGTGTAGATTTTTTTGATCATGGCTAGTGGGAGTCCTATATGACTCACTTATCTGTATGTTAAATTCTTTCACTGTTTGGGATGTTATCTGTCATTAATTCTGTGAACAGTTGTTTTTTTTTGTCATTTGTACTTTCTCCTGCTTTTTTGTGGATTCCTGTCAGTCTTATATTATCCTTCTTTGTGTCATCTAGGAGCTGCTGGATTGATTTTTTATGGTCCCTTACTATTTTATTTCTTTATTTTTTTGGTACTGGGGATCAAACTCGGGTCCTTGCACTTGTGAGGCAGGCAGTGGAACCATTGAGCTAAATCCCCGGTCCCTCCCTTACTATTTTTAAGAGATCTCTCTTTTCACGGTCACTGACTGCAATCCTGTCTTCTATATCTGAAATTCTGTCTTCACATTGGCTCATTCTGCTGTGAATGCTTTCAATAGAGTTTTGAATCTCCTGGATATCTGTTTGAAGCTGTTTCATGGATTCCATTTCTTTCCTATGTTGGACATTCATGGCTTCCATCATGGTCCTGATATCATCTATTTTTTATATGTTTCTGTTCTAGAGTCTCTAATCATGTCTTTCACTCTGCTCACCATCTCTGTAGTTATCTGGGAAATTATTTCTGTTTTGAATTTTTCTAGAGCCTCATTCATCTGTTTTGTTACTTCCTGTGCTATCGGTTCAGGATGTCCAGATGGTTGATTACGAGATTTTTCCACCTCATTTCCTCCAGAATTTGCCTTTGGTGAGTTGGAAGTCTGGGTTTGCACCTTGCTTAGGTGTCTTCTCATTTGTATTTTTGTTGTTGGTACTGTTTTTTTTTTATTCCTGGGTTGATACTTCAATATTTCTTATTGTAAGTATCTTTGTTGATATATTTAGAACCCTTATGGAATGATTCCTTCTCAGAGGTGTCTTCCAGATATAGCTGGTCTTTAGGTTTTGAGACTCTAATGACTCTTAGGCAATCTTATTTTCAGTATACCAGGAAAGATAACCGATTAGATAAATCACAACACCTTAGCCCACATTATATAATCAGCAACAACAGTAGCATCAAGCACAGCTTAGAAAATGACAGTTTGTAGTAGTTATTAATCTATCACCTTTAACCATGTGAATTAAATCAAAATAGAGGACCAGCCCAAAATATGTTTATAGTGAATAAACTCTTCAATATAGGAACTTTACACTTTGGGATAGGGACTTAGAAGGAGTTGGGGAGGGAAGGATAGATAGGTAGAAGGAAGGATAGGGAAAGGTTAGAAATGACTGCCTACTCTTTTTATCACTAGACCCTAGAGCTATGTGTTACCTTGCAAATTTAATTTTTGGTATCTTAAAGCAATTTTTAGCATATCCAAGAATCTGCTATCTTAAAATTATATTAATTTATCAATAAATTTTCCAGAAAAAGGTTTGTATGACTTTATTAAATACCAACCCGTAGTTTGGCATTCATCTTCTAGAAATCAAGTACATATCTTTATATAATTTTTATCTTAACATTTTTAACCTTATCCAGAATCCAAAGCACCTAAAACCAGAATGTTTTTCATAAGGTCATGAATGACTTGAACTGAAAGGAGGTTCTTTAAAGACTTAAATTATACCACATTTTAATTATTAACATTTTATTATAAAATGTTGCCTTAAACTCCACTGAGGTGTTAAAAAATATCTGGTATGTGTACCAGATTGCCTTTAAAATCCAAGAAAATTTGAATCTTGAAACATATCTGGCTCCAAGTTTTCCAGTTGACTCAACTGTGTAAATTATGCATTTGGACTGTTTCTGATATCTTCAGTGAACCTGACTTTGCTGCCTGCTTTGTAGCCCTCCAAAACCTTTTAGTAGAGAGCTGCTTGCTTTGTAGCCCTCCAAAACCTTTTAGGAGAGGGAGAGAGAGAGAGGGGAGAGGGGAGAGGGGAGAGGATGTTATTGCAGTTTTTGTTGGTTATCTGTAGTTAGCTGAAGCCAGGGATCTGATTTTGCGCACCATTGTAAACTGATGAAAGGCATGCACTTAGTATGTCATAGAGTGTATTAGTTAGGTTTCCCATTGGTGGGACATAATACCCCACACCCTCAATTTAAAGGAGGAGAGGTTTAATTTAGCTCAAGTTTCAGGGGATCATTCCATGGTCAACTGGGTCCAAGGCAGAAACATCATGGCAGAAGGGTGTGGTGAAACAAGGCTGCTTAGTTCTTGGAGACTCGGAAGCAGAGCAGGGGAGTAGCATAAAAGAAATAGGGGCAAGGGACCAGATATAGCACCCAAGATCCCACCTTTATGACCCATGCAGATACATCCAGAAGTGTGATCTTTCCATCCCCTGAGCAGCTCCCAAGGCAATCAAGTTGCCATAATTAAGCTTGACTATCACATGGAGATAATTTTAAGCAAATGGTCTTGTACTTAAATGAATTTCTCTCTATTCTTTTTTTTCCTATCCCGTTTTCAAGCTTGATTATAGCTCCACATTGTAGGCAGGGTTTTTATAGGGCCCAACAATGACCAATAATTTCATCTTGTAGGTATCTCTGATCAGTGTGTTTTGCTGTTTACAGTGCAGTTTACAGATTCTGAGTCCATACTTGTCCTTGCCAGGAGAGAGCCAACACCAGTATTTTCTGCCTTGTGTATAGAGGGGAAATTCTGTAGTGTCCTGTGTTCTATGATTTTTGTCAATCCTAAGACTGTTGACAAGCAAGGACTCTTTGGGTCCCTCATTGCTTTTATCATTTTCATTTTGAGGCCTAGGCTATTGTCTGACCTCCATAGTGCCCTGGCCCCCAAGGAATGGAATACTTGGTATTTGTGCTTTGTGTTTATCTAATTGAAGAGAGTGATGGAGAAAATGTGGACTTAGGAATCAGAAAGAACTTACCTGCTGCTAAACATTTCTGAGCCTCAGTAATGTCATCTGTTGAGTGCAGACACACTAACTACCTCTGAGTATAAGTTTTAAATAGGATACAGTATTATATGTCAAATGATGAGTATAATCAGTCCTTTGTATCTGCAGTTCCACATCTACATATTTAACCAACCATAAATCAAAAATATTTTTTAAAATGTCTGTACTGAATCTATGCACACTTGGTTCTTCTCATGGTTATTCCCTAAACAACACAGTATAGCAACTGTTTATGTAGCATTTACCTTGCAATAAGTGTTATAACCCAGAGATGATTTAAAGTATATGGGAGAATTGTGTAGACCATATGCAAAACTGTACATTTTATGAACAGGGACTTGAGCAACTTGAGATTTTAGTATCCATGGGGAGATCCTGCAACCAGTTTTTTTTAGTTTTATGGCAAAGCAGAACACCTCAGTGTTACAGCTCTGTGTTATAGCTACAGCAATTTGAAGACTCAAGAATCTGAAAGTTACTCAAATAGATAGAGACAAACCTTTTATTAGCTGCCTGGCTCAGAAGAGCTTGCCCACTCCAAATTTTGAGCACCTAGATGCAGTGAGAGTCCCTTTATATACAGTTGGGGAAAGGAAGTTGAGAGGGGCGTTTTAGGGTGGAGAGAAAGCTAGAAGAAGGAAACTTAGGTAGAAACATCAGGTACTAACAGTTATGTTGTTTGAACAGAACAATTTTGATACATTGAACAGGTACATGCGCAACACAAATAGTCACAGAACATTTTGATACATTGTTCGGAAACACTGTGCAGTGCAAACAGTTACATTTCTGGGCAGAACGTCTTATGGGAAAAAAAATCATGGGCACAAGGCAAAGGCCTGTCCTGTTGTGCATTATTGCTTCATTATTTTATTGTGCATTATTGCTTCACCAGTAGTGCCTAATAAATGTTTCTTAGTGTCCTTCTTTTCCATCAAATTAGCTCCTTTGTTCCAAATACCAACCTGATAAGACAAGGCAAGGATCATCATTACCAGTTACATATAAAGAAAGGGAAACTCAGAGAAATTAAATAACAAATGGTGAGTCGCACAGCTAACAAGTGGCAGAACCAGTTCTATGATATATGTCTTTCAATTCCAAATCCTTTGCTCTTCACTTTTACTTGTCCTCAGTGAAGCAGCAGATTTCTGGATGCAAAGAGAAATTTGGTTACAGTTCAGTTTAAATGAGGCAATGCTTTCAGTATATTGACAGTATTTTATCTCCAGGTTATAAAGGCTAAAGGCCAACTCTGCTTCCAGGAGCTTGTGGTATTACAGGCGTGGGGCATATGGTGGCTTGGTTTTATGAATAAGAAGCTACAGAGTCATGGAACAATCAGGACATTTAGCACCAAGTTATTCTAAGCCAAGAGGATCAGTGTACTTGTATTAGGTGTATTGTGTCAGTGTTGGGTTACAGAGACAGCATCAGCAATGTGTAAGGGTACAGGACATACAATCTCGTTGGGGAAATAAGATATTAAGTGAATAAAATATCAGTAAGGATTTAGTAGTTATCTAGATAGGAAGTATCACAAAACAATGTATTTAGATACTTAATCAATTTTATGAATATTGAGTACATTAAAATGCAGACAGCATTTATTATAAGAATTCAAAACAGAGAGTGTGATAAAGTTTCTTGGCCAGTATTTCATTATTTGTTGAAAGACAAACCCAGAATTGCAGTCTCTTAACTCACATCTGCAGTACTCTGTTCTTTACTATTGTATTAGAATCCTTCTGGGTGCAAGTGACAGAAACCACATTCAGGGGCTTAAGTGCGCATGTGTGCACACACACAGGAGTTTGTTGGCTCATATAAGTGAAAAGTTCAATGGGTGCAGGATACAAGAATGACTGGCTCCAGTTCATAGAAAGTTAGTATCAGGAATTCACAATTCTTGGTTTTGCTTCTTTGTTCCATGTTCACTTCTTTTGTAGCTAGGCTTTTTCCAGGTGGTGGCAGATACAGGTTTATTTTTCAACCCAAGCTGCAGGGAAGGGAGAGCTCTTTCTCAATATTCCCAGTGAAATCCCAAGGCTAGCTGTCCCTGGCCAGACTTCAGTCGTTTGTCCACCTTAAAATGAAGAACTCTGAGGTCAGTTTAACCAAATGGTCTTGAATTTTGGGATGTAGAGGAGTGTTTTTCTGAAGAAAAAAAAAACAAGAAAGCTATTCCTAAAAGAAAGAGAAAGGAGCTAGCAGGTCAAAATTAACTTATCTTCTACAACACACAGATACGGCTTGGGACATTCAGAAGAGATTTAAATAATAAAAATCTAAGTGTCTTTAGCATCAGGATTTCAGGTGTTCTTCATTTTCTTATGTAGATCCAGATTTTTACCTTGTATTTTCTTTTGCTTGCAAAACTTTCTTTAATAGTTTTTTTTTTGTTTTGTAGGTTTGCCAATGATGAATTCTTTCTGAAAAGTCCTTGTGTTGCATTTTTGAAAGATATTTTCTTTGGGTACAGAATTTTGTTAGTTTTTTCTTTCCACACTTAAAAAATACTGCTTCACTGTGAAATTTCACAATGAGAAATTTGTTGTCATCCTTATCAATGTTCCTTAGTAAAAAAAGGGTCTTTTTCCCTCTAGCTAAAAATAAGACTATTTTAAGAGCCATTTTAGGTTTTTGGAAATAGTAAACTAAGTTTTCATAATTTTTGTCTTCTCCCACTTTTTTTTCTCTCTATTAACAGCATGTTTGTTAAACTAGATGAACAGGTATTGATGCATTACTATGGACTGTAGTTTACATTAGGTTTTATTATTTGTGTTGGTCCTTCCTGGCCACTTTTAGCTGTTCTTTTAGATTTTGATTAGTATATGCTAATTATACATACTAATGAGGTTCAGTGTGATATTTTAGTTTGTGCACACATTATGCACTGATCAAATCTAGCCTTCTTCCTTTATCCTCCTGCGTCCCCTTCCTAACCAACACTATTCTACATTCAGGTCAACTTTTTAAACTTCCACAGTGAGAGAGAGAGAGAGAGAGAGAGAAAGAAAATATAGTTTTTCTTTCTGTATCTGACTCATTTTACTTAACATGATGTCCTGCATCTCCATACACTTTGCCTCAAATGATAAGATTTTATTCTTCTGTATGGTAGAATAATATTCCTGTGTGTGTGTGTCTTTAAAAAATCCACTTATCTGTTGATGCATACATTGTTTGACTCCATATCATAGCTGTTGTGAATAATACCTCAATCAAACACATGCAGGCAAGTATCTCTTTGGTATACTGATTTTATTTCCTTTGAATGTATACACAGAAATGGGCTAACTGGATCATATGTTAGATCTATTTTTAGTCTTTTGAGCAAACTCCATACCGTTTCCCATAATGGTTGACTTTTGTTTTTTCTTTTTTTTTTTTAATAACCATTTGCACAAAGGGGAGATGGAATCTCATTGTAGCTTTGGTTTATATTTCCCTGATGGTTAATGGTATTGAGCATTTAAAAAATTTATTTTGGGGTGTTTATATTTCCATATTTGAAAAGTTTCTATTCAGATAATTTGCCAATTTTTAAATAAGATTATTATTATCAGGTAAAAATGCCGAAAACCAAGACCAGACCGAGCCACAACAAGCCTTTATTAGGGAAACAGATCTGCCAGACTGTCTCTGAACAAAGGAGAGACAAAAGCAATATGGCCGGGGCAGGGAGAGGCTTCTATAGAGACTGGGGTGGGGTTTGTAGGGCCTGAGGCAGGGTTGAGTGAGGTAGTGACTAGGGAATGGAGGAGCTGGTGACTTCACTAGGTGGTAGGAGGTGAGCGAGTATTAGGTTACTCTCTAGGCAGGAACAGGGGCATGCTGGGAAGAAGGGTTTCTTCTTTGGTGGGAGCAGCCATCTTGGCGTGATGTCACACAGGGGAGGGGGCAAGGCACCATAGGAAGAGGGCAGCTACTATGCATAATAGCCACTGAGGTAGTGGGAGACCTATCAATTATTTGTTGTTTTAAAAAATTTCTTATATGTTCTGGAGTTTGAAGAATATGATTATGATGTATTTTGATATGTTTTTCACCATCTTCGGCGAGTTTATACTTTTTCTTAAATACAGAAGAATTTGTGCCATTATTTCTTCAGATATTGTTCTGCCTCTCCCTCTTTCAGAGTCTCTATTCTAGGTACATTTTACTGCCTGATGCTGTCACACTACACATTGTTAACCCATTCATATTTTTTGCAGTGATTTTTTTTCTTTGTGTATCACTTTAGATTTTTTTTTTTTTTTTTGCTACTGGGGATCGAACTCGGGTCCTTGCGCTTGCGCAGCAGGCGGCGAAACCACTGAGCTAAATCCCCAGCCCCATTTTAGATGTTTTTTATTTTACTGTGTTTTTAGTTTTACTAGTATTTTCTTCTGCATGGCCCAGATCTACCCACAATCCCAATCAGTGTATTTGACAAGGTCTAGTGTAGTTTTCATCTTTACCAATTTCACTTGAATCTGTTTTCAGTCTTGTTGACCCTTCTGGGCACCCAGCTTCCTCTCCTCAGGTGCTGGAGGACACCAGCATTGTTTGGAGTTCTCTTCTCTGAGTGGTAGCCTGGGAATTTCTCCAAGCAGTCAGCCTGTATAATCACACAGCTTATCTTATTTAGTTCCCATTTCTCAGGAATCCGTTTTGTTGTTCCCATTGTCCTTTAATGGTCAGTATGTTGAGAGTCATTGTTTATGTTTAAATTTCCATTTGTATCCTGAGGAAGGGTCAATTTGATACTTGTTATTACAATTTGATCAAGGATTGAAGTTTCTTTGAGGAACTCTTGATAGTTTGAAAGGTTGACTGGATTTTTTTTCACAGAAAGTTCTATATTTGAAAATTCATTTCTTGATTTCTAATCTGTATACTTCACTTATTTTTCTTGTCTTATGGAACTTTCAAGACCTTCAGTGCAGCATCAAAAGCAAGAGATAAAAGCAAGTATTCTTGCATTGAATTGTCTCTAAGGAGTGTAAAGTTTTACCATTGAATGTGATGTGTAGAAGTGTTTCTTTTTCATGTTGAGAAAGTTTCCTTCTATTCTAGTTTGCTAGGAGTGTGTGTGCGTGCATGTGTGTGTGTGTGTGTGAGTGTGTTTAAAATCAGAAATGGATACTGAAATTTTAAAAAACGATTTACCACATCTACTGAGATGATTATATGATTGTCTTTAACCTGTTAGTGAGGTTAATTATATTTAACAGTGTTCTCTAATATTCAAACTTCTTTGTAGGTCCTCTATAAACTCTTGATTATTTTTTAAAATAAATTACAAATTTTGTTTGCTGCTATTTAGTTTAGGATATTTGCATCTGGGATCATAAGTGAAGTTGTCCTACTATATACATTACCTTCCTTGAGTTTATACCATCTCCATAAAATGATATGGAAAATTTCCCTTCCTAAAACAGCTAATATAAAAGAACAATTACCTTCCTTTGAAGGTTGAAAAAAGGCAAATAAAATTATGTGGAAGTTGTGAGTCTCTTTTGGAATCTCTTTTCATAAATTTTGTTTTCAGTGTTTATTGGTATGAATGTTTTGTATTTTGTCTTGTTAAAATTGCTTAAGCTTAGTTTTTCTCTTACGATTTTTAAATGTCTGCTGTATCTAGTTGTCTCAATCATGTCAATAATTCATCTTTGAAAGTCATGGTTTTCTCTTTATTTTTTATATTAATAATTTTACTAATAGCTGCTTTCATCTTTTATGTTTCCACTTCATATTTTGCCTTGCTTTAAACTATCAGTTGATACCATCTTTCTAATATATACATTAAATTAACCCATGATTTTTTGTTTTTGAGACAGGGTCTTGTTATGTATATGTAGTCCAGGTTGGCCTTGAATTTACTATGCAACAGGCTGGCCTCTAGCTCCTGACAGTCTTCCTGCCTCAGTCCTTCTGAGTGCTGAGATTACAGCATGTGCCACCATGCCCAGGTTAACCTATGAGTTTTAAGTCCCACTTTAACTATATCTCACAAGTGTAGGTTATGTGATGCATTCATTGTTTTTCAAGTATAAATATTTTTACCATTCCAATTAAGATTTCTTCTTTGGCTCATGAACTATTTAAACACATGATTTCTGGTTTCCAAAAGCATTTTTATATATTTTAAGTCTTTTATTTTTAATGGTAATGGCATTAGAATGAATGTGGTCAAACTATTTTTAAAGCTTTCTGTGTGGCTTAATACATGGCTGACTTTTATAGATCTTCCACATATGCTTGAAATAAGTGGGTATTCTTTGATAGTTCTTATTCCCCCATCATGTTAGTTTAATAGTTGTTGTGCATTATATTCTATTGGGTGTTATGGGCTGAGATTTTTACACCCCTCCAAAATTAATATGTTGAAACCCCAATCCCGATGTGCTGGTATTTAGAAGTGTGGCTTTGGGAGGTTTTAGGTAATGGAGGTGGAGCCCTCACGAATGGGACTGGTGCCTTTATATGAAAAGGCACAGAGCTAGCTAGATCTCTTTCTTCCACGGGGAATGGAATGGGAAATAAGCAATCTATATCCCAGGAGAGAGCTTCACCAGAACCTTACCATGCTGACGCTCTCATCTCATACAGGCTTCCACAGTGTGAGAAGGAAATTTCTGTTGGTTATTAGTCACCTGGTGTACGGAACTCTGTTGTGGTAGTATGAATCAAGGCAGAGATTAGTACAGAGAAGTGGATATTGTTTTAATAAATACTTCAAAATATAAAAGCAGTTCAGAATTGGAGAATATATGGAGGCTAAAAGCGTTTTGAAGTATATTTTGGTGACACCAAGATTGTCATAATTTTTAAAAAGGATTCTTGTAAGGTCTCAGGAAGAAAGTAAGAGCTTACATCTTCTTAACAAATACAGAAATGGTCATTTAAGGATGTTGGTAGAAATATGCACAGTAGAGTCTCCTCTGATGAGGTCTCAAATAGATATATAGAAGATGTTTATTGGACTCAGGAAGAAGGTAATCCTTGTTATGAAATGACAAAGGACTTGGTTTAACTGTGTCCATATTTTTCTGTTTTGTGGAGGATAAAACTTGTGAGCAATGAAATGAGATATTTAGTTGAAGATATTTATAAGCAAAGTATTGAAGGAGTGGCATGGTTCCTCTTGATTCCTTAGAGTAAAATGCAAGTTAGTAATTTAAAGATGGAGTTATTAAGTAAACAGAAACTACTACTTAAAGATTTGGAAAAACTGGCTTATCAACATTGTATAAACTAAGAAAATGAGTTCACAGAGGAACACTAACTATTTGGCCAAGTGACACTTTGATAAAAGAGATTTGTATCAGTATGAATTATGGACTTAATCATTCAAACAGGACAGTTTCATTCAAGTGGGACAATTGTCTGCTTAAACTGAAGGGCAGGAAGATGAGAAAGAATTGAGGAAGGCTCATAGACTGCAAAAAATGGGCACATACTGCCATTTGGCTGTTTATACGTGACTTTTCTTTAGGATAAAGGAAGGCTGACATTAAAGGCAACTCAGAGATCAGAGGGCTGCTTATTTGGTTTTAAAAGGAGAGGCCATTGCTTTGCTTTCAACAGACTTGATGGTTACAATCCAGAACATTCCAGGAAAGTCTACTATGTAGAGTCCTAAGGTTCAGTCTCTGTCTGTCAGGGCTGTAGGGACAGAATGCCCACCCCAGTTGGTCCAGGAAGTGAGACCTTTGCATGTGTGATTCTGGAAAGTGGGGCAGCTATATTATTCCCTCTTAAGATCTCATGGATTTACCTTGCTAGATTTTTGACTTGATGAGGACCTGTCATTCCTTTCTTATTTTCTATTTCTTCCATTTGGAATAAAAATATCTATCCTATACTTATCCACACAGAAATCTGGGAATTAATTACTTGTTTGGTTTCATAGGTTCATGAATGGAGAGGAATTTTATTTACTTCAGGATGGATGGTACCTCAGGTCTCACCCTTGTCTGATTTAGATAAAACTTTCGATTTCAGACTTTAGAGTTGATGCTGGAACACGTTAAGATTTGGGGGCTGTTGTAAAGAAATGAATGTATTTTGCATAAAAAGGACACAAAGTTTGAGGGGCTAGGGAAACAATATTTGCTTCTGTCCCCTTCGGATGATAGTGTTGATCCATCCCATTGTGATGGTATTAGCAGCTGTGTCTTAAGGAGATCAGTGCCTTTATAAGAAGAGCCCAGATAACTGGTTGACTTCTTCCATGTGAAGGTAAAACAAAAATGTTGGCAATGTTAAGGGACCTCACCAGAACCTGGTAATGCTGGTAACCTGATTGTAGACTTCCATCCCCTAGAACTATGAGAAATAAATTTCTATGGTTTATAGGCCACTTTATCTGTGGTATTTAGTTATAGCAGCCTGAGCTGACAAATACACCAGTGAGCTTTCTTCAGGAGGATATTTCTGTGCATGGTGAGTGCTATAATTCCAGGCTTTTTGGATTATGGAAGTGTCAAGTTACTAGAGCAATTTGTCACTTTTTATCCAGTCTTCCACATTTCACTGGTTTTAATAATTTTTCTTATGAATTTGTTTCAGATGGCTGTACTGTGCCAATATTTTATCTCTATGAAAGGTAAAGTCTTGATTTTTTATTTCTCATAGAGCTTTTTTTCCACTCATAGTTTCAAGATATAGCAAGTTTTCTTGCCTCTTGTCCAGGACCAGACAGTTAGATGAAATATTATTAGCCTCCTTATTAGAGGAAGAGAAGCCTATATCAAAGAATATTAGCTTGGTCCCGAACCCAACCTTTCAGGAACTCAGAGTTATTAATAATCTAGATACCAGCCTATGGGACCTACAAACAAGATGGCTTCTACTCTGAGGTAACACCAGCTATCTTCCCAATTTTAACAGCATTGTATATTTGTAGTAGGCAGAGCTCCATATGTCCTCAAGTTTTTATATAGTGGGGATCAGAAGTTGGTCTAATTTCTATAGAGGTTTATAGATTACCCAAATCAGTCATTCGGGAAGTATTAGTGATTAAAACCTGTATTGGAGCTGACTCTTGCTTCACATTTTCTCACTTTCTTACCTGGTGTTTGTGATAGTTACTTTCATGTATCAACTTGATGGAGTCCCACAGTGTCCAGGTGTCTGGTCAAACCTTATTCTCTTGTGTGTCTGCAAGAATGTATCTGGATACGAAGCAGTAGACTGGATGAAGTAGATGGCCCTCCCCAATGTAAGTGGCGCTCATCCAATCAACGGAAGCTGAATAGAGCAGAAAGACCAACTAAGAGGGACGTTTACCTGCCTAGTCAGGTTGTATGACATAAGTCTTTTCTTGGCCTCAGACTGGACCGTGCACCACTGAGTGCCCTCTGCCTGGAACTAATCACTGGTTCTCCTTGGTCTCCAGATCTTGGGGCTGCTCAGCTTCTGTGATTGCATCCCTTCTAATAAATC
This sequence comes from Heterocephalus glaber, assembly GCF_000247695.1. Next base: position 39,084,112 of record NW_004624734.1, on the reverse strand, counting down.
ATTCCCTTCTAATAGATTTTTATATACATATGGTCGTTCCTCCATATCCACGAGCACTGCATGTAAGGACTTGGAAAAATGTGATAATATTTAAAACAAAATTTCAGAAAGTACCAAAAAGATAACCATGAATTTTCTACATAGCAAATACTATGTGAAATCCATACAGCTGAAGTTGCTTGTGGGCACACAGTGCGAGAGCCTTCCCCTCACACCACTGCACGTGTGGCCAGGCTCTCCCAGTGCTCATTGTTTCACTGTCTCTCTTGCATCTCACTTGTGTAGAATGTAGATAGGCCTACCATGGTTATTTAGTCTGGATATGCATAGACATTTTTCTTGTGCTTATTTCATAAATAATACAGTAGAACAACTATTTAAAAAGTATATTGCATTAAGTTTTATAAGTGATCCATAAATAATTTAAAGTATATGGGAGGACATGTGTACATGCAAATACTGTATCATTTTGTCAGGGACTTGAGTGTCTGTGAATTTTGGTATTCAGAGGGATCCTGGAACCAATCCCCTGTACATACCTATAGATGATGGTGTCCTATTTGTTTTATTTCTATGGAGAACCCTGATTAATACAGTATTGTGCTATTTTTAAAGTTCCTATGTTCACTCACTATGGAAGCATTTCATTTATTCCTAACACCGTATTTATCAAACTCTAAGACAACAGAATAGAGGAATGAATAGAAACTGTGAAGATGTTAGAAGAGTCACAATTATATAAACCTATTTAGAAAATGTAAATAAGAAAAGCAATAGAAGATAAAGTCTACATGACAGTTATAAAAATAGATGGAACAAAAGGTAGGTCTATACCTAGGGCAACATTTTAAAATTCAGCAGTGATGAGTGGTTGAATGCCTGAAAATTGATGTGCTTTTTGTGAGACTCCATGACATTTTAATATCTTTATTTTCATAATGAGTCAGGAGCAATTTTACCAGTGAAAATACGACTAAATTGTAGAAGACTTACAGCAATCATATCTATGATTATGCATAACCATGACCATACAACTTGAGGAAAGAAATATGATTAGCTATTTCTGAGTATCTTAATATTCATTTGCTGAATTACATGCTTAAAACCTGTGTCATAATAGGCATTCAGGTCAAAGAAGGTTTATGGGAAAAATTGAAAATTTTGAAAAACTTTTGCATTGGTATTTTGGAAATGAGAGAAGTTATTCATGATCAGATTTTATTAGAGCCATTCTTTGGGGGATGAAATTCTGGTATATGCACAGCACCCCTGACGGTCTTATGTATGGTTGTATGACTTGTTTTGGAATATGGCTTTTAATTTTCCTCTAAAAAAGCTGCTCTTTGAGGAAGTATTTTCAGTCTACTTTTCAAATTGTGATGTTTTGGATATATTTCCTATAGTTTGATGCTGAGAAGACTTTGAAACTATTTCATCACAGTTATCTCTGTAGCCTGGCTTGGCTGCGTTACCAGATGAAACAATAACTCTGGAAATTGCCTTGAAGATGGTTTGCAGCATGGGATGGGAGGGGGAGTGAGTGATCCGAACAGCTAGAAATTCAGAAACAACACCTTCAGACTGTTAGGAGCTGTCCATTGTCTTTCTTGGCCTTGCTTGCACATTCCAGGACCTTCGTTTTAGTATCCATGGCAATAGGGTTTAAAAAAACTTCCTAATCAGAGCATTTGTAATTTAAAATGTTGTCTTGCATTTGCTTATAAGCACTCTTTAGAGTGATAGAGAAATACTGGAGTTCGGGGAAAGAAAGCAAGAACAGCCTTTCTCCTTTTGTCCTTTTTTCTGCATGTGCAGAAATTTAATTATCAGATCACCTCAGTTTTCAGCACAGTAAATTATAGTCGTGACTATTAATATGTATGTAAATACCACCATGGTAGAAAAACCACACAACACTTGAGTCCTATCAAGAAATTCCTTGATAGGAAGAATACATACGAGAAGGCAGAGCTTAAAAGACTCAGGGAGGGTGGCAGTTTAGCTGCTGCTGTTGTCCAGGTGAGCCCCATTGAGGTGATGAGATAGCTTAGCAGGAGTGTTTCAACAAACGTCATCACTGTAGTGGGTCCTTGTAGTAAAAAGGAAAGCTAGTGAGCCCAAGTGTAGACACAGGTCTGTTCTGGATACCACCAGTGGTTTAGGTTTTTAAGATCCCCAGAGTGAGATCCAACTACTGTATCCTTCAGTACTTTAATGTGGCTTCCTTTCTTATTTCAGATGGGCATGGCCTGCCAGCAAAGGGAAATAACTGAAAAGTCCACAGGATCCCCAGATACAGGTCAGATCTTTGAGGTGAATAATCTCCAATACAAATTCCTGTCCAGAGGTGCAAGGACAGCTTGGGGCTGACCTAGGCACTTTTTCTCAGTGTGGGCTGAGTATGGCTGCAGGAGGCCTGGCACCATCCACATTCAGGGTTAGGTTGGTTTAGTGTGAGTGAGTGCCGTGAACACAGGGAATAAGGCCCAATAACTAGAGACATGGGGGTCCAGTCAGACAAGAGCCATTCTATGGACGGGGTTTCAAGGTTTATCCAGGATTTCAGAATATAATCCCCAAAGCCAGAAGAACCTCCCAAGTACTTCCAGTGGGGATTAATCTGGTGGATACTCAGGTCCTCAGATTTTTCTCCTTGCTGTTGTGCAAGAAGACAAGTTCTAGACCTCATTTGCTTATGGATTTGACCTTCTCAACTACACAGCAGTGGGTCTAGGATGGGGATATTTGGACAATAAGCAGGAGCCCTTGGTGTCTTGTGGTGGGTGAGAAGTCAGCCTGCTTGGGGAGATAGCTTTACTTCAATGTACTTTTAAAAATCTTTATTGAGGCACAACCGAAATGTAATGAGATTCACACATATAATGTGTACAATTTTGTAAGTTTTGAAGTACTGTTTTTGAGAAAGAATGGCCATAATCAAGAAAATACACATTTATATCACTCCAAACACTTCCCCATGCCTTTAAAAAATAATCCATCCCTCTCTCTAGCCCCACCTTAGACAACCACGGATCTGTTCCCTGTCATTTTATATTATGTTAAATTTTCTGGACTATTATATAGAGTTATGCAATGTTTATGCTTTCTCCTCTGCCCCTCAGCTTAAATGTTTTTGTTTTATCGATATATTGTTACAAGTATAAATATTTCATTATTTTTGATGGTTGAATGGTATTCCATTATATTGGTATACCATATTTTGTTTATATGCTTGCCTGTTACTGAACTTTTGAGTTGATTACAGATTTTGGGTTACAAATAAAGTTTCTAGAAACATTTGTGTGGACCTTTTTATCCTTTCACTTGGGAAATATCTAGGAGAACAATGGTTTCGTCTCGTGGCAACATATATATTTAAATTTTTAAGAAACTGCCAAATAATTTTCAAGAATATTACTACCATTTACATTCCTACCAGGAATATCTGAGAGCTTCACATATTTTACTTCCTTGCTTTCGATGGGTTTAAATTTAAAAAAATTTTGTTGATATCTCCTTCTAGTTTTAATTTATATTACTCTGATGATTACTAAAATTGAGCAATTTTCATTTGCTTATAGGCCATTGATATATAATGGTCTGTGAAGAGTTTGTTAAAAATATTTTTATTAGGTCATTTGTACAGAATGACATTATTCAGTCGTAAGAAACCTTTGTATATTCTGACAGAAGTCCTTTGTCAGACAGGTGTGTGTAAATATATCCCTCTGCTTATGGTTTTGCCTTTTTCATTTCTTAAATTTCAATGAAGTCCAAATTACCAGTTTTTTCTGTTATATATCATACTTTATATATCTAGAGGTTGCAGTAACTATGTCTAGGTTTTACCCTAGTTTTATAGTTTAAATTTTTACAATTCGATTTATGATTAATTTATACAGAAACAGTATGAGATAGTTCCTTTTCCCACATAGGTATGCATATGCTCAACAATCATTTTTTTCTGAAAATACTTTCATTTGCTCCAGTGGATTACAGTGGCACCACTGTAGAAATAATTGACTATAGTCATGTGGCCTATTTCTGGATTCTCTGTTCTCTTCCACTGATACATGAGTCTATCTTTTTTGCCAATAGCAAATTATCTTGATTTAATGTAGCTGTGTAATAAGTCTTAAAATCAGGTAAGTTGTCCCTCCCACTTTGTTCTTAAAATTATTGTGACTATTGCAGGTTATTTACATTTTCCTATACTTTGTAGAATGTATTTACTAACTTTGACAAAAAAGATCTGTTTAGATTTCAGTTTCATTGCATTTAGTCAGTGGACTAATTTGGAGAAATTGACATCTTAACATTATTGAGTCTTTAATTTCTCAGTAAAATTATATGGCTTTTAATATGAGTTTTGGATACACTTTATTAAATTCTTTCCTAAGTATTGATGGATTTTGATGATATTCTAAACAAAGTTAAAAATTTTTTCTTTTCAAATTGTTGTTAGAATATAGAAATACAGTTGGTTCTTTATAATTACTTTGCTAAATTCACTAAGTAGTTCTCATAGTTGAATTAGCTAAAGGGTTTTATAGATCTCTACCCCTCTCTACATTTTTTTTGATTGAGAGTATTCCTAGTATACTGATATTTTTGTGGTTTTTTTTATGCTAAATTGACATTAAATTCTCTTAGCAACTTTTTATGCTTGCATTGAAATGATTATTTGGGTTTTTTCTTTTATTGGGTTAATTTGGTGAACAATAGTGGATTTTGATCTCTTAAACTAAGCTTGCATTTCTGGGATAAATCTTATGTCATTATAACATACCTTTTTCTAAATTCTTCACTGGATTTCTTCAGATTTTGCTGAAGAGTTTTGATAACCACAATTATAAGAGATATTGTTATGTAATTTTCTATACCTGTGATGTTTTTTGCCAAAAGGTATTTGTGTTATGATTATGCTGACCTCATAAAATGGTTTGTGAAGTGTTCTTTCTTCCTCTAGTTTCTGTAAGAGTTGTGTAGAAGTTGGTATTATTTGACATTTGCAGATTTCTATTCAACAACTGCAGAGCTCTCTTTCCTTTCCAGCACACATCATCCTGACCGTGCACTGAGCTATACCTCAAAACCCTACATTTACTGATTTTTTATTAGTTGCTCTGTAAACTACTGAGAAGGGAGTGTTAAAATCTATTTTGTTTTGAATTTTATTTCTACTTTCAGTTTATTACTTTTCCTTCATTGATTTTGAAGCCCTGTTATGAAGTTCATGTACACTTAGGTGTTTTGTGTGACTTTTGGAAGGTGACAGGATCCTGAGGGCTCTAACTTCATCAGTGGATTCATCCATTGATGAGATTGTAATTTGATGGCATTATTGGGAGGTGATGGAAACGTGGGAGGCAGGGCCTAGTTGAAAGGAATGGGCGATGGGACATGAATTGTGCACTGATTTTAATCCATGACTTCTTCCTCTCCGATTCTTTCCCTACTTCCTGTTTGCCATGAAGTGAGTGGCTTTCCTCTGCCATGACCTTCTGCCATGCCCTTCTGCCATGATGTTTCTACCTCACTATTTTCCTTTTTTTTTAGATCTGCTCTTCTATCTTTAGTTGCTTTTGCTGCTTTATGAATGTGTTAATCATCTATTTTCTCAGTATTCACTTTAAATTTCTCTACAAAATTTTTAGCTATACCTATTTGTGTTTTCCTTCATCAGGGGCTCCTATATATAGCCTCAGTTTATCACAGTCTATTTTGAGTAGTATTGTACCACTTCATAACCCTCACAATTTGCTTAATATCACATTATACCACTTTACCATGATTTATACTTTGGGACAATAGAAATAATTTACCACTCCTCTCCTTTATTGTTACCTTATATTTTTATTTCCTACACTTTATCAACTCTGCAATATAATGTTATGTTTTCTTTAGTCAGTTATATTTTAGAAAATTTAAAAGAAGAAAATATTAATTTTTTCATTTATTCACATTATTACCATTTCTATTGCTCTACATTCTTTCCTTTAGATCTGAGAGTCAGGGGTTTTTTCCAGTTGTCTATCCTATGAAGAATGTCTTTTGATACTTCTTCAAGTATGAGTCTGATATACTCTCCTTCATTTATATGAAAATGTCTTTATTTTGCATTGCTTTTTGGGAAATATTTTCTCTGAGTATAAAACTCAGTGTGACTCTTTTTTCACCATGTAAATATGTCAGTCTGCTGTCTTCTGAGCTCCCATTTTCTCTGAGAGAAATCAATTTACATATCTATTATTGTTCAATTGTATATAATGTGTCTTTCTTTACTTTGCTACCATCAAACTTTTTTTTCTTCTTCATTTTTAGTTAGCTGACTATTAGGTTGTGTACTTCTTGACTAGGTTACTGAGATCTTTTAATGTATATGTTGGCTTTTTCCCAACAAATTTGGGAGAGTCTTAGCCATTATTTCAAAAATATTTTTCTTCCATATTATTGTCTTTCTTGGACTTCAGTTACACACATTTTATTTTTTTTAAGAGTAGGAAAATTTATTGTGGAATAGGAATAGTGTCTGTGAGACAGGAGGGGTCCTAAATGGGTTGTTCAGTTACACACATTTTAGATTGCTTGATATGTTGTTATATAGTTCACAGAGGCTTTGTTAATATTTTTCCAAATTTTTATGTTCTTGAGATTGGTTACTTTTCTGTGGAGGTCTCTGCAAGTTTATTAACATGTCTAATCTGACATATAACCAATGCAGTGACATTTTAAAAAAAATTCCAGATATTATATTTTTAATTTTATACTAGTGGTTTTTAATGGTGTTTCCATTTTCTACTGAGATTATTCTGTATATTCATTATGATCATTTTTCCCTTTGATTCCTTTTTATTAGAATTTTTACTGTATATTAGTTATACAGAATAATATTTTGATATGTTGGTCCATGAATATAACATACTTTGATCATTTCCACCCTCCCATTACCCCCTCTTGAATTTCCCTTCCCCCATTCCCTAATTCCCTTCCTATTGTCTATTAGTCTCCTGTCTTTCAGGTTATTATTATTATTATTATTATAGATTCTACACATGACAGATGTGAAAGTTACCATTTTAAGTATAGTGGTGAGGATGCAGGAAAAAGGGCACCCTAATACCCTGTTGGGTGCAGCCACTATGGAAATCAATATAGAGATTTCTAAAAAACTAAAAACAGATAATATTTGATCCAGGTTTAGTACTCCTTGATATATACCTGAAAGAATTAAAGCTACCATACCATAAAGTTTCTTACATACCCATGTTTATTGTGTCACAATTCATAATATCGAAGCTATTCAGAGAGCCTAGATGCCTGTCAGCTAACAAATAGATAAAGAAAATTGGGTATATATACACATAGGAGTACTATTCCATCATAAAGAATTAAATATCATTTGCAGAAACATGGGTGGAACTGGAGATCATCATGTTAAGTGAAATAACCCTTTGGTTCCTTGAACATAAAATAGATGCTTTAAAGATTTTGTCTCCTGCATCCAACATCTGAGTTATCTTGGGGCTAATTCAACTGAGTGATTTTTTTTCTTGATTATACACATTTTTCTTGTTTCTTCGTATGTCTAGTAATTTATGATTATGTTTTGGACATTATACATGAAATGCAGAGTTATTGTAGTCTTTCATCTTCTTCTAAAAAGAGTTTTGAAAATTGGCTTGACTGGATTATGGGACTCTTAGAGAATTGACTGGAACATTGGGGGTGCTATACTTGTTAGTGGATCAATCCATGAATGTTTATAGTTGAATGTGCCCTTAGGATGTGGGGCTCAGATGGAGGTTGTTCACCAGTGACAATCCTTTGGAGGACAAATCACTCATTCGCACTGTTTCCCTGCCTACTTCCTGGCACTTTGTTCCACCAAACCCCTTCACCGTGATATTTCTGTCTTAGAACCAGCTGACCATGGACTGAATCTTCTGAAACTATGGCCACAATAAACTTCTCCCCTCTCCTTAATTTTTGTCCAACAGCTAGTAAAAGTGCTGCCCTTTGTCCTAACACACAATTAAATTGCTAGCTGTTTTTAAATAATTTTATGGAGTGTTGGTTTTGTACTTTGTTAAGATAGGCCTGTTTCCCTTTCAGTCTTACTTCTAAGATTGACCTTCTAGAATTTTAATGGAAAGCCTAGGATTACAGAATAGGCCACACTGGCTGGCTCCATCTAGTTTTTGCTTTCTCTTGCTTATTTTGTATATCTTTAATGGTTGGTTTAAACATTTTTGTTGTGAATTATTTTTATTTTTAGAAAGGTTAGTTTGAATTACTCTAGTATTATTAGAACTGAATTTTTCAATATTGTAACTAACTTGTTCCTTAGTACAGTGCTTTCTATGTTACTAATTTTAGTGAAAGATTTTCTATTTGACTCACTCATATTTAACTACTATGAGTGCCATCTCTTTGTTCATATATGAAATGAAGTTGTCAAAACATCTTATACAGGATTTGGGGTGACAAAACAGGTGTGCACAGGAGAACCAGATGCTGATACTTCCTTTGCCTTTGTCTAGCTATTTGACTATGGGACAATCTCTTAAGTAGTTTTGACCTCAGTTTCTACTCTGTAGCATGAAAGAGTTGAGTTGTATTAATGCTTTTCAAGGTTCTTTAAAATGTCTGAAAAAAAATTTTAGCAGAATCGTATGAAAAATACAAATTACATTAAAGCAAAATACCCCTGATTGTAGAGAGGGTAGAACACAACCTACTCAGTGAAACTTCCTGCACTCTCACTTCTACAGTGGCTTTGGGGAACCCTTAACCTCCACAGAGCATAGTTTAAAAAAATCAATATTGGATGATTTATAAAATTTTTTTCCCAATGTATTTGAGTCCAGGAATGGCTGAAATGTGCTTTTAGAAAACTGGCCACTTTTCCTAGGGTTGGATACAGGCGGTTATCACCACTGATTTCCCTTCTGTTTTTACAATTTAACAACTTCTCATCCTTCTTTCTGTCCTCATCAAGCCACTATGGGAAGATGCTTGCTGGAATCTTGTATCAAAGGGATTTCTTAACATTGTGTTTAGAGGTAGCACCCAATAACTGCACCCCAAGCACAGCCTGCCACCCACCTGTCTCTACTTTCAGTCTTTTAAGATGTGAGCAATACTTGTCTCTACCTAATTGCTCTTGTGTGGGTGGAAAGGAATTAATAAGCTCGGAGCTGCAGTGATCATTTCTAAATTCTTTCTCCATCTGTAAAATTGCAGCAGACAGGCTGGAGAAATCCTTTCTTTGCATTACCAGTTGGTGATTTTTTTTTTGGCCTTAAAAAAAGCAACAAAATGAGCAGGTGTTGGGCTCTGCCTGCTTCCAGACAGTGTGGCTAACTCCTACAGAGCGCTCTACCTCCAGGCTTGGGAAAAAGGACTATGAGGTAGTGTAAGAAATGCAACCCACACATCAGCTTAATCTCCTACTGTTCCAGTCATTGTTTCTTCTTCCCTTCCCATACATCAACCCTGATGGTGAGATCTGAAGTCCTTTGGATATAAATGCAAGTCTGCATGATAAGATTTGGACACAAGAAATGCCATGGTGGAAAATAACAATAGTTAACATTTTTAAGTATATTATATATCAAGTATGTGCTAAGTACCAATAGGTAGATTATCTCATTTAGTCCTCTTAGCAGATTTTAAGAGGTTAAGGACTAAGAACAAGGATACTGAAGCTCTTGAAGTTAAGAAGTCTATTTAGTTCACAAAGTACTAACTAGAAGACAACAGAGTCAATTCTGTAAGCCTAGCTCCATGTTCTGCCCCCTGAACCACTGTGGCCTTGACTGGCATTCCATCCAACAGTTTCTTTTCACTGAGATCTCCCGTCTTGTCTCTTACATGTAGACAATGAAGATAGAATTTCCTTTTCTCCTCCTTAAGCTAGAAAAAAATCATTAAAAATTAGAGAGGGACTTTTCCGCTTCTTACTGATGAGTCATTGTCTTATAACTCTCTCTGTCCATCAATTCATTAACTCCTTGCAGTGCAGGAGACCCCCCTGTAGCGCCTCCATAGTGTATGAGTAAAGAGCTGGAAGCTGAGTGGCCATCTATCAGAGAGTTCACAAGATTCGGACTTCTTTTTGGTGGTAGATTCTTAAGGGATACCTAAGATCTGTCTGAATTCTGTGATCAAATAAGATGAACAATCTTTCAACTTCAAAAACTGACCTACATCCATGGTAATTGTGCAGGTATTTCCCTGTCATATTAGCAAGCTAATTGCTAAAGGAGTAAGAATTTTAATAAAAACTGCCACTGTACTATTTCTTAGGTATTCAGTTTGAAAAGGAATTTTAACTTGAAATTTATGTAGTTCTTCAGAAAATACTGTCTTTATCTCTGAAATAAATGCCACAATATAGATGGGTGTTTTTATTTTTCAAAGATGAAATTAAATGAAACCTAGATCAGCTATTTAGTTGTTGACACAGTTGCATTACAAGGCAAGTAACTTGGATCTTTCAAACAGATAAGAGCCAAAAATTGAATTCAGAAAAAACAAAAATAATAAAATAGAACCATTAGGGAGAAATACTGGAAAATTACATTGCAAATCATTGACTTAGAACCCTGGAGACCTAGAAAGGGTCCCAACTTGGTATGACTGTGAATAAATCACTGCTTCTTTGGGCTTTGGTTTCTCCACTGGGGAATAGATGCTCATGAAAATCCTTTCCAGCACAGTCTATGTGATTTGTTTCTCTTAGTGGCTGGTATTGGTTTTCTTCAGGATTTCGGAAGATTTTTTTCTTGAGGAAGTATTGACTGTGGAGCAAGACAGCCTATATCCACTGCTTAGAAACTCTGATGACTGTGGCAAATTATTGGCCTCACTGTGCCTTAGCTTTCTCATTCATAGAATGGGGATATTAATAGTATTTATTTCATTGGGTCATTGGGTGGATTAAATAAGTGAGCATGTCAAGTTTTAAAACAATGTGTAGCAGATGATAAATATTAAGGGATTGCTTTTATTATTGTAATAATGCCACTGTTGCTGCTCAGCAGCATTTGAGAGAGATTTCAGATTTGCTTTTAAGACTGAGAATTCTCTGATGTCCTTGAGGAGTGAGGGTTAGAATAGCATGAGCAATTGTATTAATAATTCCATGAGGAGCAATTGGCTAGTTTTCCTGTTGCCTGCCTATATGCATCACACCCACATGGACGACTGCTCTTCCTAGAGTCTTCTCTTTTTTCATTCATTACAAAGCAAGAGGCCCCTGGCAGATGGTAGGGTAAGTGGCAATGCTCCCTCTCCCTTCACTCCGCAGAGGAAGCTAGATCTGGTTCACTTTCCTGATGCCCTAGTATCTGATGATATGCACAGTGGTTAAGAATAGAGGTTCTATGTTCAAGCCCCAGCTTTGTTAATTTCTTAGCTATGTTTCCTTATAGCAAGGTATTTAACCATTCCGTGCCTCTGTTTCCTAACTCTACAGGGAGAATAATAGTTCCTATTTTATGAGGTGGCTATGCTGATTAAATGGGATCCCATATGTGAAGTTGCAAGGAGATACCTGGCATATATGTTGAGAATATTAGAAATGTTATAATTACTGTATGATGAGTACTGCAGGTAAAGAGAATCTTTGCTATGTGACTCTGGAAGAAATCAAGGACCACATTGTAATAAATAAATTCTAATTCTAATTATTATATAGATGGCAAAATATCCACGCATTTGCTCACCAATTTGAAATGGATAACTGATGATATTTTAAAAACTTGCCTAATAATGCAAATGGAATGGAATCTCAAGAGTTGGAAAGAACTTCAATGGATATCCAACCCAACCAGCCCTCCATGCATATATCCCTCTGACAACCTCCCAGGTGCTCAGGTGGCCATATACTTTAATGGTAGAGAGAATTTAATTTCATTCCTGATGTTTTTGGTATCTTTTCCATATGTGATGGTCTATCCCATACCACAGCACTATGCCCAGTACAAGGGGGCACATTTATTGCAGTGGTTTTCTGATAGGAGGATATATATATGGCTTGTTCCAGTATTAGTGAGCAATCTAGTTTCTTCTGATGCTTAACTTTTCAGATCCTATGGGCTGCTGGGCACAGCCAATAAAATTGAATGAGATGAAAAAGATGTGCTCTCATGTCTGCGTACCAGATGCTTCACTGGGAAGATCATTGAGAAACAAATTGAATGTTGAGTCCTATCAGGCAGGAACTTTGGAGTGAGATAATTTTGGTGCTAGAAAAGACCGGGGAAATGATTCAGACCTTAGAAATGATCTAAAAATGAGAAAAAAAAGTGCCAAAGAGGTTAGGGAAATCAGCCACAGCAGCTCGTGGAGTATACAGAGTGAGTCCTTTCTATGATCTGTCTCTGGTTCTTGAGCTCAGTGGACCCTGAAGTTAGGCTGTTTTAGCTCCAATCTAGGTTTTTGCTCCTTGTTGGTAGAGTGACCTTCAGCTATTGGTGGACTTCTCCCTGCTTCAGTTTTCTTATATGGAAAATTAATATGATGATAGGAGTTTTGTGTGAATTAAATTGTGTAAGGCACTTAGAATACATCGTGGAGCATAAAAAGCACCCACAAAGTATTTATTATTACTAGTCTTCCAGAGAACCTCGTAATACCAACTCTATACCAAACCAGAGGATAATCATTTTGACCAGGCTGGTATTTAGGAACATTTTCTCTCTGAAAAATGTGGATTTTTATTTCTTCTTTGCTTCTGATTCAGAAGTCATCTTCAGGACCCGTCTGCAAATTAATAACCATATCTTTCTCTGGAATCACTATGTGACTTTTCTATGGAAAGAAGACTGGTTAAAAAATTGTTCCTTCTTTATAGTTTCCAATTCACAGTCAACAAACACAGGTTAATCTACATGTCTGGCACACGATGAGGCCTGGCTGTTCCAGTGGGCAGTTTGATGTATGCGGACTGCAGGGACAGTCAGCAGCTAGACGGGTAATGTCCCCTCAGTGTGACAGCAGCAGTGACAAGGGAGAACAGAACACTGTTTTGTGGCACTTGGAAAGAGCAGTTAACATGATTTAAGGGGTCAAGGAAGGATGTTCCAGAAGAAGTAATGTCTAGGCTGAGCCTCAATGACAAGTCCATCTTGACCAGTCAAGATGGGAGGCTGAATGGAGAAGAGTATCCAGCATGACTGTGTTTTCAGGTGGTCAGGCTCTGGGCAGAATGGGATATTCATCAATTTATTCAACATTTAATGAGCATTTATTAAGAACTTACTATGCGAGAAGCATTGTTTTACATAATGGGAAGCTATCAGTTAACAAAACAGGTGATTTTTTTATTTTCATGAAAGTTATAGGAAAGAACAAAGGAATAAAGATTAGTTCTGTTTTATCTCATTGGCTGAGATAAAAAGATGGATGATAACAAGAAAAGGGAACCCCAAAGCACAATGAGTGAGAATGTAAATTGGTACAGCCACTGGGGAGAACAGTATGGAGATTGCTAATGAAATTAAAAATAGAACTACCACCTAATCTAGCAGTCCCTCCTCTAAGCTCAGACATAGTACTAAGTGAAATAAGCCAGGCACAGTAAGAAAAACTTGTATAATTTCACTTTCATATAGAATCCTTTAAAAAGTCAGTTGTACAAGAACTGAATAAAACAGTGATTTCCAAGGGAGTGACACAAGGGACAGAGAGATGTAAATCAAAGTGTTCAAAGTAGCAGATATACATAGTAAACAAGTCCAGAAATTTCACGTACAATACAAGGAGTCTAGTCCACAAAGTTGTATAGTATTAGCGATTTTTGTTAAATATACAAAGTTTAGCTCTTTTTCTCACACACACATATAAAACTATGTGCTATAATAAATATATTAATTTTCTTTAATTGTAACATTTTAATGTCTATATGTGTTCTATAGTATTATGTTATAAGCTGCACATATAACCAGTAACATTTATTTAAAAAAACAATTCAAAGAGCTTGGGTTGAGTTGCTTATGGTGAGATTTAAAACAGTTGTAGTATAAATGAGTTAAAACACACAAACACAATGAGTCTCCTTAAAACTAGGAAGATCTGGAAAACCTTAGTTGCAAATACAAGTTCTAATTGCAATATATAGTAAATGTTTAATTTTTAAAAATTATTACAGAAAGGGACACATTGCCATGAATCTCGCGTAAGACTCCCCCTCACTTCCAGTGCACTTATGCCATCATTCTCACCACTTTCTGATGCCAATCTGGAAGTGCTCTTTAATGAGTGTCTTTACAAGATGTGATCAAAATACGGTGAATGCTACTGTCAGGTGGTATCTAATAGAAAGGCAGGCTCATAGAAACATGGTGGTGTGTCCTTGTCCATCTTACTCAGAAGGTCTGGCACGATGCAGCTTCTGGTTCTTCTCCAAAGTCAAAATGACCATGAATAGTACACATTTTGAACCTATCAAAGGCTCAGGGGCAGCCAGAACAGTATAACTAGACATGAAAGAGGACTTGCAGAACTGTTTCAGAAAGTATCAAGACTAATGTGATAAGTGTGTTCAAAGAGAGGAGGAGTATTTTGAAGGGGATTCATGTCACTATGTCTTTTACTGTAGTAAATTTTTAAAAATGTAAACATTCACTCTATTTTCCAATCACGCCACATTTCTCTCCTCTGAAGTGGGGCTTGGCTCTGTGTGTTTTAATAAATGAGGTGAAATAATATTTCCCACAGAATTGCAGATAAGGAAAATATCCTGGTAAACATCCTGTTCTCAATTCTGGACCCTTACAGGCAACATAACAAAAGAGCAGTGCTGCCTGGCTGCCCACCATGGCTCGTGGTATTGATTATGGTGTCGCTGTTCTTTTTTCCGGGTTCTGTCCTAGCTGTCTGTTTTTAATTCCCTTCATGGGATTTCTTCTTCTTGTTTTAGACTCCAGTGTCTATTTCAAAAATGCCTTGTCTTTTCTTTGCAGCTGGAACCTGCTGAACTCAGAGTAAATTTCCAGGATCTCTAGGTTTCTGGAATGGTCTGGCTCTGCGCTGGATTGTAGACGCCACACAGGGGACTCATGGATCTTGTTTGTTCCCAGTTAACAGCTTTGGGGATGGTGAAGAACTTTCCACGTCTTCTGGCAGTGATGAGGATGTCATCAAACAGTTTGAGATTTCTGTGTCCCGATCCCAGAGTTTCCATGCTGGAGCCTCTGAAAAAGGAAGGCCCACTGGATTGGAGCAGAAACCAAAATGCAGGCGCCTACTCTCTCCCCACGAGGAAGACAGCACGGAGGTGTCTGCCTGTGAAGGTATCCTTTCCATCACATTGTTCCTTTATCTAGATCTGGGATGGTCAATAGTGGGCATGTTTTTGAGTCTTTAAATGCTATACTGTACATCTAAGTTCAGAAAGGAAAAAGAAAACAAGGCGAAGTAAACCAGAAAGAGGCTATAAGAACAGTACAGAATTTCTGAGTTCTTTCCTAAGTAAAGGTCAGGCAATTCTCTGACAGCTTTATGCCTAGAGCCCTCAGTAATTACAGGCTCAAGAACAGGGAAGGGTCTGAGAAGTGTATTTAGTAAATGCTAGAGCAGTTGTTACATAGTCACTGTTGTGTCTTGGTCTCAATGATCTGCCTCCTCCAGTCTTTTCCTTCTTTCCTTTTGGGGCATGATGTCAGTCAAATCAATGGGGAGACAATATTCATCTTCCTTATTTTCAACACTAGGTAGAAAAGAAGGTGAGCAAAGAAACTGAAAGAAGATGGAAAGAGAAGAAATGTGGATTCAGTGGTGAGGAGAGGGTGGGCAAAAAAGGCCAAACTGGAAAAAAAAGAATTAACAGAACCTTGGTTTTTGGTAGAGCTACTTGCTAACCACCCTTTAGTTTGACTTACTGGCATCAACCAACATAACATATTTTGCTGTTATCTCTCTAGGGAAAGATAAGCCAGTAAGTATTGGCATGATGTAACCTAGGCACTTGCTACGATTGTTCTGGGGCCCCACTCCCTCTCTTGGTCTTTCTCTTTCTCTGGTGTTATACAGAGCACACCTCTCTCTCCACTGAAAGGGCAAATGTTAGCTAATGAAAGTTAATAGCAGTTGATTCCCTGGGAATCATGTGTTTAATGCTAAAGCTAATGGCTCCATTTCCCAGCAGTCCAAGGGGCTGGATTCTGATTTACACAAGTGGCCAATGTTCCAGGGATTGGGACAACCCCCTAATCTATGTCCTTTCTGGAATTAGCAACAACTTATTTCTTGTTACAACGTGTAATTCTGAATTTTTGCCAGATAGTCATAGGAAAGATAAAATTTTCTGTACTGGAGAGAAGAAAAAGTCCACCCTATCAAATGAATACTTTTAAAATTTGAGAGAAAATCAGCAGAATTTTCAAGGAATAGCTACGTGCCAAATTTTAGGTCATCAAATACCCTCAAAATTTTAATGCAATTTTTAGTGCCTGATTATTTTCTGTCAGTTATTTTTATTCATCTTTCCATTTGTGGATTTATTTCAGTGATAAAGAATAATGAAAAGAGTAAGAATACATCCCAGAGAGATTTTTGTTTTGGAGGGGAGGCTGTCTGTATATTGAGCTATTTCATTCTACCATAAAGCTATTTCCTAAGATCAAATTTAATTGTAGACAGTTCTTCCACTTTAAAAATGCAATTGAAAATGTTGGATAGTAAAATTAAAGGTCCAAATCTGGGTAAAATCTGAACCACAAAGGATCTGCAGGCAGATTTTCTTATGTTTGATCTTGTGAGATCACGCTAGATTCAGTGGGGAGATTATTAGTATCATATTCTACAGGAATGCTCTTTTGTCCTGTGTATTTGATTTAGTGTTACTGCACATTGCTTGTCCATGTATTCCTGATAACATCACAGCCATTTGGTGCAAGTGATCTGAATCAGAGGCTGAGCATGAGGATTTTAGCCATGAAAAGTGGGCTGCAGAATAATGGTTCACTCCCTGGATTTTTTTCCAGTAACTCTATTTTGCAAATTAAGAATGGTTCATTTTTAGAATGTTTAACAAACGCTCAACTTTGTCTTCCTGGTAACATAAAAACATCTTGATTATCAGAACCTACACTCAGTTTTGTTTGGAACTATCTATCAAAAATGGTTCAACCAAAAAATAATAGAACCAGTAAAACACATGCATATGTCTACCAACAGTCGTATAAAAGGTGTGTGTGTGTGTGTTTGTTTGTGTGTGTGTGTGTGTGTTCATCTGTACTTCAAGAGATTTATTGCAAAGAATTGGTTTATGGGATTGTGGAGGGTGGCTAGGCAAGAGAAATACAGAGCTCTGAGGATATATGGCAGGCTGTCAGGAAATGTGAGCTAAAGCTGCAGTTCTTAGGACTTTTTCTTGAAGGAAGGCTCAGTTCTCTCACAGTCTTTCAAGTGACTGTTTAGGATGATCTCCTTCCTTAAAGTCAACTGATTATGAGCTTTAATCATACTTACAAAATACCCTCACAGCAGCACTTAGATTAGCGTTTGATAGAATAGTTGGCTCCTGTAGCCCTATAGCTATGACACATGAAACTGATGACCACAGATGACAAGCAAGAGTATATATGACTGGTGATGGAGAGGAGGGCTTGGGAATACAACAGAAAGTAACTGATGAGATTTGCTTCCATCAAAGTAGGATGTGAACTAGCTGAGTGTTGTGCCACATACCTGTAATCCTAGCACTTGGGAGGCTGAGTCAGGAAGACCACTGCAAGTTCGAGACCAGCCTGAACTACATAGAGAGATTCTGTCTCAAAAAACCAAAACCCCAAACAAAATAAAACAAAAAAACAAGTAGGATAAGAACTAACTAGCTAAGGAATTTCTCTGATCAAATAAATGTCATTGATATGACATAATTACAAGCTACACTTTCTATGAAGTCAGGATACATTTTTCTGAAAACAGGCACTTACTTTTGTGTATGTGTTTAAGGTGACATGGTCTTCTTTGATTTATAGGCATAGGAAGACTGCTTTATGGAATGAGTCCTCTTTCTTTTTCTACTTCTGTGCAACTGCCTTGAGCCCAGATTTGCTTTCCTAATTCATTACTTGCTTGTCTGTCATGGAAAATGGTTTGTTACATTAATATAATTCTTATGTTTTTCAGCTATGACTAACATTTCAAGGCTTAATGCAGCTGTTGAAAATTCCCTTATTACCAATCTAGGTATTATCACCATAGGAGTTAGTCATGAGACAATTTTATGGGGGTAATTTCTTGGCAGAGTTAAGTTTTGCACTGAAATCCTGCTGGGTGCTACACACACTGATGGATGACCCACTGTTTAATAGGACATTTTACTATTCATGTATGTGAGGAATGGGTGAGCTGATTAGAGACTTAGAAGAAAATTCTGCTTTATGTTGTAGGTTTTGCATGTAGAGTTTCTCTTGTTCTGTCATTTTCTGTGGCCTTCTAAAGTGTGTTTGCTGAATAACTGAAAGTATGAATGTAAAATTTTTGTAGTGTCCTATGAAGCTTGAACTGAATTATTTTTTAAAAATTAATTTTATTGGTACATTTTAGTTTTTCAATATAATGACATTCATTATTAGAAATTTGCATCTTTACATAATCTCTCTTGGTTCTTATTTTTTCCCATCCCCCTGCCCTCCCTTCAACCCCTCCATCCCTCCCTATTTACAAAGACTTTGTTTTCATTGTTTCATTTTCTCATATTAATTCCATTCCCTTCTTTCCTTTCCTGTACCCTTCCGACTTTCCCTTCCCCTTTGCCCCTTTTCTTCCTATTTCACATTATCTATTATACCTTTTAGTCCTTATTTATACTTTCAGTTTCTCATACTAGAGAAACTACTTGGTATTTATGCCTGTGTGTTCTATTGCATTTCACTTAAGAGTATCGCCTCAATGTGCAGCCATTTAGCTATGAATATCTCTAATTTCTCATTTTTTAGGGTTGCGTAGCACTCCACTTTATAAAAAAAAACCTCACATTTTCTTTATGCAGTCTCCAGTTGATGGGCAATTGGGCTGCTTCCAAGTTTTAGCTATTACAAATTGTGCCACTATGAACGTGGGTGCCTGTATATCACTGTGGTATGATCCTTTAATTCTTTGGAGAACATACCCAGCAGGGGAATAGCTGGGCCAAATGGGACTTCCAGTCCTAGTTCTTTAAGGTATCTCCATACTGATTTCTGCAGTGGTTGCACCAGTCTACACTCTCACCAGCAGTGGAGCAGGGTTCCTCTTTCCCCACAGCCCCGCCAGCATTTGTTATTGGTTGATTTCATGATAGCAGCCATTCTTTCTGGAGTGAGGTGGAATCTCAGCATTGTTTTCATTTGCATCTCTCGAGTGTCGGTGATGTCGAACATTTTTTGATGTATTTATTTGCTATTTCTACTTCTTTGTGTGAGAAATGTCTGTTCATTTCAGATGCCCATTTTTGGATTGGGTCTTTAAATTTGGGTGATCTGATTTTTTTGAGTTCTTTGTATATTCTAGATAGTAGACCTTTGTCTGCGGAAGAGCAGGTGTAAAATTTTTCCTGCATTGTGGGTTGTTTCTTTGCACTGTTGAAGGTTTCTCTTGCTGTGCAGAAGCTTTTTAATAAGAAGAGATTCCACTTGTTGATTGCTTGTGCTAGTTCATGGGCAACTGAGGTTTTGTTCATAAAATCTTTTCCTGAACCAATGTCTTCAAGGGTTCTACCTAACCTCTGTTCCAGTTGGTTCAGCATTTCTGTTTTAATATTTAGATCTTTAATCCATTTTGATTTTAGTTTAGTGCATGGTGAGAGATATAGGTCTAGTTTTAATCTTTGGCAAGTTGAAACCCAATTTTTCCAGCACCATTTATTAAAGAGGCTATCTTTCCTCCAGTGAGGGTGTTTGGCTCATTTGTTGAAGATGAGGTGGCCAAGTGTGTCGGGAGTTGTTTCTGCATCTTCTGATCTATTCTACTGGTCCTTAGGTCTGTTTTATTGCCAGTATGATGCTGTTTTTATCACAGTAAATTTGTAGTATATTTTCAAGTTGGGGATTGTGATACCCCCTGCCATATCTCTGTTGCCTAGAATTTCTCTTGCTATTCTAGGTCTCTTCTGTTCCAGATGAATTTTTGGATTGTTTTCTCTAGGTCCAAGAAGTATGTTGCTGGAATTTCAATTGGGATTGCATTGAATCTATATAGCAGTTTTGGAAGTATGGCCATTTTCACTATGTTGATTCTTCCTACCCAGGAGCAAGGGATGACTTTCCATTTTCTGATACCATCTTCAATCTCCTTTTTCAGAGTGTTACAGTTTTCAGAGTAGAGGTCTTTGATTTCTTTTGTTAGGTTGATTCCTAGGTATTTCAGTTTTGTTTTGGTTTTTTTTGGTACTGGGGATCGAACTCAGGACCTTGCACTTGTGAGGCAGGCACCAGAATCACCGAGCTAAATCCCCAGCCTAGGTATTTCAGTTTTTTTGGATGCTATTGTGAAAGGAATTGTTTGCCCTATTTCTCTCTCAGTGGGTCTGTTGTTCATGTAAAGGAAAGCTATTGATTTTTGTGTGTTGACCTTGTATCTACCTACTTTACTGAATTTGGTGATTAAGTCTAGAAGACTTTTGGTGGAGTTCTTGGGGTCTTCTACATAGAGTATCATGTCATCTGCACATACTGACAATTTAGCTTCTTCATTTCCTATCTTTATTATTTTTATTTCTTTCTTTTGTCTAATTGCTGTGGCTAATATTTCCAAAACTATATTGAACAGGAGTGGTGATAGTGGACATCCTTGTCTTGTTCCTGATATTAGTGTGAAGGATTTTAGTTTTTGACCATTTAATATGATATTGGCTGTTGGTTTTTCATACATGGCTTTTATCAGATTGAGGTAGACTGTCTATTCCAATTTTTTGTAGGGTTTTTATAATAAATGAATGTTGGATTTTGTCAAATGTTTTTTCTGCATCTATTGAGATGATCACATGGTTTTTGTCCTTGGCTCTGTTAATATAGTGTATTGCACTTATTGATATGCATATTGAACCACCCCTGCATCCCTGGGATGAATCCCACTTAGTCAGGTTGTATGATCTTCTTGATGATCCTCTGCATTCTATTTGCATTTTATTATTTATTGTATTTTATTAAGAATTTTTGCATCTCTATTCATTAATGTGATTGGCCTATAGTTCTCTTTTTCAGTTGAGTCTTTCTCTGCTTTGGGGATCAAGGTGATGCTTGCTTCCAGGAATGAATTTAAAAGTATTGTTTCCCTTTCAATTTCATTGAAGAGTTTAAACAGTAGTGGCAGTAGTTCCTCTCTGAATGTCTTATAGAATTCAGCAGTGAAGCCATCAGGACCAGGGCTTTTCTTAGTTGGTAAGTTTTTAATTATGTTTTCAATTTCATTGATTGATGTTGGGTTGTTTAGAATTTATAGGTCCTCATCGCTCAACTTTGGTAATTCATACAAATCTAGGAATCTGTCCATTTCTTCTGTGTTGTCCATCTTATTGGCATATAGTTTCTTGAAGTAGGTATTGATGATCCTCTGGATTTCTTCTGGGTCTGTTGTAATTTCACCCTTTTCACTCCTAATTGCATGGATTTGGGCCTTTTCTTTCCTTTTTCTGATAAGGTTGGCTAAGGGTTTGTCAATTTTGTTGTTTCTTTCGAAGAACCAACTCTTGGCTTCATTGATTTTTTGTTGTTTTCTTAGTCTCCATTGCATTGATTTCTGCTCTGATCTTTATAATTTCTTCTCTTGTATGAGCTTCGGGTTTGTCCTGTTCTTCCTTTTCTAGAAGCTTGAGGTTCAGCATCAGGTTGTTTAATTGGGCTTGCTCTGTTTTCCTAATACAGTTTTTCCTGCTATGAATTTCCCTCATAAGACTGCTTTCATTGTGTCCCATAGATTCTGACGTGTTGTATTGGCATTGTCATTTAATTGTAGAAACTGTATGATTTCTTCTTTAATTTCCTCTGTGTCCCATTGGTTATTTAGAAGTGTGTTGTTCAATTTCCACGTGTTTATGAAATTCTTGCAGTTTCTTTTGCTATGGATCTCCAATTTGATCGCTCTATGATCTGATAACATACAGAGGATAACTTCAATTCCTTTGCACTTACTTAAACATGTTCTATGAATGAGTATGTGGTCTATTTTGGAGAATGACCCATGTGCGGCTGAAAAGAATGTGCATTCTGATTTTGTGGGGTGGAACACTCTGTAAACATCTGTTAAGTTCATTTATTCAGGAGTTGAATTGAGGTCTAGTGTTTTGTTGTTTATTTTTTATCTAGTTGATCTATCTATTTTTGACAGTGGGGTATTGTGGTCCCCTACTACTATTGTATTAGTGCTTATTTCATTTTTCATGTCTGTCAGTATTTGTTTTATATAGTGGGGCACACTAGTGTTTGGTGCATATATGTTCATGATTGTCATCTCTTCCTCTTGGATTGTTCCCTTTAAAGGATCTAGTGTCCTTCTTTCTCTCTTAATCAGTGTTGGTTTGAAATCTACTTGTTCTGCAAAGAGGACAGTTACTCTTGCTGTTTTTCAGGTTCTTGTCACTTGGAGTATTGTTTTCTACCCTTTAACTTTCAGTCTATGAGTTTCTTTTTGAATTAAGTGTGTTTCTTGTATGTAGCATATTGTTGACTCTTGCTTCTTGACCCATTCTGCCAGTCTATTTCTTTTGATTTGTGAATTGAGACCATTAACATTGATGGTTATAACTGATAAGTATTGATAAGTATTGACACTGATAGCAGTGTCATCACTTTTTCTTTTTGTTGGATTCTCCCCCTTTACATTTAATTTCTTGTTATGCCAGATGGATTCATTATGCTGGGCTTCCTGGGGTTGTGATTCTCATTGTCTTTTCCTAGGATATCGTCTAATATTTTTTGGAGTGCTGGTTTGGTATTCATGAAGTCTCTAAGGTGCTGTCTGTCATGAAAGTATCTCATTTCTCCATCAATTTTGAAAGACAGTTTTGCAGGGTAGGAGGTTGGGTTGGAGGCTGTTTTCCTTTAGGGCTTGAAATACATCACTCCAAGCTGTTCTTGCCTTGAGGGTTTGTGTTCAGAAGTCTGCTATGATTCTGATGGGCTTTCCTTTGTATGTGATTTGTTTCTTTTCTCTCACTGCTTGTAGAATTTTGTTCTTCTGTTAGGTTTCTGGAATCTTAACTATTATATGCCTATGTGTAGATTTTTTTTGATCAAGGCTAGTTGGAGTCCTACATGCCTCACTTATCTGTTTGTCAAGTTTTTTCCCCAGCTTGGGAAGTTTTCTGGCATCACTTCTTTGAACAGTTTTTTTTTTTTATATCATCTGCACTCTCTCCTGTTTCTTCATTGACTTCAATCAATCTTACGTTTTTCTTCTTTGAATCATCTAGCAGTGACTGGATTGATTTCTCATGGTCCCTTACTATTTTAAAGAAATTTTTCTTTTCCTGGTCATTAATTGCAATCTTACCATCCATATCTGAAATTCTATCCTCACATTGGCTCATTCTGCTGCGTAAATGTTCAATGGAGTTTTTAATTTCCTGGTAATCTGCTTGCATGTGTTTTATGGATTCCCTTCATTTCCTATATTGGGATTCCATCATGTTCCTGAGCTCCTCTATTTTTTTATGTGTTTCCTCTCTAGATTTATTAATCATGTCTTACACTATGGGGACAATCTCTACTGATATGTAAGAAGTTATTTCTGATTTCAATTTTTCCAGATCCTCTTTTGTTGCCAGTTCAGGGAATACAGGTCGTTGAGTATCAGATTGTTCCATCTCATTTTCCATTGAGGTTGTCTTAGGTGATCTGGAAGTGTGGTTTTGAGACTTGTTTATGTGTCTTCTCATTTCAGTGTGGGGGGCACTGCTGGTGCCCGCCTGGCTCACCTCCTTGGCACTGGGGCAACTTTGCTCTTTGGCATGGGCAGCGGTGGTATGGCTGCTCAGAAGGTTCACCTCCTTGGTGCTGGGGGTGGCTCTGCTCCTCAGTGCTGGGGCCTGTGTTATGGCCGTCTGGTAGGTTCCTGAACTGAATTATTAAGGATAACAAGGTAGATAGGGGAACTTCTCAGTGGCTTGCAAAATTCCAAATCATGAGTATGAGATTGTGCCCCAAGGGCCTCATCTGCCTGAAAATGTTTTTGTTTGTTCTGCAGAGGGATTGCTATATTTTTAAAGTTAGGGTTCTTAATGTAAGTGTTTTATGCACTGTCTGATAAACCACTGTCATCTACATTGCATGTTTTGGCAGAATTGGATGCCTCAAATATTATTTTCCTGCCCAGGATCAGGGTTAACAAGAACCTATCAGCAGATAAAGAGTGTGCAGTAGATGTTTGGGCCCTGATGTCTTCAAGGATCTCGTATTCCAGCTGAGGTTGAGACTTACGGGGAAAACAAGTGTCATCGTGCAGTGTTTGCAAAAGAGCTGTATTTATCACATCTACTTTGCCCTCCCATTCACTGGTCCCATCTGTATCTCTTAGGATGAAGGCTACTGGAAGGAATTGCAGGTCAAAGAGAAAAGACATTTTAACCACACTTTGGGTAAAGCAGGGTAGAGGCTGTTGCTTAGCGAGACTGCACCAGTTTTTCTTTGTCACCTGAGGACACCATTGAGGGAGAGGGATGGGATAAATGGGAAGGAAGAGGTACAGAGAGAGAAAGATTATAACACTGAAGTCAGAGAAAAACATTAACTTGAAAGGAGTTGGGGATGGTTCAGAAGTTGTTGGGGATTTGGATGGATTGGAAGGAAAGGACAGGAGGAGGGTTTCAGCACTGCTGTAGACAGAAAATACAGAAGTACCATTCTCATGAGCCAGGGAGACCAGAGGTGATGTGCAATTGGAAAGCAATACACAATGGAGTTCACTAAGTTGGATCAGGCCAGTTTGGGCCAGACAAGTAAGCAAGGCTGATCTCTGGGAATGGCCTGTAGGCTGCCACATAAATATTATTTCATGGGTTGACAAAGACCATCTGATGGCATTTATTTTTACATGAATAAATAAAGGTTCAGAGAGTTTAAATATTGTTGAAGGTCTTAGGGCAGAGACAGAATTTAAACCCAGATCATCTTAACCAACTCCAATGTTCTATGAATCAAATAGAAACTTTTTACGTTGGAGACCTGCTGAAGCCTTTTGAGCAGAGCACAATACAGTGAAGGCTGGAAAGAGGATTCAGGACACCTTGTGGTCTCCACAATAGGTTACTATTTTTGCTTTGCAGATCCATCCCTGAGGTCTAAAGCAATTATTAGTGCCAACAAAATGCTAATGTGTTTTTTTAAATCCCTTTAACATAAATGTCCATACTTTATACTCATATTATTAGGAAGTGTTAAATTTAGTTATAACCCACATAAGGAGTTAATGGTCTTTTTGACTATATGGACTGAATTTGTCCACTATAGGGGTGGAATTATGTTTCTGCATGTGTTATTGGTGTGGGTTTTGGTTTTGAGGTCTTAATCACTGTGATTGAAATTACTTAGTTTTTCTAGGTAAAAAGGTATAAAAATGTACTTGAAATAGTTTGCTTTTGCAAATTTAGATTTGGATGGCACCAGCCAATTGAATTATTCTGAGATTCTATCTTGCGAAGATCACCCCATCTCCACCCCCTCACAGTCCTCATGTGAAAGAGGGGATACCAGGTACCATGGCACCTCTCCTCAAGAGACCCGTGTGGTCCAAAGCCTCAGTTGTCAGTCCACAGAGGGCAGCTTGGAGATGGAGACACCTTTTAACACTCGTGGATTTGAAGATTCCTATGCCACTGACAGCTCCTCTGTATGGAGTCCAGAGGTAAGTTATTCACCCTCCACTTTCTGCTTTAACAGTATGTACTCATTGGTTTCCTCTCCCCCTTCCTCCTTCTTCTCTCTCTTTCCCTTTTTCTCCCCCCACCAAATTTCCCAAGAAAGGAAATATTGCCTTGGAAAATAAAGACCCAGAATTTTGTATTCAAAATAAATTTTTAGATGCCCAAAGCCCTTGGCATGTCAATAAAAGAATCATAAACAAGTTTCTTTCAAAATAGAAAAAAATGAAGAAGAATGGTGACAAAATAGACTCTTACAGACTTATTTTTATACAAAGGAAGTTTTACTTCTTTGGAGAGAGTGGTTTATTTCCTTCATGGTTTTGTTTAAGTGAGTCTATTTTATTTACCAAAGATCGTGAATTATAATTGTTTGAAATGAAAATTGAGAATTGAACTAAAATGAAATTGTATGTAATATTCGATGAAGATGTTTTGGTTTCATTTTATTTTACTTTTGTGATGCTGAGAGTTGAACCTAGACCTTTGCACACGCTAGGCAATGTTTTACCACTGAGCTACATCCCCAGCCTATGATGAGGGTCTTGAGGTATTAGTGTATTCCTTAGCTTTTAATCAGGGGAAGGTCTAGGAGACAGCATTAATCTGTAATGACATTCTAACTGGTGATATAGCTTTTTGGAATAACTCTGGTGAAAGATACTTCTTCTAAATTCTTTTGATCTGACTGGAGGGGATGATGGCAGTAGCTACCCTTTAGTGGAGCACCAGTTACTACTCTCCATGTACCATAATAAGAAATTTGTAAGCATCATTTCATCTATAGACATTTATGGTTATTTTTCATTAGATAGATCCCTTCCATTCCATGACATTGGAATGTATTAAACAGTGCATATATAGAAGTCCTAATATGAAATTAATTTTAATGAGTATGCAAAACTTTTGTTTTAGAGGAACAGAAGGGTGAATGAATTTGATTTGTATCATTCTGAGAAAATAAGCAGGATGAAACTCTTCTTGGGACCTGGATGGCCACGGGAAGGCAAAAGAAAGCTGCAGAAATCATGTTCCCAAGATTTAGTGGTGACACAGTGGGGCGTGCAGGGAGCATGGAAGAGGTGTGTGTGCCTGCACCTGTATTGGTGTTCCTGCCAAGGACCAGAAATGGTAACACGGATATGTGGTTTGTGGCTTGTTAAAAGCAGTCCTTCCTGTAGAAGCACCCAAAACCATTAACCTCAGGACTTTGTTAAAAAGAAAAAAAGAAAGATGTCTGCTTCCCCATCATTTTATTGCTAAGAGTCATATCAAATCCCACACAATAACATTTAAAAATATTATTTTTGTTTCCTTACCCTAAAACAACACACAACTATTTACCTGCCTATTGACACACTCTTTCTCTCCTTGATAATTGTGTCATTAGGCTTGGAATTGCTGTCTCTACCTAACCTCCCATTTACCTGCCTCCCAGAGCGTTAATAGAAGACTTGTGTGGAGGGTACTAAATGTTCCCAGACTCCAAAAATACAGACATCTCTGTGTGCTCCATTCAACCTCCTATCTATTTTGAGACAAAAACTGTAATTTGGTGCTCCTACAGCAGAACTTCAAACCCAGTTCGGAGGCAGTTCCTGTAACTGCCTGCGCTGCGCTGCAGGCTTAGCTTGCCTTTTAAGCATTGATTTATTTGCCTCTTAGCTGTGTTAAGAACCCTGTCTCCCCCCATGTATCTGGCATCGGGAACAAATTGTGGGTTGGTTTACTTTTGGCCACACAAATGACATCAACACTATCTTACTAAAACAGAAAGCCTTTTCAATTTGACAGAAAATCTTTCAACCTATATAAGTCTTGACAATTTGATGCAAGTATGCCCATCTTAAAGTAGAAAACAAGGGTATTAGATCTCAAGGAATCACTTCTTTTGTCTCAGAAGAAAACCAGTCATGGGGTGGGACTACCTGCTAGGCTTATGGATTTCTGAATGCTGCTCCTCAGTGCTTGCCAAGGCCATTGACTTTCTCCTGCAGACCTGAGGCTTGGCAGGGAAAACTATGGGAGAGTAGCTGGCAAGTTTGAGCACACAGGGAGACAGATGTCCTACTTTTCATCTCTGCTTTTCACTGATTAATTTGTTGGCCTTGAGAAGTTAATTAAAATCTGCCAAATGGGGATAAGAATAAAGAGATTTTTACCTAGCAGGAAGGTCAGCTGGATTAGTGGTATTAACAGTACCCACACGAGGTGCTCCTTCAGTTGCCTGGTGATAGGTAATGTGTATTGAAATAATTAATTGCTATAAAAATACCAACCTCCACACATCTGTCCCAAATCAACCCAGCAAGGGATTGCAAGGGCCATTTCTCATGGGTCACAGCTTGGATGGGCCCACCCCCGCCCAGCTTTTGGCTGGTGCTGTGACTTCCACAGTCTTTTGGGACAATCACTGAAGAGCTTTCCCCATGACTCCCCAGAACCCTGCAGTGATAAATAGATAAATTAACTAGAATATTTTAACCTTGGCATTGAAGTTGAAACTGTTAACTAATATTAAGAACCGTTCTAAAAGGATGTGAAATTCACAGGATACTTTTCCAACTTCCATCTTCTAGCTTGTTTTCTCTTCATCTCACACATGCAATAGACATATGGGTACCTATGGTGAAGAGTCCTGGGGAGAAAACTGAAGACCTTAGAGTTCAATGTAAGGGTTGGAACTTTAAGTATACCGTTAAGGCAGGCTCTAGACTCAGACTGCCAGGATGTGAATCCTGGGTAACCCAGTTTGGCACGTGACCATAGTAGGGGTGGGGGAGAATAGGATTCATTAGTCATCCTTTCTAAGGTTTGGTTTTGTCCTCTATGAAAATATTAACTATCCATGAAAATATTAAATATTCATGAAGATATCTAAAGACCTACCTCATTAAGTTGATGTAAACATTTAAAAAGATGATGTTTCTTAGTTGGGTTCTTAAGTATAGAAGAACCCAAGACAAAGGCTTTCATTCACTACTGTGTTGGGGAATATAATCCCAAGGAACAAGAGTGAATGATGTTGCAATGAGGCGGGAAGAAGGAAGATACAGTGTGAGGATATGCCATTGTGTTGACCGCCATTGAGTATGAGTAATTTCTTTTTCTTGTGGGACCACAGTCCAAGAAGCTGTCTGAACTAAGTTTATGATGCCTGACCAAGGGAAGAAAAGTTTATTGTGTGGGACATTAATCCAGCAAACTCTGGAATTTACGTACATGGTACAAGCAGGGTTCTGTAGCTTTTGTAGCCTTGGAATCACAGGCCAATGGTGACAGGTGAGAATTGTATTTGATGAGTAGGAAATAAGATTTTATTAGGTTGTGCTAGGCTGAAGCTGCTTAGAGTCCAGACAGACTAAGTCTGTAAGGAAAGATGCACCAGAGGTGAGACCAAGGAAATCTGAAGCGTTTTAAGAGCTGGCTTTTAGAGTCTATAAAGGACTTGATATGGTACCTGGCATAAGGAATAGTTTAGCAGATGTTAGCTGTTATTACTTATGTCTAGGTGAACAATATAGAGATGCTTGAGAGTAGGCTAAAATAAATGAGGGTTTTAAAAAGGGACTAGGGAGTTTGAGAGAAGACTGTGACTTGATTTTTGGGTTGGCCTAACTCCTTGGAGACTGCTTCTAATATTATATATACACTAGTCAGTTATATTCAGAAGTCTCTATAGCAACCACTTTTATCATTGCTACCAAGAACCTCTGAATAGAAACACTTATATATGATGGCATGCTCAGAGGAAAAATCATAAGAAGCTTCCCTTATTTTACAAGAAACCTGAATTTTCTTGGCGTGTTAATTTGAACATTAAAAGAAAAGGGCATTTGTTGGATGTCTACTCTGTATCAAATTGTTTACTTTTCACAACATCTCTATTCAGTTGAAGAAAACAGTGCATGGAAAGCATTAAATCATTTCCCAAATGGCATAGAACTGGTAAGTGGGAAGACCTGGCTTTCCTAATGATGTTTGATTCCAGAGAACCTTGTACTTTCCCTTGATCTCGGTGGGAAAGTTTCATCAATGAATACTCATGTCGAGGTGTTTTATTATCATTTTTAAATGAAGAGCTCTATAAATTAGTAACATCTGATGTCAGTTGCATAAATAAGAACTGATTTACAATAAGAATCATTTCAAAGTTTAGTTACAGGCAAGAGTCATACCTTCAGAGGAAAATTAAAATTATGTCAACATTATTTATAATTTGTTGGTGAGTGGCTCATTATAATAAATGCAGTTCAGCTCATTTTTCCCAGGGGGAGCCTCAGATCTGAGCCACTACAGTGAATTGCTGACCCAGGGTGATAGTCCATAAAAAGTGGCATATTTGGAAATAGGAATCACCAGACCAGTAGTGGAAATAGATAGTTATGGAGTCTAGTTTGAAGCAGGTATTTCATGTCTAGTAAAACCTCACAATAATTATCTGTCAAGTAAGCATATTAATATGCAGTTTTTAGCTTTAGTATACAGAGGCTGGGCTATTTAGCCAGGGAAAAAAAGCTTGCTAATGGTAGAAGTATGATTTCAATCCAAGTGTTCTGGTTCCAGGTCCAGTGTTACATTTTGCTAAATAGCTGTTGGTTATACTCTCCTTAAGCTTGTTATTCAAAGTGTGATCAGAGACTAGTATCTCTTTTTAACATCTTAGAAATCTCAGGTTCCACCCCAGACCTACAGTCAGAATCCTTGGATGAATCAGGTCCATGCAAAGTTTAAGAAGCTAGCTCTAAACATTTACTCCTCCATACAATAAAATATTGTAAAAGATCACCTGCCTAGGACCCCATTGGGATTTTTGTCTGTAGGAGGTTCTGGCTTGCAGAGAACAGGCCCAGGCTGCACTATTTCTCCTGGGGACTCAAAGAAAAGTCACCTGTTGGCAACTGCATGGTTGACTTCACTTTAGATTTAATGTCTCAGTTGGTTTCAATGATAGTGGGCAATTGTGCTTTTGGAGAGCCAGCCTATATGAAAACACTTTGGAAAATATAAAAGCTTTATTTATTCATTCCAAAAACATTTGTGAAGGCTTGACATATGTCAGACACTGTGCCCTCCAAGAATTCACAGTTTGATGGAGAGCAATCAGTAAACAGACCTTTCTAACCACAGAAGGTCACACGCTGGCAGCCAGAAAGCACGGGACTTGGAAGGAGCACCGAGGGGCACCAACTTGCCAAAATGCAATTGGGCATCATCATTTCCATTCCTAATGTCTTTCTCTTCCTGAAATAGGAACAGGATGGGACCACTTTGCAGGTGCCCTCCAGGCTCTTGGAGCCCATCTCAAAGTGCGGCAACCTAGATGTCATGTTTGAATATAGAGTTGCAACCCAGAAGCTCACCGTGACCATTGTGAGAGCACA
This sequence comes from Heterocephalus glaber, assembly GCF_000247695.1. The sequence goes on along the minus strand of NW_004624734.1, from coordinate 39,052,876 downwards.
GGGCCTCCCAGATAAGGATCGAAGTGGTGTCAACAACTGGCACGTTCATGTCGTGCTATTGCCTAGTAAGAAACAGAGGGGCAGGACAAGCATACAAAGAGGGCCCAACCCTGTCTTCAAGGAGAAAGTAACTTTTGCCAAGCTGGAGCCCAGAGATGTGGCTTCCTGTGCTGTTCGCTTTCGTCTCTATGCTGCCCGTAAGATGACCCGAGAGAGAATGATGGGAGAGAAACTCTTCTATCTCAGCCACCTGCACCCGGAAGGGGAAATGAAGGTGACTCTGGTCCTGGAGCCAAGGAGTAATGTAAGTGTGAGTATGTTAAATGGTGCTGCTAATGAGGTGGTGTTCAAAGACCTGGGATTAGCAGTCCTTGATTTAGTACATTCAGCTTGTGAATTCAGAGACCTTCATTTAATTTTCCAATTGGCTCTCCTCATCCTTACAAGCCATGATTTGCACTTCATGGTACGATGGGTCTTTCATGCCTGTCTTCCTGATAAACTGATGGATGTATTCCCTATCCATTTTAGAAAACTACAGCAGTAGTATGGTAAAGGGCATGGAACAACCTAGAGAGGCAGATGGCTTTCTCACTGGTGGTTTAGTGGTCTACCCCTCCCACTCTCGGGATGAATTATGGTGAATCTCAGAGATGGGACTTTAGAGGGAAGATTCTTCACAAGCATAGGAGAGCAGCTTACAACAGCAGCCCTGGACTCCAGCTATTCTGAGGCCTCTACCTGTAGGACTGGCTTGTCCCACGTGTCACATTCTCTACCTGCTACAGAGTTTCAAGAAAAAGCACTATAGCTTGTATATATCCAAGAGAGGCAGCCCACTAGTATCATGGGTTATATGTCAGCTTGTGTGACGATTCCCTTTTGCAATACCATGGAAAGATATCAGGAGAACTATGGGCTATAGCCAGCAGTCAGTCATTCATTCAAAGATGTTTACTGTCAGGAACTGTTGAGGCAAAGCCCATGAAGAAATAAACTAAATGGGATGCCTCTGCCCTTGGGGTGCTTACAGTGTAGTCAATAAGCAAACCAAGGCAGGCAAGGAGAGAGAGTAACAAAGGCTGCTGTTTGTTTAGAGGGGTAGGGGAAGTTCCTTTGAGAACCTGTTATATGATCATATAACAGAGCTCAAGCAACTGAGGGAAAAAGAGGCATGGTATGTGGAGCCCAAGAATTTCAGAGAGGGGAATGGTGCAGGAAGGCTGGGAGGAGCTTGCCATCTTTGAGAAAGAGCAAAGAAAGGCTGGAGAATAGTAGTGAGAGATCTGTCCGTTCAATTTCTGATAGTGTCTATGCATCTTCAGACTTGAAATTCTGAGTTTTGCCTCCCTAAATATGTTCTACCTTCTGTCTTCCCTGTCTTGCCTAGAAACAATGTCATCCTTTTGGTTGCTATGGCAAAAATCTCAGAGGTCATCTATGACTTCTCTCTCTTTCACCTGAAACCCTTTTTCCCCCAGATTTTATTTTTACAGTACTGGGAAGTGAACCCAGGGTCTTCACACTAAGCCACAACGCTAGCTTGTTTTTAACATTTATTTTGAGACAGGGTCTCTCCAAGTTGCTTTTGCCCATTCTGGACTTGAATTTGTGATCGTCCTGGCCCAGCCTCCAAGAATACTAGAGTTATAGGCATTTACTAACATGCTTCACTCCCCCCTGAATTCTCCCAAATACATTCTTCAAGTACAACCAGAACCTGGCTCTCCACTGGATTGTTCAGTGAGCCTTCTAGTGGTAGCCTCCTTGCTTCTCCCTTTGCTCCCTTCATATTACCCTTGATATGGGAGCTGGAATGAGCCTGTTAAAGCATAACCCAGATTATGTCTCACCTCTACTCACAGCCTTGCTTTTTTCAAACTTTGAGCAAAGTATATCTGAAAACATGGAAATCAAAAGCCACAGGAGATGAGAGAAGACTTTGTACTATAAAGTAGAGGAATAGGGATGATCATATCCATATATATATTTTGTAGCAGGCTCTGTGCTGTGTTAGGAGCACATATTGAATGGGCACATGAACCCAGAATGGAAAATTTTAAGGTATAAATTCTTTCATTCATCAGCTATTTGTTGAGCAGGCTTGTGTTTGGCTATGCACTGTGGATTGAGAGATTTACTAACCACAGCTCCTATGCAGTGGGGACTAACAATGAATACAGACTCAGAATTTGACAGGAGAGGCAAGTGGTGAATTTACAGGCATCACAATGGAACCCTGTGTAGAAGGATAGAGGTCGGGTGACCCTCATCCAAAAGGAAGCAAGTATTTTATTGGTAGATTTTTATCTTCCAGATAACAGAGTCTATAAGACACCTGTCCAAACCACCCCATCCTGCATTTTACAAACTGTGTTCCATAAAAGCCTGGGGCTCTTACAGAGATGCCTATGATTTGTTTAAATAGATGCTTCCCTATAGATGTGCAGAATATTGGGTTCCTTTTATTGATTTCACTTATTGGGTTAGCAATAAGAAGTTTTAGTAAATGATTTAAGATATTGAGAAGGAAAGTTTGAGCAAAGCCCAATGCTCTTGTTTCTGGGAGAGGAGGCAATGTGTCTGGGAGACTGGCTGGCCTGCCTTCCAGCTGGGGTGATAGTACTCCTGCCCCTTGGTGACAGTCAGTGCCCTGATCTACCTTGTTCTTCTCCTTCTGATGTGCCTGGTAGAGAAAGGTGGTGCTGAGGAGCAGTATGCTTCTGAATGTACCTGACAGAAGGCTTGAGCTCTTTCTTAGGGTTATCCAGGGCCTGTTGGGTTGCTGAGATCCACAGTCCGTGCATCATTTTCTCACCAAACAGGGGAAAGGTGCTTATTTTCAATGTAATTCATTTCTTTACGAGGCCAAATTTAGAATTTGATATATACTGTACCTAACAATCTTGAGAACCACAGCTGAGAGCCAAATGCTTTATGTGCTGGTCAATATCTAGTGGCCATTCTTTTATATTTGAGACAGAATACCTCCTGAATGGCCACATTCATCAAGAGGGTGCAGAGAACAGAAACAAAACTCAGGCTTGGAGTGGATGAGTTCCATAGAAACACTCAGGCACAAATTACACAGCAGGGAATTTGGGTCTATATTGAATATATTATTAGCTCTCCATGTATCTTGAAAGGCTTGATTTATACTAGTAATACCATCTTTATTTTATCTTTAGAAAGGAAATACTGAGTGGAGACAGCTCTTGGAATAAATACGCCAGCTAATAATGCAGGAGGTCTCATCTGGGGCTGTACTCCCCGAGCACACTGTAATTCACACTAAGTGCGCTGTTAGTAATCTTTGGCAGTCATTGAGACTGGGTCACAGTTTCGCCAAACATAGTATTGGCTTTCTCTAAAAGAGGAGCGCAGTGCAGGCCAATGGATTCTTTGTTGTTCTTCTCCTCCAGAGTGGAGAGTCTCCGCTCGGCCCATCTGCAGTTTCTCACAGTGATAGTGCCTCATCCACGCAGTCGTTGTCACATGGAGGGGCGCCAGAGCTATTGGTGGGGCTGTCCTACAATGCCACAACAGGCCGATTATCTGTGGAAATGATCAAAGGCAGCCATTTCCGAAACCTCGCTGTTAACCGAGCACCTGGTAAGTGTGTCTGTCCCCCTAGCTCTGGTTCTTCCAGATGCAAGTAGAAGATCGTGTCTGCTTTCATCTTAACTCTTTAATTTTTATAGTAAAAATGATCTTGGTATTGCTTAGGGAAATTTTCACAAAGCAGTACCTCTGGATTTCTAAATGGCTATTTTATTAGACTGAAGGCTATTTTATTAGACTTAAGGTCTAGATGCACCTTGACATGAAACAAACTGGCTTGTGTGTCTGTATTGTTTAAAGGAAAAGAACGATGTCTTTTCAGCCACATGGTATGGATGAACAATTAAAAACTTCCAGGATGTCACAGGCCCTCAACTTTAAAGAGGCAGAGCTCTAACTTTGGAGGGAAGCAGATCTGGGATGGAATTCTAGCTCTAGCTCTACTACCTATCTGCTATCTCTGCCCTGATCTTGTGCAATTTATATCTTTTCTAAACCCAGTTAACTTATCTGGGGAGAAAAAAGAAGAGATCTTAATAATACCTTCCTCGTAGGATTATATTGATATTTAAATCAAATGATTTATATAAAAGATTTAGCATGGTATCTACTTGCTAGGCCCTCACACAAAGTGAACATACAGGAAATGGTAACGGCTATGGCAATGATGGAGAAGGAGGTGGGGGAGGCAGATCTGGGGAGATGCAGAACCATCTCATCAGGAGAAATGACCACTTCTGAGGTCACTGCTATAAAGAAGGGCTCAGTACATATTCCCTGGCTATAACACAGGCTTTAGCAAACCAGACTCAGTTACTATTGCTAATTGCCCCAGTAGCCTTTCAACTTGGGCAATTAGATACTGAACATTGGAATATGCTGTTAAAAACTAATTCACTTTATAATGATCTTACCTGTCAGCAAAGGAAGCTTGAATAGGCCAGGGAAATAGTTTTTGTCTCATATGTGCCTCTACGTGTTATACAAATACAGTGGTAACTCAGTTCGTGAACTTAATTTGTTTAACAATTCTGGAAAAGATGTTCATGTGTGAAAATGGCTGCTGCCTTGTTTGTCACCTGATGCAGAGTTTGCAAACAAAAACAAAATTTTGCCAGATACTTCTGTTGGTGAACCAAATTATTCACAAACAAAAGTGTTTGTGAACTGAGGTACCACTGTACTTTTAACCATAGAAACCCAATTTTTGTGTAGAATGCTAGCTGTAAGAGAGTCTGAAGACTATTGTTGACTCTCTAGCAGCTATTTCATATGTAGGAAAAGTAAATTCGAAGTGAGTACAGTGGAGGGGAAGGGGCCTGCTGGCCACAGGCACTGAGTCTTATTGAAAGGAGGATGAAGTCAACCCATATGTGGTAGGTGGAAAGAGTCAGTGGGCTCTAGCTTCACGTGGCAACAGCCAGAGAAGAGCCAGGTGGGCAAATAGAAAAAGGGCCAATTCCTGCTATTGAATCTGGGCTCTCATTCTTTTTTGGCCTTCACAGTGCTTCAGACCACAAAACACAAAACATCTGTTGTAAGGGGTTATCTTGTTAGTGGAGGTGTATTAAAGCCATTAGAACAAGTTAGTAGTAAAGAAAGGCTTTAAGTGACAGAAGTGACCAGATGCATGACCCACATTTTGTGTCGACAGAGCCAGGTGAGAGCTATTTAGAATGTTCAGTAGGTTCTGATTATTAATTGCACAGCTAGACTCTCTTACCTAGATACAGCTTTGTTTTCCACAATAGCTCTAAATTTACTAAACATCAGGATTTATTACTCTTTTTGAGCTTTTGCCAATCTTTTTTCCTGTCCCTCTGAGATGTGATAAGCTCTGAACAATTGTTTTAGGAGCATGGTAGAGATACAAAGCCTAGTGGATCTGGGGACACACAGACATGACCTATTCAGTCCAAGATGTGCAGCTTTGTTTTGAGTTCTGGGTAGTAAGTAGCAGCCAATACAGAGCACTGAATCATGCAGAGGGTGATAAACCAAAATGTGAACTTAGGCTCTGTTACTTACCGAGCTGCGAGTAACTAAACTGTTGTGAATCTCAGTTGCCTCATCTGTAAAATTGGGGGGTCATTACAATATATGCTTTATAGGAAGGAATATTACAGCTTAAACTGTGATGTTGAGGGCAGCACTATTGTACCTTCATAAATTTCTATAAGAAAGAATATTTTTGTAACAAATATTTAAAACTGTGCAAGAGAAAAAGGCAAGTTCTAATTTAGAAGTTGATTTGATTCCAGAAGTTTAAGTCAGTATGGGATTTAGTACATGATTTGTCATACATAGAAGGTTGCAATTTAATCTACAATACAATTCACACACTGTATTTTTGCAACCAAAGTATTAGAAAACAATGCTGTTGTGAAGATATTAATTAAAACAGAAGTCCAGTACTGAAGACAAAAGTGTTTTTGTGTGTTCAGAATGCTGGTACTTGAGGAAAAGCCAGTTTAATTAGAAGGACATGAGAAAGTAGAAAGTTTCTTTGTGGCACTTCTGAAAGGGACCTCTTGGTACTTTCAAGAGTCATAGTTGTTGGTGGCATCAGTTCTTCATTATGTCTTGCCTCATTATCGCACTAACACTGCTTCAACAGTTATCAGGCAAGATCAGGATACATTTTTACTTCCTATATGGAAGAGAATAAAAGTTTTATGAGGTAACTGAGCAGAGTTGAAAGAAAGGGGAAGAGGGAAAGAGGAGGAGAGCCAGGAGATGAATGGATCCTTGAGCGGGGAATTGTGGTGGAAGCAATACCAAGCAGGCTGTTCCCCAGGGAGGTGGGGGGCGGGGGAGTGCAGCCAGAGCTCTGTGTCAGAGCCCAGCCAGGGGCTGCCTGCAAGGGAGAGACATCCTAAGAAGCTGATGTGAGCAAGGGTCACAAAGTACTGTGTTCAGGCTTTCGGCCCAGGAATAGAGCAGGGATATCTACCTAGGGTTTTGAGCATGGAAAGAACGATGCTTAGAAAGGAAATGTACAAAGGAAAAACAGGTTGAAGCTGACCGTTGGGAACTTCTGTTTTCTATTGTTAAGGTTTTGCATCTTGCCGGAAAAAGACGAAGGGTCAGATTTAGAGGTAACAGGCCTTTCCCTAAGAATATTTCATGAAACAAAGATAACTTTGAACTTGCCAACTTGACTCAGTCAGATGATTGTTTTGATATTTTAAGCTTTTCTCCTTAAGCAAGATAGAGGTTTTAGACAATACTAGATGAAGTTCTTATCCTCTTAGTGTTTTAGAAGAAATAAACCATCTAGATGTAACTCCCACCCCCAGCTAGCTTCTGAGGTAAAATTCTCAGGGGAAATGGCTGGATGAAGTAGGTTTTACTCCAATAGGAGCTAATGGAAACCATGGTGAAAGTATGGGTTTCCACCAGCACCAATCAGCATCTCCATTCCACCCTCCATCCCCACGGACTGGCTACAATTATAAAGGCTGTTGAGGATGTGGAGAATATATTCATGGTGCAAGTGAAAAATGGAACAACCACTTTGGAGAAAAGACTAATACTTTCTTATACAATAAAACATGCACTGAGAATCCAGAAGTTCTATTCTTAGGCATTGACCCATAAGTCAAAAACATTTTTTTGTACAAGAATGCTTATAACATCTTTTTTCATAATGGCAAAAACAAAAGAGAATCCACTGGAAAGTGAATAAACAAATCATGATGTATTTATATAAAGGAATACTATTCTGTAATAAAAACAAAATAAATTTAGTCATTTAACAACACAGAGAAATCTCAAAAACTGACTGAGTACCCACTGCATGATTCCTTTGATAAAGAATTTTACAACAGGCAGAGCTCATCTATAGTGGGAAAAAGCAGAGGAGTAGTTGCTTCCAAAATGGTATCAGTGCCAGGATGTACTGAGCAGGGACAAGAGGGAATGTTCTGGGGTGATGGAAACATTCCATATCTTGGCAGCATCTTGGCAGTGAGGTGTGTATGTGTCACTACTCACTGAATCATACCAAGCTTTTTGTATTTATAAATTTTACCCTAAGGAAGAACTATGATGCACTGAATTCTGGTTAACAAAAGACATGCTGAAGTGTTTAGATGTGAATAATAATGATGGCTAGTACAAAAATGGGCTGATGGATGGATAGATACACAGACACGTGAGAAAGCAAATGGAACACAAATAAACATCAAACACTGACGGCGATGGGTATATGTGTCTCCACCATACAATTATTTCAAGTTTTCTGTATGCATGAAATTTTTATAAAAGATTGGGGAAGCAATCTGGTCTGTTCTGAAAAAGTCAAGCTGGGTCAAGTGGGTCAACCAAACAAAGCACAAATCTCAGCTATAAACGGGCTTTTGTGGCTGCAATACATTTTCTTTTTACATTGGGGTGACATTTCAAGATTTATCTAATCCTGCTCCTCTGGCTTTGCCTTGGATAGGATAAAAAGGTAAAAAGCTGAAGCTGAGGGCATCTTTGGAGAGCATCATCTGTCCTGAGAGAAAGTATGTGGTCAGACATGTCTTCTCCAATTTTGAGCTTTTGCTCTGCTCATCTAATATAGATAAGTAGATCTATCAATCAATTAATCAATCAGTCAATCATCTTTTGCTGAAAATTTCCCATGTGGTACCTTTTTTTCAGTCACATAAGTGAGCTACAGAAGTTGAAAAGGCAATTTGAAAATGACTGAAACCAGCACATAGACTCTGTTCATAACTCATATTTAAATGAGGTAACACCAAGAACTAATCTTAGCTCAAATCAGATAACAATTTGCCAAACATCATCCCAGTCACTTTCAAGGTAATACCTCATTTAGAATGATGCCAGCGTTCAGAACCATTGTTGTTGCTATTAAGATGGTGTAGGCTAGTTTGCAAATCTACTAGCAGTGAAGGATAGTCTTTAGGTCTGCACATGGCTGATGGTCCAGGGACAAAGCAGTGTGAGTGTGGTGTCTGGTAGACATCTGAAATGCTGGTGTCCATTTGCAGATGCTTTTGAAAAGGTTATCAATAAGAATTAGAAACATTTCATTATCTTTTGAATTTGGCTTCATGAGAAAGCAATTCAACCACAATTACCAGCACTATTCTGTTCTTATCGTAGGCCTGCCACCCGGTTACTGCACTGCTTTGACATTTGATTTAACCTCCCTGAATTTCATCTCCTTCTGTATTAAATGAGGCTGACAAGGAGATATTATGGACACATGTGCTATGTTTTCAAAAAGTTAGCTCTTGGCAGTTCTCTTCTCCATCTTCATCTTTGCTATGCTTCCCTCCACTACGTGTTACTGTGTTGTGTATATATACATATATAATGCTCCTTGTCAAAAACTATCATTAAGATGTTCCCTCCAGTTAAAAACGAGTTCCCCAGCTTCTCAGCATGTGCACGATTAGCCACATGTGATAATTACATCTCAAATGATAATACTTAACAGCAGCAGCATATTAACCTTGTTAGACACTCACAATAGGAGAGACTAGAAAAAAGAAAGAAAAGCAAATCAAGCTGCCTCGTGTTCACTGTGAGTAAGTGGGATGCTCTATAAATGTAGTGCAGGGAAAAAGGACTCAACAAAAATGAATAGACATGGGGTACACAGCCTTTTTCTAAAATTCTGGTCCAATTTTCAGTTAAATATAGTGTATTAGTAGCCCCTGTGTGCTTATAATTATGTTCAGTTTATGCAAAGATTTAGATTTGGTACTAATTTATTGAGTGCACATGTGATATTTCTTTTTTATATCAAGTCATTTAATTGTCCCAATGATATCAAAATTAGACCAGAAATCTTAAAAACAATAGGACAAAAGGCAGTTATAGTGTTTGAATTATATCTGCATAAAGGTTAAAATATTTGCATGTGTGTGTGTGTGTGTGTGTGTGTGTGTTACTAGGGATTAAATCCAGAAGCACTTCACCACTGAGCTATATACCTGGTCCTTTTTATTTTTTATTTAGAGACAAGATCTCACTATGTTACTGGCCTTGAAGTTATACCTCTTCTGCTCTAGGCTCCCAAGCAGCTGAGATTATAGATGTGTACCACAAAAACTGACTCTGAATAAAGATTTTCAACTGGGTATGGTGACACATATCTGTAATCTCAGCACTCTTGGAAGCTGAGGGAGGAGGATCATAAATTCAAGCCCAGTCTGAACGATTTAGTGAAACTCTATCTCAAAAATTTAAAAAGGCCCTGGGTTCAATTCCCAGTACGACAATCAGTCAATCAAAAATTAAAAATATTATCTACAGAGGAGTAAGAGTGGGTGGGTGATGGTGTCCTCAAAGGTAATGCACAGTATCTTTGTACATCAAAAGACAACAGAGTAACCAGGAAACCCATAGAATGTGGAAAATTTGCAAATCCTGTTTCCAAAAACGGATTAATATCTGCAATAAACAAACCCTAAAACTCAATACAAAAACCTAAGCAACCAGATTTAAAAATGTGAAAAGAACGTGAGTATGCGTTTCTCCAAATAAGATACAGAAATGGCCGTGAGAAGTGAGAGGACAGAGGGACAATAATATCGAACTCTTGAGAGCAAAGCACGAACACTTTGTTCACTTGGTGAAGGAAAAAATGAAGATATTTCCGCTAAGTTTGAAAGGATTTGTCACTGAAAGAACTACTAAACAATATGTCCCAGGAGGGAAGAAATTGAAATTAGGAACAAGTAATAAGATGCAAGGAAGGAAGAATGAACAAAAAGTTGGTAAACATGTAAGCAGATAGAAGCTTGCATGGATTATATTAAACAAAATTAGGAACAGTAGTAAAAATGACTAATTTTGGGAGTAAAACACAGTAGAAATAAAATTCTAGGCAGGTATAACATGGAGGATGGGAATGGGAGATGGAACTCAAAGAATTCTAATGTGCTTATTTTCTCAAGAGGAGGGTGCAGATGACCATATGTGGTGTGGTGATTTTTTTCCCTTAAATTCTTTTATTGGTACATTTTAGGTATACAATACGCTTATATCATCGAGTGCTTGTACCTGTACATGATGTATCTTGGTTCTTCTTTTTCCCCCATTACCTGTGCGCCCTTCACCCCCTCCACCCTTCCCTATTTACATAGACTTCGTTTCCATTATTTTCCTTTTCTCATCATTTTTCCTTTCCCTTCTTCCCTTTCCCCTTCCCCTCCCACCACCCCTACACCTTTGGACCTTTTCTTCCTATTTCAAATTATCAATTATTTGTTTTAATCATTTTAATCCTTATTTACACTTTCAGTTTCTCACACTAGAGAAACTATTCGGTATTTACACATGTGTGTC
>NW_004624734.1:38962096-39022997 GCF_000247695.1 Heterocephalus glaber | reverse complement strand
AGAGAGAGAGAGAGAGAGAGAGAGAGAGAGACAGAGAGACAGAGAGAGAGACAGGATCTTGCTAAGTTGCCCAGGCTGGCCTCAAACTTTTGATCCTCCTGCCTCAGCCTCCTGAGTTGCTGAGATTCTAGGTGTGTGTGACCACATGTGGCTGTCCTATGGGTTTTGAAGAATGTATAATGACATATGTTCATTTCTGTAGTATAATACAGAATATTTTGTCCTAAAAATCCTCAGTACTGTTTATTCATTCCCTCTCACCCCAAATCCCAGGGAACCATTAATCTTTTACTGTCTGAATAAACTTCCTATCCCAGCATGTGTTATAGTTGTCATATAGTAAAGTGTATAGATTGTTCAGATTGACTTCTTCATTTACTAATACGCATTTAAGTCTTTTTACACCACAATAACCTCATTTTTAAAGTGTTGCACAATTTTCAATTGCCTGGATGTATCACAGTTTATGCCCTATTTATTTTTATTTCTAGTGCCAGTTTCTATGACAAATTTTAATGTAGATGTTCTCAGGAAAAAAAATAAACGGATTACTTCATGCAGTTCATCAAGTATCATGTAGCAACTCCCAAACTCAAATCAATTCCATGTCAATGATATGAGGCTTACTTTACATTTGGATAGAAGTTGTATGAAAAATACCATGTTCTTTCATGAATTAATGTTAACCAGTCTAAGCTTTTTTTTCTCCTTGGAATCTAAACAGAGAAGCTCGGAAGGTCATGCAGATCATGCCTCAAATTTAGTGACTGTTGTTTTCTTTTGTTGAGCAAGGACTTAAATATATGTTGACAAAAAGTGTTAATTATATTACTAACTCATGAATGAAAACGTCCTTCTGTTACTAGTTTATATGACTTTACCTATATTACTTCCGCCAAGAAACAGGAAGCTTTGTGATTGTGCCATGTCACAATCAGTCATACAAATTAATTAGAATGGTTGTAAGCAACGTGCTGAATTCTAATGGTAGGACATTGATGATAATGCATGGGTAGAATGAACAGGTGGATGGATGCTGAAGTAATGACACTGGCAATCACTCTGGGAAAATGAAGAGGCCCGACTATGGGCAATGTCCGATGAATATTTTGAGATAATTTCTTTTTTAAAACATTTTATTGGTACATTTTAGGTATACAATATAATGACATTCACCACTGGAAATTTGCACGTTTACATGATCTCTCTTGGTTCTTATTTTTTCCCAATTCCCCTGCCCTCCCTCCAACCCCTCTATCCCTCCCTATTTACAACAGCTTTTTTCCCCCATTTTTTCATTTTCTCATATTAATTCCATTCCCTTCTTTCCTTTACCCTACCCTTCCCACTTCCCCTTCCCCTTTGCCCCTTTTCTTCCTATTTCACATTATTTATTATGCCTTTTAATCCTTTTTTACACTTTCAGTTTCTCACACCAGAGAAACTATTCGGTATTTACACATGTGTGTCCTATTTATTTCACTTAAGAGTATCGCCTTGATGTGCATCCACTTAGCTATAAATGTCTCTAATTTCTCATTTTTTATGACTGAGTAGTACTCCATTTTATTTTTAAAAACCATGTTTTTTTAATCCAGTCTCCAGCTGATGGGCATTTGGGCTGTTTCCAAGTTTTAGCTGTCACAAACTGTGCTGCTATGAACGTGGGTGCACATATATCACTGTGGTATGATTCTTTTAATTCTTTAGGGAAGATCCCCAGCAGGGGAATAGCTGGGTCAAGTGGGACTTCCAGTCCTAGCTCTTTGAGGTATCTCCATACTGATTTCCACAGTGGTTGCCCCAGTCTACACTCCCACCAGCAGTGCAGCAGGGTTCCTCTTTCCCCACAGCCCCACCAGCATTTGTTACTGGTTGATTTCATGATCGCAGCCATTCTTTCTGGGGTGAGGTGGAATCTTGAGATAATTTCTATATGTATTGATTGTTGTTTGCTTTGTGACTGCAACTTGTGAGACCAGGCCTTTTGGAGAAGTGAAGTTGTGGTTGTGTAAAGAAAGTAATAAAGCTTGTATTTCAGTACCAATCCTTCCATTAATGAGCTTTAGAATGAATGTCAAATCCCAAGTTCATCAAGCCTTCATTTCTTTATCTAGCAATAGGAAAAGTGATACTCATCCTACCTATTTTCAGCATGTTGTTGTGGGAATCAGATTCATCCATTTTCCCATTAACACAATGAGTACCGAGTCCCTGGTGTGGACCAAGTCCATCTGTATGACTAGGGGATGGGTGGAGAAACATTCTGCAGAATTCTCAAAGCCTTGCAGAGCTTTTGGAGCCTGCAAGCTGTTTTATTTTTATATTAGGGTAAGATCCACCTTTTATGCTGCTATATCAAAGTAATTGACACCTTGAAATCTCTGCCAGTAATTTGTCTGACTACAAGCTACAGCTGGAATGGTCTTTAGTCATTCTGCCTCTGGGAAAATTTAAAACCAGATGTTATGTTCTAGTCTTTGTTGCTGTTCAAACACTGACTGCACCAAAAAATAGTAAATCCATCTTTTGAAGTGGATGGTCAGTGTTTGAGATGAAGACAACACTTTCCTTAGAACAGTTTAACTCAAGTACAGGGAAAGTGTTAAATTGAATACCCTTTATTTTTCTCCCACAAAATGAGACTTGAAAATGGCACATGCAAGAGGTCTTTCCCCAGCAACAAAAGGACCTTCAATCTATATTCCCATTTTCTTTTGAAGAATCAGTATGGTCCATCTCTCAACTCTCAAGTGATCTTTTTACCCATATAATAATTTTCTTGCTAAATACACTTTTATTATCTCCTAAGAAAAGTAGAGATTAAAAACTTCATTTTATGATACATCCAAGATTTCATAGCAAGAGTTTGTGTTCACAGTTCAAGATAAATCTGATTCTCTCTCTCTCTTCATATGGCATCTGAAACAGTTGTTCAAATTCACACTTTTATGTTTCACCATATGCACACTGTGTGTGGCTGTTGTTTTAAAATATTTTATTGGTTTTCCTTTATATCTCAACTTTTGATGGGTGTCCTTGAAGAACTTGCATGAAAAAATGTAAATGTGAATGATTCATTCATTTTGAACATATGTAACTATTTTAGGAGATTTTCAGGAGGTTTTACCCTACATGGAACACACTGTTCTTAGCAGGGAATGGGCTTTATATTACTACTCTACTGTCAGCTGCAGTTGCAGATGTATTAACACTGTAAACATGGACTTTTTCTATTTCATGTTTACTTTAATACATTATCTTAATGTACTACCTTGTCCTGAGTTTCTGGTGTTTGTCAATAGTGGTCAATAGTTTCACTACTGGGGAGAGTTTAGTATGACATAGTTAGTTTAATATGAAATTGGGTCTTCTTCTAGATTTCCAAGAATAGAAAAATTCATTGGCAAATTGATTGTTAAAAGGCCAGATCTGTAAGGTAGGATCCTCCTGACCCTCTCAGTTCTTTATAGGCATTTTTAGAACTGATAGCTGTTATATTTCCTCCTCTGAAGTTTTCCTGGTGAGACCCCTAGGTGGTCCATGGGGTCAAGAGGGGGGTAGAGAGTATTTTCTTCCCCAAAAGGTTGGATCCTCCCTTTAAAAAATTCTGAAAAATCTTTCAAACATCCATGTAGGTGTCTTTCTGTTTCTCCTTCTATGACTATTGACTTTGGTGTCTTCCATTAAGGAAACACGAATGCATCTCTGGCTGTTAGTAGAACAGACAGCTAAAGAATGTAATATCTCTGAGTTTACATCTGCCTGTGAATAGTGTTTAAGAATGGGTTTGAACATTTTTAAATTATTAAACTTAAAAACTAAAAAACGTTTCTACTTTTATAGTATTCAAGATTTCATGATAATGGTTTTAATACATTACTATTCTACTGTGGTCTTGTGTTTTAACTAGGAAAGTTAATGACATACTTAATGTCAATACTCTTGTTAGATGCACCCTTTGAAAATATGTTGGAAAATATAAAATTGTTTACCTGTGATAGAAACTAAATTCATGATTAGAAGAATTACACTGTTTTTCCTGTACAAATAATGTTTAAGGCAGATGTTCAGTCTCGCAGTGATGTTGAAAAGCCTATTTTATGCACTCTAAAAACTATTTCTGTATTAGATATTTAACTGCATGAGGATAAATTCTAATTTCTTTTTGTTTAAAACCAAAACAGAAAAGAAGTACTAGCTCCAGTTTGTACAAAATGTCTGCTGCAACTGAATTCACGATTGTTCAAAACTGAAAATCATTCCAATTTTGTAAAACTGTCGCTACTGGTTTTATCAATAAAGTTTTAGCAGATGGCTTATATGTACATGTGTGAAATTTTTTATGTTAAAAAAGACAGTTTCACAGCATCAACATGCAAATTTTATGAGCTCGAATGATATTGCTTATTTTAGTATACACAAAAACCATTAACTTCAAATACCAACTGCAGACATATATATTAGAACTATAAGCTCTACATTTATAATCCATATACTTGACTTAGTTTCAGGGTGCTATGGACTTTCGTAGTAAACACCTATACAAATCAACATTTATTACCTCAGGTGCTTGTTTAAAGTATTGAATTTAAAATAATATCAGGTAAGTAAGGAGCTATATAAAGATAGCTGAATTAACTAAATTAGATCTGAAGAGGATTCTGAGAAGGCAGAGTGTACGTGACCATGTACAAAGTGTAGGTAATTTCTCATCAGAGAAGCTCTGGTCCAGACCTCTTCCCCCTTTAATAAATCTGTAAGATTCAGATACAGGAAGCTCAAACCAGAGGGAGCCAGCCTATTTCATCCAAAATCTCCAGAGCGGTGCAAACATGGCTGACATCCCCCAAGCAAGAGGAAATATGCGGAAAAAAATTGTATTGGTGTTTCAGGGACACTTTTTAAAAAACCATTTGTATATATTGTGCAAGCTGGGGCAATGAATGATACCTGTTGTTATCAACAACCCTAAAAGTCAGTGCAGTTGCATGACAGAGTTTTCTACTCCATTAATGCTTCTGGTTTTGCCCAAGGTAGCTTTCTTTCTAGCAGAATCTTAGGGATGCAGGCTCCTTTTGGGACTTGGTCACCTTGAAGTCCTTCTAGGCTCTGAAGGAATATATTGCCATGCACACTGGGGAGAACAAAAAAGACATGAAAATGAAATGATTGACATGAGGGCTCATGCTCAAATGGAGTGATCTTCACTTTTGCCTAAACTTCATTAGCCAGAATTAGTCATACAGCTTCATCTATATTTAAGAAGACTCACGTGCCCCAGAAAATGACAGTATTGGTATGAATCCTGTAGTCAGTATCTGGTACACTTCTTTTACTTTATTCTCTTTTAAAAATTATCTTATTTCCAATGCTGTGGCATCAGTGATTACTTAAAGAAAGCTTACTAATGGAAAACTAATTTATTAAGTTCTTCTTAATGCATGGTGGTGTGACAACATTATAGGATGGTTAATGAGTTCTACTTGCTTACCAATAATCATGTTAAATTGAAAGCATTTCAACACCAAAGGGTCACTGTTGAAAATATAGACCACATTTCCAAAGCCACAGGACGAAGCATTCTGAGCTGGTAAGATGTGCAAGGTGAATCATTTCAATTCATGTAGATCCATGTATGTGTACTAATAAATATGTATATGGCATAGTAAAAACACCAAAGCAAATAATATAAAAAATGACTAAAAGAAGAATAATGTAGAGGAATAGATTTTTCAGTCTATTAATTTCAGAGCAATCACTGACAAAACATTGCTATCCTCTGATAGCACTTCAACAAAGGCTTAGCCAGCCTTAATTGATAAAATAATGGAGACAATCATCTATGACTTTGGTTCTTTTGTTCTTTTTTATTTTTTTGGCCTACATGGTAGTTTTAAAATTTCATACCCATTTGAATAGAATTTTATTGACCAATAAAATCGCATTATATATCTTGTAAGCTTCATAATATCCTCATGGTTTCTCTGAGGAAACAGGGAGATTCAGAAATATGCCTCAAGGGGAAGCTTGAGAGACATTTCAGAGCTCTGAGGAGTGTTAATGTGCAATCTACTACATAATAAAATAACTCATTCTTTCAGCAGTTAGTAAGAGACAAGATGAGCATTACATCTGTGGTCATTACAAGGAGGGACAGGATTCAGTGGTGAGATTACAATTTGGACATATTCTAATGTAATGGGTGTGCTTTTTAAACATTTAATTTAAAGTACAAGATTTGTTCTAATCACCTAATAGAACTGGGGAACTTATAAAACATATCTACAGACAATAGATGCAGTAAAGATTAAAGTAAAGATTAAACTCATATCTTTGTTCTGTTTCCAGTTTTGCCATATATCCATTCTAAAATTTTGAGATTAACTTTACATTTCCTTTATGTCTTCCAGTGTCTACTAAATTTTTAGAAGTAGTCCCAGATGAAAGGGGATTTGACAATCATTCAGTGATTTAGACTGAAAGCAGAAAAGGTTTCCCATTCTATTCAGAAAAAGTAGAATACTAGAAGTCCTGCTCATATTGGTCAAATCAGCTAGCTGCTCCCCAAATGGATTTATTTGTTTGTTCTTGGTCTATAGAAATAAAACATGTGAATATTGAGGCTGCTTTTTAAAGAAAGATAAAAAATTTAAATGACTGTGGTTGAGTATTTCCCAATGCTATTAAAACTAAGATAGTGACCTTCAAAAGCTGCTCTGAAAAGGAAAAGAAGTTGTTGTATAAATACAATGCCTCATTAATGGTAGAAAACTATTTTCTGTATAATGAGCTTCCTTTCCTCCCCCTTGTACTTGTACAGCTAAAAAGACAGTAGCTAGTGGTGACTCACGGTTTGTGCACAATCACAACTGTCAGCTACATAGCTAAGGTGAACGTGGGGATGCTGAGCCAGGCAGGCTGCATCTGCCTGTTGCCACTTGCTCTTGGTTACCTTTGCTGGATCAGCACCGTATGCTACTCACTGAGCAGACACACCATGAACCGGGTAGAGCTAGCTTAGAGTCCTGAGTGAGGAATATTGTGAAATGGGATCGGTAGTATGACTTGGGAATGTAATTAGGGGACTAATGTAGTTGGTGGGAGGTTGTCAGGGGAAGCCGCTAGGAGGAAATGGCATTTAAACTGAGACTTGAAAGCTGAGTAGGCGGGAGCCAGGTGAGACGGAGGCACATTAAGGAAGAAACAACATGTATAAAATCCCTGCAGAACAAAAGAGAGCCTTCTCCATTCAGGAAAACTGAGCCGAGTGCTGTGTGAGTGGACCTAGAAGGGTAAGAGGGGCAGTGTGGAGATGCGCCCCACAGTTGCAGAGCTGCCTGAGACAGCCACTTCTTCTGTCCCTCACTGCAGGTAAGACAGAAGTCACCGTGGTATACTGCAGGCTGTAACATCTCCTGGATATGAGAGTACTGTTCTCAAAGCCCAGTTCAGACTGGATCACTGAAGCTTAATCATCAGGTCTTCACCTACAGTGGCTCGCTGATATTTTCTTAGCTCCATTTTAGCTTATCAGCTTGTTAAAATTTTTAAAAAGTTATTTGTACATGTTTGCAGTACATAACGATCACTTTCATAGTGGGGAACTGGGACTTGTACATAACACATTTTAATTCTTTTTACCCCCCTTCCCTTCTCCCTTCCCTTCCCTCCACCTCTGGGTCCCCTTCGCATTTACAAAAGATTAGCGTTCTAACCCTCAGGGCTAGAAAACTAAACTAGGCACACTCTGAGACTTGTGTGGCATTTCCTGTAGCCCTTTACCCTCACAGGAGGTCTCCGTCACACAGGCGTCAACGTAACTCTTCATGCAGGCCCTTCCTGGGCTCCGAAGACAACAACTTCCCCTTTTACTTTATTTCCAGTGGGTGCCTTCCTTCCAGGCCTGACTTGACTCTGTAGGCCGGGACCCGGATAATGGCATACCTCCTTCAGTGACATTCTCCCTCTGAGGAGAGCTTTGAGCAAAATTTCTCTACTAGGTGTTTTATCTTTCTTCCCTTCTTTAACTTGGTCACTGGGTACCTAAATGTGTCCACTTTGCTGCTGTAAGCATCTCCCTCCACCAGTAAAACAGCCCCTATTCAAGAACAATAACAAGGAGAAGCAATGGTGAAAAGTAGAAACAAAGCTTGAGTGAGATCACACACCTTTGGGTAAATTGACACGAAAGTCTAAATGCCTGAAACACGCATACTTTCTCCAGTTTCCTTTCTGAAAAGTACCTTTGATTTTGTGTATTTTTATTTTAAAGATTTCATATTAGCCTGATGTTTTATTTCGCTCTTGGATCAAAATGAAGTCTTTCGAACTGTGTGAAGAAAGCATTTAGACGACAGGAACATCTTTTATTTTTATTTTTCTGAAATCGTTGGCACTGTACCAGCAGGCAGCCACAGGCAGTTTCGAAAGGAGTTAGACTGGGAGAGGATTTTCATGGATTAGTCAGTATTTCCCTCTTCAAAATCCATCTCAACACAAGCAGGAGCAGCGGAGGGAGGGTCCCATACTGCTCGTGCCGCCCAGGTCACAGACTGCACTTCCGGTCTCTGCCCTCCCCGAGCGGCATCCCCGCGGGGTATGGAGGTCTAGCAGGCTCGGACAAAATCCGGCCGCGCCCTCAGCCTCGGAAAGTGCTGTCCCACCGTGGCCCCCAACAGCCAGCCTCGTAGGGGACCCCCTGCCAAAGCCCGCCCTTCCATGCAGGCCCGTGGCTCTCACCCACGTCCAGCCGATTCCTGGACCCAATTTGGGCGGGCGAGGCCGGGACCCCTCTGCTCCAGACTCTTTATTCGCGGCCCCTCCTGGTTCCAGCTCTCAACCTTGCTCTCAGCAGCCCCCGCCAGCAGCGCACCGACCTACAGGAAAGTTGCTCCCGAGCTGGAGCCTTGGAGGGGCGTCATCGCCTCCTAGCAACGCTCCTAGCAACCGGTAACATCTGCTCCCTCTGGGCCAATGCGAGAGCGGAGCTGCTCGCCCGCCTCGCGTTCTGAACCCAGAGTGAGCGGCGCTCGGAGAGCGGAGGGACAGACCTGCAGGAGCCAGGGCTGCCCGCGGGCTGCAGTCGCCTCCGCCTTTGCTGTCGCTGTCAGCGCCCTCTAAAGAGCCGCAGAGCCGGCGAAGCCGGAGAAGCAGCGAGCCCCGCGCCTCTACCAAACAGGTGCACGCACGAGCGATCGATCGCCCGGTGAGTGGCCCCAGCTCTCGGGGAGGACAGGACTCTCCAGCCGGGGACCTTCCTCCGAGGTTCAGGGAAGACTCCTTTCTCTAAAGAGGAGGCTAGGACGTGTTCCAGGCTCCCACCCCATGCCCAGCCATTGCAAACTGGCCAGCAGTTAGTGTTAGATAACATGATTTGTTTTTTACAACCTTGGGATTGGTTCTGGAGGACTGGCCTGTTCATCATTATTAGGTTAGTGTTCAGAAGTTTTCAGTCCTCCTTGCTTTTCCTTTGACTTCACTGCCTCTGTGGGGCAAGGCGAGCAGGAAGCAGAGAGCGCCTATAGGAAGCCTGTAGTTAGGGCTAAAATAGGGTAGTAGAGTCTCCACTAATTGAATCAACACTTCTGGAGAGCATCGCTCTTTTTAGGTCCTCCTCTGGACAGGGTCCATTTGGCCAGGAGCAGCCGTTCCCTGCTACTCAGCCGCCTGAAAAGTAACCATAGTAACTCACCTCTTTGGATGGGATCCTCCTTATTGGCTGCCTGTCTTCCTTTGGAAAGCTCATCTCTCTAAATATAGAAGATGATGAGATCTCTAAGCATACATCCATGTAGAAAAGGTGCAATTAAACATGGCCCTTTAAAGAAAAATAAAAGCTGTTTTTAAAAAAGAAGTAGCATTGAGCTATTTCAAATCTCGTGAGAAATAGTACATATTGCAGAGAAAGACAGAGTTGCTGTGTTTTGAGTTAATTGCTGCTTTGTTACTTTAAAGGGAATACTTCTGAAATTATACAGAACCTGGTATTTCAAATCAAACAAAAGATATCTTACTCTGGTTTTAAAAATCAATCTACTGATAATTTTGCAAAAATAACCTCATAAGTAAATAACTGTTGAGATCAGTTATCCAGCCATTTCCCAGTTTTTTAAGATAGTTAAGATTCTTCCTGTTTAAACTTAAATCTGGAGAACATTAAGTGACTGTGTGCATCTGAAGATTTGTCTAGTCCAGGATAACCCTACCCACAGCATCCTAGATATGTCTTCCAACACATGCTTTTTCCTGACTTGTGAATGCAGACTTGACTGGTCCTGTGTTATTTGTGTCTGTCTCCTTGTTTCAAGATCTCAGGTAACCATTCATGAGCCTGAGGCTGTGAGAAATGCTTGCTGTGCAAAGGAGAACTCTCACCAGATTTTCTGAAGCTGTCCCAGAAATACATTTCTCAGACTGAGTCAGCATTACCAGGTAATCACTAGTTCAGAAATAATAACTCTTTATGTATCCAGAGAAATAAATG
Source organism: Heterocephalus glaber (assembly GCF_000247695.1). The sequence goes on along the minus strand of NW_004624734.1, from coordinate 39,012,511 downwards.
CTAATGTAGCATTACCATAACTGACAAGATCAATAGGAAGAGTTGTTTATATAGATGGTTGCTGGGTAGAAGTCAATAGAGGTTTTCTGTAAAAAGGATATTTGTGGGCTGGCAGATTTTCCTCTCTTAAATCCAGGTGAACAGGGGGGGCCAAATTAGAAATAGCCTGACTCCGGGAATATGTCAGCTGAGAACTCTGAGCACTGTCGTGCAGGTCTGGATGGAGGAAATGAGAACTCTCCAAGTTGCAAAAAGAGGTCGCGGTGATGTTTTAAATTTAATTTGCATTAAGATCCTGATGATAAAAATCTTTGCATGTTAGCACTGTAAATTCAGTTTTTAAGATGAACACGTTTGAAATGAGCGTTTGGCTCTCCAGCCCTGTGTAACTTTTACATGTACCGAGTTCTTTCTCCATGTGTACGTCCTATAGGTGCAGAGCCGAACAAACTACACGCAAATTCATAAAAACAAACCACACGCAAATTCATAAAAACAAACCAGGCTAGATTCTTGCCTGCTCCTTACCTGATTTTATAAAAATATAGAATTGAACATCTTTATTCAGAAACCTATGAGAAAATATATTCTGGTCTCAGGGTGTAGATTTATAAATATCATAAGAGTCTGAAATTATGGATTTATGTTCTCACTTATTGAAATATCTATAGTTTAATACTATTAAGCATTAAAATAATAATTTGAATCACCAAATAATGTTGAATTCATTAGCCTTTAGTACCACCCTCTTTTCTTCCTTCTTCAATCATAATTACTATATTTTATGGTAAGAAACAAGTCTAAGATCAATAAGATGTATTGTCATGTATGCAGTTCTATTCATGCCATCAATCTTAGGAAAGTTTGAGTAAAGCAGCCAAGATTATTGGTTCATGTTTATGCATTAGTCTTGTGCATTAGTGATCTATATGCATCCCACCTCTTATGTAATATGCAAAGAACCTTAAAATCATTCAGTGTCCTTTAATTTATGTGAACTTGGCTGCTCTTTCATTGAGAGTACTGTTACAATCAGAAAAGGTCAAATAAAAGAGGTTCTTTCTTAAATTTTAGTTCTGGTTCTCTCATGAATATGTAAAATGTAGAGCTTATACTGTGTAATTTTGATGACAGATCTGCTTGAAGTCATTCATCAAAAGTGTTATAGTATTAAGTTTTCAATAAGTAAAAATAAATCAACTAGTATCATTATAACATAAACATTTAATCCTAGAGTCCTTGGTGAATCTACAGTTAGAACGAATCCCCCAGTGTCATCAATTTGTATTTAAGGACCCAGTCAGTGCCAGTGCCAGTTATACGTGCAGACATCATTGGTGATAAAAGGGCCATGGGCTTGGAGATATAAAGCTTAGTTAACGCTGTGATCAAACATGTTAAAACTGAAACCAGACTTAATTTTGGTCTTCTTTTCTCTTTGCTCACTCTCTTTGACAGTTTTTAGGTGTATATGAATAATCATATTCAATTTTATGGCATGAAACCTTCATAAGAATAAGAAGATGCCTTGAAACACATTGAAATTTCTATTAAGGGGCTGAGGGCTTTGCCTCTGCACCTGGGCTCTTTACCCATGACTCATGCCAGCTGGCGAAGGCAGTCAAAACACTGACACCCCAGCTATGCTCTAAAGGCAAAGCTTAACCACTTCAGATTGCTCTGTTTGTCAAAGCAGTATGCTCAGAAACCCAGGGAGAGCTGAAATGAAGTCACTCTTAGAAGCAGAGGCAGAAGTGAACTGACCCAGACCACTCAGCACCAAAGCTAGGGAAGATTCTGGGCTTTGGTCTTTGGGAGGAGCCATTCCTTGTCAATTCCTTTATTTAAAAAAAAATCTCTCTATCTAGTTTCAGTGCATTAATGTTTTCCCCAATGTAGTCCAACACAATTATTTTTATTTTTTTCCTACTTAAAGTTATACACATGGGCCAATAAAGAGCCATACCATGTATTTCAACAATTCTCAATGTAGGTGCAAGGGAAGATAGTGTTGAAAAGCAGTAGAAGTTTACTATTGTTGAGTTCAGTATTTTAATAGAGACATGTATTTAGAAAGCAAAAAATGCATTTATACATTACAAATTATAGACAGTAAAAAGCACAAAATATTCTTAATAGCAGAGGTACTTAGGTCTTCTGTCAGTTGAGCCTTGATACAGAGAAAGGACAAGTTTGAAGTTGGGAGCTCTGCAGGAGTATGTGTTAGTTGTGAAATGCTTATCAACAGGACCCTTCATTAGGGAGATCAAGAAAAGCTAGAGATCCTGCAAAGAGAGTCAAGACTCCAGAGCCTAGCACTCAGAGGTGCCAGCCTATGACACACGCGCCACAGCGGGCTGTTTGTATCATTGAGCACAATGCAGTTTAATGAAAACCTATACTGTTTTAGGAGAAAGGCCTCCTGTGAGTGAAGATCACTCTACTTCTAGAGCCACTCCTAGTGAGAACAGAAGTCAGGCATTGTATGAGTGAAGGCAGAGAAAAATATGAAAAACTCCAGAGTAAATTCTTACATATGCTTAATGTGTAAATTAAATCTTTGGTCCCATTTTGCGTTTCTTTACAACACTTTTGGGATACTAGAAGCAACTTTAGCCCAGATAGATGTTTTTATTAATACACTCAAACATGGGGTGGTGGTGATGAAAAATGAAAGGTGATGTGGGTGATTAGATCAGGCACTTTCCAAAAGGCTGCTGTCATCTATAGGTCGGGGGTTAAAATTCTTCTCTCTGAGCACCCCTTAGGGGTACATAAGGATGTTATAACATCTCTCCGAGTATTATTGGTGAGATAGTACTTGGATGGCATATCCAGCAATAGGGCTGGTTGGCCAATTTTTCTTTTGAGTCAAAGGAAGCCTCATCCTGCAAAACATGGAATCTACTTTTGGAGGGTCTACCGAAAAGCATAATGCCTTTGGCCTCTGTCGTTAGTAGAACTACTTTATTGAATCAGTTGGCTTTGGTGCAGCATCTTAGGTAATGTTATGATTGCCTAGCTGATCCATCATACCTCATTTAATGATGTTCTCTTTGGTCAGAGATATTCCCAGTGGAGCAAGATGGGCTTGCAGAACTTCTGATGTTCTATATAATATTCTATGCCTTTGCTTGGGGTCACAGAAAGGGTCACGGGATCTAGTACCAGACAGTGCTGCTGGTATCTTGTAAAGCTGTCGTAACTCACTGGAAGTCTCAGGAAGTTCCTAAGAAAGTCTTCTATGATCTTTATTGCAACTTGTTCATTATTCTGAACTGTCAGTAAACTCAATATTGTGCCTAGTATGATAAATCTGAAGAAACATTGCTCCATTGATTTGGAACTTACAATTGACATTGAGTTAAGCTACCATGGAACATATCATGCAGAAAGGTTTAGGCAATGGGTTATGAGAGAAGAAAGATAGTGGATGGAGTATTGTCAAATATCAACAAAGCTAAAGTTCTACGGAAGCCATGACATAACAGCCTTGAACTTTGTACCCATGTACCTTTGTGAACACACTCATGAATGTTTTATGTACCCTGTGCTTCACACTAAAGAGAGGACTAATCTCTATATATTACATAATGCTATTGAGTAGGATATGTATTTATGATTTCAGAATTGAGGTCACTGTGATTATAATATGTAACATTTATTGAGCAGAAAATATGAGCCTATGTGATAGGCAGAGAGGAAATGCTTTTTAAATATCATCTCATCTAATTCACATGGAACTCAATGAGTTTGATATTCTTCCCCTGTTTAATATATGAGAAAACTCAGGCTCTTTGAGGTTAAATATCTTGCCCAAAGACACTAAGCAAATAAATTGTAGGGCTGGGCTTTTCCGTGTAGGACAAGAATGGATTACTATGACAGGGGCTGGTGTCTTACTGGTATTTGTTTTTTCAAAGTGTTTATGGTAAAGTATTTAAAACCATGCAGCAAGGCTGTAGAATGGGGCTAACAGTGACAGATGAGATAACTCTAAACAAACGTGGTCATGGTCCTTGGGAAGGATGTTTGATACTTTTCCACCTGCAAAACATTATTTGAATAGGTAGGGACACTTATACTTTTAAAGGGTTATATCAGGCTAACATCATCAAAAGCAAAATCAGTAAGAAATTGTGAAGTGAACGTGTATGATTTGGGTGCCACCTAAGTTGGACATTGATCTGAGGTAGAATCCATTTTATTGCTCCCTGCTGCTCAGCCTCCTGCCCTTCTGTCTGTGGTTAGAGAGCACACACCTCAAAGAATGGTTTCAACTCTGCTTTTGCAATGTGTTGATTAACATGTTGGAGAGAAAATGAAAATCCTACTAAAATTAAGATATCTTAAACACCTCGCTTCTTCTCCTATCTCTTGGGTTTTTCAGTGTGGGACAAAGAATGGATTATACGACAGAGGTTGGTCTCTTCCTGCCATCTGTTCTCTCAACGTGTTTATAAATTAATTTGCTGATGATGTTTCCTTAATGTACTGTCCCTGGGCCGAGCACCAAATGAAATCACTTGTACAATAATAGGATTTTAGTTGTCTGGAGGCAGAAGCAGAACAATAAGGAAGGGCATTTGAGCAATCATTCGTAATTAAATTTTAAACATTATTTAAAGAAATATGTATAAGTTGTACTGCCAGAGCTCTAATGAGAGGGACAGTCATTCTGATTTGTGACTTTCAATCTGTTGCTCATTGAAGTTTTACACTGTGAAATGTACTGAACTTGGAGTAGATATGTTGTGTCCCAGAGACTGCAACATTAAAAACTATTTCAATATTCAAGTCAGTATTAGCCATTTCATCTTCAGAGATAAATTTAGGCTCAATTTAATTCAGTTTTATAACTTATATACTGTTCTCAGAGCTCAAACCACTAAATATAAAGACATACAGTTATTTTATTTCTTATCTGCTTTTTCAGTTTTATTTAAATAATAACAGACAAAATTAAGGCTGGCTTTTTAGTTGCAGGAAAATGATAAACATATTTGTGTCTGTTTCCTGGATCATAACAAGTGAACTTCTTTAGATATTCAGATTAACTTTATCCAGATGATTATCTGGATATTCCAAACACAATTTTGCATTTCCTTCACCAAAATGCAATACCGCTGGTGAAAACCCAGAAACATTTTCTTGGAACTGTTATAGAATCTATACTATATTTTTCAAGTTGGCCATTTGAAATATCTTCTTACAGTCCTTTAACAAATTATCATCTAACCTCCCAGGGAGGCAAGGTGGAAGAAAGAGTCTTCAAGTGAGAGCAACAAGGCCAGGGGGGGCTGTGCTTCTGTAGTAGATCTACACCTATTGACCCTAATAAAGGCTACAGTGTGACTGAATGGTTAGTATGTGCTGGCACAGTGCCAGGCATCAGGGACTCATGAGCCGGTATATTTCTATCCCTACTTTACAAATGACATTTGTGTAGAGCTCATATAATCTGTTCAAGGCTACCCAACTAAGAAGTGGCAGAGCTGAAATTCAAAGCTATTCCACCACTTCAAAGCCCAAACTCTTAGCTACACTCCAGACTATCGGCCACTGGGTTCCTGGAGGTCGCAGTTTCCTAATCTGTACACTGAAGAGGCCGGACCGGATGATCACTAGATAGTTTCTAGCTCTGAAGTTTTGGGGTTCTAATCCAGCAAGAAAACAGATTCAGGAACTTATGTTTTCTATATATTTCAGTATGAAAGTGACTAAAACCATCCTCCAAAATTTGATGTGGAAAACATTGCAAATAGCTGAACAGCCCCAAGGAGGTAGCTGCCAGACTGATGCAGCCCTGAAAGCTTTTTAGCCTTTCCAAAGCCGTGGGTGTGTTCTTTTTCTAAGAGCAATAAACTGAGTGGCTAAGTGTGTGGCCCATGCAAGAGTTGAGCCTCAAATCTGGTCCTCCTGAGAACTTACTCTCTTTTCAAGGTCAGACGCATTCTATATCGTAGACTAACTGCTTGAATACAGTGAGGCAGAATCTTTATAAACTTTGGGATCATTTAACTTTTTTTGGTCTTGATTTTTTAAATCAAAATATCTTCCTTGGAGGTTCATTAGGGAGCCAGAACAATAAATCGATTTGACATTGGTTCTCCAAGCTACAGCCTACCCTCCTTGGTATTTTTCATTAAAAACTTTGTAGTTGTTCATAAATGTTGTAGGCATTGCATCACTTAGGAAGATAAAATGTGCAGACCCTAATATATACATACAGGGCCTGGGATTTAGCTCAGTGGTTGTGCCACCTGCTGTGCAAGCACAAGGACAAGAGTTTGATCCCCTGTACCAAAAAAATCCCAAAACAAAACAAAATGTATACATACACTATTTGCTTATGGTAAATTTACCCTTCTCATTTCCAAATCTTTACTCATTTTTGCCTTCAATATAGTAATTTGGATCTTGCTTTAAAAAAAAAAAACAATGACCTGTCTAGCTATAAGGTGAATAACAGCCATGCTACTTCTTAATGTAAGCCCAGGAATTCCTGCTGAAACATTTTCACTGTTCAGTTAAAATGTAGCCTGGCTTTATGATTCTAAAGCGTCTAACTTGACATATGGAAGCAACCCTATCAACAGAAGACCTTCAGGCCAATTGCTGGGCAGTCTGGTGCTAAGGTAATCAGTTGACTGGCTAATTCCAGCTTGCTTGGGTGGTGCTGCTGCTCCATACCCTAATATTCCTAATGCTGTAATACGGTGGTTCTCAAAATTCGGCTTCCAGGCCAGCAGCATGGGCATCATCTGATACTCTGTTAGAAATACAAGTTCTCCACCCCAAACTATAGAAACTCAGTGTAGGGCTAGGTATTTGTTTTAAGGAGCATACAGGTGATTCTGATGCTCCCTATCTTTTGAGAACCACTATTGTAGCAACTAATTAGTTTAGAAAGAAGCATAAGTGATTATCACAAGGGATAAGCTGAAGCACTGTCAACTAATTGTTAGTTATTTGATTAAATCCCCTAAAAATACCCCTAACAAGATAACACAATTGGCAAAGCACACACACACACACACACACACACACACACACATACACACACACCCCAAAAACAAAACTAAAAAAGTCCATGAGAAAAACAGGTTTAGTAATGCTTTCTTTGTTTCCTATATTCAAATTTGTGTGCCTTTTTTCCTAACCTTCTGAGGTCAATGAAAAATATACATAAACTGAGTTTTGTTTATTAAATTCAGGGATTGTATATACATAGTAACAACTATTATCTTTGCTTCAGATATAAGTTACTACATATCCGTCTCTTTTAAGTCAGACAAACAAGGGATTTAATTGATCCCCTTAACAAAACATACCAAATCTAACTGAAGGCTGTTGGGGATTTATAATCCACAGTGGTGCAGTGAGAATTTGGAATGCTTGAGGTGTGGTTTTGTAGCATTCCTTACTGGTTTAACAAAACCATCCAGCTACTAAAAAAGCTGCAGGAAGCTTTGTACAAATGCTTCCAAGTCAGAGGAAATACTAGAAAAGATTGGTTCTTGAAGAGTATATTTTTAATACTTAAGCCTTTAAAATTTTGAGATTTGGGAAGAAAGGCAAAAATATCTTACTGTAAAGTTAACCAGCATGGTAATAAACTACTCAGTCACCTTGTGCATTAAATGGTCCTGATACAGAAATATTTGGGGGTATGGATTAAGGGTATAATAAATTATATTTTATTTTTATTTGTGGTCTGGCCCCCTGAGGTGGAATGAGTACTGAAGTGGACTCATTTTACTTTCAAAATTCATTCATTGCTTTGAATAGGAAGCTACTTGTCTTTAGAAGATTGATCTTGTCTACTTTCTGTGGTATGAGCGCCATCTACAGCTTACTTTAGGAATTCTCTTCGTACCAAATCCTGTCTTCTGGAAATCTTTTAAAATTCTAAATCTGTCCTTCCTTAAACAAGTCAGAATCCTCAATAGCAATAGTATTTTAGAAGAGAAAACAAAGATCTTTACTTTCATATATTATACCAATATCAAGTTTGCTAGTCTGAGCATGACCTAAATCTTTTTCACTTATTTAATATTACCTCCTTTACATCATAAACAAGCATAGCATTTGTCTATAGTCATAGTGATTTCTTTAAAGTGTTAGTGGGCTACTATTTCATGTCAATTTGATTAACTCAGCAACTCTGTGTTCTGGGCTGTTTAAGAAAATGATGAACTGTTACCTACCTCCTCCTCTTACCTTTTGTGCATCAATTTCAAATTTGGTTGTGTTTTGACATGAGAAGGCATGAGATTAAAGAGAGTATTAATGGTTGATTTCTGAGAGGTCACAGAAGATTTTCAACCTAGACCCTCTATTTTGGGTCTGAATGGTGGCATTGTCCTCCTGCTACGCTTTTAAATCATAGAACAATCGCCACTGACTACTTTACCACATTGTTTAGTGAGGAGATGAGAGGAATTTCTGTGGCAGCCAATTTCTTTCTACAAGTAGAGCTTATATAATAAAATACTCTTTGCTACAATAAAATCTGATTTTTCTCCATTTTCTTTGTTCAGCTTATCCAACAAAAGTATTAACATATTCATTAACAACGTCGAAAGTAGCTTACTTTAAGAGAAAATATGCAGAAGAAGAAGATTTACATCAGGATTACCATGGGTATTTTCCAAAAGTAAGGATTTGTGCATTATATTTTCATTTTTGTCAATGTTGTCAATAGTAAGTTGTAAATGTAAATTGAATGACTGTGTTTGCTTTCCAGCACCTGATATTACCTGAAGACAGAACTTGCATTCTGAAACTTTCTCTGGAGAAGCTCAGGTTTCTAGAAGACCCAGAAACCTACTTAAGAAGGTCTGTGTTAATTAACAATTTGCTGAGGAAGATACATCTAGAGACGGAGAAAGAGAGCTATGAATACTTTAAAGAAGCTCCCTGTTATAAGACTGCTTATTCTGATACAAGAAAACGGCTGAAGTTTATGGTACAGGAATGCTGTTCTCAGTCTCTCTATTATGAGGAGCTGCATTCATATCATATTGTGCCTTATGCTTCGGAGAATGCCATTTATGGAATGGGCTACACTAGTAGCCACTTGGAGCAAAATTCTCAGTTGCTTATTTATAAAATGAATTAAAGTAACTGTTATGTCCACTGATACTTTGTTTCTAAATGCCTGAATTGTTTTAGTGAAGATGTTCATATAAGGCACCAATTACCGGTGCACTTGATATCAAAGATGAGATGCATGCTGAACTGATCGGAGAGAACCATGGTTATTACTCAGCAGTCCTTACTATGATCAAATTGAATTCCAGATATGTCCACTTATCAGTGACTTTGTGCATTAGAAGCAAAAAGATTTTTTTAAAGATAAGGTTTGTAATTTTTAAGCCCCATTTCCAAATTTTGCCACTCATAGTGACAAGTAACAAAAAGCAACATATTAACTTGATAAGATGTCCCTGAGGATTAAGGGTAGAATTATTTAATGTTCTCTGAATGATGAGAAGGAGGGTCGATGCTTTCTGAATTTCTTTGGCTTGTGAAGCATTGTGCCAAATAACTGTTAGATACTGCTCTCCTTTTACCATTAGTGGCAATTCAGGAAGGGGGAAAGCATATACTCCAACTTAACTGCTGAATGTAACAACTGGATTCCTCCAAACGGATCCATTTTACTATTTTTGTTCATTTGTTTTTTTGGTCTTAATAGACTTTTTCTTTTTTAAAAACAGAATTTAATGAAATAACATTACAGATGAGCTTATCTCTATAGGGATTAAAATTTGTGCTGGGCTTTTAAGAGTTTAAATTTTATTTATGATGTTATATTTTAATAGGCTGTGACACTCAGGAAAAGAGTGGGCAGGAAAAATATTTTTAATGGGTTGATAATTTTTTTAAAATCTCATCTGAAAAAAATAGTAAGGGCAACTGAAATTCTACGTGATGTTATTTCTTCATTTAGCTGAGAGTGCATTTAAGGCTGCCTGGCTGTAATTTTGCACTGATTTCTGTATGATAGTCGGTCATTCACTATTTGACAAGATGTTTTAGAATGCACTTGGTGGTGAAGTCAGATCAGTCCTTATGTTTTACAGTTTGAAAGATAATTATTTAACAGGCTGGATATATTCGTGACATTGCTTGAAGTGATTCATAATGTTCTTTGAGATTTGAATGAGTTGTCTGATTTCAGTGTGTGGAGTTTTTGTCCTATGGAGCATATTGTTTAAAGAATTGTCATTAACTGATAAAAGATTGGAAAAACTAGGTGCCAAAGGTGTATTTAAGAGAATACCAAAGACTCAAAGATGAGTGTTAAGGAGACTATGATGATGAAGATAAGAATCTAACATAAAGGTTGCACAGGTCATAGAGTTGTGAAAAATTTTAGAATAATTTGCTTACCAATGTGCTTTCGGAATATTTTATACACAATAATGATGACCATGGACACTGCTTTAGCTGAAGATATTACAAGCTTTTGGTAATCATATTCCTGTATAATATAGTTATGGTGACTTGTCAATATAGCATCTCTCCTAGTACAAACCCACTTATGACCAAGATGGTCTTTTTCTAGTCAAGAGAATTTTGTTTTAATACTTGGATCTTCTCATGAATCACCAAGATAATTAACACAGATGCATTTGGTATAAAGAATGTTGGTACCCTAGTTAGCCCACATCGTTGAAGACTATGCATACAATTGATAATAGTGTCAGCCTTCTATTTAATTGTTCAATCAAAATTAGGAAAAGATGACTTAAAAGATATTGAAATGTTAGGATTGAAGTAAAAATTTTAAAGACAGTTTAGTATGAACAGTGAGATAATTTGAAGTATGGAGATATAAAAATTAAAAATTAATTTAAGGGAAAAATTTGGCTTCAAGGTTTAAAATTTGATTTCATTGCTTTTAAAAGACCTTAATTCTCAGAACACTTCTTTTAAAAATTTAGATTTATTTTAAAACGGGAATAGTCCAAGACTCCAAATTTAATGGGATAGTTATACTCTGATATAATTTAACAAATAGAATCAGCGCTCTGATACATTTGAAATTTTGACTGAAATGAACTTAGGCTTGATTAGGACAGTGTCTTTAAGGGAAAATCCTATGCTCATAGATAGAACTTTTAAAAACCTCATGTTGAGATTGGTTGAAGATAGAAATATACATGCTTTGGAACAGAAAAGGAAGGGAGAGGAAAATTATCAAGAAAGTGGGAAATTATAGTATTTATTTTATCAGAAAACTTAGAGCAAAACTCTTGAGCAAAGAATGAATAACATATTTAAAAGCCAGTTTTACCAGATGTCATTAACTGAGCTCTCTGATCTATACATTTATATGTAGAAAAAAACCCTTAGAAAACAGCCATTTTTGTGAAATGTTTTTCTTTTTTAAGTGTTAATTTCAAAACAAGTTATTTAAAATACATTTTAGGGCAGTTAATTTTTTCCAATAAACAACTCATAGATGGGCAGTTGACGAATATTAGCTTGATTAAAAAATTGTATTTAAACTCTGCAAACTTGTCTGAGTTTACAAGTAGGTTACTGTCATTTTACCATGGCCAGCTGATACCCAAGGAGACCCTATAAAGGTTTGCTCTTCTGACTCTTCCTACATGTCCCTTTATGAGAGAAGAGAAAGGTAGAGAACTAGTTACAGTTATTTTGAACCAGGGCACCCTTTCTCTGGGGCAAAAGGCGTACGTAGGGTAAGGAAGCTCACATGGGAAATCTGAGTGCCTTTGGTAATATTGCTCAACTCCTTTGGTAATTTTGTCACTCCTTTGAGTACCCAACCAGCTTAAAAGCCTAGCAAGTAAGAAAAACATGAAAAAAGAAAAAGAGGAAAAACGAAGAAAAAACGACAAAAGACAGGCGGACCAGAGAAACAAGGAGCAAGATTAGTAAGTGAAAGAGAAAAGTTGTTTCATGTTGAGGGGCGTTGCTTGCTTGCTGTATTCACTTTTTCTTTCTTGCATTCACTGCATACCAAAATACCTGTTACCTGCAGTGTATTGATACTTTCTTTCATTCAACAACAATTCATAAGACTAGATTCTATTCAGCATAGATATTATTTAAAATGTGATATTACACAAAATACACCTATAACTGAACTTTCTGGGTGGATGAGCATAGAAAATAATTAAGTTGGGAGAGAGACTAGATGGTGGGAGTGTGTGTAAACGGATAAGCGCAAGTACATTACCTGTTTTCAGTGTGCATCCCAAGATTTAACAAATTCAGTGCAAGAGGACTTGGACATTAGTGCAGTTCACCACCACTTATTGAGCAGCAATTGTGAGCTGGAGCTTTGCCAGGGCTGGAGATACAGAAGCGAGTGATATTCAATTCCTTTGCTCAGTTTACTACTGATAAAAGGAAGAATTCAAACAACTCCGTTTTGTCTTAAAGGGTAAGGGCCCTTTCTTGGGAGTAACACCTGCCTTTCTCTTTCCCATACTGGGATGGTTATAAAACAGGTGTCTCCAAAAGTGTTTATAGGTGAGAAGGTGAACAAGGACAAGAGAGGTTCTACGAACCCAGCTCAGACGGTGGGAAGCTACCATGTTTTGCAGTGTATTTTATGGTCAGGAGCATACTAGAAAGCCAGTGTTGCAAGGGGAAGCACAGCTGGCTCTGCTTTGTTCCTGGGATGTCCCTGTCCGGTGGCAGGGTAATTAATGCAAGTAGGGAACCATCGCTTCTCCCTGCGTCTTTCAGGCATTTGTGTTCTTTTAGCGGGGAAATCAGGCTTCATGTGAGTGTCAAAGAAAGCCTTAAGGAGAAACAGAATCAGCAAATCGTAGCCTGAGAGCTGTGTGTGGACTGTGCCAAGTCAGAGTGCAGCCTCCTTTCCTTTGCCTTGTGCTGGAGAATTGCTTGAATGAACCTCAGGATTTCTGAACACCAGCTACCGGGGCCATCCTGCTTCTGTTTTCTTTGTGCATCACGGCCTGATTTCTGTTCTTTGGAGTCCACTCTAAGTAGAAGTTATGGTGCAGTCCTTCATCCCCACCTTGTCCCTTAGCACCAATCCCATCTTGCTCAAAGATACTTGGAGGAAATCAACAGTTGGCAGTACTGGCTAAAGTTTGAGAAAGGGTTTCTAGAATGTATAAAACTAGAATGCATCACAGTAATAAGATCATTATTGGCTGGTCATAATTCTTTTAAAATTGATTGTACTCAGTCATTAAGTAATTGTTTACTGCGGTAATGTTCATGCTTCTAGAATTCAGTGTAATAGTTGTATATGTATTGCTAAAGAAAATATCTTACATTGGAAACAATAGAAGAGTGTATATAATTAATTAAAGGACTTCATGAATATTTATGTAATCCAGGTCATTTAATTTACGTATTCTTATTCTCAAGCTTCATTACTGTACATCAGCAACATGACAGATGTCAAGTTTTTTTTTCCTTTCTAAAGTGGATCATGTCTAAAAGTTGTTGTTCCTGGTTGAATATTTAGGACAAAATTATCCCATTAATGTGATTTTATCTTTTCCCAAAGGTTACCCTATAGTTGACTGGATTGAGAACATTCCTTTACATTAGTGCTTCTCAAATCTTCTTGCATACAATTCATTAGAGATCTTGTTAAAATATATATTTCTCTTAAGGATTGGGGACAGGACCTGAGAGTCTTCATTTGTCAAATAACCCAGGTGATGTGAAAGCTTCTGGTGACAACACTTTGAATCACCAGTCTCTATATCATTTAAGAGTGAAAATATATGCTCAAGCCTACACTCATATGTTCAAAGAATTGTTCAAAGAATTTGTTCATATTAATTTTTCATATTATTCTTTCCTTTAAAGGAACAGGAGGCAAAAATATTATAAAGCCATACAACCAGTTTTCTAAATATACCACAAATATTATAATACTCTGTAAAATACCTACAAAATTATTTCTATCTTAAGTTTTATCCACATCAAGTACAGAAAACAGACATGGGCACAGTCATATGCCATTTTCTCAGTGAGGAAATGACAGTGAATTTCCCTTCTTGACTTTCCTCTTGATTATACCTAGAAAGGAAGACTCCAGCTTGGAACATCAGAGCAAAGGTAAAATCATTCAGAATTAAGAAGAATTTGACAATCTCTTGCTTTGCCAAACCTGAGAAAATCTTACAAAACTATGCTATATTAAATTCAGAAATATGGGTGGTTGCATGTGCTGAAGATTTTGGTCAACCTGAGCTGAAAAATGGGCACCAGGTTCTTTCACTTCTTGTTTTGACTTCTTTGTTGAGCTCTGTTCTATGCTCACCCCCTCCATTGGGAACTTCAAGTCCTTCTCAGTGGTTGGGGTCTCAGTAAGTGGTGGAGGATCTGCATAAATGAGAAAGATGCATACATTGTCTAATTTGAGCATGCCAAGTGATTTTTTTGTCATTCTCTTTTTGTCATAAATATTTGGTAGAGCTATTGTGAAATACAGTGTCATAAATTTGTCATAAACCATTCATGAAGGAAGAGAAGCAGAAATGTTCAGTGGGAGTGCACTAAATATGAAGCAGATGGTGTTCTACAACATTTATTCGGGAAAATGTGTATCTGTTACATAATCTAAAATATGTCTTTTTCACATTTAAAAATATTTGGGTCATGAGTTAGAGATTTTATTGGATTGTTTTTTAAACTGAGAGGAAGAAGAAAGGTAACTGTATTTTAAAACATATTTGACATGTTACTAATAAAAATTTTTTTCTGGTGAAGTATAGGTGACTTTTTTAAGTGGGGAGGCGGAATCTTGAATGTATGGCGGCTGTTTTATGTCTCTTCATTTCAGAGGCCGCATTTTAAAGGCATATGGTCATAGTTCTTCCAGCAATTCGTTTTGCACACAGTTTGCTTAAAGGTCTTTGAGGCATTCCCAGGTACCCAGTACATTTTCTTCTCTAAAACAGAACCTGAAGTGGTTTCTAGGTAGCACAAGTCATCAGAAACATGACAGAGCTCACCCTCCTCCTACTGAGGACTTAAACAACACGGCTTTAAATCAGAGTCAAGGGTAGTCTCTCTCCCCACAGGAACCTGCAATTGTGCACACTGCTTCTCTCTGGGTTCACCAGGTCAAGTGGGTGGTAGGATGCACTGGAGTGGTCCCTTTTTTCTCTTTCCAGCAGCAGCTGGTGTTGGCCATCAGCTTTGTAAAACAATGCCTGCCAAGTTCCCCACAAATCACCCGCTTGTGTGGGACACCAGAGCACAGTGGAAGGGTCTTCGAGGAAAAGCACGGTTTTTTTCTGTGTACATTCAATTAGACAGCTTGTTTATAATCATTGGAGCAACCCAGGACCAACTGACCCATATGTATGACACAGATTTTCATGTAGGTGTTAGTAGAAACTTAAATGGATGAATACATTTAAGATGGAAAAGGGAATGGGATGGGAAAAGAATTGAGATATATGAAAGTGCCAACTCCCTACAATGAATGTAACTATTATGTACTGCAAATGTACTAATAAAATAAAAAAAATTTACAAAGAGCCAGTTAGTCCATTCCAGAAGGAAAGGAACAACCTGATAGATTCTGTGTGTCTTGGACAGTGCCTGGTATTCATGTGGTGCAAACACATGGCGTTGTCCAGGGATTCTTAGTTTTATCTTTCATAGATATTGTGTTATTTTCCTTTTTATTATACTTTTGAATTTTAAAAAGTAGAATATGCTTTCTACTTTTCTTTCCTTTTGGTAATTTGTGGTCTGTGTATGCTCATGTGCGCATCACACACACATACACACAAATTGCAGATGCATGGGCTTCTGTTACTTTTAAGAATTGAAAGAAGGGGCAATTACCTCAGAGTATCTCTCTCAATAAACTTGTAATCTTTAACCACAAAGCTGCATTGGAAGAAAGTATGTTACCATCATTTTCCTATCCTCCTTACCTCTCGTTCTATCCCATTTCTGGTTAACCATTTCTACTTCTCACCCGATCACTCTCTGAAATTGATTAATTGTCACAACATGCTGTGTTGTGTACAACCATGTAAAGCCTTGGTTAAGTCACCACAGTCCTCTCTTCATATTGTAGTAGTTGTCTTATAATTCTTCCTTGTGTTCCAACATCCACTTATCTGGAAACAATTTTTACTATTACCCCATGGATTTTGTAATTAGAGATGTTTGTGAACAGTACTGTTTAAACTCAAGTCATACAAACTTATCTTTATTCCCCTAACAGTAAATGAAGATATAACAAAAACTATTATTAGTTTATACATACAAGTAAAATACAATATCACTTTGATCAGTTATTGTCATAGTGATTCTATAATTTATGAGGAAGCCAAATACGGAAGTTTTTTCTGTTGTCTCATATTCTCTTTTGCATCAGTGTGGGATGGAAAATAGGTCACAATTCTTATTTATCAAATTAAAACTACATCCTTATTTGACCTGATAGGCAGGAAAGATTCCCAGTCTTTGTCCTGGGAAAGATCACTCCAAGGTGTTCCAAGGCCATGTTCTCTGGTCCCTAGCCAGCTGCAGTCTGTCAGGAGAGAGCAGGAACCCTTAAGGTGGCCAGCCTTGCCACCAGAGTCTGCTGTGGCTCATGTCAATGTTATGTTGCCATGGAAACCAGGACTGTCGGGTAAGACCTTTACTACTTGTGCATACTTTGAACAGGGAAATTGTCTCCTTACAAAAGGAGCCTTATCCAGATTGCCCTAATTTTATAAAATATGTGGAAGCTAAACTCATTTTCATGGCAAAACCCCCAAGGAAATTTTCTTTCTTGATATTAAATAATTAAGGGACCTAAATAAGCCAGCAACTAGTGTTTCTTTCAGATGAGGCAACTACAGAAACTCTTCTCTCTGCTGCAGTTGATAGGCCATTAGGACCTGGAAAAAAAATCTAAAACCCTAATTAGTTCATTGTCCCTGGCTTGAATTATGTACACTTTCCCAGATTCATGTAACTGAATGGCACTGAATTGATGCTGTCGGCATAGATGGAGAACTTTCTGCCTGGGGATGAGATCAGCAATCAAGTCGTGTGGAGGCAGAATCATGAAAGCAACCTGGCCAGCAGGTTCAAACGCACTGTGGACTTATATTTATTTCTAGGGTTAGAAGAAAAGAAGTCTGGGCATGAGTCCAAGACTCAGACAGAGCTGTCTCTTCTTTAAGTTGGCTCTGTGTGTGACTGCCTTTCAGACGGATGCCTGAAAAGACTGTCACTCTCGCTTGCGTAGGCCCGACTAACCGATTTTCATGGCTCTGGTTTCCTCTGAAGAAATTTTCATGTATCTTTACACCCTGCTGACCAACTGGATTATAAACTTACATCCTACTACCTTGGAACAAAGGTCCAGCCATGGTCCTGGATACAGAAGTAAACACCCCTTGGGAGAGTTTAAGTGATGCCCTCTACCAGAAGCGTGATTAATTACAGTATTGGAAAAATGCTCCTGCATGATAGGGATGCACAATTTCATACCTAAGCTGTGATTATCAGCCCCTTCCTTCCTCCCCTCTTGCTCTTCACTTTCTACAATGACTCTACCTGTAAACAGCACAAAAAGAGAGTTTGTAGATAGCTGTGGGCCATTAACCTTAACTTTCCATCCAACTTTAAAAGAAAAATGTAACATTAAATATCCTGGCTTTTATGGGTATTTTTTTGCCACCCGAAAAATGCAAAGGTATTTTAAAGTTGTTTTTTCTTTTCTTTTCTTTTTTTTTTTTTTTACACTTCTGCTTATTTCTGCCAATGGCTCTCAGGAATTGGCTTTTCCTAGGTGCCTATTTGTAGATTCATGGAATGAGTTGCTATTATTGCCTGAGACATTGAGATTTTAAAGATACTATCCTAGTTCCAATAGGGATAAAAAAAGATACACAAGATTCTAAAGCAAATAGACCTCATAAGAAATACAGGATTGTGCAAGAAGAATTGAAGAAATACTATCTAGTTGAGAGGAAAAGGTAAGAATTAATGAAAAAACAGAGCCCCCAAATAGCTTTGAAGGGTGAAATTTTAATAGGCAGAGAGAACACCAGTGATCAAGCGGACAGAGTTGGGAAAATACAGATTATAACAGGGACCAATCTATATGTCTGGGTTGGCTGAAGCACAGGATTGATCAATAAAAAATGAGGCTATGAAAAATATCACTGGGCACTTTGTAGAAGGCTTTAAATAGAGGGGCAGGCACTTGAGTGCTCTTTGGTTGGAGCCACTGATTTTTTTTTTTAGTAGCATAGTCTTGCAATAGTTTATGTGATAGATTGGAACAAGGAAACAGGTGGGGGAATGATGAGTTAATTAAGGTACTTGGTATATAAAGAAGTAATATGGCGAATGGAAACAGCAAGATAGTTATGAGAGAGATTGCAGAACCATGGTGAATGTTTGGATATCAAAGATGAGGACAAGTGCTGAAGTTTAGGTAAATCTAAGGTATGTACTTACCTCATCCAATATTGTAGCCACTAGCCATATAGGGCTAGTCTAGGTTGAGATGTGCTGTCAGTATAAAGTATATTTTGGATTTCTAAGAATGTTATAATAAAGAATGTAAATGTTGCATTGTTTTTATTTTGATCACATTCTGAAATGCTAATATTTGTTATATATTAGGTTAAATGAGAAATACTTAAAAATCAATTCGATCTGTTAATGTTTGTGCATACTAGAAAATTTAAAATTATCCATATGATTCATATTATATTTCTTTTTTCATGTGTACATATATATATTTGTAAATGCTTATTACTTTTTTAAAATGTTAGGTTTCATTGTAATATTTTCCTACATGCATTATAATGTGTTGTGATCATGTCCATCCCTTCAGTATTGAGCCATGAGTGTTCAGATTCCACACAGCTGGGGCAAAGGTGGACCAGTAACAGACATGACAAAGTAAGAGCAGGCACAAGGGAGAGAACTCTTCAACTGTAAGCATAACATCTCAGCTTGGAGTGGAAACATGTGAGTGGAGTATCAAATTAAGCTGTTGAACATATAAATCTTGCCCCAGGAGATGGCTGAATGGAAGAAGCAGACAAAGTCAATTGCTAAATCTTTCAGAATGATTGACAATGACATAAAAATATATTATTTTGAGACTATGTCAAATCATTATTTCTGGTATACCTCCTAACAGTCAATGTGTTATATGTGGACCTTTGACTTTTGTATTGGTTTAGGTTCTCTAAAGGAACAGAATCAGTGGAACATATATAATCACACTAGGAGATTTATTATCTAGGCTTACAGGATCAGGGGTGGAAAAGTTCTGCTCTGCAAACTGGAAAGCAGAAAGATCCAGTAGCTGTTCATTCCAAGAAGCTAGAAGCTTCAGAGCAAGAGGGATCAATGATGCAGCACCAGTCCAAGACTGAAGGACTGGAAGCTCCCTGGAGAGTTGCTGGTATGAGCCTGGATTGAAAGGCTGAAAGAATAGGGCCTGGAATGTAGCTCAGCCGCACCAAGACTGCCTGGTAAGTGCAATGTCCTGAGTTCAATCCCCGGTACTGGAAAAAAAGAAAAAGAAAGAAAGGCTGAAAAACCTGGAGTCTAATGTTCATAGGCAATAGCAGTAGCAAAAAGATATACTCACTCATTCAAATTGAGGCTTTTCAAAGGCAAACCACCTTCTTTCTTTCCCTCTCATTCCACCCAGGCCACAAGCCTGTTAGATGATGCCACTCACAATCAGGGTGAGTCTTCCCCAATCACTTTGCTGGCCTATGTCACAATCATCTCTGGAAATACCTCACAGGCACACCCAGAAATATATGTACTTTACTAATCTGCTAGATGCTTCTTACTCCAGGCAGGTTAAATATTATGACTAATGGTTGCAAACCTTCCATGTGGGCCTTTTCCCTTACAAGTTTGTTCTAGTTACCAATGTCCACAGATACAGTTGACCCTTGACTTATGAACTCACTTCATTCTTGAGGGCTGGTTGTAACTCAAGTTGGTCAATTGAAGGCTCAGGCTCCTCTACACAGCCTTCAAAGTCTCTCTCCTATATACAGGCAGATCTCGGTGTCCTTAGACATTGGTCCAGGATTTTTCAATTAACCGTACACAGGAAAGGATGTTGGAATGTCTTTCAGAACTCTTTAGGAGTTAAATCTGTATCTGAGGCCATCTGGAAGCACAAGTGGCCAGCATTAGGGTTGTAACTCAAGACTTTGTTCCTAAGTTGAATCTATAATTCCAGTCATAACCCAAGTTGTTTGTATGCCAGACTTGTTGTAACTCAAGGGTCCACTGTACCTGCAGTTTACAAGGTTCTAAAGACTTGGGATAGCGTAGGGTACAACATATTGACACAACTGTGATGAAGCTCATCACTGGGGTTTGGTAATAACAGTGTGTATTAACACTCAGAATGACCATTCCATTTGTTTTGGTGGATTCAGGAGAAAACAAGCAGCCTGTGTTCTTCATGGTCTTTTAATCTAATTTGTCTCACCAGAGAGTGAGATTCCTCTTTTGATTCCCTGTACTGGATCTATACATAGCAATTTGGATGCTTCATACATCTTTGGTCCAATTCTAGTTTTATTTCTTTCATTAAAATATCTTGGATTTCTAGACATACTCTTTTTATTTGATCCCTTGGAGCAATCTCTTTCTCTCTTTCTTTCTCTGATTCTCTCTCTCTCTCTCTCTCATCACCTGGCTTGTAATGAATTATTCAGTAACATATTTCTCTTCTTTCCTAAAGTATATGGTCCCTGTACATAAGAGAAGACATATTTATTTTTCCTGAGGTACTGTAATTTTATTCAGCAAATGTTATGTTTAATGAAGAGCTACCATTTGATGAGCATTTACTATTTCCTGGGGTTACTTTTCACCAACTGTATAAGTTACATTTTATTATTTACCAAATTATAGACAAGGGAACTGAGGTAAGTGCATTTAAGAAACTCTTTCAATGCCATCCAACAGGTAAGTGGCAGCACCTAGGACTCCTGTGGTTGGACTCCAGAGTCTTTGCTGTAACAGCTGGTGTGCTGTGGTGCTTAGGAGAATGGGCTTTAATTTTTCTTTCCAGTACCGAGGATCAAACTCAGGACCTTGTGATGGCAAGGCAGGCACGGCTCCACTGAGCTAAATTCCCAGCCCTGGAGAATGGCTTTTAGAGTCAAACAGATCCAATTTCAAGACTTAGTTTCACCATCTATAGCTGTAGGACTTTGGGGGAAGTTCTTCTCTAAGCTTATCTAAACTTATGCTTTCCTATCTCTAAAGTAGGGGAAACAATTTCACCTAATTCAAAGTTTCATTATGGGAATTACAAGTTATTGTATGCGTAACATTTAATATCATGACTAGTTCAAAGTCTATACTCAAAATATTTTAGCCCTGAAAAATAAAAAAACAATGCAAATGTCAATCCGCTAATCCAATTAAGTAAAATTTTGTTACTGATTTAGAAATAAGAAGAAACTTTTGTTTTCCAGTTATCCTAAGTTCCTCACTCTTTCCAAAATGGCCAGTAGAAAATAGTTCCAAATGAATAATTCTGATGCTTCTCATGAGGGCACTCAAAGCGTGAAGTATTTCTTCTGTATGAAAGATGCATTGTTCTAAGGCAATGTGGATGACTTAATTAACTTTGAAGAACTTCAAAATAAGAGCCACATACTGAAGAAACCCAACATATACACACATACCCATCACAGATGAACTGTGAGTGACAGAAGCTGGGGCAGAAAGTCTGGTGTGGCCAGAACATTTCCACTCACGTGTTCTCCAGGCCATGTTCCTGGTAGCTATGTGATGCCCACAAATGCACAGCCATAACTGTGACCTTTCCAAGCACAAAGAACTCCAATCAGAGAGAGAATACGATGCAAAATGAATGGCTAGAAGCCTGTGCAGGGGCCCTTCTTGAGATTGGCAGTGTTTTCAAATATAGTTAAGAGCCAGATGGCTATTGGTCTAAGTCACAGACACATGGCACAGTCACCAATGATGGGTCCAATTATTAATTCCCATGTAGATAGTTCAGCTTAAAAAGAGAATAACACAGCTAGATAAGAAAGCACTGAACCAGAACTTCAAAGCTGTGTATTTAAAAGTACATTTTTGACAGGTTGCATTGTGGTGGGCTATTTATTGAAGAGTTGGTTCTGTAGCCTTTATTTCATTTTATTTATTTTATTTTTGTGGTGCTGAGTATTGAACCTAGGGCCTCATGCATGCTAACTATGTGCTTTGCCACTGACCTGTATTCCCAACCTTCTATAGCCTTTGAAATTATGGATTAGTAGCATGGATTAGGCAGATAAAACATTGAAGGCCATCTTGCTCAGTATACTCTTTTTTTTTAGAGAGAGAAAAGAATCCAAGATGCTATGTAATTCAAAGTTGAAATTTGGCTCAGGAACCAGAAATTTCAACTCCCCAGTTCTGAATATTTTCAAATAACTATAATCTATTGTGTAGCTATCACAGTAGCCTTGTAACATCATCATTAACAAATGTTAGAGAATGTAGGAGTTGAGCTTCAATGTTATTTTATGCACAATTTACCGCCCTGACACTCTTGGCTATAATCACTGATTTTGTCTTTGTTCTTCTCCACACTGTGAGGTTCCCAAGAGAAAGACTGTCTTGTTCTTCTCTGTATCTTTCAGAACTAAATAAATGTTTCCTGGATGAATGAATGAATAGATATGTACTTTCCTGTGAAAATCTCTTTATAGGTCAGTTTATACATGGCAAATCTGAGGTAAGACCATTAGGATGACAGTGAAAGCAGGTCCTTGAAACAAAACATGCAGTTCCTCCTTCCTGGATGCTGACAATCAATAAACATTTATATTGGAAATGAATGGCTAACAACCATGCAAAAGACCCGCTAAACTAATGTGGGTGCTAAAGTGGGACACAAGGGCAAGCACTCGTGCTTAGACAAAGAAGGGGTTTTCAGGACAAAGTAAAAAGATCCAGTTCCTAATCTCTGCAGCAGCATCATGGAGCAGTTTAGATCCAGTGGCATCCAATTTAGAGCAAAACTTTAAACAGAAAAATTAAAGAAATATTATGCCATCAGTAAATTAGTAAAAGAGGTGGGAGTATTTTACACTAATTTCAGAGTGCATTGCAAGAGATCATATTAATAGATGGAAGGACTAGGACTGAGACTGCACTTTTATTCACAGGCAGGAATGGCTTCCAAGAAAATTTTAGATTTTAGTGAAATCCATTAACATGAATGTAGCAAAATGATGGGTCACCCCACCTTACACTGAAAGTCAGTAATAGATAGATACATAATTTTGGGATCGTGATTTCACACCCAGGGCTCAGCTTACTGCCTTTACAGGTAGACCCTGGTACTTGCAATACACTTGACTCTTAAGGCCAGAGGTCAGCATATTTTAAAAGGATTGGTAAGAATTCTTTTTGCTACTTGAGACAGAAACCCAACTAGGTTGGAGAACAGAGGTGAAGCATTATCCAGGAATAATTCCAGTTATTTAAACGGGGTGCTGTTAGATGCAGAGAACAACTCTCTCTAGGTCTTTCCCTTTCCACCTTCCTCTCTTATTCTTAGCCCTGCTGATTGAAGATGATAGTTTCTACTTGTGCTCTTTTAGACAGTTTGCTTTGGAAATTTATGTTGAACAATTCCTTCATTGTTTTTGGCTGTGTCTGTTCTTCCTCTGAAGTGCTAGATGCCTCAGCTGCAATGTGTGAAACAAAAATTTCTGAAAATGGAAAATATATTTGGCAATGTTTCTTAAATATTAGACAGACTCTGAAATATTCTGTCATTCTTATTTGTGACAGACTCAGGTTTCTGCTGACATATGCAAGCCTAAATGGGAATAGTAATGCTCTATTAGTGGTAATAGCATTATTAACAAAATATGAGTAATTTCAACCTAAATTAATCATCCTCTTCCACCTGATACCTGTTGAGGTAGAATTCATCTGTTTTTTTCTTTGCGCATAAGAAATAATTGTCAACTTCCACAGCTTTTAGATAATGGGTAATCTCAATAATTCCTTCACAGATTTGTAAAGAATATGAATATTATTCATATTCACAGATATGAATAATAAAACTGAGGTGTGAGGGAACAGCGTGGGGTAGAAACTTCTGCGTTGAAATATGTATGTCAAGAATTTCTTGCTTTCCACTACAGTTTCCTGAGGTGAAGACACACACACACGCTCTCTCCTGCCAACCACTGTCCTCCTCCTATACATACAAAGCCCAAGAAATCAAGTTACCATTAAAAGCTGAATTCCAGTTTATCTACTGTCAGGTTCTGAGGTTGTGTAAGGCAACTGGAGCTGAACTGATCGTTGACATTTATTTTTGCCACATGGAATTTAACCAAGGTGTCACTATCTCTCACTGCCTGGCTTCTGATTGGGGTCCTTTCTAATCCCGAGAACTGTTCTCCCTCTTCCTATTTCTACCTCCCTTTTTTGTACCCCTTCTTTCACATTTATGGCATACTGGGATTCCAGAAAACAACAGGACAAGAAATTAACAGTTGAAGGAAGAGGTAGTAGAGAGTTTGGTTTTTTATTAATGGGCATATAGTCCTGCCGTATATCTTGGCAAAATCAAGAATAGCACTAATATTCCAAAAGCTCATGATATCAGATCATCCAATAGCAGAAACAGTACAGTTAATGATTTCACTGCAATCTAGTAAAGACGTCTTGAGAAACCCTGGATATTGGATTGGATGTTATGCGTGTCAATATGCCTTCCAATTGGAATGGGCTGTAGTAAAGCTAAACTACAATCTCTGCATGTTGGCAAACATTGGGTTGAGACAGACCTTTACTCATTCCAGGAGGAGTAAACGGAAAAAGAACAGACCTCAACTACAGCTGGGGTGTTGCTCAACATGTAAAGCTATTTTGGAACACAAGAAATATTACGTAATTCTTAAAATTCAGAGAAATAGCAACCTCTTCAAATGATTAATCACTGGTATCAAAAAATGTTTAGAAAAAGTTAGTGTCCACAATAGCCTATATAAAGATGTGACATGTATAAAACAGAAACAAAATGTTTAAAAAGAGAAAGAGTTGCAAAACAAAGATAAACATGTGAGCTTAAAGTCCGTAGCTGAAGGTGAAGATGATACTGGGTGAGATGAAGAAAGATTACATGGCACTTAGAGATGCAAAGCAAAATTAATATCAGTGGCAGAACAAAATGTTGTATGAAATCAACTATGAGAATAGTACTATGAAAGCAAATTTAATTATTTCATTATGCAGAGGCAAAATTAAAAATTTTTAGTGTGAAAGTGTTTATAGAGTACATGCAATGTAAGATATTAAATTGTAGATATTTATGAAGAATAAACAGAACAGAAGTGATGCTAAAGGAAATCACTGAAGAAAATACTTTGCAACATACAGATTTATAAAGCTCACTAAGTCATGAATGTTTCAAATATAAAGCTAAATAAAAATGTTATGAGCATTCTGACATAAAGTATAAAGACATATGAAGGACTACAAGTCAGGTAAATTTAATGGCAGTAGATAGTAGACAAATGTATATATAAAATATTTAGAGTACATACACATGGCGGGGGGGAGGGAGAGAGAATGATTTTTCTAAGAATTTTAAAGCCTGAACTAGGTTTATGGTCAAGTTATAAGGAAATGTAAACGTATCTTCAGCTAATGTAAAGTCTTAGAAAATGTCACACTACTCTTTATGTCATTGATAATCAACCTCAACTTTGGTTACTTCAACCTCAAACATCTGTTACAGCTCTACAGCTCTACAGCTCCACGGGGCAGTTTCATGGAGCAGGGCTTGGTTTGGCTGCTCTTGGCTAGGCCTATATTGACTCATGCACCTGCAGTCAGCTAATGGGATGCTTGAATGAAAACATAATGGCTGAGATGAGGCAAGTGTGGTGAGGGAGCAACATACATTTCATCACTCAGCAGGGCACCCGGGACTTACTGAGCAGGTAGTTTCAGGGCTGCAGGAATAGATGGTACAAGACCTTCTGTGGCCTAGATATAAAATCACTTCCACCACTTTGATTTGGTGAGAAATCACGAGGCCACAGAAGTAGGGAAATAGACTCTACCTATTGATGAGAAGAGCTGCAAAAACAGAAAACATGGATATGGAGTGAAAGATTGAGAACATTTTGTAATAAATCAGGAAAAAAATACTTGAAGAACTGTTGGGTCAAATTTAGGAAATCACAAATGGAGACATTAATATAAAAATCTGGCAGTGAACTTTGAAATCAGCTAAACACAAAATTAAGAATATGGGTATAAACATGGTTATAAACATGGTTATATATATGTGACTAGATAAAAATATAAAAATCATTCTGAAAAGAGAAAATGAACATTATTAAGGGAATGTTCCAAACAAAAACTAAAGCTATAGACAGAGTCTGCCCAAAAAATGCATACACACTTCAGCAGTTTTCTGTACTAATAAATATCTGGAAGCTAATGGCACTACTTTGAGCACCTCTTGTAATAGTAGAGGCCAAAGATAACTTGTATTAATCTTACGATGTCTCAATAAATTTAGTATTATAATCTGTATATAAGTTTTTCTTTTCCTAATATATACATTTGTGGAGCAGACTCTTATCTCTTAAAATTATTTTGGAAACATAACTATGAATCACTGTGGATAGTTAAAAGGAGAGATATAAAACTCAACTAAAACAGTGGAGTATAAAAGCTAGCAGATCAATTAAATAGTAGGCATCATCTTCTTCCTTAGTTCTATGAGCTTTGACCACTTCAAAAGCCTTTCTAGGGCAAATTTTAATGTGTCTGTGAAAAGTGTCCTGCCTCTATCCTTTCATTTTTTGTACCAGTGATATGCTTGACATGTTCTTGTCCAGGCACATCCTCAACAACAAATATTAAATTCATCAGTATAATAAGAGAATAATGTATGAAGACCAAATTTGCTTTATTGGCAACATAGGATGCTTTAATTTCAAAAAAATGAGCAGTAAGGCATGTTATACTAATAAAGGTAGAAAATGGAACATTTTAAATTTTGGATAAAAACCAATTTCTCAGCCATGGCAGAAGGGTATCACAGAGGAAAAATAGTACATAGGAAGCAGGCAGGAGACAGTAAAGCAGGAAGCAGTAAGCAGCAACCAGATCTGCCTTTATATTTCATCCAGGCTACCTTACCCATTGGAGAGTGCTGCCCATACCCAGAGTGGGATACCCTTAATCCCAGCATCATACCTTTAATCCCAGCATCACACATCCTAGGCCCAGCCACCTCCAAAAACCCCACTGAGGACCACATGGGACTTTGTGAGGACATCTAGCTTTAAGGCATAACATTCCACCCCTAGACCCCCAAAGACTTACATGCATCCCTGTATGCAAAAGGTACTTAGTCCGTCTCTAAGAGTTGTCAAAGTCCTAACAGTTCAGCATTGCTGAAAAGTTCAAGTGTAAAGTGTCTTCTGAGGTTTAAGGCAAAGTCTTAGCTGTGAGCCTCAGTACAAATGAAAAGAAACTTAAACACTTCTGATACAAAATGACACAAGATAGACATTACCATTCCACAAGGTACAAAGAGGTGGGTAGAAAGGAATGGAAACAAAGCAAGACCAAAATCTAGCAGGGCAAACATTAAATCCTGTAGTTCCATGGCTAGCATCCCCAGCAATCTGTGGCAAGTTGTGAACTCCAAAAGGCTTGGATGGCTCCATCCCAGTGGCACTTCTGGTGGTTGTAGCTCCCATGGTTTCTCTCTTTGGCTGGCTTTGCTCACTCCTTGTGGCTTTCCTACAATCCACACTCCTGGCTTTTCCAGCCTTCCGGGGTCTTCACTGCATCTTCAGGTTCACGCTCACAGCTCCACACTCTGCTCTCTCAGGGGCACACTGTGTGACCTCCCAGGCCTTCTTCTGAAATCAGGATCAAAGCCTCCCTGACCCTACAACTCTTGCATCCTGCATGCTCCTAAAACCAGTATCACATGATACCAAGGACTGCTGCCTGCTGGAGCAGTAGTAGGCTTCCTTCTCTCTTAGTAGGGGTTGAGTGCCTGGATTTGTGATCACTATGAACCAAATCCTGAGGAAAAACTTTCCTAGGCTGTCACCATTCTGAAACGTGGTGCTTTGAGGCTTCCTTCTCAAAGCAGTCTTTCACCTTTGCAATTTTGAGGCTGCAAAGGCTGGAGTCCTGCTGTAATAGCCAACCTGACTCCATCTTGAGCCTCACCACCATTTTGTGCTGGACAAAGCACCCAAAAACCCACATCCTGTTTGGCAGAAAACTTGATGCAGCTGCAAGATGGTTTTTTTTTTTGTAGCTCATCCAGTATGTGAAACTTCCTCTGGCCCTCCACTAACTTGACATGGTTCTGCTTCTATAAAATTCCACTTGCTCTCCCCTTGAGCCCTTTGCAACTGAAAGTATGGTTTAAAAGGAGAAACCAAATGCTGCTTGGGGCCAAGAGTTCTTTCTGGGCACTAAGCCCTTCTTGGTCGCTGGCTATAAATAAATGGACTTTAATCTGACTCAGAATATGGCACATTTCTATAGTTTCAACTCACTCAGTTACAACACTGTTGGTTCTTATGATGTCCTTAAGCCATCTTTTTAATTGTCCTATTTCTTCTCAGCAACCAGTTCTCCTTTGCTCCATCTTTGTAGTCTGCAACTTCACCAGAGCTTCCTTTTTGGCCAAACTCACAGCATTTGCTGGCTCTTTGCTGTTGTTCAATATAAATCTTGTTAACAAACCCCAGCAGTAGCCATGCCACCACCTCAACATTAGGCTGCCTTAAAATATTTTCTGCCAGATTAATCAGTCCACTGCCTTTAATCTCAGTCTCAGGAAAATTCTCTGGATAAGAGGATGCAGACAAATTTTCTGCCAAAGCATAGCACATATGGTCTGGAGTCCAACAGCCAATACAGTCCTTCTTCCCAACAGAAACCTCCTGACCCTGGTTCATTTTTATCAACATTCTATTTTTCTGAGCTCTGGCCAGAATCTCTCATCAAATACACTGTAAAGCATCCCAGGGCTGCTTCTCCAGCCAGCATTTCCAAACCTTTCCAAACTCTTCCTACAAGGCAGTTCTAAAGGTTGCTGAAACACATGGTGAGGTAATGTCATAGCAACAGCCCCACTCCAGGTACTAAAATCTGTCTTAGTTACTTTTCTCATTGCTGAGTCAAAATACCCAACACGCGAAGTTAAAGGAGGAAAGGTTTATTTAGCTCACAGTTTGTAGAGGTTTCAGTCCATAGTCAGCTTTCTCCAAGGCAGGGTGCCATGGCAGAGGGGCATAGCAGAATTAGCACATGGCAAGCAGGCAGGAGACAGCAAAGCAGCAAGCAGCAGTAGGCAGCGACCAAGCCTGCTTTTATATTTCATCCAGGCTACCTGCCCTTTGGGTGGTTCCACCCACATCTAGGGTAGCACACCCTTAATCCCAGCATCATACCCTTAATCCCAACATCACACACCCTAGATCCAGCCAACTCCAAAACATCCCGCCTAGGACCACGTGAGTCTTTGGGGGAACATCAAGATTCAAGCCATAGCACCTCCCTTAAATTGTGGGCATTGGGTATTGTGTCTATGTGGGAAAGTGACCAAGACAAACACCTTCCATTGATGAATGCAATACCAAAGGAGAGATACAGAAACAGAAATACTTTGTAGATGAGTGGAAAGATTCTAAACAGTTCCAAATATGGTGTATTTTGTTGAGTAAAAAGCCAACCCCAAGATCCTGTGGATTTCATTGCAATTGAGAACCCAGCAGCTGCAGTGTCTTCCTCATTCATAGGCAGTTTATGTTCATCCATTGGCTGAACTTAATGATTGCACTGTACTCTCTCTGAGTTAGCTAGCTCTGCTCAGTGTTTAAGAAACACAAAATCCAACATACCCAATGGGGAATAGAGGTGCATTTGAAATTGTTCCTCTCAACATGAGTGTGAATGCCTGTAGAAATTCCCTTAGTGACCTCGGGGGTCTTTACATCTAGGCTTTTGGACTTTGTTCTCACACAGTCATTTTAAAGTCATTTTCTTGTGATTAAAAATAATGCAATTATGGTAGAAGCCCAAGCTACTTTTTCCTCCATCAAGTGAAAACTACTATCTTCATGAAATGTATCCTCAACTTGACTATTCCCTTCTCACTTCCCAGGATATGGCTGAACATCCACTGAAGTGACGTAAGGGAACAAATCTTTCAATAGTGATTCCTATAGATCATAGAAATAGATTTCCTGTCTACTTATTTAGCTTTAAATTCTGGAAGAGTTTTCTTTCCTTAACAGAAAACTGCCTAGTTTCTTAGGAATGGACCAGATTTCTGGGGTCTTTGCCAGGTGAATTATTTTTTCATATTCTAGAAATAAAATGTATTTTAAAATAAGGTTTTCGTAACTTTTACTTGTTTGTATAAGTAGTGGAGTTTCTTGGTAACACATATCTATCCTGTACAATTAAAAGAAGGGAAGACGTGAAAGTGTGAAATAAATTATATTTTAAATATAGCACTGCAGGTGATTACATTGTTACAAGAAATTGAGTCAATATCAACAGCTGCTCAGCTCAGCAGCAGGCAGCTCAGCCTGGATGTGGCTGAGTAACTGTTTAGCTGCTCAGTGTTGGGCTATCAGGGCTCCAGACATAAAGAAAACCAGTCATGACAGCTGACCTCGTGAATATCCAGATAAGGACTGGAGGGGAATTGAGCTGACTAGTTTAATCACGCTGGAAAAGTTAAGGTCCATCTCATTGGAAAATACATTTAATCCATTTCTCATTTATTCCTACACATTAAAAGGTGAATCAACAGAAAAGTTGAAACGAGCAACCTCCCCAACTAGGAGCAGATTATGATATATATATATATATCATATATATATATATACAGTATATGCAACTTTGTATGCATTTTTTTGCTTGTCACTATAGCAAAAATATATTTTACTGACTTCTGAGAAACATCCTTTAGTATCAAATATTATTCATTTAGAGTTATGAAACATATTTTTGTTGGATATTTAAATGATTTTAGTTTTTTAATATCAAATAGTCCTGTTACCAATATCATGCAAAAGGTCTTTTCGGTTTTCCTATGACAGATTTCTAAGAGTGGAATGACTAAGTAAAATGATCTTCTCGAGTTATTTTTCAAAATGCTTATATTACAGTACCTGAAAGTGTTCACATTGCCACACCCCAACAATGCCATTCCCTCTTTCTATGAGACTTGAGAAAATAAGTGACCAGTATTACAGTGCGCCACCTCACTGTGGTATGCGTACATGTGGACACGTGTGCAGAGTGTCTTTCTGTCTGCTTATTGTTCTGGGACAGGAAATCTGCAGTGGGAGTGTGGTAGACCCAACTTTTCTGTGACTCGTGTCTGATTTCTATTTTCTTTTTATTCTCTTTCTTTACCACACTTCTTCATAATTTCTTTCTCATTAAGAATGATGGGGTTGTGAGTGGGTTTTTCATTTGATAGTGAGGGACGCATACAGTGATCACTTCTGAGTAGCAATGCAAGTAAAACAGTAACAGTACCCACAGTGTATAACATGTGACAAGTAATAACCACAGTTGCCTAGACTACTTCATATGTGAAAAATAACAGCTCATTGTCCCTCCTCTTGTGGCTGACAAGCCTCTGTGAGTGACATTCCCTCCTTGGGGATCATTTGTCCCCGAAGTCTGGTGAACTCCTATGTATCATTCTGTCTACAGGACACTTCAGGGAAGCCCCGTCTGGTGATTGTTAAGTCCTTGTGTCTTCGTGGTGTGCGCAGCAGTTAGGGTGGAGTTTCACCTTTGGGATTCCCCACTAAGGATAGGTGGAGACCCTCCTGGGTGTGTCTGGTGGCTCTTGGAAGCACGGCCTTGGGGTCCATGTCTGGTTCCTGGCCCCATCCTCTCTGATTCTGTTCCCTAGCTCTGCTTCTCAGCAGCCAGGAACTAAGAGCTTTGCTCTACCCTTCTACCGCGAAGTTTGACCTTGGAGCCAGTTAACTGTGGAACGAATTACCCCAAACTGTGGGCTAAATCAAACCTTTCCTCCTTTAAGTCATGAGTGTCCACTTTGTGTCCAGCAAATGGAAAGACGAAATACAGTGTGCCTGAGTTTCATCCATCAATGTGGACATTTTCAGGTGTCAGAGGTAGAACACCATCCAAATAGAGAATATTGGGTCAAGAGATAGCAAAGTTCCAGAATTATAGCAGGTTTTATGGGAAATTGATGGGACTCCAATGACCCTCTCGGTGCCATTTTTTTCTCTCTGTCTTGGTGCCTGTTTCCTCTGTAGCTCCTTCCCCCAGCATGTGTCCCCACTGTGGGACTCATTCCAGCAGGACATTTCTAATGGTTCAAACCAAATCTCAGGAATTGTGTGACTCACTCAGTTTTGCCTTTCTGGGTCATAAATCCAACCTAGAACCTGTTCCTGAACACAGAGGAGCAAAGGCTGACTGATGAGCCACAAGTTATGTCTTTCACTTGGTCACTGACCCTGAGTAAGGTGGAAGAGGCCTGGACGAGAATCAGGGGCTATTACAAAAGCAGGGTCCTGGCACTCAGGTGTCTTATGACTCTGGCTGTGCTCCTTTTTCAGGCCAGTTCCCTCAGTAGCCACACATGTCACAACCATAGGGACAATGTGCATTCTGTTCTTCAATGCCAAGCTGCAAGCCTTGTTGGCTGAAAGCATCTAATAAATATCTGTTGCATAAACAAATAGGGCCAGTTACTTAATGTCTGTTAATTTAATGTCATTTTTGACAGCTGTGAAATTATCACAGTGGTAGATACTGTGACATTTTAACATTATCTTTACAAATTATTTAAAGATTTAAAAAGCCTTAAAAATGTTTCCTACTCCCTCTATACTATATAAAGAGGCAACTTGACTAGTAACCTGATCTCTGTTGCAGCCTTCTCTCCTTGTGTGTGTGAGCATCTGTGTTCACACAGTTGTACACATGTATGTGTATATGCAAGTGTGTATGGTGAAGTATGCATTGTGTATACAGTGAAGTATGCATGGACTACATGCACGTACAGGCACGTCTATGAATATATGAGTATCTATGCATGCCTATACATTTGTGTGTGCTCACTGATGACAA
The DNA here is from genome assembly GCF_000247695.1 of Heterocephalus glaber. Next base: position 38,979,352 of record NW_004624734.1, on the reverse strand, counting down.
AAATGGAATCATCTCTCCCAGAGTATAGTTTTGGGTGCAGATGAGAGTTCAGACAGTAGCGTTTTTATAAACTTACAATCCCTGTCATATTACTGCTTTTGTTTCTGCTAGGAAAACACAAAGAACTCAGTGGTAACATTGATGTTCATGGTAGAAAACTTGAAAAAGTGGGAAGAAACAAAGAAAATAAATTACTTTTAATCTATCATTCGATCTGCATTTTGATATAGATTCATGCCCTCTTTCCCCTTTCTCTCTAAAGTAGGATGATACTGGATAGACTGTTTTGTTTCTTTTTGTGAATCTGCCTTTACACACACACACACACACACACACACACACTATTCATATATACAAATACTTATGTACATTTATGTATATTGTGAAAATATTTTTAAGTCATTAAATATTTTTCTAGAGTACTATTTTTAGTGATTGTAAAATGTTCACAATTTACTTAACAAATCCCTTATTGTTGGTCATTATTATCTTTCACTTCTTTCACTGTAATCAACTTCACTTTGATAAGAAATGTATAAATTTTTTTGTGCACATATTCGTTAGTTTTGATACCATTATTTCACAAACTAGAATTTAGAGACCTGTGATATCTAATGGTTTCTGATGATTTTTGGCCCCCACTTGAGAATAAATTCCTTTGGATGCATCTCTGAAAGGGAACATTGCTAGCTTAGAGGGGACCCAAAATACTAAAGCTTTTCAAGTTACTCCACATTGCTGCTTTGCTCCCTACAGGATTGCAGACCTATGCGATTCTAGGATTCTGTCATCAGATTTACGTGTGACTTGCTGCAGTACATGCCACTGTACGCTAGATGGCAATATTTCATCGTGTTAAAAGCCCGTTTTGCCAAGGACGCAGAATGGATAACAGTTTTTGCAATTGCAGATCTACTAGAATTTAGAAGACAAACAATGGAAAAGTGATCACATAACTTGTGTTTATAAAGCGTTATTCATTTAAGAATAAGACTCAACAGGCTCCGTGTGGTTTTTGTTCTTGATGACATGCCTCTTAGAAAGGAGCCAATATTACAAGGGTGCAGGGAGGTTGAAGTTTCTGCAGATTGAAAAGATAAATGACCATCCATTATGCTCATGTCTTAACCATTCACTAGCACATTAACTCTCTATTTCCCTGGTAAACTTGGCAGTGGGCTACCCTCAATTTCCCTTCTTATTCCCAACTTTGTCTCTACAGTGGGTTTTCAATCTTCCTGAGCTGTAGACATGAGCATTTTCACTGTTTTGAGGACTGGATTGGTGATGTATCTTGCAACAGTTTCTGGAATAGATGGTTGCTCTCCAGGAAGGCTAAAAGCTTCCTTAATGGGGTTGGAGTGGGAGGTGGGGTAGAAGAAATAGGAGAGGAAGGAGAAGTATAAAGAATTAAGGTGTGCTATTTACACAAACCAACTCCCTGCAATGAATGTAATCATTATGCACTACATACATGTACTAATACAAATTTTTTAAAAAGCAAAGCAAGAGACATCACAGTCTTTGATTTCAACTTACATTACAGAGTTACAGTGATAAAAAGCATGGTACTTGCACAAAAACAGATAAGCAGATCAGTGGAACAGAATAGAGGATGCAGAAACAAACCCAGACACATCAGCCATCTGGTCTTTGACAAAGGGGCCAAAAACACATTCTGGAGAAAAGGCAGCCTCTTTAATAGATGGCACTGGTAAAACTGGTTATTCACGTGCTTAAGAATAAATCTAGACCCATATCTCTCACCCATACTAAAAATAAAAATGGATCAAAGACCTAAATATACAAACACTTAATCTGCTGGAAGATAAAATAGGCAAAACTCATGAAGACATAGATACAGACAAAGACTTTCTGAACAGAACCCCAGTTGTGCAATAAATAACAATCGATGGATGGGATCATATCAAATTAAAAGCTTCTGTACACCAAAGAAAACATCCAACAGAGTGAAGAGAAAACCTACAGAATGGGAAAATATTTGTCAGCTGTTCCTCAGACACAGAACTAATATCTAGAATACACAAAGAACTGAAAAAATTAGATCTCCCAAATAAAAGACCCAATTTAAAAAATGAGCAATTGAAATAGACACTTAGAAGAAGTACAAATGGCCGATAAGTACCTGAAAAAGTGTTCAGCATCTTTGATCATTAGAGAAAGCTAATCAAAACAACTTTGCAATTCCATATTACCCCAGAAAGAATGGCTATTATCATGAACTCAAAAAACAACAAATGCTGGTGAGGTTGTGGGGAAAAAGGAACTCTTCCGCATTGTCAGTGAGAATGTAAACTTAACCTCTATGAAAATCAGTATGAAAATTCCTCAAAAAACTAAAAATAGAAATTCAATTCAACCCAGTTGTACCTCTTCTTGGCATCTTTCCAAAGAGTTAAATATACCATATTTCATATTGCATACCCATATTTATAGCAGCATAACTCACAATAGCTAAATCAACACATAAATGGATAAAGAATATGTGCCATATATACATAATGGAGTACTACTCAGTCATAAAGAAGGCTAAATTTAAGTCATTTGTAGGAAAATGGATCCACTTTGAGACGACAATGCTGAGTGAAATAAATCAGACATGAGAGGTTAAAAATTGTATGGTTTCTCTTTTATGAGAAACATAAAATATAAATAATTTAAAGAGCAAAATAAAAATATAGTCCATAGGAAGCAGGGTGGTAGGTCTTTTGCAAATGGAAAGAGAATGCAGATGATGGAGGGAGAGGGAAGGGATGTGAGAAGGAGAAGTAAAAAAAGGGCTGAGATGTGATATGTGTATATAACTCCCCATGACCAATGTATTAATTATGTATCACAGGCATGCACTAATAGAAAAAGATGGGAAATATGGGGATCATCACTCTCTTGAAATGATCATTCTAAGAAAATTCTACAGTGTTTGTTCAAACTGCAAATCCCTGTGCATTCTTCAAGACTCAGTTCAGCTGGGAGGTTTCATCTTCTGTACAGATTCTTTGAGTCCCTCTATGTCCAGAGCTAGTAGCTTCCTCCTTTGTGATTCCCACCATGACCTTTGTTTTTTTTCTTTTAAAGTGTTTGCATGCTACTATCTTTGGAATACACCAAAAACAAGACACCTATAGTTTCTGCTTTTTCATACTCAGTAGTAAATGGATGTGATTTAATTGCAATAGTTTTGACTAGCATCATGAAGGAAAACTACAGGTTCTTGGAACGCTTGAAGAATATAAAAATTCTTACAGAATTTAAAACAACCTAGTTTTGGAAGCCAAGAAAGTACAAGTTAGCTATGTGATGGGAAAAGAGTGGGAAAGGAAAGAAAAGCAGTGCACAGGTCCCAAGAAGAGGAAGAAGTATATGTGAGGAGCTGAGGGTGGGCCAGAATGGTGGCACCATAGGAGAGTTATCTGAAGCAGGACAGGAAGGATTTTGAATTTATCTAAGACTGTAGGGAAACTCAGTGGAGGTTTAAAATAAAGTTATGCTATAAACTTTGATTTAGAAATGATCACTGTGGCAGATATGTGGGGAGTGATTTGGTGAACGGACGCGGGGAGATTGGTTGGGAAGCTATGCGATCTTCTAGGCGTAAGGCTTTGATGGTGATAAGAATGAAGCAGATGGGTTCAAGAGATGGATAAGAGGTGGAAGAGCCAGGACTTCATAGCAATTATGCGGGGAGTGAGGGAGAAGGAGAAATCAAGGGTAATATTCAAGTATCTGGCTTCAGCAAGAGGCTGACTTTTTTAAAACAGAAGAGAAGCAGGTATGTTAAAAAGTTCATAGAGTCAGCTTTGGACAAGTAGTATTGAAATGCCCAGGAAATATCCAAATAGTATTGTCCAAAACCCAGATCAAGGGCCAGAAGAGAGTTGGGTAGGACAGTGGTCCTCATGGTGAAATCTTTGGACCAGCAGCATCTTCTGGAAACTTATTGGAAATGCAAATTCTTGGACTACATTTCAGACCTAGTGGATTGGAGTCTCTGGGTGTGGAGCCTGCTATGTTTTAACAAGTTCCCCAGGTGATTCTGACTCATGCTAAAGTTTGGAGACTAGGAGAATATCATTACATTTGAAGTTTTATGGAGGAGAATAACTAAGCAGAAGAATCCAAGAATTGGTAAGAGTTGTAGGAGGGACGCCAGGGAAATGTGGAGTCACAGAAAACAAAAGAGAAAGGTCAGTTGTTTGGAAGGATGCTCCGAGGTCAAGCAAAATGAAGACTGAAATCAGTGTATTGACTTCACCATTGATGATTGTCACCAGAGCAACTTTAAGACAACAGTGGGGCAAACAGCCTGATGAGTGTGGGTTAAGAAATACGTGGAAGATGGAGAAATGCAAGAGGCATATTTATCTTTGATAAGCTTACTTAGAACATAGAATGAAAGGTGGGTGGTAGCTGACAGGGAATATGAGGTTGAATTTTTTAAAACTTTTATATATTTTTAGCACACGTGTAGAAAAAAGTACATAAATCACAAGTTCAAGGTTTAGCTCAGATAAATTGGTGACAGAGTAATGGGGAAAGATATTCTTTTCCCACTGAACAGCAGTCTTCTATATAGAGGCATACTGGCCCAGTCCTGCTCTCCATGGGAGGTTGGAGAGCAAACACGGGTGTATTTGGTGGCTCTCCTGATGGTGATCCACCCAGCACCTGGTAATGTTGGCTGGTGTCCTTCAGAGCCCTTCACCTGCCAGGAATCTACCTTTCCTCTTGAGTTTCAGGGATAAATCTAAATTACTTTAATTGTGGTACTGTCTGTCATTCTTCTTGCCAAAGATTGGTTCAGTACGCAGACCCAAACCAACAAGAGCAATTTTCACTGACCAGGAGTGGGGTACGTAAACCAACTACGCTGACCCGAGTAGAATGACGGAAAAGGCTTTTCTTCTATAGTTCATGTGAATACTGTTCACTCCGTTCTACTGAATGAGAACAAAATAAGCAGTGTGTTTTCCACCATGGCCAACTGGTGGGAGGAGTATGTGAGGAGGCTCTGAGGCTGTGCTCCAGAAAACACAGGTACATAGAAATGAGGCTGGCAGAGCAAGGCAGATATGGGAAAGCAAACCAAAGGAGAAACCCACCAGGCCCGAATCCAGTATCTGGAGGGTTTAGAAGGGAAAGCTGGCTTATCCCTTGACTGGTGAGGGTAGGCCACAGGGCTGGGTTCCCAACTTTCTCATCCTCTCCTCAGCAAACAAGATATTTACAGGTCAAGGCACCAGAGAAACTGAAAGCTGGTGAGCAGGTATGAGCACTCCCCGGCAGCCCCTTAGGAAAGTTGAAAACAAATGCAGGATACTGATTAAGGACCTAAATTTGAGTGCTGAGAAAGCTGTAGCTTGGAAGGTTTCAGGGTGGGGAGTGGCAGCAAAAGGTCAGACCCTGGGGAGAAAAATAATTGGAGCAGCCTCAAAACAGGTTCCTGTTCATTCTTCCCCTAAACACTGAAAACTAAACACTGCCGAGTGCTGCGCCTGCAGGCACCTGACTCACTACCTACAGCCAAGTGTTAGGTGTTCACACGGGAAACCCCACCACCCCCAGGGGGGCTGTAGAGAACAGCAGACCCTAAGACACCACTAAGTTTGTGGACTGGAGAGTGATGATTTGTGGAGAGAGAAGAGGGAACTACAACAGGTGGAGAGCCAGAGAGTGTGGGCTTAGCCAGAAGGTGCTCCACCCCAGGGCCTCATCAGGAGCCTTGTGGAGGAGTACACAGAAGGGAGAGCTCAGGAGAGCTGGTGTGACAATCATCAGAAGACTTGGCTGTGAGCCAACCGCACTGCACCCTCCCCCCGTTGACTTAATGGACAGAGTCTGCTCATAAGACAGAGGCAAAGGCCTCCAGTTAGCCATGCCAACAGAGCAGAAACTAGAACCTTGTCAATGCGGCTGCACCAGGAAGGTGGGCTCAACAGTCCAGCTGGATCCCTAAGCCTCCTCATTTACAGACAGGCCATTGAACAAATCATAGTGGAGTAGGAGGGGGGACAACTCACAGATTTCAGGAGCAAGCTGTGGACTCAGAAGGATGAGGAGAAGAAACACCTTGGGTCACAATGATGCTTCATGGAAGGGAGAGGTGCAGGAAAGAGCCAGAACCAGAAACCCATCCAGTCACCCACTGCAGGTCAAAGCTGCCCCACTTGTAAATGTAGGGGGAAGAGCTCACTTGTTGAATGCAGATTGCAGTGTAAACAGGACTGTACGGATGCTTTAATTTTGCATTCTAACAACTGTGTGGTTTTTTTCTGGCTCTCTCTCTCCTTTATCTTCCTTCTTTTCCTTTCCTCCTTTCATCTAGCATATACTGTATATGGGAAGTGCTTGTATATGTGAAAAAGAAAATAAGAATTTGTTGGGAGCAATGCTACATAATTTTAGGAAAAAATCATTTGAGTAGGCCTAGTTCTCCTGCCTACAGCCCAGCTAGGACATTCCAGACATAATTGCATTTTGGCCTGGGTCACAACTGAGACCTCAGTGATCCCCAGATGCTGTAATCTCCAGGACAAGACCACACCTGTGGGGGACGCCAGGGAGGAACCAAATCTTCATCTGCATAGTTCCTCATTGTTCTTAGATTTCCACCGCCCCCCAGCCTTTTGTTACACCTTGTTTATCCCAATGTGAAGTACTGAACTCTGCATTTCACTTGTTACATCTGTTTCCCCATGTACTGAATAAAAGGTGCAGTAAACTGGGGGCTTTTGTCTTTGCTGCCCAGAGCAGCACTGATCAGACCCAAAGCTCAGCTTCTTCTCACTCTCATTTGTCTACCTTTCCTGTAATTCGCCGTGTGCTGCCGTGGCTCGCAGGAGACTAGGACTTACTACAGAGGTTCTGGTAATGTCCCCTTCCCCTGTTCCCTACAAGAATTAACCAGTGCTTTAATCTAAATAGTACCTTTCATGGGAAAATCAGGGTAACTGTCACTGGAATCACATCTAGAAGATTCAAACACAAGCTATCAACATAGTAACAGGTTCCAACCTTCTGACAGCTTCCATCAATATCCAATTATACTTCTCTCCCTGCTGCATCCCTTCTCCTGCTCCCTCAAATATCCTCTTAAACTTCTCCAGCAGCGCTCCACTTTAGTTATAAAAATGATATAAATGGAGTTTAATCTCTTCTCTTTCACTTGCTGTTTTTTTCCTCCTCTTCTTTCTGATCTACCCCCTTTCCCTTTCTCTTCCTTTTTCTTAATCCCACCCATGCCATCCTAGCCTACCTGTCAATATTAGTGTCAGGTAAAAGGGCCAAAGACCAAGACCAGACCAGGCCACAACAAGCCTTTATTAGGGGAATAGATCTGCCGGGCTGTCTCTGAACAAAGGAGAGACAAAAAGCAATATGGCTGGGGCAGGGAGAGTCTTTTATAGAGACTGGGGTGGGGCTTGTAGGGGCTGAGGTGGGGTTGAGTGAGGTAGTGATTAGGGAGTGGAGGAGCCGGTGATGTCACTAGGTGGTAGGGGGTGAGCGAGTATTAGGTTACTGTCTAGGTTGGAACAGGGGCATGCTGGGAAGAAGGGTTTGTTCTTTGGTGGGAGCAACCATCTTGGCATGATGTCACACAGGGGAGGGGGCAAGGCACCATAGGAAGAGGGCAGCTACTATACTTAATAGCTGCTGAGGTGGTGGGAGACCTATCAATTAGTATATTACATTCCTTACAGGTCATTGAAAATAGAATGAAATTGTTAAAGCAAGTTTTAATGTATGTGCTTGACATACAGTTGGATCTTTCAATGCTGATATTACTTGCAGGGATTCTATCCTTGGAACACAGCAACTGGGTCTGATCCTATTGAGTAGACTGAGTAGGTATAAAAATATCAAAGCACAACCAAAGCCAATTTCACATCACTGGGAAGCAGCCACTAACTAAAATGATTTCTGTAAGTTCTTTCCATTTTAATTGATCCTCAGCTCTTAACACACACACACACACACACACACACACACACACGCACACACAATAAAACATGAGAAAACAAGGCAACAAAATGCCTCCAAAAAAATCTCAACTCCTCCAAATCTGATGCAGTAGAAACTGATGGTGAGGAAATAAAGCAAATGACTGAAATGTATAAAGGGATAAAAGAAAAGACAAATGAGATGTTCAGTGAGCTCAAAGATGATGTAACTAAACAGACAATGGACTTAACTGATAAAATGATCAGTGAACTTTCAGAAGGCTAGGTGAACTAGCTATGATGATACAATATATGAACACCCAGTTCTGTAAAGAATTGGAGTCCATGAAAAAATGTCAAACAGAAATCCAAAAGATAAAAATTCTATCGAAAGTATAGGTAGCAGAATTGACCAGTGTGAAGAGAATCAATGCAGGAGACCATATACTTAGAGATACCTTAAAAATAATGAGAAATTATGGAAAATGGAGCCAATAGCTGCTAGGTGCCTCAAAGACAACTAGCCTAAGAATAATAGGAGTTTAAGAAAAATTAGAAGACAGCACAAAAGATATAAAAATATCTATAGATATCATAACAGAAAAATTTCCAAGCATAGGGGAAGAATTTAACATACAAGTAAGCAAGGCATAGAACACCCAAAATAGCCAATCAAAAAAGAACCTCCTCATGATACATCACAGTTTAAAAACCTAGAAGTTATACACAAGGACAGAATTTTAAAAGCTGCTAGAGAAAACAACATATAACTTATAAAGGTAAACTTGTTAGAATTATAGCAGATTTCTCAACACAAACCTTAAAGGCCAGGACAGCTGGAGCAAAGCTTTTCAATGCTCAACCAAGATTAATACACCCTGCAAAACTATCTTTCAAGACTGACAGAAATACAAGGACTTTCCATGACAAAGAGCACTTTAAGAAATTCATGCCTACCAAACCAGCACTACAAAAAAAATACTCAAGGATATCCTTGACAGAGAAAATGAAGCCACAGCACCAAAGATTATAAGGGAATGAATACATTGAACAGGGTAAGCAGATAAGCAAACAGGAAAAATAATGGAATCAGCAAAAAAAAAAAACAATGCAAGGACAAGAATCACTCAGTAACTTTCAGTAATACCGCTCAATGTAAATGGTCTCAACTCCCCAAACAAAAGACACAGACTGGCAGCTTGGATTAGAAAACAAAAGTCAACTCTGTATTGAATACAAGTGAAGTACCCTAGTTAGCAAAACAGACTCCATATTGTTGCTTGACCCACCTGCCTGCCCTTTAGATGAACTCAGAAGGAGAAAGCTTAAAAACCTCCTCCCCTTAGAAAGTCTCTTTAGAAACAACCATTAACCAACTATTGTTTTACAAATGTGCTAAGGGCAGGCCATTCTGCTTCTGTACCTTTCACTTGCTTTGCTAGTTCTATCCCATAGGGGGGCCTAGAAATTTTTGGTCTCAAAGGTGTATAAAACATGTTTGTCTCCCCCCAGTCGGGGCTGGAGTCCGATGCTTGGCTCCAGTCTTGGCCTGTAATAAACTCCTGTGTGGATTTAATATCGGTCTCTGGTTGGTTCTTTCTCACTGGGTCTAACAACAAGAGACATAACTAATCCATAGATGAGCTCATAGACTAAAAATTTAAAAATGGAAAATTATATCCCACAAACAGGCAGCTAAAACCAGCATGAGTACTTATTGTATTTTCAGACAAAGTGGACCTCAAGCCCACACTGATCAGAAAAGACAAAGAAGGTAAAGGGATGATTCAACAGTCAGAGATAGCAACTGTAAATATATATGCACTGAATCCTACCATGTGCAGTTTCATAAAACAAATACTACTGGTAATAAAAGATCAGATGAACTTCAATACAATCATAATGGGGGACTTTAACATCCTATTATTTACAAATACACAGACCAAGTAGACAAAAAATCAACAAGGATATATCAGAGTTGAACCACACCATGTAACTGATATCTACAAAGTGTGTCACCCAGTAACAGAATACACAATTTTTTCAGCACCACATGGAACTTTTTCCAAAACAGACATACTAAGCCACAAGGCATGTTTAAATAAATAAAAAAGAAGCAAAATATTCCTTTTATTTTTTGGTTTTTTTGAGACAAGTTCTCACTTTGTAGTTCAGGCTGGTCCTGAACTCACTATGTAGCCTAGGCTGGCCTTGAACTTGCAGCAATCCTCCTGCCTCAACCTCCTGAGTGCTTGGATTACAGGCGTGAGCCACCATGCCTAGGCAAGCAAAATAATCTTATGCATATTTTTTCCTTAAATTCTTTTATTGGTACATTTTAGGTATACAATACATTTACATTTATCATTAGGTGCTCATACCTGTACATGATGTATCTTGGTTTTTATTTTTTTCCCCATTACCTGTGCGCCCTTCACCCCCTCCACCCTTCCCTATTTACATAGACACCATTTCCATTGTTTTTCTTTTCTCGTAATTTCCCTTCTTTCCTTTTCCCTTCCCTTCCCACTTCCCCTTCTCCTTTGGACCTTTTCCTATTTCAAAGTATCAATTATTTGTTATTAATCCTTTTAATCTTTATTTACACTTTCAGTTTCTCACACTAGAGAAACTATTCGGTATTTGCACATGTGTGCCCTATTTATTTCACTTAAGAGTATGGCCTCAATATGCATCCATTTAGCTATAAATGACTCTAGTTTCTTGTTCTTTATGGCTGAGTATTACTTCATTTTATAAAACAAAACCCCACATCTTCTTTATCCAGTTTCCAGTTGATGGGAACTTGGGCTGTTTCCAAGCTTTAGCTATTATTACAAACTGGGCCGCTATAAACATGGGTGAGCATATATCGCTGTGGTATGATTCTTTTAATTCTTTTTGGAAGATATTCAGCAGGGGATTGAATAGCTGGGTCAACTGGGACCTCTAGCCCTAGTTCTTTGAGGTATCTCCACACTGATTTCCATAGTGGTTGCACCAGTCTGCACTCCCACCAACAATGGAGAAGGGTTCCTTTCTCCCCACACCCTGGCCAGCATTTGTTATTGGTTGATATCTTGATAGCTGCCATTCTTTCTGGGGAGAGGTGGCATCTCAGTGTTGTTTTCATCTGCATCTCTCAAATGACCAGTGATGTTGAACATGTTTTTCATGTATTTATTTGCTGCTTTTACTTCTTTGTCTGAGAAATGTCTGTTCATTTCAGATGTCCATGTTTGAATTGGATCTTTGAATTTAGGGGTTTCTGATTTTTTTCAGTTCTTTACATATTCTACTTATGCATATTATTAGATAATAGTGCAATAAAACTAGGAATCAGTGGCAAAAGAAACCACAGAAATTATGCAAGCAGATGGAAAATAAACAATGCACTTTTGGATAATCAATGGGCCACAGAAGAAATCAAGGAAGAAATTAAAACATTTGAGAAATCAAATGATAATGGATCTACAACATACCAGAAGCAATGGTACACAATGAAGTTCATAGCTGTGAATGCCCACATTAGAAAAACAGAATGATCTCAAGTAAAGAACATAATGATGTACCTCAGAGTCCTAGAAAAACAAGAACAATGCAAATTTCAAACTAGTGCAAGGGAGGAAATGTTAATGATCATAATGGAAATTATTGAAACTGAGACTAAAAAAACAATACAAAGAATCAATGATTTGAAGAGTTCTTCAAAAAGATAAACCAAATAGAAAACTAGTAGCCACAGTTACCCACAGAAAGGAAAGACCCATATCAATGCAATTACACATGGAAAAGGCAAATCATAATGGACACAGCTGAAATCCAGAGGATTATAAGTATTTCAAAAGCCTGTATTTCAATAAATTAGAAAATCGAGAATAGGTAGATTCCTAGATACATATGAATTATCTAGACTTAATCCAACCATAAGGATCTCATGTTTTTTCACTGATACTTCATAACAAATAAACTTTTTGCAGTCTGTATTTATCAAGGAACAAGAACAAAAATTGGATAGCATATGGAGTAGTGCCATTCAGGAGAGTTTAATAGGAGATGCTTTATAAAGAAAGATGTGGGCAGGGTTAAGGGAAACCAGGTAGATGAAGCCCCCAGAGTTAGTGGTAGATGACATTCATTTCTTTTAGAGGCAAAGTGCAGCACTGGGGTGAAGAGGTATTTATGTGTGGGGACAATTAGGGGAACCTGGAGAGAACTGCAGCTCTGGACATGGGAGAGGATCACCCTTTGGAGATGAATTCTTCAGTAGAGGAGTGCAGCCATGGCCCAACCTGTGGCCAGTAAGGGAACCCTGGGCACTAGAAGCCAGTAAACAACTAGACTTGGATGATGTTGTCCACAGGGCAAGGTGAAGTGTGGAGATATCCAGGGTAGTAAATGGAAGATCCCAGAACAAAGAACCTCTCACTTCCTGTTGCTTCCCCAGATTTTCTCAGCATTGCTGATTGCTAACCTAGAAAATAGACTCTGAAAGATTAGCTGGCAGGATATTTAATATGAAGTGACTTAACATTCATGAAAGGAAGAAAAAGAAGTAGGATTGGGCAGAGTGAGAAGATGAGATGAGATATAACACTGTCCTGAAAAAGGCCTCAGGCAATCTCACTGGAGCTCTGGGCCTGGGGTGGTGGCAATAGTCAGCTTTCTCTGCCACTGGGAAAAATGCCTGACACCTGCAACTTCAAAGGGGAGATGTTTGTTTTGGCTCATGATTATTGAGGTTTCAATTCAAAGTGTGTGTGTGGGGAGGCACAAGGCAAAAACATCATAGTGGATGCAAATGGAAGAAGAAACTTCCACAACCCATGGCATCTGGAAATCAGAGAGCAGGGGAAGAGCCAGGAAGAAAACGTCAGGGACTAAATCTAGACCCAGAGGTCATGGTGCACCCAGACACACCCAGAAGTGTACTTTGCTAATCTAGAGATCTCTCAAGCCACTCAAGTTGACCAATCAAGATTAATCATCATGGAAGGCTCCTAGAACTTCCCAGAGTTGGGGTTTGGGCATTTTCTATTCCTGTGTTGTTAGTTATTAGATATAGACTCTTTGAGTACTCAGACTCTGTCAATGGTCTCTAAGGTGTTTCCTAGGCATTTCCTAGACAATTGTCTAGGTCTCTTTAGGAAGAAGCTAGGGCTTTTCTTCCTGGAATACTTGCCGTGGTGTTGCTGGGCTCATTCAGCTGGAAACCCAACTTCTCCCTCCGTAAGTTGGTTCTGACTCTGAAATGTGGCTCAGATCTAGAATGACTTTAAGTTGGGAGGACAGCCATCAGACTCCTGATTAACCATCTTGGATATCTTGATAGTATAGCTGAGCACGCTTGTTGACTGTCATATAGTTCATGTCTACTGAAGCGTTTTCTATGAACCATCTTCTTAGGTCAGGCCTCCTTTTGCCACCATTTTTTGGTCACTTATTATAATACTTCAATCCCCCAGCTTCTCCTGGTCAACTGATGATGAGTGGCATGAATTATGTCAAGGATCTAGCATGCCCACTGCTATTAATCTATTTCTGCACCTTTCACCCTGTGCTCTGGCTATGGGGAAAGGCCATTACCAAACTTATTAATGTTTCTGTTGCCTTGTCCATTAGACATTTTTTGTTGCCTGGTAAATAGCGTCCTCTGACTCTTCTGACACACAAAGTAATATGGTGGATCTTCTGACCTTAGGTTAAAATATATCCACTTTGATATACCTCACCCCCAAGTCTTTGAATTTCTTCTTCCATTGCCTGACAGTAGTTCTGGTATTTTTATCTCACTTAATGTGGACCATCACCTTTTTCATGCCTCTAATGAACATCTTAGCCCATGTTTGTGCCATTTCCAAGGAGTGTTCAGTGCTGTCCAAATGACTTTTATTCAAATTTGTTTTATCTACTTTAGTCCAGGACACTTAGAATCTAGTCCTATTCATATCTTTCAGGCTACTGCTGCCCAGTGTAGTTATTTTAAAGTCTCTCTCCTTCTGGTATGTTTCCACCTGAGTTACATTATGACTTAACCATAAGTGGGGACAGATCCTGGAGAGGGGTTTTTATTTGCACAGGTGAGATCTCTTCATCATCTTTAAGCAATAAAAGAGTGCCCAACCTTACCTGGGAGAGTCGAGATACTTCTGCAGGCATAGAGTTTCAGCAGTAATGTGACTGAAAGTGTTGGTATCCACTAACCTAGATTTTCCTGCCCCATAGGTCCTATAATTTTCTAATCAGCGTCCTAATTGTGATATAGAGGATTTGTCTTGGGAGTCTAATCTTTTATGAAACTTGACTCTTCCTACATGGGACTCACAGCTTTCTTTGGTGTCCTGCTGAGGATATAAGAACTTCTTTATTCGCTACCTAGGAAATACTCTGATTGTTATATTTAGGTTTCAATTGTCAATTTATTCATCTCAGCTTTTTGTGACCTTTTGTCTAGTACATCAACAAATGGCCATAGTCACTCAATTCGACTGTCCTCATGGATGCTGTTTTCCCCAAATATCGCATTCCCTTCCACTGAATCATTTCTTTCCACTGAGAAAGCTGCATCAGTTGCTTGGTTATCATGTTCCAGGGCTATGCATGGTGTCCCAGCCATCAGAGACAGGATCCTCATTGCCTTCAGGAGGGCAGGGGAACCAGTTGGAAATTTTCATGTTATTGTTTTGTTTTCTCCTCACATTATGTGCCGTGGATAGGGTTCTTGGGAACCTAGTTGTTAAGACAGAAAAAAACATGCAGGAGGCTTATTAAAGAATGCTTTTTATTTTTTGAGCGGGATAATGCTTTTGCAATTAAAAGAGCATCAGACTAAAAAAGGAAGCTGAAGAGAAAGTTGCCAAGCAATAAAGAACCAAAAAAAAAAAGGTCTCTACTGAGTTCACAGAGAGCTCTGAAGCGCACATGTCCATTGCTCTAAGTTGTAGTGGGAAATTGGATCTGCATAGACCTGTGCTGATCAGTCTTGGGGATAAGCTGTCCTGGAAGGTGGTCTGACTTGCAGTAATGCAGTTTTCTTTAGCTAATTCAAATCTCCAAATAGATTTGACAGCTGTCCTCCCAGTAGCTAAGGAAATATGTCCCTGTGTCTGGGTGGCCCAGTAGAGCAGCCTTCATGTCCAGTAGATCTACATCTTTTGGTGAAAAAGCTCAAACTAGAATGAAAAAGAATGACCTGGGAATATGAGCGACAAAAGGGCAGCAGTTTTTGTCTATCTTGTACATGGATGTATTTCTAGCCTCTGGAATAGAGCCTACCACCACATAGTATGGGCTCCAGAAATTTATTAAGCAAAGGGCTGTCACTCTCAGATTCATAGATTCTAGCATAGTATAAAGTATGTGTTCCCACCCCTTTAGTCAGAACTATTTCTCCTAAACAAGATGTTTCTATTGCCATAGTATAGCCAGAAAATTGAATTTAGCTGATATCAATGTTGGTGAGTTAATATTTTCCAACAGATGTTAAGGTGGAAAAAAATCTGATAGCCCACCTGCCCACTTGCCCATTTTCTGAGACTTACTTGAATGACTGAGTCATGGTTTTATGCCTGATTCTCATATTTTTTTCTTAAAGACTATTTGGCAACGTAAAATTCATTTGTATGCATGTGACTGAGTTTCTTTTTTTTTTTTTTTTGTACCGGGGATCGAACTTGGGTCCTTGCGCTTGCGCAGCAGGCAGCGAAACCACTGAGCTAAATCCCTGGCCCCTATGTGGTAAGTTTTGCTTCACAGAGCTACTAATGGACTACAGTGGAAAAATCTAACTTTATTTGGCCTTAAAATATCTGACCTCTTCAGATTTGGGGGGGTGGCAATAATAACATTCATATTACATAACAAGAGGACAAAATTTACAGTCTGACATAGGATATCTTTCATTGTTCTGTGTCAAAAAATAAGAGATTGTAATAAAAAGTAAAACCTCCTTAGGAAGCAACATTTAAAAAACCTTTCACAAATATCTGTCATTTGACAGAAATCATACCTACTTCTTCCACTATTTTATTTATGCAATTGAAGAGATGTTGTAGATAGAGATATTAACATATATGTGAATACAAATCATATAAAATATATAATTTATGATCTGAGTTATGACACTTTGCATAATTTTTACATTTAAGTTCTTTGGAAAATAACTGGGCAATTTCATTTTATCATATTGTTCACTTATACTTTTGTTTTGTAGCATTAAATGTATTAATGTATAGCAAATTTACAAATATCACAGTATAATTCTGTAATATACCTTCAGATAACTGTTTTAATAAAAAATAATATTTGATATTAAGTGCTTGTATTGTTCCTGGCATCATGCCAAATAACTCAGTCCTACAGAATGCTCACAGGCAACCTGACTCCAAAGCCCTTATCCCTGACCTGGGCCCATGTTCCCTTCCAGTAGCACATGTGATAGTCTTGGGGACTAGTGTCCCTCACTGTATCAGCTCATAGTCATGAAAAGAGCCTTCCCAGACCAATGCTTTTACTTTTTGTTACATTAGGCAAGTTAATTTGGATCATTTCATGAAATGGATTGTTGCCTACCAAGATTCACTCAAAGGAGAAATAGGACAATGTTGGGAGTACTCACAGAATTTGTAGTTCCCTGACTGGCTCTGTTATCCTATGCTTTTAGCCCATGGCGTTCCTTCTGTTCTAATGTGGCCAATGTTGTCCTGCCATTGCTGACCTGACAAAATCTCCTCACACATCATGTTTCAGTTTTAGTTCAAACACTCTTTCTTATCTCTGAGATACCTTATCTTCCCAAGTCAAAAGAGATGTTTTAGTTACTTTTCTTATTGCTAAGACAAAATACCCAACACCCAAAGTTAAAGGAGGAAGGGTTTATGTAGCTCACAGTTCCTAGAAGTTTCAGTTCATAGTTGGCTGGCTCCATGGCAGATTGCATTGCAGAGGAGAAATAGTTTATGGCAAACAGAAGGCAGCAAAGTAGTGAAGAAACAAAGCATCAAGCAGCAAGTGACAAATGACCAGCAACAACACCAGCCCACTCTCTATTATATTTTATCCAGGCTATGGGCAGGTAGCACTTACACCTTAATCCTAGCATCACATCCTTGATCCTAGCCTCACACACCTTAGATACAGACACCTCCAAAAAGACGCAGTTATGACTTCATGAGGCTTTGAAGGACATTTAGATACATGCCATAATAGGCAATTGCTTATGTTCATAATTCTTGTGTTCTCTCTCTCTCTCTTTCTCTCTCTCTCTCTCTCTCTCTCTCTCTCTCTATATATATATATA
>NW_004624734.1:38927063-38956889 GCF_000247695.1 Heterocephalus glaber | reverse complement strand
TTTTGCAGGATACAACAGTCTAGGTTGGAAGTTATTTTCTTTTAGGGCTTGAAATACTTCACTCCAGGCTCTCCTTGATTTGAGAGTTTGTGTTTGGAAGTCTTCCATGGTTCTGATGGGCTTTCCTTTGTAGGTGATTTGTTTCTTTTTTCCAACTGCCTGTAGGATTTTGTTCTTCTGTTGGGTTTCTCGGATCTTGACTATTATATGTCTAGGTGTAGATATTTTTTGATCATGGCTAGTTGAAGTTCTATATGCCTTACTTATCTGTATGTCCAATTCTCCACCTCTGTCTGGGAAGTTTTCTACCATTACTTCTGTGAAGAGTTATTTTAATGTCAATTGTAATTTCTCCTGTTTTTTTTGTGGACTCCTATCAGTCTTATGTTGTTCTTCTTTCCATCATCTAGTAGCTGCTGAATTGATTTCTCATGGTCCCTCACTATTTTTAAGAAATCTCTGTTTTCATGGTCCTTAACCGCAATCCTGTCTTCTATACCTGATATTCTGTCTTCAGATTCCCATAATCTGGTGTGCATGCTTTCAATGGAGTTTTTAATCTCCTGAATATCTGTTGGAATCTGCTTCATGGATTCCATTTCTTTCTTATGTTGGGTGATCATGGTTTCCATTTCTTTCTTATGCTGGGCATTCATGGTTTACAGCATGTTTCTGAGCTCACCTAATTTTTTTTATGTTTCTATTCTAGAGCCTCTAATCATGTCTTTCGCTCTGCTCACCATCTCTGTAGTTATCTGGGAGATTATTTCTGCTTTGAATATTTCTAGAGCCTCATTCATCTGTTTTGTTACTTCCTGTGCTATCAGTTCAAGGTGTCCAGGTGGTTGATTATCAGACATTTCCACCACGTATCCCCTAGAATTTGCCTTATGTGGAGTGGAAGACTGAGTTTGTGACTTTTTAAATGTCTTCTCATTTTTGTTTTTGGTACTGTCCTTGGTTTATTTCCTGGGTTGATACTTTGAAGTTGCTTATTGCAAGTGTCTTTATTGATGTATTTAGAACCCTTATGGAATGATTGCTTCTCAGAGATGTCTTCCAGATATAGCTGGTCTTTAGGTTTTTAGTCTCTAGTGGCTCTGAGGCTATCTCATTTTCATTATACCAGGAAGGACAACTGATTAGATCAATCACAACACCTGAGCCCAAGTGATACAGTCAGCAACACGATAGCATCAAGCACCTCTTAGAAAATGACAGTTTGTAGTAGTTATTAATCTATCACCTTTAACTGTGTGAATTAAATCAAAATCAAGGACCAACCCAACATATGTTTATAGTGAATAAACTCTCCAATATAGCTACTTTACCCTTCAGAATGGGGAGTTAGAATATGTTGGGGAGGGAGGGATACATAGGTAGGAGGATAGGGGAAGGTTAGTAGTGAGGCCACAGGACATAGGTGACTGAAGGAAATAGAAGAAAAGGAAAATAAAGAAGAAATACAAATTAGGGGCAGAATAGGAACACAAAGGGCAATGAAGAATAGTATAGGACATCAAGGTAGTGGATGAGAGAGAGAAAGAAAAGAGAAAAGAAAGAAAAAAGAGAAAAATAAAAATTTGAAAAGAATAGAAAAAGAAGAAAAAAATTAAAAATAAGAGCAAAAAAATAGTGGTAATTTTGAAAATAACAAATAAAAGATAAAAATGAAGGGCCTCCTTCAGGGTATGTCTCTGCTGTCACAATAGACAACGTGGGCAGCAGTGTGCAGTTATAAGTCAATGAGTCTCAGTAAGCCAGTCACAGACCTGTGAGATTCAGGCAGATTTCTGGCTGCAAGTCCCAAGTTGAGCTCCCTGTCCTCCTGCAGGGTTGAACTCTGCAAAGTTCTATTGCAGGTTCCTGCTGCCTTTCCCCTGAAGATAGTCCAGGTTCCGATGGGAGGTGATGATCCCTCCAACTTACCAAGTATGGTGGTCTGGTGTGCCTTTATTGCAGAGATTCTCTTCACTTTTGCAGTGGGCTTCAGTTTTCCTAAGAGAGCCTTAAATAGACCCTCCCTCTGTTGTTCACTTCTGCAGCTCAGGACAATGGCTTTTATGTCCTCCTGTGGCTCTGTAGTGTGGGACCAGGTAGCTGCACAGCCAAGAGGAAGGGGGGGAGGCTGTTATGCTGGGTGGCTGGTGGGCATGTCCAGGGGGTCCTTACCCTCTCCTGGTCGCAAGTGGGTGTGGTCAGCTAGATTGAGCAGGGCTCTAGTCAGCCCAGGACCACTCTGCCCATGCTGGTACCCACCTTTCATTTCAGTACAAGCACTCCTTCCTCTCTCTGAGACTCCTTCTCACTTTCTCAGGCAATTGCTTATGTTCTTAATTCTTGTTTTCTGTTTCTATGTATATATTATAGTATGTGCATGATTGTATAGCATTTTCTTTCTGAAATGGAATTATTTGAAGAGATGAGATACTTAAGGGTGGAATTTGGTCTTTTGCTCTTTAACTTCCCAGTACTTTGCACAATAGCTTGTACAGTTGTTGGTTGAATGAATCGATGTGTGAATAGATAGAATCTTCCGTTGGAGGAATGTTCCAACTGAAAGGGACATTTAGGTAAAAATAGCCATGTTAAGGGATAAAAGTTCATGTTGGTTAGTTAACAGTGCACACAGAGTGAATGTATCATGAATACAGTATGCATACTTCTCTCATTGTTTCAGGGACAACTCTTTCTTCTGCTTACCAGCCTTTTGACACTCTGAATGAGAAGTCCCTTTTCTCTAGTAGTTCATGTGAAGCCAGTACAAGATACCAAACAGCTGGTTTGATGCTGTTATTCATGACCTTCCAGCTGGTTCATGAGTTACTGTCACTATAAATACCTGTCTCAATATAGAATTTTTCATTTACTGCCAATTGTTGAAGACAGAGCAGAAAATGTCTTACTTTTAGTACAGCCTTCAAATATCTTTAATACATTCTTCTTCTTAGGTTCTATCAATTAATGTGGCTTAGGTTTAATAGCCACATTTGCCTTCTCTTCCTTCTGCCTATAAACACATAGTCACCAGGAGAAGGAGCAACTTACACTGACCTTCAGGCCCTTGAATTATGTGTGGATCCCCCCTGAGCAAAAAAGAAAAAAACAAACTGGTACAAACCCCTTCTTCAATTTTTCATGTGATCACATTACCTCTGCCATATAAATTTCTGTATAAATAAAAGTCAGTAAATGAGAGATGAGAAAGAACAGGACAATGAAAAATCTTTCTGAAAAGTGAGGTCATCTAGAATAGGAAACTTTAATGGACTTAACATGGTCATATTCTCCTCACAATTAATGTGGGGTCAGAGTTGGAATCCTAAAAGGAAATGAAGACATAGTGGCTGGCTAATCAACGAAATGCAGAGAAAAGTGAACAATCTTCTTTTGCTTCCATGTAAATATTAGTCTGTCGCATCTTTCCTCTGTGTTCTCTGAAAGGGATAAGGATAATTCTCAGAGATTCTCCTGAGTGTCCCTTTGCTTTAATGGGCAAGAACCTCACTGTGACATGTAACATCTAAGCTCTGATATTTAGGGGTTGAAGGGCAGTTTCTAATGTGATGTGTAGGACATTTATTCAGGTGATTAGACTCTAGTTAAGCCAGGAAATAAATGCTGGTCTGGTACTTCCTCAGTTCTGTCACAAGTCAAGAGTATTCACCAAGTTTGCTTGAGAAATTCATTAGTGGGCATTTTCAACCCCACATTACTAATTGGAAATTCCTGCTCAGTTGAAATTGAAACTGAATCCTTCCTTTTCTAGCAGTATTTTAAATGAACATGAAGTAGGGTGACCTGGCTTATCAATGTCATACTAGTTCTTCTTGATGATAAAAATGAGAATTTGGAATCTAGCATTTTTATCCCCAGTTCCAGTTATTGGCCTCAATAGAAATATTGTTATAGCCATGAATCCTTATTTTAATTTAAAATTTACCATAAAAACTTAAGACTTAATAATTCTAGACAAATGAAATAAGGTAATAGGTGACTGGCAAATGTAATATAGGAAAGTGAAATAGAATTGGAAAGGAAAATGTGTCATTATTTGTCATGCTTCTCCAAATGAACTAATTTGGGGCTTATTCTTAAATTTTATATAGAAAGCTGTACCTGAATGAATTGTTACAATATTGAGTCTGAAGATACAAAGTTGAGTTTCTGATACTACTTTTAATTTACTTTGTTTTGATGTCATTTTGATGACTAATTTCTTTGATGCTCACTGGGTCAGAAATCCACTGTTATTAACTGAGTCATTAAGACTTGTTTATAAGTCTAGTCATCTAAAAATTAGATTTGGAGCATAAATATAGCTAAAGAAAGGCATATGTAATGTACCCCAAACAGGAATATTTAGTTATATTTTGAAATTTAAGTGAATTATATATGTAGAGCACATTAATGGTGAGATTGAAAACAGACCTTGAAGTAATCTATGTTTGTTTTCTTAACAGATTTAAATATCCCCATAAAACACGTTATAAGTAATACCCACGTACAACTTCAATGAGATCCTTTCTCATGAAGGATGAGAAACTCCTTTCCCAGAGGAAATGACACATTTCTGGTTTCCTGTGCTACCTACTTCCTTTGACATGGGTTTTGTGCTCTTGCCATGATTCTCTCTCCTGCTTTGTCTTCTGGTCCGAGATAGCTCATATTTCAGCAGGTCACCTGTTTGGATTAGGGCAGCATGGCAATTCTAGAGCATTCTCCATTTCATTGTCTGCAACTATTTGAAGTTGAAACTGTAAATTCAGTTTTTATCAAGTGTTTTTCTCTATCCATATTGAGATTGAAAGAAGTGTGATAGAAAACTACAGTGAATGTTTAAATTTTTAAAATCACACTAAGAGACACATTGCCATTAATATCCCTCAAAATACTTGCCCCTCACATTGAACACAAGTATCCCATTGTTCTTGCGCTGTCTGAAGCAGTTCCACAAGTCCCCTTTCATGAGTATCTTTTATTGTGCTGTCATGAGTGCTTTGATGTACTGAATTAATTCAAACTGTGCACCTTTCATGGTCATTTAGACTTTGGAGAAGATCCAGAGGTTGCACAGTGCCAGATCTGGTGAATAAGGTGCATGAGAACATATTGTAATGCCTTCTCAAGCCTGCCTTTCCACTGGATGGCACTCAGCAGCAGCATCCATCATAGTTTTCATCACACCTCATAAAGACACAAAGGAGGACATCCACAACTGCTTCAGAAAGTGGAAGGAAAAATGGGATAAGTGTGTTTGAAGTGAGAGGGTTCTGAGGGAGATTAATGGCAATGTGTCTTTTATTGTAATACATCTTTTTAAAAAATTTTAATATTCACCATATATTTTTATCACACCTCATACATTTGGAGTTTCAAAGCACCTCCTCTCTGATTCTATAACATTGTCACTATAGCTATTGCTTACAAAACTTATATGCATCACAGGTGGACGGGCTTTATAAGCCTCTATGATTTTTGAAGGAGGTAGAAAGATGACTTTCAGCCATAGTACATCTATAAATCTTGCCCACTGCTGAAAGCATGGCACTGTAGTTTATTTTTGTTGTCCTTTATTAGTTTCCCTAAACAGCATCAATAGTTGAAATGTCCCATGTGCTACTTCATGGGGTTTTGCCTTTTTTACCCAATTATGTATCCTGTATTTGTGATTCACAGACTCATGAAATAGCTCTTCTAAGGAGCTGTTGGGCAGGGTTATTCTAGACTGCAGACTGTGCCACACTGACAGCTACAGCAAGTTCCAGGAGCTACATGACTATTAGTTAATATGAGGTCATTGGATCCCCAGTAGAAAATTTAGCTTTATTCTCTAGCCATAGATACCTGGAGGAAGAGGTATGATAGAAACACAAAAATATACAGGCATACCCATGCACAATGTTATCAAATAGTTACTATGTATCATACAATGTTCTGCTTTACATATTTTATTTCTGGCAATTTTCTGATGATTTCCTTGGAATAATAATGGACTTTTTTTTTTTTTTTGGTACCGGGGATCGAACTTGGGTCCTTGAGCTTGTGAGGCAGGCGGCAGAGGAATATTTTAGTAATGGTTCTTTACACTTTTGAATGTCCTCCCCTCAGCGTAGGTGATAATTATGATCATTAGTTTTAAAATAAGGAACAGAGAAGTTAAGTAATTTTAAAGACAACATAATTCCTAAAACATAAAGCCAGGGTTGGACCCCAGGCCCTGATGTTCATGTTCACATGGAAATGACTATGACAGTCATCTGTTTGCTCCAATTTGGGAAGTCTGATTCTGCAGCCATCAGTAGCAATCACAGCATTGGCAACTGAGGTAGAAAGTTACCCATTTGGTACCTCAAGCCATTCTGCTTTGGAACCTGTTCATACATATTATCCTTGTTTTGTTCCTCTCCTTCTTCCTGTTCTCCGTCTTCCTCCAAGTCCTTTAATATAAACACACAGGGAAAGGATTTAATACTATAATTTTGAACTAATTTTATTATAAGATAAACTTCCCATTTTTATTCTGAGACCACCAGGTACCTAGATATGGCAGAAAGAAGGGCAAAAGTTTAGAGGTCACAGGAAAGTAGAAACAATAGGTAAGGACAAAGAAAATTCCTCCTGTATAAATTTCTCTAGAATCAGCTTCTATGTACAACATTCATTGTTTTCTAATCAAAGCAGAGAAAAATGACTACAATGTGTAGCTCCCTTGGGAGGCTCCTAATCATTTCAACATATCAAAGGCTAAACTCTTCTCTGGAAGATAAAGGCAAATTAGACAGGATCTCTACCCTTCAGTCTCCCTCGCTTGTCTGCTCTCTGTCCTCTGGTGAAATGGATTTACACTCAAGGGCAGGACTTTCATCCTAATCATCTTCTTATCTCTCTTCTGGATTAGGCTTCAGAGGGTTCACAATAAAGGGTTATTGAAAACGTGCTTGGAATGATGGTTCTGTGGTCCAACTCTGCTACAGTTAAATGTGAATTCCTGGCGACCTTCTGAAGCAGCACTCCAGAACCCAGCAGCCGTCCTCTTGTTAGTAAGGACTAATTCTACCAGCAGGTGGCAGCAAACCTTTGCTTTTGCTTCCCTTCTGCAGGAGATGACGAGGGCGGCTCAATGAGACTGGCTCACAAGTGCCTTGCCTTTTTTCAAATCTATGCCTTTTGGAGCTAGTTGTTTGTTATTGTTATTATTATTATTATTATTATTATTAATTTATTTAAGATAGCCACCTCCATCAGCATCATTCTCAACTAGCAAGAAACTAGATTTCGGCAGAAGGAAGGCAAATTGTATCAAATGAGTTTATCTACTTGGCAATTGTTTGAAGTTCTGTGTGCCCTGACAGTGGCCACCTGGGAGCTGCTGTGGGTGCACCTGCTTCGGGGAGAATCCGGAAGGCGTTGCCTTCCTTAAAAGTTGGTTTTGCAGAGAAGGCAACTGGAAGATGTAGGGTGAAGATACATCAGAGTGGCCTAGGGAAGTCTATTTTATGTCTGATTTGACAACGTAGTTATCAACAGTGCCCCTTTACCCACCTGCTCTCACTGAACAACGAATGTGTGGCCATCAGTGGTCCTGACAGCTGCAAGCTGAGTTTGAGAAGGAACCCAGAAGGATGCTGAAGCAACTGCCTTGACAATGATCTGTATTTGGAAATTGAGAGGTGATTATTGAAGAGATGTTGGGGCAGGAAGGTGGAACTACTGAAGAGAGCAGGACTCTGAGACTTGGGGAAACTTTTTCTCTCCTTGTTTTCTAAAGTTGAACAGCTTTGTGGCAAAACTGTGAAGGCAGTAGATTTGCCCAATCCTGCAGCATGATCCACCGCTCCTTTATCCTGAAGCTGTCCCAGGAATGTACATTTCAGGTCAAAGGAATGTGCTTTCAAAGGAAGGACAGGTGGCCATCCAGTGGCTTTTAGGTAAGGACTCTACCACACCTAGGTAGACGATGCACAGAATATTCCTGGGGTGAACTGACAGTAGACACTGGAAGTGGGCTGCAGGGACTGGAAACTGACTTTTTGGTAGGAACTCCAGCCAGCCAAAGGACTCCAGAACAACCTGCCACCGTGAGGGGTGACGAGGTTCCGAGAGGTGGTGTATCATCATGGTGAAGAGGGTCCATTTGTTTTGTTTTGTTTTGTTTTGAGACAGTGTCTCGCTATCTGGTTCAGGCTGGCCTTGAGCTTACTGTGTACTCTAGACTGGCCTTGAACTTTGGACAGTCCTCCTGCCTCAGCTTCTCCAGTGCTGGGATCACAGGCATGTGCCACCACACTTGCTTAAGAAGGTGCCTTTTGAAGATGGAAAAGAGTGAACAGGATTCAGACTGCCACTCATTCATGTATGGGTATTGGCAAGTAACTCAGCTTCTTAGTTTCTAAAATGGGTTTAGTGATACAGTTAGTACAGTACTTTACACATGGTGAACATTGAGTAAAGTGTAGTTTATCACTGAATCCATAGGAAAACCAACACTGACATAGTTATTTTTTATATGAAATCATGAATCTTTATTTAAATATTATAATCTTTTTGAGACAGGGACTTATTGTGTAGTTCAAGCTGATCTTGAACTCACTATGTAGTCCAGGTTGGTCTTGAACTCACAGTGATCCTCCTGCCTCAGCCTCCCAAGTGCTGGGATTACAGGTGAGTGCCTGTTCACCCAGCTGAATATTGTAATGTTTACAGTTGATCTTAGCCAAAAGGCCGAGAAGCGATGAATGTTGTAATTTTTAAAGAAGGTATATTATAGTTCTCTATTGCTGCCGAAGTTAATATTTTTTTATATTAGTAGACATATATACCTATATAATACTGGCATATAGATATACGGTTTTTATTTGTACCCAAGTAGAACTACTGTAATCTCCCTAATTCTACCACCTACTGCTTGACTATGATAGCATGACACTGTCACATAGCCTAAGTGCTGGCATGCCCCATTTACCTACTCTACTCACAGTCAAACATTAACACTGAACAACCAACATCACAAAGTAGCTGTTAATTCTAAAATGAAACCAATGACTTATTTAGCACTATAAAGAAGGAATATATTATTTAAAACATTTGAATAGTGCACATGGACATTTTTGCATGTGGTATATAAAACATTCATAAAAACAATAACAGTGCACATAAAATTAGATGTTACACTCCTATTTGGAGACC
Organism: Heterocephalus glaber; assembly: GCF_000247695.1. Next base: position 38,947,700 of record NW_004624734.1, on the reverse strand, counting down.
AAAAGAAATTAAATGTACACCACATGATGGAGTCAAATCAAAGCGATACATCTTTTGGCATTTTCAATTTTACTTTTTCTAGGAATACCCTATGAATAACCTAGTTGTATCAAAATGAAACACACACAAAAGGCTGGATTTAGTGCTTTTTAAATTTTCCCATTACACATTCACTACCATTGGATTGCCTCCTGCCCTACAAAAGGCATTGCACACACTAGTGAAATGTGAAGTACTAGAAACACTTATTTATTATCAAGCTACTTCATGTGCTTACTTATGTAATAGTGCCTGAAGTTTGAGGTTCATGCTTCCCTCACCTTATTCAATAATGTTGCAAAATTCCATTTTTGTATGAAACAAACTTTTAACATTAGCTAATTAAGAAAACCATGCATGAGTCGCTACATGCAAAACATGGGGACAAAGTGAGGCACTGATCAACCCAAAAGCACCAGCAAAAAAAAAAAATTAACACTTAGATTAAGCCCATTGTATTGTTAACACAAACAAAGTCACCATTTCATAAAAGTGATTAGCTGAATGATACCAAGAGTACCTGAAGAAAAGCCATGCAAAACTAAGGAAAAAAAGATGCTAAGAGTTTATGACGAGGGGCATACCACTACACATACTGTAAATGTCTGCTTTAACAGAATGTGATTAAGCAAAAGGTGGTCTCTTTTAGAGGGTGTTTCATTGTACAGATTTTACTGATTTAAAGAGGAAAAGAAAAAAAAAAGATGTAGCCCCTTGAAATTCATGTAAAGATGCAATGGTATAGCCCTTACTATGAGATTTACTTAGGTATAATGATTACCTTGCCAATTTAGGCCCATTTGATTAAACATAATAATCTGAGCACCATCAAGTTCCTACATACTGACATGGCTGTTTTCTCACATTATCTGGAGGTGGGTAGGGGGAATAGCCCAGAACCCATTCCAGACAAATGTATCATCAGCTGATGAATTGTAACTTAGGAACAAACAGTAATTTGAGTCCCATAGGCAGCATGTGGTATGATTCAGTTCTGTGTGTGACATGTGATATGTGCTTTCAATAGGCTAAACAAGGTCACTTTTTGGTGTACCTACTGTTATCTTCATTCAAGCTATGTGACCATTGAATTGCAAAATTTTGTTCATATTTTACCTGTGAGGATGTGTCACTTTGGGAATTGAACAGAAAAGTGTTTCACAGTAGGACTTGTAATCTCAATTTGATTCTGGCTTTCTAGGAAAACAGAACACAGTTGCACATGTGCACTTCTATAGGTTTGTCTTCCAAATATGCAGTCATCCTGTAAGAAGAAGGCAACCACAGAGTTGAATATGAAGCTTTTCCTCTCAATTTTCTTCAGTAATGGGAAAAAAAGGTGATTAACAAAAAGCTTTGTATTTCCAAAGTTCCTGAACTTGAAAGGATAAAATTCTAGTCTTTTGGCAATAGGATGTGTTGGTAGTACAAAACAATGAAAGAGACTGCAGTTTGCCAAAGGCGAAGAGGACAGTCTGTGGTCAACATGGAACATCACTCACGCTCCCGAGGGGGCCAACTTCCCCTCCCCTCCCTTGCTTAGTGGCACCACAATCAAGTACAAAATGAGAATCTCTGAATGCCTGACAGAATGAACTCAAGGACCAGTCAAGTACACATGATGATAATGTCACAGAATACAACTGATTTTCTGATGTGAATGTTCAAGGAGCACATTTTATATGGATTTTGAAGAATCTTGTTTGCTGATAAGAACTTCAAGAAGCCTAAGCTTAGCTTGAATCTTCTTGTACTCTCTGTATTCCTCAAGGACTGGAACAGGATCCTCTTTCTGGGTGTTCCTTCCATTTTGTTGATAAAATGCTTCTTCAAATTCCCATAATGTTTTACGTAGTTTCTTTTTTTCAGCTCTAGCTTTCCAAAGTTGTTCCAGTCATTCAGGCATAGAAGCTGCTCGAGGACTTGACAATCAGAGATCCAGAGCCAGTTGTTGATTTTCTTCAATATCAGATTCTGGGTTTGCCAATGAAGACTGTGCCTGTATAGCTATTTTCAAGATATCATTTAATTCAGAGGACAGACCAGTACCATCTTCTTCTTCCTTGATTTCTTCAGAAAACTGTGCAATTTCTCCTTCTATGATTGGCTGTAGCATCTGACCTCCTCTTTTGGTGGAGGGAGATGCAAGGAGAGGAGTGACGCTAGCTCTTGTCAGCATCTGCTTTACAAGCCTGTCTCTATCACAGAGAGGTTTAACAATGCGCCTTTCTTCCCTTGTCACCAGGCTTCCATGTTGACTTTCATAGGAAAGAAGACTTTTGGAGAGAAGTTTTCTCTTCTACCAAATGATCTTTTGTCATTTTCTTGATATCTTCTGGAAGCCATCTCTCAACACGTTTTTCCTTCAGTTTTTTCAAAATAAATTCAAGGGCTGCTTCTTTAGATGGTTTTTTCTCCTTCAGAATGGTTCTGGATTCATCCTCACTTGCTTCACCTTCATGGTCTAGAGAAGAGCCAAAACTTTTTGGAAGAGTGTTCCTCCATGGACGGGTCTGAGGTACAAACTCTCCATCAGAGCTTTTGGGTTTTGCATCTTTAATTTGCTTCCGCAGCTTGCTAAGCTCTGTCATCCATTTTAATACCTTTGGCTTGGCTGCAATTTCACTGTAGGAGGGCTTGCTATTCTTTTCCCTTTCAAACTGCTCTTCGAATTGTCTGATCCTTTTCTGAAGTTTCTTGACCAACTGATAAGTTGTTCTGTCTTCTCTTTCTCAATCTTTTGAACTAAAGGATGATCTTCGAGTCCTTGCATATGAAAGTGCTTTAGATGAGGAATTCAGCGTTTCTGGATCATGTAGGAAACGCTGGATTTGCCCAAAATCTAAACTGCGATGTGATAATACTGGAGGACAGTCCTCGTCCAGGGGATGATGATTCATTCTTCCAGCTTGTGGAGACAGCTGAGCTTCTTCAGACTCAGAGTCTTCCTGCCAAGGCCTAAATGCAGGAAATGGCTCCTCCCCATCTCTCTGAAGATGCATTGTTTCGGAATCAATGAGGGGAAAAGCGACAGGGCATGGCGCTTCCCATCTATCACCACCAGCATCATTCTTCAGATCTACATGTGGAATTTGGACACAGGCTGCTTCCCCTTGAACACCAACACTTTGACCTCTTGGCACTTCTGATTCAGTGTTGGCATTCAAGTCACATATCTTGCTACTAGATTTGAGAAACAAATGAGAAAATTTATCACTGTCAAATACCAAATATTCTTTCCTCTCAGGACAGCCGTCTTCAGCATCACCATGGTCACTGCATGGCTCTAGCAGTACACCTGCAGACTGATTTTCTTCATCCTCAAATACAATGTCTTGCTGCATTACTTCATTGTCTAAATTAGCGCCAGCCACAGGTTCTGATCATTCCTTGTTGCTATCACTGACATTAATAATACCATCAGCAGTATCAACCTGATTATTAGGTCTTTCCTCATCACAATTAATACTTCCTGCTTCATTATTACACACCAGGCTTTGCTGCTGTAAATTCTTAAGATCATGACCTATGCTGCTGTGCAGATCAAAAAGGTGCTGTTCCACAGCCTCTCTAATAGTTCTTTCTAAAACATCTGCAGAGGCTGGTAAGATGCTGGTGAGAGAGATATATGGGCACTTGTTGATGCTATAACACTATTTGATTCCAGGACTTTTTCAGTCATCCTTAATTGCACCACTTCTGGCATGTCATTTGATTTTTCTGCACCCTCTTCTGGAAGTTCCTCTATATGTTCCAGCTTTTCATCTTCTTCTTCCTCAGAAAGGTCATTAACCTGTTCAGTAATTGAGCTCAAATCATTTGATGAAAAATCTTCCTCTTCATTCTCAAAGAATCTGTAGTAATTTTCCAGAAGTCCTGCCATTATTCTGCTCAGTATTTCTTGTTCTTTCATATCTTCCTCATCTGTGTAAATGTGGAAGACATCTGGACCAAAGACAGCAGCCAAAGAATTTGCAGACCAAATTTCTTCATGATGTGATGCTAAATTGGCTAAAAATCTACAAAGAAACTTTAACAAACTGTAATTAACAAGTGGAAGCTGTTGCAAGAGGAACCTCAACTTTCTTCCAAATTCATCTTCATTATTATAATCTTGAGAAAGGTGCATCAAGTGAATATGAAAACTACCAGGAATAACAGGTTCAGGAAGTTCTTGAAGGAAAAACCTAAGGAGACTAATAGCTGAAGGAACATCTGCTTCCTTAACCAAATCCACATCTTCTCCACTGTTGTATCTCTGCTGAAGCCCACTCCACTGTCTCAGCATTTCCATTGACCTGAAAAAGTCCTTGTTGCTCCAGATCGCCATGTTCCTCAATATAGTCCACAATGTGGCGGACTGAATGGAACCTCATTGTTTGGATGTCCTCCCTGCTGCAGCTCATCAAGTGGAATTCCAAATATTTTGTTAGCAAGAACGGAGTTGCAGTTACTCAAGGAAGGGGAGAAAACTCTTCCTCATATCTTTTTTACAGCCAGAAATCAATGCTGCCTTTTCTTTGAGTACTTAAACACCTAAGTTTAAAAAATGGTTTCTGCACCAGCTACCCTCACTGAGCAAGCATTCTTTTGTCATTCATGGTTGTTTAAGATTATGGCAGATCAGCCTGTAGTTCCTCATTGAAGAAAGGCAGAACTCGATCAGTACTTCAGCAGTTAATCTCAACACTCAATGGCCTGTGGGTACCCATTTCAACCCACAACACCAGTGGGCTTTTTACCCCTCTGTTCTTCCCGGACAACAAGGCTAAAAGCTGCCCAAAAGCCATAATTAATATTAAGGAGAAAAAGAGTTCTAAAACTAAGAATCAGACCTTGGGCCTTGGTCTTGGCCCTGCCGGGAAGTGGCCATGTCACCTGTCACAAGGTCCTGAGCTCCTCCAGGCCAAAGTCCTCTACTGCAGAGGAGAGAAGGAAGGTCTGATGGTTGCCATTTTACCTTTTGGCACTGGCAGTCTCAGGTCTTCTGCCCAGGACTGGCTGCCTGGATGAGTCTATCAGAGGCTGGGGTCAGAGCCTTGATTTTTCTGTAGCCCAGTTCATTTTCTTGTCTCTCGAGATTGTTTCTTCACTCTGTCCTGTGTCTATGAGCACAAAGATGGGAACTTCCACAAATGGGATATTTGGCCATGCTGCCATGCCTATTAGAAGGGACAAAATGATGCAAAGGGATTATCTGAGTCTATGGGGTTGGACAATGAAACTATTCAGATGTGAAAAGGAGAGGGCTGCCTTCCAAGGACCTCTGACTCCTTCCTGCCAATCTCTGACGGCTGCCTAGCAATTTGTTAGGCCAAGTAACATGGAGATTTGAGTACATCTTAGGATTCTGAATTGGCTTAAAATACTTCTCTCATTAATAGCAAGGCACTCACTAATTAAAAGAAGCAAAACACATCAGAGATAAGACTTATGACCATTTAGGAATTTTTTTAATTGAAAAAAAGGAAAAAAGGGCCTTAGTTCTTGGAGTGTGTTGAATGTTACCAGAACACAGAGATGGGAGGGATCCCAACTGCTGAAGCTGGGTTAGCTTTTAACCAGTACTAGAATCTATTCATTGAACAGATGCTCTCTCAACAGGAAGTTGTTTGCCCAAGGTATTGATTCTTGCCCTGTAGTATTGACTGCCTATCCCTTTAGGGCCCTGCAAAAGGGACCAAAACATGGGGATTTAATGAGCTAAGGTCCTCTGCTAGACAATGCTTCCTACTGAAAGATACATATTCCTATGAGTATAGTTTTTCGCATTGAATGATAAAAATTTTATTTTCCAAAAAATGGTGGATTGAGAACAAAAGGTGAGATTATTCTCTTTGAGATTAATGAGCCCAAAGGTGGGGGTATGTGTGGATCTTGTTACCCATGTTGCCTGTGGAAGGAAATAGAGCAGCCTCAACTTCGGGGTTGTGTTTCCTTCTTACACGGGGCCAGAATGAAATCTTTAAAAGCCCCAAGCTTTGTAAAGATTGCTGAACTCATCCCTTGTTAATTCAAAACAATTATAGGAAAAAATTCTAAACCAAAATACAAGTAAAAGATACTTAAGCAAAATATACAGTTGTGATTTCCTATAAGACTACTTTAATAATTATTATTTTGAATGTCAAATATCATTTTTTGAATTTTTTAATTGACACATATTGTCAGATTTGTTGATTATTGCTTTTATCTTCCACTTCCCTTTCTGGTTGGTAAGCAGATGTTCTTAACCTGCCTATGAGGTAAAACCACATTTTCCACTCTTACAATGATACTTCTTCAAACAGTCTGTAGCAGATCATGTGGGGGGCTCAATAAATGGGGATTCTTGGGTGCTTCTTGATATTCCCAGACCTAACTCATCACATTCTCTGGAGTTGGAATTTTCTGCCTAGCAAGCTCCACAGGTGATGCTTGTGCAAACTGAAATAAAGCTTATGAAGCACAACTGGAATGCTCAGGTGCAGAGATCCTATGCCCCTCATTTATCACTGAGAAGCTTCTTAACAAAGAGTCCCTCACTGTTTCTGCCAATTCAGGTAGTCTGGGAAATACCTTTGGGGTGTCTCCATGGAATGGTGCTTCATTGTGATTTTATTTGAAACCATATATTAGAGGAGTGCAGTTCAATAGAGTATAAAGCTAGCCAAACTGTATTTAAATTTCCTAGTAGTACATTTAAAAGGTAAAATGAATAGGTGAAATAAACAAAAATATTTTAAAATTTAACCCAACATATCAAAAATAATATTTCAACCTGCAATTCAGTGTAAAATTATTACGATAGTTTACATTTTTTCATATTAGATTTCTGAAATCTTGGGTGTAGTTTTACACTTGCAGGACATCTTGGTTTGGGCCATGCACGGTAGTGGGCACCATGTTGCATACTATACAGTTCTCCACTGTGCATTCATTTGAAAATACTGGAACTGGTATGCTTCCAACAAGCCATTTTGTCTGTGATCTCAGAGTCACCTTTGATTTCTAAATACCTATTATGGTTTAGATCGGGGCTATCTCCAAAGCCTCATGTGTTTGGATAGTGACTGGATGCTAGGGGAATGACCCTGAACATGCTAAATGTAGTATTAGGAGGTGGGGCTGGTTGGAGGTGAGTCACTGGGGATGCGACCTGGAATCGTGCATCTCCCTGCCTGGCTCCTCTCTTCTCTTGTCACATCCTGTCCACCACGATTTGAGCAGCTTCCCTTCACCAGACCCTTCCACCATGCTGTTTCTGCCTTGGAGCCAAGCCAACCAGAGACCGAAATCATGAGCCAAAATAAACTTCTCCATTAATTTGTGGCTATTGGGTATTGTGTCTCATTGAGAAAGTGATGCATGAGACAATACCTTCCTTTTGAAATTTTTCCTTGGTGAATTTTTTATCATTCTCCTTCTCCTTTCCTTCCCAACTGCTTACACCTTATCACCTCCTCCTGGGATAATGAGAGTTTTCTCCTTACCGCTACTTTCTCTTCAATCTATCTTGCCTGACAAATGTTCCATTGTTCTTACTACATCATTTTCACCACACCATCCTCCTGTGGAATGTAACAGTTTCAGGATATCAACACAGAAATGAATGTTGAAAAGGTTTGTTTTTCATTCATTGGTATCAACTATTATTGGTATAATGTGTTAAACTTTAACAGAGTAGATTCACATATTGCATGTGCTTTGAATGTCTTATCGCTCTCTGAGGTAGTTACTATTGTGATCACTTAACAAATGATAAAATAAGGCTCTAAATGAGCACCCTAAGGTAACAACAGCAGTGAAAACCAGAGCTGGTTCCAAATCCAGGTTGACTTCACATTCCATGCTTCTCTCTCTTGGGTCCCCCAATCCTGCATTCTAGAACACTGAGTAGAAAATCTCTTAATTTCTCACCGTAACAGAGCTGCTGTCAACTGACAGATCTCTAGTGATGGAGGGTCACTGCAGGAGGAATAGTCATTTCATTGATGCGCGTTGATGTTTACAGGCTGTTGTCATTCAAAACACAAACATTGCAGCTTAATTTTCAATATTCTCCACCATTTGGGGCAAACCTACACTTTCAACCATATCTTCCATTTTTCCAACCACTGGAGATATTCTGCACTCTGATCCATACTCTGTCCCTTTCTTAGCCATTTCAGACACTTGGACTGGCTTCTTGCTGCTGCCTCTCAGCACAGAATCTCGACTCAGTCCTCTTCTGAAGTCCAGCTCTGAGCCTTGGCTGTCTGCACAGCACCGGGAATCTGGTACTATGCTTGCTCATCACTGGCCACAGATTGTCTGCTCTTGGATTCATTTTATAGTAAAGAGCCCAATTCTTCTACTGCTAATGATTAAAAATTCCCCTTCAGTTCATGTAGAGTCTGAGATCTTGGATACAATTTTGACAACTTTTATCACTAGATATTCTTATTAATCTATTTACATTTGTTCCCTGAAAGAGGCTAACAAAATCTATGCTTGGACCACTGATCTGCTGGTGAGCAGGTGGTTTGTTTCCAGGAGCTCAAAAGGAGAAGTGGGAGGTGAGGTTGTCTGAAGAGACTGTGATCTGGTGCAGTGTTGGCCTCCTGCACAGAGCAGTCCCTGAGCACAACAGAAAGTGTGTTCCACAAGGATGCCTGTCATGGGGTGAGAAGCCTGGATTTGGTGAGATCAGTGAGCAATACATGAGTTCCAAGAATAGCTTCCTCTGTCTGAAGGAGTCATCGACACAGCAATTAGAAACAGGGTGCCCTGTATCTGCAGGGAAAGTGCAGAAACAATGAGCTTTTTGTTATACCTGAGCAAACAACTGGTTCACTCAACATGGTGCCTCTGGAAATAGTTGAGTGTTTTTTCTTCAGAGGAGAGTGGGATTCACTAAAGCAGGAGTTTCAAAGGAAAAATCAAAACATTAAGAAGCTTCTTTTATTAACCCTCTATTTTCTCTTCCCCTCCGTGTAATTTCACAATGTTAAATTAATAAATCTCTACTCTGCACTGTGAGAATGCCTTAGCAGTGATGGTGAACCTTTTAGAGCTTTCAGTCATACACACAGCCCCAAACTGCCTGCCTGCCACAGGTTGACCACCACTGCCATATGAGATATCCTTTAAAAAATGCCACTTTCCTGCCACCAGGGGGCTAGTGGAAAAGTCCTAGGCAGAGACAGAGCCATCCCAGCAGACCTGGGGGCATGGCCTGAGGAAGGAAGGGAGATAGTGGAAGAGTCAGGCAGAGGCAGAGGAAAATCTGCAGAATGCGGAAGCTGCATCTTAGAGCAATTGATGGACTGACTACTCACGAATCTTCCAAGGGACTCATTTGAGCTTCAAGGGAGGACCTTGAAGATAGAAAGGTGACACAAATGGCAAATGTGCTTATTTTGCCTGAATAGAGAAGGAAATGCACAAATTTTTATCACTTCAATGCCCTGTAGTTGACTTCCCTACCTTATAAAGCAAGAGAAACAGGGGACTGTACACTCCTCTAGGGCTTTGTGTGAATCACAAACACAGGAGCACATTCTTTGGGGTGAAAAGCCTGTCTTTGCTGAAAGCCCCCTTTAATCAAGTAGGTCATTACATTTCCTTATGTCACTGGATGCTACAGTTACAGCACTACAATTACGTAATATACAAGTCCCCTTTGCCCCAAAATGCACAGTGCCCCTTGTCCCATTCTGCAGTTGCTCTTTTCCTTGACAGTTCTGATCTCTTCCAACATTTTAAACCTACATTTCTACCTGCTGTTTAATTTTTAAGGAAGGAACTCCCGAGTGATGAGATCCATGTGAGTGGTTGGGGTGCAGAATTTTCAATAATGAGACAAAAGGCAAGGCATCCTTGGGATTTAGGCATCTACAGATCTCTACTCACAAACTCAGAAACATCCAATTGTGCAGGTTTCTAGATAGCAGCTATTTTGCCTGTCATTTGGCAGATAACTGATGATCTTACATAAACTATGGGCGAGAATCGATTCTTTTTGTATCATCTTACTGGTAGATTCTAAAGCAGAGATTATCTTTGTCCAGCCCTACCAGATGCCCCTCTGAAAGGAAACACTTGGTCTTCTGAGCTCCATAACACTTTCTGGAGACTTGATTGTGAACAAGACCACTTAAACTCTGGAGATGGCACTTCAATCCACTCTGGCCACACCTGGAAGGCCAGTTCTTGTCTGACTTCTCCCCTGGTCCCTTTAGTGGTTGCCATAATGTCTTTACATGTAGAGAAGCTGCAGTGAAGCTGAAAGGAATGAGGATAAGTGGTGAGGAACAAGTTTTAAACCTGACACTGGTGCCACAAAGCATTCTCATCTCGGGTAAAATCTACTCTGCTTCCACCTGTGCATTTGCCCTGAGCTTATTTCCTTACCAGTAAAATGAGTAAAATGCTCTTCCCTTCAAACAGGAAACACTGTGTGCTTAATATTCTCTGTGCTTCCAGGTTGCCCCATTTCTTCTTCACCCTGGTTTTTGCCCAGGAGGTTGATCTTTAAAGATCTCTGCATTCTCCTTTTTCTGTATTCTGGTTTGGCTCAGCTGATGGGAGGCAGAGGCCGACAGTCAGAGAGCAGTAGGAGAGAAGATTCAGTGTTTACTTCTCTCCACCTCCTTGCTACTAGGCTGCAGTCTGGCAGGGCTGCATTCCTCCACTAAATGCCTCCCACATGCCTCCTTGTTTTTTTACATCTTTCTGCTGGGTTCCAATGGCTGCTCTTTTCCTCGCATCTTCACATCCCAAAGACTTTCTTGGTTTTTCCAGTTGTAGGTATCATGCCTAGCTTGTTCCCTTACTTTGGCCACATCTTAATGCTGCCTGCTGTTCACACACTCTGCTCAAGCACAGTTTCCTTATTGGTACACACAGAGAAGAATGATGCTTCCCCACCCACTTACTGGTAGGAAAACCTGCGACATTTTGAGCTAATGGGAGAATCTGAAAAAAGTACAGCTTCAGTCTTTTGGAGTCCAGCTCTGTAGGACATGGAGAGCACTGCTTGAAGAAGATGGCAAGAATTTGCTACATGGCTAAATACTAGTCTTTCCAGTGTATCAACCCAAAAGGTAAAGAAGGGACTAAATAAATTGGAGTGAATACAGGTTAGATTGTGACTCAGAACATTCAAGCTATAAAGAAACTTCTTGATATTAATTTCATTGTGCTGATATAAATAGTCAATGCCCGTTGGATAAAAGGGCCAGAAATAAAGTGTTCTGTTGGGGCAGTGGTAGTATGCTGGTGCTCAGCATGATGGGGCTCATGGACAGGCAGGCTGGGGCCATGGTTAGAGGGAGAAGCGGGGCAGTGAGTTCCCTCTGACTGAAGCACTCCAGAGCCAGCTGCTTTTGGCAGGCACTTTGGAGAAACCACCTCTTGGTGATTGAGAAAGTTTGAAAGACTTAAGAGTTCTAATTAGGTAAAATGTAGCTGAACCAACATATGGCTTTGGTACCAAGAGAAAATAAGTCAGTGGTTTATATTAGCTTAACTCTAGCTGGCATCTGAGAGATAAGGAAACATAAATCCTTCAGTCAGATGCTTTTATGAGAACCACTTTCCTTAATGGATTAGTTTATGTAAAAAGCTCCAGTGAAGAATAACACAGAAACCTCTGGCTTTGTTGGGTAATTTTAGTGTTAGAATTTTATTACTTGGCTTAGGTGCCTAAGGGGGTGAACTGATCCACATAGGATGTATTTCTGATGTTGAAAGCACATGTGATTTATTTAACTCGTACGATTTTACAGTTTGGGCTCTGCATTTCAAACCCAAAGATTGAATTTCTTTTCCTCTGTGTTTGTGGGTTTCTCTGGACTCCACCCCTAGAATTAGCATCATGGTTCCCATGGCAACTCATGTACCTGGAAGAAGAAGAGAATGGAAAAAGACTGAATAAAAAATGATGTTACAGCATCGGAAAAACAGAAAATAATTATGAGCTGAGACATAGGATCATGAAGCAAGTGCTCAGAGGGAGGCACATTAAGCATGTAAGACCTCTATGACTCACCCTCTGGTACTTTTTTGTTTATCCAGCTGCTCCAGACCCACAGTCAGTCCTCTTCTCCCTCATTCTTCTCCCCTCTCAGACTCAATAGAGAATGTTATCAGGGTCAGCACTATGTGTCACCTAGGAAGAGTCCACCTTTGTAGGATGCGTTGTATGCGATTTCCCTGAAGTCACATCAACCTTGGTAACTGTCTTAGTGTATTTGATCTGCTTAACAGAATGCCATAGACTGGGTGGTTTGAACAGAAATTGACCTTTCGTATTCATGGACCCTGGGAAGTTCAAGATCACAGTGCTGGCTGATTTGGTTCTTGCTGAGGGACCTCATACTGGCTTGTTGACTATCTTTTGGCTGTTGGCTTCAGATGGTAGAACAAGAAATCTCTTGTTTCCTCGTGTGTTCACCAAGGTACTAGTCCTATCATGAAGGCCCTTTTCTCATGACCTGATTGAATCCTAATCACCTGCCCAAAGTCCCAGTTCCAAATATCATCACCCTGGGGATTAGACCTTCAACCTAAGAATTACAGAAGGACACAAAAATTCAGTTTATGGCAGTCTGCTTGGAGCCCCCAAATTCATGTCTTCCTCTCTTACAGAGTATATCTATTCAATCCCAACAGCTCCAAAAGTCTTAACTCATTCCAGCATCAACTCTAAAGTCCAAACTCTCACCTAAATATCGTCTGAATCAGATAGAGACGAGATTACAGGTATGATTTATTGTGAGGCAAAATCTTCAGCTGTGAATCAAGATATTGTATGCTTCCAAAATTCAGTGATAAGACCGGCATTACCATTCTAAAAAGGTGAAAGAAGGGAGAAGGAAGGGGTAACAGATCCCATGTAAGTCCTAAAACTAGCAAAGTAAGTTTCATGAGATCTTCAGACTTGAGAATAATCCTTGTGGGTCCAATACTCTGCCCTTCTGGACCCAGTGGGGCTGATGAAGTGTCTCTATTTGGACAGATATGAAAGATATTCCTCTGAATCCTCTCCATCTGGGCCCTGACCTTGGGCTTTATCGTTGGCCCACTTAGTCCAATTTTAGTAAGAATCTTGCCGAGTCATGTTTGGTGAAAATCTGCCACCACTGGTGTCTGATCACACTTGATGATAGCTGCTCATACTTATCATTAACCCTCCTCTCCATTCGCAACCTCCCATGCCACTCCTTTGCTATAAATCTCCAGTTGGTCTTTGGATTCAGAATTGAGCCTGATCTCTTTCTCATATTGCAAAATTCCCAGGGCAACAGTCACGTTTGAATCAAATCTTTAGTAAGTCACCAATGATTGTCTGAGTGATTTTTTAAAGTAGTTATGATGCCTGCAACTCAGAGAAGATCCAAGTCATCCCTGGGCCCAGGCGTCTCATTCAGGACCTTAAGTGTGCACCTTTCAAGCTTTGTCTTCTCTCATGGCTGACAGATCAGAGACTTCACTGCTTCATTCATACCCTGCACCAGTGCTGAGGTCCATTCTGCATGGTGGGCACAGGTTTTGATTCTTGCGATGACGGGTACTTCCTGGGTGGGCTAGAAGTTCTTTCTGGGTTCTTGTTTTCAGTAGGATTTAACAACTCACTTCTGCATTGGGAAATACTTCTCCTAAATATATGTGACGCTTTTCTGTCCTTTATTTAATTCTGCTTTTCCCATGGGAAATTCTCAGTAACCTGAAATCCTTGCTGAATTTAGAACCTCAGTGACTTCTTTATGAAACTTTTTCACATCCCCCCCCCGTTCTAAAAAAATGTTTTTTGAGGTCTTGATAATTTGCCCCAGCTGGCCTCAAACTTTCAATCCTCCTGCCTCAGCATTCTGAGTGGCTGGATTTCAGGTGGGTAGTAGCATCACACACAGTTTCAGGAAGCTTAAGATGTACTCACTAGTGTATTCAAGGGCTTGGATTCAGTCCCCAACACAACAACAACAAAGAAAATCTCTTCAAACTGGCTCCTTTCAGACATTGCTCTTCCCTTTACTTCTCCTCCTTTTTTGTCCTTTAACCACCTTTGATCTTCAGCACTTTGCATCCTTTGATAAGTCTCCTTTCTGGGCCCAACCTCCCCCACCTTCTGTTCACCATGCCAGAACTTTTCCTTCTTAATCAAGTTCTGTAGCCTCATTAGGTTCCATCAGGAACTTTTGAAGAACTCCAGAGCCCTCCACATGGGGTTATCTGAGGGTGACAAGGAGAAAGATGAACTAGAAACTAGTTATTTCCTCCACTGAGATGAGGTTTGAATACATGCAGACAACTGCTTGATGCCCTTCTAGTATCTTCGCCTAAAAAGGCAGTCCATAGCCTGGAGAATCTTAAAAGTCTCCTTTACAAATATTGGCAAAAAGTATTAACCCTCATATTGAGTAGGTGCCCTTAACTTCCATCTGTCAGAAACACAAGTTGAATAAAATAAAATGGAGCAAAAAATGAGAATCAACTCTGAAATAAATCTTATGTAACTCAAGTCTGATAGTGAGATTTGTCTTATTATTTTAATGCCTGAATCATGGTTAAAATTTAAAAAATAAAAACATAGGTGTCTTTTTGCATCTGTATGTGTATGCATAGTACAGTATAGTCCATAAATGATATTTCCCTCCCTGCAGATAGTATTACCAAATTCATTTATAAAATCCTTTAAAGGAGTTCTATCCTAATGGGATTAGAAAGAAATAGTTTCCTATATAAAACAAGTCTTCCTAAATTCCCATAAATACAGAAACCAACTTAAAGGTTTTTCAAATTCACATAGGTTGAGAAAGTGTTGATAATAACACTAGCTTGATATTATAGATTTAATACAGGATTAAATATATATATATATATTCTGAGTTATCATCATTAACTATAAGGTGAGCATATATTTTTACTTCACTTGAGTTTCTAGTCAAAAAAGTTTAAAAATAGTTAACAGGAAAATAATTGAGATGACAGCCATGTATAATGTTAGGGCTGGCTTAAAATAAGTTTCCAAAATATTTGCAAATTTAGAACTATGGTAGGTAATAGATACTCATTAAAATGTAGGTCAGTTAATGAACTATTGAAATATCTATTGTTAAGTTGATGCTTGCTTTTAGCTTGTTTATGTATGGTATGGCTTATGTATGGTATGTAAATATATCTGAGTCTGTTTATAAACATATCCCTTTTGGAATATTAAAAATTTGTATTACAAAACAGCAAATGATTATAAAAATGTGAGGTGATATAGTCATAAAATTTGGAACAGGATATTAATATGTAACAGACAGTTTGTAGTCATCAACTTTCTACTTTACTCAGTTCACATAAACTTATAAATTTATTTTGGAATTTTCTCTGTAAAAGCAGGATGACTCATGGGGGAAAGTTGTGCTCAATATATAGAACTATACCTATTAAAAGTAACAGGTGAAGCTGGGAGTGGGGGCACATGCCTGCAATTCCATCACTCTAGGAGGCCGAGGCAGCCTGGGGAAATTAGCAGTTTAGCAAGATCAGGTCTCAAAACTAAAAAGCAAAGTAAAACAAAACAAAACCAACACCCAAACCAAAAACCTAATAATAAAATAAGAAGGGTGTGTGTGGAGGGGGGGTTGTTAGCTCAGTGCAAACCCCTGGGTTTAATCCCCAGTAGTGGGAAAAAAATGATAGGTAAAATAACTCTGTATGCAAAGTATATAAGGAAAGTAAGAGTTTTCAATAAGGAAAACTATACAAGATAGAAAATGGTTTTTGTTAAGAGAAAAAGAGTAATTTTTTGTAGAGTGATTGGTTGCTTGAAAATGAGACATAGAAAAATTAACAAAAACTAAAACCAACTCTAAATATAGAAAGTTTGCAGAAAAAAATGAATGGGTCAAACTGGTTAAGAGTGAATACATTTATTTATTTAGGTTTTCAAAAATGAACTTTGATACAAAAGTATATTGATGCAAAATGTGTTTCTCTCTGTCAAAAACGACAATTTTCTTGAATTATTGATTTACTTTTAATAAGAAGATATAAAAAAGTTTTTCTTTACCTTTCAAGTAATCCACTCAAGAAACAAAGTTTCTGACTCTTGTCAGAAACTTTTTCTATGCTTTTTGTTCATCTTTATCCTGTCCTTGATTGATTAAGAAAACTGAGACTTCTCACTTTTAAAAGAGCTGACTCCTTATTTTGTGACAATCATGCATTCTTAAAATCAAATGCTAAATGATATCTTTTGGCCCTCAAATTGATATTGAAATTTTCCAGATAGCCTCTGAAAAAAATCTCAAAGGATTTGTTCTTTCAGCTTGTGAAAAGAGAGGTATTAAAAATAATATGGTTTATTTGATAGATTAATTTCATAAAAAGGCATTGTCATATAAGGAAGTGATATTTAACTTTCTTTAGGATAAATATTATTAAAATAAATATTACAAAAATTCTATGAAATTCCTAGAAACATGTCAATGACTTTTCCAGGAATGTCCTAGTGTAATGCTATTGATCATAATTTCAGCTATTATTTTAAAATGTGTGCCACAAAAATAGTCAAATTTTCTTGTCAATTTTGCCATTGTTTTTTATAAGGAACTCTCATTAGGTTTTTTTAAAAAGAAATTTCAGGCTCAATCAAAATGAGAAAGTTTGATTTCCCTCGTGCTCTTAACCCTCAAACATGGATAGGTAGCCTTTCTCTATTAATACTTCCCACAAGAGTAGCATGATTGTTATTAAGAAACCTACATTGACATGTCATATTCACTCAAAGTCCATAGTTTCCATTGTGATTCACTTTTGATGCCATGTGATTTATGGGTTTACACAAATCTGTGACAGATCTATCATTACAGTAGGATACAGAGTATATTCATTCCGCTAAAACTCCTGTGCACTCTTCCTAGTCATGCCTGTCTCCAGCCCACTGCTAGCAACCACTAATCTTTTTATTATCACTGTATTTCAGGATATTAGAGAACTGGGACTATATAGTATGTAGTCTTTTTTATATTGGCTTCTTTTATTTAGCAATATGCATTTAAGTTGCCTCCACATCTTTTCATGGTTTGATAACTCATTTCTTTTTAGCACTGAATACTTCATTTTCTGCATGTAACACAGTTTATTTGTCCATTCACCCATTGAAGGACATCTTGTGACATTTGTAAAAAATGCCAGCATAAATGTTCATGTTAATGTGGGTATAGGTTTCAGTTCTTTGAATAAGTATCAAAAGTATGATTATTGCTGTGTACAGTATGAGTAAGTATGTTAGTGTTCTGTGGCATGACAAAACACTTGATAAAGTGACTTACAAGAGTAAAGGTTTATTCTGGCTCACAGTTTCAGAGACTTTGGTCTTTGATTGGTTTGATCTGCTGTTTTAGGCCTGCGGCAAGGCAGAGAGAGAGAGAAAGAGACTGAGGACAAGGCACACCTTTTCAGGTCACCCCTCAGTGACCTACCTCCTATCAGCCCATTCAGCGATGGACTCACCAATAGGTTAATACCCTCAGGGTCCAACCCCCTTCCAAAAGTGCACTTCCTAACACATGAGCCTTTGGGGAGATGTGCTTGATCCAAATCGTAACAGTATGTTCAATTTTGTGCGAAACGGCAAAGTCATCTTTCAGAATGGCTATGCCATTCACATTCATACCAGAAACAAGTAGAAGTTCCTGTTGTTCTATTCCATCATCAGTGCTCTGTTTTCAGTGTTGGGGATTCATTCTATTACGTAGGTTGTGATAGCTCATGGTAGTTTTAATTGATATTAATTTTATGACACATGTTGTGGACCATAAGTTCATATGCTTATTTTCCAGCTGTATATCTTCTTTAATGAAGTGTCTGTTAAGGTATTTGAACTATTTTTCAATTCAGTTGTTTCAGCTGTTGGTTTACTTACTGGTGATTGTGTGTGTGTGTGTGTGTGTGTGTGCATGTGTGATAGTGTGGATGTGTGTAGTTCTGGGGATTAAACAAGGGGCCTTTGTACTGAGCTATATCCTCAGCACTTTTTATTTTTTATTTTGAGAAAAGATCTCACCAGATTGCTAAGCTGCTTAGCATAGGCTTCAACTTGAGATCTTCCTGGGTCTGCCTCTCAAGTAGTTGCGATTACAGGCATGCACCATGACACTCAATTGAGTTTTGAGTCTTTTGTATGTTTTATGTAACAATTCTTTATCAGATACATCTTTTGCAAACATTTTTTCATTGTGGTCTGTCTTCTCTATTCTCTTCACATTGTATTCCTCAGAGCATAAAAGTTTAAATTTAATAAGGCCCAACTTTTAAAATATTTTTTACATAGATCATACCTTTCATGTTGTCTTAGTTACTTTTCTTGTTGTACAGAAAATGCCCAAATACTCAAGTTAGAGGAGGAAGGGTTTATTTTGGCTCACAGTCTGTAGAGGTTTCAGTTCATAGTTGGCTGGATCCAAGGCAGGGTGGCATGGCCGAGGCGTGTCACAGAGGAGAAACAGTTCAAGGCAGGCAGAAGGCAAGAAGGCATCAAAGTAGCAAAGTAGTGAAGCAGCAAGCAGCAAGTGACAAGCAACAACAGCAGCCCTCCTTCTGTCCTTTATATTCTATCCAGGCTACACACCCTTAGGGTAGGTAGCACTCGCACCCAGGACAGGGCACCCTTAATTCTAGCATCATACCATGAATCAATCCTAGAATCACATACTCTAGATCCAACCACCTTCAAAATGCCCCACATATGACTGAATGAGGATTCGGGGGGACAGCTAGACACAAGCCATACCATATGTTCTGTATCAATAGTCATCATAACACAAAAGATAATTCAGATTTTCTTCTATATTATCTTCTAGTAGTTTTATATTTCTACATTTTGAATTTAGGTCCGTGATACATTATCAGTTAATTTTTGAGAAGTGTTATATCTATGTCTAGATTCAGTTTTTCGTACGTGTACGTTTAGTTGTTCCAGCACCATTTGTTTAAATCCCTATCATTGGTCTATTATATTGCCTTTCCTCTGTTTTCAAAGATTAGTTGATTAAGTGGATGTATTTCTGGGCTTTCTGTTCTATTCCACCGATCTGCTTTTCTAATTGCTTCACCAATGTACACTATGTTGATTATTGTAGCTTTATAGTAGGTTTTGAAGTTGTGTAGTGTCTGTCTTCCAACTTTGTTGTTCTCTTTCAATACTGTATTGGCTATTCTGGGCCTTTTGCATCTCTGTGTAAACTTTAGAACCTGTTTGTCAATATTAACAAAATAATTTGCTGGAATTTTTATTGGAATTGAATGGAATCTATAGATCAAGTTGGGAAGAACTGACATCTTGATAATATTGAGTCTTTCTATCCATTTAATATATTTTGATTTATTATTTCTTCCTTATTTTTTTTCATTAAAATTTTGTGATTTTCCTCATATAGATCTTACACATACTTTGTTAGATTTATACCTACATATTTAATTTTGGCAGTTTTGATGTAAATGATATGTCATTGGTTTCAAATTGTACTTGTTTATTTCTGGTATATAACAAAGTGACTTTTGTGTATTAACCTTTTATCCTCAAACCTTTCTATATTTGCTTCTGAATTAAAGGGTTGTTTTCTTTATTTGTTTGTGTTGGTTGTTGACTGCTGAATTTTCTTCATAGATAATGATGTCATCTGCAAAAAAAGATTTTTATTACTTCTTTCCTAATCTATATATACCCTTTTATTCTTTTCTTATATTCTTTAATTAACTAGGACTTCCCAGTATGATATTAAGAGAGGGAAGACATTTTGGCCTTATTCTGGATTGTAATAAGAATGCTTCTACTTTCTCACCATTTAGTATAACGTCAGCTGAAGGTTTTTGTAGATTTTTTTTTAGTAAGTTGAGAAAATTCCTCTCTACTCTTAGTTTTTTGAGAGTTATTTAGCATGTATGCACGTTGGCATTTGTCATATATTGAAATGGTCATGTGATTTTTGTTTTTCAGCCTATTGATATGATGTATAACACTAATACATTAATTCAATTTTCAATATTAAATCAACTTTGCATATCTAAGAGAAATCTCACTTGTTCAATGTGCACAATTATTTTTAAACGTTGTTTTATTCAATTTGCTAATATTTTCTTGAAGATTTTTCCATCTACGTTTGGAAGGGATATTGGTCTGTGGTTTTCTTGTTATGTCTTTTTCTTGTTTCAGTATTGTCTACTGACCTCATACAATGAGTCAGGATGTATTCATTTTGGTTCTATCTTCTGAAAGAGAATGTGGAGAATTCCTATAATTTCCTCCTTAAATAAGCATTCACAGGTGAATCCATTTTGGACTAGTGCTTTCTGTTGGGAAGATTACAAATTATTGATTTAAATTCTTTAATAGATACAGGTCTATTGAGAGTGTCTACTCTTCTACAAATTTTGGCAAATTATGTTTTCCAAAGATTTGTTCTATTTCATATATGTTATGGAATGTCAGGTTGTAAAGTTTCTCATTTTCTTTCAGTATCCACTTAGCATCCCTGGGTTATATAGTGATATCCCATTTTTCATTTATGATAATAATGATTTAAATTGTTTTATTTCTTACTTTCTATTAATAGATTTTTATCAATTTATTGTCTCAAG
>NW_004624734.1:38864973-38915457 GCF_000247695.1 Heterocephalus glaber | reverse complement strand
CTTGGGAAGTTTTCTGCCATCACTTCTGTGAACAGTTTTTTATGTCATCTGCACTCTCTCCTGTTTCTTCATTGATCCTGATCAGTCTTATGTTATTCTTCTTTGAATCATCTAGCAGCTGCTGGATTGATTTCTTGTGGTTCCTTACTATTTTAAAGAATTTTTTCTTTTCTTGGTCACTAATTGCAATCTTATCTTCTATATCTGAAATTCTGTCCTCATGTTGCCTCAATCTGCAGAGTAAACTTTCAATGGAGTTTTTAACCTCCTGGAAATCTGTTTGCATCTGTTTTATGGATTCCATTTGTTTCCTATGTTGGTATTCCACCATGTTCCTCAGCTCCTCTATTTTTTATCTGTGTTCTTTCTAGATTTATTAATCATGTCTTGCACTATCGGCACAATCTCTGCTGTTATGTGAGAAATTATTTCTGATTTCATTTTTTCCAGATCCTCTTTTGTTGCCGTTTCAGAGAGTCCTGGTGGTTGAGTATCAAATTTTTCCATCTTGTTTCCCTTTGTCATTGCTTTAGGTGATCTGGAAGTCTGGTTTTGAGACTTGCTTATGTGTCTTCTCATTTCAACTGAGGGATGAGTGAGGGAAGTGGGGAGGGATCTGTCCTGCTGGCTCCCTTGCAGCTCACCTCCTTGCCACTGGGGGCAATGATATGGTGGCCCAGAAGGTTCACCTCCCCTCTGCTGGGGCAGCTGTGTTCCTCAGCACTTGGGGCAGTGGTAAGGTGGCCTGGAAGCTTCTTTTGGAGGTTTTTATAGCTACATCCTCAATTTCATGATTGTTTTCTCAGTCCTTCCCAGTATACCAAGGCATTATCAATTTCTTCCACAGTGTTTTTGATGTCTAATATTTTTTTGTTGTTGTTCTTGTTATTTCTCTCTTTGAGTACACTGGCAATCTGTTCTTGAATGCTTGCAGTTTCTTCTTTAGAGCTCATAGCATATTAATCATAGTTACTTTTAATTCCTGGTCTTATAATTCCTACATCCCTCCATCTTTGTTATGATACTTGTTGTCTCTTCAACATGGTTTTTGTTTTTGCTATTTTGCCTTTTAGTATGTTCCATTATATATATATTGGGGGGGGGGGTGGTCCCAGACACAATAGACCCAATAGAGTGGGTAAAAGAAATTGCTATAAATAGGCCTTAGTGGCCTACTATAGAGTAAGGTGTGGGGAAAGGAGAAGCATTCTATATCTCATGAATAGACTCAAGTTCCTGAACTATGACATTCATAAATGTTTCTTAGACTCCTCCCCTCTTGGGTGGTTTAGGAATGCTAGAATGGGCTGAGTATTTATTTCCATTCCATTTAGTGGAAGGCTAAAACTGACTAGGGTTTCTTTTTTAATGACTTTTGGAAAATTTTCTGGTTCTATAGTATTCTTTTTTCCAAATATAAGGAAACCTGTTTCCTTGTTCTCTAAGCTATATATTTTCTCTGTAAGCTATATGTAACTCACAAAAATTTAATGTATTGTACATTTGTAAACAAAAATGAACCATTTTTATCCCTGTCTGATCTTTCCAGAATTCAGAGCTTTCACTGAACATTTTTATGGCAAGATAGTTATTTGCAAAAGATCAATAAGAATCTTTTCTCCTGTGATACAACATCATTAGAAACCTTGATTGGGTTGGCCAGGATCTACCTGGAATGTTATATTTGGGAATGATGTGATCAGACGATGTTGAGGAATTAGGATTGGCTTATGAAGCCAATGCTTACAAAGCCCTCTTGGAAAAGACTGGACTGATACCCAATTTAAAGTTGAGTAAAAAATGATGGCTTCCTGGCTGATCAGGAACCTTAGGACTTTTTAAGACCTCAAGAAAATAGAAACTTGTCCAAATCTCTATTGCTGTGCAGGTAAAACATGATGATGAATTTTTAGCTCTGAGGGGTTTTTAAAAATGTAATCTGAAGGGCTGGGGATTTAGCTCAGTGACACTGTGCCTGCCTTGAAAGTGCAAGGTCCTCAGTTCGATCACCAGTACCACCCAGAAAAAAAAAGTATTAAATCTGGGATTCTTTCTTAAAAGTTCCAGTACAGTAGAGCTAAAAATGCCTTATATGGTCAATCACTATTACTGCTATACTTGTATAATAATCAGGTCAGATTTAATTAAACTGCACTTATTTTCATTGATCAAAATGTGGGGAGAAATTGAAAGACATTTTTAAATGGGAAACTATAACTTACCTTTGTATGTGTTCATTATCTTTGTGATATTCCTCACCTCTAGGTAAACATTATTTCACTTTATGCTGTGTTTTCTATTTGTAAACTGAACTGCATCAGTTCTTCTAGTTTTCTTCAGTATTTGGTTAAAATTCCCTAAACTAACATTTCAAAATTTTCTCCCACCCTTCTATTGTAGTGCCATTGAGAACTAAAACTTCACTGCCCATATCTTATTTGGAATATCTAAAGAAGACCTATGAGTTAAAGCTAGATCTTTTCATGCTCTGTTCAAACAAACAAACAAAACTGACTCTGACACTGATGTTCATGTCATCACCAAAGAAATTTGATTTGCCTATGAGGAAGTCTCTTAAATTACCAGTGCACTACTCATTCTGCCATCTAAAGATACTTTAAACTTAATTTCTAGAATTCTCATCTGGTTCCCCTACTACCAGGTGTCAATAAATGGTCCATCCAATCATAAGGAACAATGATGACTGAAGAAGAAATCAACTTATATCACACAAAGGAAAGAAGAACATCTTTTTTCCTTGAACAAGATGAGAATTGAACTCAGAACGTTGTGCATGATAGACAAGTACTCTACCACTGAGCTACATTTCAAGTTTTTGAAGTGGTCACTTTTTAATAGTTTTTCTTATCATTTCTAACAAGTGCTGTGAAATTTTTTAGTTTAACAGGACAGAAATTTTTACCTTCCAGCCATTCTAGGGTGGAGCTCCTGCACCCAAAGCTCTGCCAGGTTAAGACTGTACCCTCAGGGCTATATCAGTTGGAAATTTTGCCTTCAAAGTCCTGCTAGGTGGAGGCTCCTAGCATCTCAGACTCTTCAACTTTGGGATGAGACTGTCTGGCTATTGGAACCTAGGTAATCCACCCCCCCCCCATTTGAAATTGAGGAGACTGTTTTGATTTTCTCTGAATTGTCTTCCTTCCCTTTAGAGATAATGCACATTTGGAGCTGAAAGACTCAATGGATTGTCTTATAAAATCCAGGACATTTGACAGCTGTTTCCCCTTTTGTCCTGTCTCTATCTTCTTCAGTGCAAACTGGCTGCAGTCCCACTGAGTGATAAGTAGGTCCATGACTCACACCCACACTAATATCCTTATTAAATGCTCATTTAGCTAGTGGTGTTCTTTTGGGAATATGCTTCCTCATTTAAAATATATGAGTAGGCCCAGAATTTTTTAAATCTTTAAATTTTAGTTTGTTTTCAGGTAACAATTGCACCTTCAGATCATTTCTATCTTCTTTCATTTTTCTATAAGTTGTGAGGAGAAACCAAGCTATTCCTCTAAAACTTTGCTTAGAAATATCCTTAGCCAAATATCCAATTTCATTATTCACAAACTCTGTTTTTCACAAAACATTAAATGTGAACATAATTCAGCTAATTCTTTAGACATTTCATAGCAAGGATCACTTTTCCTCCAGTTTCCAATAGCATTATATTTATTTTTGTCTTAGACCTCATCAGAACACTTTCTATCCATTTTTTTACTTTTCTATCCATTTTTTACTTCCTCTTTATGCTTATTGATATATTCACTAGGAAGATAGAAGTTTTCCCTCTAGCTGTCTTTGCCCTCACCAGAATTGCTTTTATAACTGCCCTCATAGCAACTTTTTCTAGTGTGTACATCTAGGCAGCCCCCTGTCTGTTGCCCACCCACAAGTCTATATCCACATTTTTAGGCATTTGTTGCAGCAGTACCTCACTTCTCAGTACTAAATTTTGTCTTAATTCAGGCTGCTACAACAAGTTACCAGAGACTGAATGGGTTAAACATCAAACATTTATTTCTTATTGTTCTGGAGTCTGGAAGTTTGACATCAGGGTGCCAGAATAGGGTCCTTTGCCTGGTTATGTTCTGAAATGAAATTTTCTTGGTAAGTGCATGCAGTGAGTGATCTCATGTTTCATCCTCTTTTTTATGAAGGCATAACCCCGTCATGGGAACCTGGTCTAACTCTGTTTCCCTAAGTACCTCCCAATAACTCCACACCCACTGTCATCACGTTAGGATTAGAGCTTTAACATATGAATGAGGGGTGCACATATCCAGTCTAGAAGAGTTTTTTTTTTATTAGTCAAATTTTTCATTGCTGGGAGAAAATATATGATATTTGTAACTTAAAGTAGGAGAAGTTTGATTTGGCTCATGGTTCAAGAAGTTTCAGTCCATGATCAGCTGGATCCAAGGCACAAATGTCCTGGCAGAGGGTCGTGGCAGATGAAAGCTCTTCATCTCATAGTGGCCATAAGCACAGAGCCAGGGAAGAGTGAGGGCAAGAGGCACACCCCCAAGGCCACACCTCCTCTCCTGGGCTCCACATTCTAGCAGCACACTCAGATATGAACATATGCATGAATTAATCCGTGGATGCCTATAGTGGCCCAGTAATCCAATTACCTTCCAAAAGTCCCACCTCTGAACACATGAGCCTTTTAGGGTGCATTCCAGATCTAAACCATAACACTTGACAAGCAGAATCTCTAGTCTGTTGCTACTTGTGTTTCATATCTGGTTTGTTATAATTTACTTTTGTTTTACCTAGAAAGCATGAAAATGGGGTTTATTTTGTTCAGAGTAAGGTTTGTATATTTACTATTGAGGATTTTGTCAGCTTCTTTCTTCCTTGGTCTTATCTCAAAATGAGGGAAAGTCAGGCAATAAGAACTGATCATTGCTTACTAAGATACATTGAATTCTTGCAGACAAATGTATCCTGCTTCCTGACAAGCCTGTGACCACAGACAAACAAGTCTTGACTCAGGCTTGAGAATCAACCTACAGAGGAGAGAGCTGACTCGGTGATTTTGCACTTGCTATGTAACATCTTGATTTTATTTCTACATCAATGTCTATTAATCTGAGGTTTAACAGTTTCCCCTTTCTTTCAAAATGTAGTGTATCTACCAATATAGCTGGCACATCTTTTTTTTTTCTTAAACATAGAATTCCAATCTTTCAGTAATTAAAAACAAATGAAAGTTCTAAAACAATTTAGAAACTGATATAGAGTTGCTAACTTCTTAGGGTGCCAAATAAGGGCATCAAAAAGAAACTCAATAGTTTATTAATACTACATTTCATAAAGCATATTTTATGAGACTTTAGGTTATAATAAAAATTAATTCTTCCAATAATTCTTTCAAACCTTCCCCAGCACACACAAATGTACATATTTATGTATAGCTAGGTGTTTTTCCACTTTGCTGTGGGCCTGATAAACCTTTTTTTATGAATCAACAATAGAGTAAATTTAATGTATTCCATCATGATCTCTTTATTACGATCCTGATTAAGATGGTTCACTTTGTT
The DNA here is from genome assembly GCF_000247695.1 of Heterocephalus glaber. The sequence continues at coordinate 38,909,899 of NW_004624734.1, read as the reverse complement.
TTCCTCAGCTTAGAAAATGTCATATATAGGAGAAAATTCAAAACAGAAACTTGTCTTATATATTAGCATAAACCCTACCTCCTAACATAGTGCTTGGCCCCTGCAAAGTACCCATAAAGCTCTTGTAGAATAAATGAATGAATGAAGGGCACATGCCTGTCCATTTTCTTTCCTCTGATTCTGGCTCTTCTGTAATGACTTAGTCCTTTGATTTATCTGTGGCTATCCTCTGTGACCATTTTAGTGTTCAAAAACCACAAAATGAGTCTTTCTTTGGTTGAGGACCATACATACTATTTGTTGTTTAATACATCTTCTGTCAGATTCAAGCCTTGCGGTATGTAATATCCAACACTACAATACCACCTCTGCTTGGCTCACATCCACATTTGCTCTCCAAATTTAGCAGCTAATCTGGGTGTTATTTATTTATATTCTGTCCCAGCTGACTCAAACTTCAGAAAGACTAATCCATTAGAGTAACAGAAATCAGCAAATTGCACGATATGGATAAATGCTAAGCTACCTTCTAGCTCACTGTGTTCTCATAGAGAATTATAAATCACAACTTAATGTTGCTCTTATTTAAATACTAAATTAATCAACTTTTACAAATTATTTGGCATTTAGCTTTCCAACTTTTTTCCCTTAGGCTAATAATGATGGTAGATTGCTCTAAAATGTTTGAGCCTAATTTTTATTTGTTGACATTTTTAATTTATTTTAATCTCAAGGGAATTTAGCATAGGTAGTGGATAATGGTATCTCAGAAAAGAAGTAAATAATAGGGTCTGGGTGCAGTGCCCTGGCTGGGCTTAGAGTTGTGAAGATCTTGCCTCAGGGTCCCAGAGTCCTGGGATTGTAGGTGTGTGCTTCCATGTCTGGCTGCATTTTTTAAAAATTTAAACAATTTGAGAAAGATTTTATTGCCTACCTCCTTAGAAAAGGATATGGGATTGCCTTTCAATTACACTGAATACTTTCTAGTCATGTAAAGATTGGAACTAAGCAGAAATACAATAAAAGTATTATGGAACAAAGTAAATAATACAGAAGACTAAAATTTTGAACCCAAAAGAAGTTGAATTCTGTGGTCTCCAAGTTATTTGAAGGTTGGCAACAGACTATAGTGATTACAAAAAGTCAACCCAGTTAAATAATCACTAATTGGGACCAACAAGACCTTGTAAAGATGAGGAAACTGTAGCCCAGAAAGGAAAATGGCCTTGACCACTCACTTGACAGATCCAGTTGGGTGAAGACTGGAATGTGAGCCTGACTAAGCATTATGGTGAATGCTTATTCTCCTGTACACTATTTGGGCTTCTACCGAGAAGACCTGTTTTCTATACACTCTGAGCCCTCTTCCGGTCCTGTTCACATCTCCATCTATCCTCTGACTGACAAGTGGAGCAAAGGAGCTGTGTATGCTCAAGCTGGTATTCCTTTTGCTTTTGTTTCCTATGGGATCTGCCTGCTGTTGGGAGCCTGCTGTCTGATGAGCTCTTCCCTGCTACCGATTTTTTGGGGTACCCCAATGAGCAGGCTTATCATTTCAGCATTGCCTTGCCTAGGTTTGAAAAGCTGTAAAATCTTAGGTGTAGTAGCAGGCAGCCTGATTTCAGTCCACTTCTAAGCCATGTTCTCTAATTGTTTTATAAAAAATAAATTGGGCATTTTGATTTTCATCCTTTCAGTCACTCTAGATTTTAAGCAGAATCAAAGACAAAGAATACTATTTATTGGACCCCCTAAAACATTGAGATGAATCTGCTGTCCTATGGAAAGACAATGATACCATCATGATGGCTAAAGAAAGAAGCCCCAGACCTACTGCTTCAAATACAGCAGCTGAGGATCAGCAGAAACAAGCTATGGCTCTTTCCTTCCACTCCTCTGCATCTGGGCATCTTCACGGGTCCCCATCATGCTGAGCATACCCATCTAATGTTCAACCACAAGAGAATATTGTAGTGTGAGTAAAATGAGCATTTTGGGGTGGGTGCTAGGAAAAGAAAAACTTTCTTCCTATGTTGGACTTGTTGCTGGCTGAAGCTGAGAGACCCTAAGAAATTTCATTTCCTTCAGTTACTTGTCCAGGGGATCGCTTAGAGACTGTCACACCTCCCAACACAGTGTCTATACCACAAAGGGAGCTCTAGCCTCATTAATGTGCTATCGATCATGGATACCACCCAATATCTCATGATATTAAAAAGCTCAATCAGACAAACCCAGAAGTAGACATTTAACATAAAAAAATTTCAGCAAATGAATGGGAATTCAAAAAAGGTAAAGGATCATTTTTCCAGTTCTATAATAAAGTGGATTTAGAGCAATTTCTCAAGTTAAGTGGCTCTCCAAATCATTTTTAAAAACTCTAAAGTAACAATTAAATATTTAAATTTACTTTGTTATTTTCTGTGATTTCAGAAGGAATGTATGTGTATTTGAAAAAAATTAAAAAGATACACCAGCATAAAGCAAATAATCAATGCTCCCACTACATAGAAAGAATCACTGATAATATCTTGAAGTATTTTCTAGACTTAATGCCATGCATTTCCATACTTATTTTCTTTCATTTATTTTTTTCCATACTTATTTTAAAGGGCTCATTCCACACAGACCATTTTGTAACCTGTTTTTCTTCTGTGACCTAATTTTATTGCTTATCTTAAGAGACAACCTCAAGCACATTCTGTGTATCAAGATACAGCTGCGACTAGACAGCCAGAGAATTAATGTTTCTTGAAAGAGGCTCAGGCTCTGGTGTTTAACGAAGCCCGCTCAGTGTGTGTGACAGCAGAGCTAAGCCTGAGGATCAGACTCCGCAAAGCAAATACCACTTTGGACAAGACAGATTTAGGGATGTTATTAGAGGGGCTGCCCTCTCAAAGATAATTAAATCTCTCCAGAGGTTAATCTGGCCAATGAATATAATACCTGGAGATGAGAAAGTTCTTTCATTGTTGCTGAATAGCTGTCAAACACAAGTGATAAGAAGGTGGAGAAAATGAGTGATAATTGGAGTTTGAGAATCCCTGGGGTAGGTTTCAGCAGCATGTGTGATGGCTTAGTGTACACCCATCAGTTGCTTCCTGCTGCCTTCATCTTCAGCATAACAATAGCATCAGGAGAGGCCACAAAGACCTAGCTGCCTACACTGCAGCCACACTGGAGTTAGAAATACTGCCATGGTCTAACTTTTCATTCTTCTCAAATTCATATGTCAAAACCTAATCCCCAAGGCAATAGTATTAAAAGATGCACATATGTAGGAAGTGATTCATTCCTAAGGGTCAAGCCCTTGTGATTGAGATTAGTGCCAGCTTTGTTTTGCTAAAAAAATACCAGAGGCTGGATAATTTGCAAGTAGTTTCTTTGGCTCACCTTTCCAGCGGCAGGAGGGTCCATAAAGCATGGTGCTGGCATCCTAAGGCCTCCTGGCTACATCACAACAGAGAAGAGAAACAGAGAAGTAGAGAAGGAGCCAGCTGCATGCGGAAGAGTCCAAGCACATGTGGTGTTCTTACTTTATGACAGACAGTTCTGATGAGAACTAATCCATTCAAATGGGACCTGACCCACTCTTGTGAGAAGGTATTAATCTTCCTTTCCCAAGGCTGGAGCCGCCGTGACTAATTACCCTCTGCTAGCCCCACCTTTAAAGTTTCTACCATTTCACATTACTATCCTAGAGACCAAGCTGTCAGCACCTGGTTTTCTGTGGAATAAATTATGTCCAAATTGTAGCTGTGCCTTTATAAAGGAGGCCCAATGGAGCTTGCTGTCCTGTCCACCTTGAGGACACAGCCAGAAAGTGGCACCTACCAGGAAGCAGACCACCACAAGACACCAGCCTGGGCCTTGATCATGAGCTTCCCAGCCTCTCAAACTGTGAGTAATAAAATTCTGGTGTTTCTAAGTTATGAAGACTAAGGTATTTTATTATAGTGGCTTGAATAGACCAAGAAAAACATTAGACACAATAAAAGGCGAGGGGTAATTTCATAAATAGTCAGTGGTAGCTTCTTTCTCCTTAAATTATGAATGCAGTGAAAGGAAGAATACATACTTGTTTTGTAGAAACGAACCTTGGACACTACCTACACATATGACCTAAACGGTATGATCTCAGCTTCAATTTTCTTATATTTCCTCTCTCTCCCATTTTAGTACACATACACATATGAGGGAGGGAGGGAGAAAGAGAAGGAAAGAGAGAGGCTGGGAGAGAGAGAGACAGAGAGACAGAGACAGAGAGAGAGAGAGAGAGAGAGAGAGAGAGAGAGAGAGAGAGAGATTAGATAAACAGTGAAGAATTGTTTTGCTCATCTGGTCCTACCACTAAGATTCTTGGCTATAGTAGCTGAAGTCTGTGGTGTGCACAGATGGTGCCTGTGTGGGTGCTCTCACATCAGAGCTCCTTGACACGGGTGATGTACATTCTTGCTGAGATTGTTTGTGCCCCTGTCCCTTGACTTGTCTTTCCTCCTATCCTGCAGAGCGACTCTTTCCCAGTGTTCAGCTTTTTCTTTATTTATTAAAGGTGAGTAATCAGATCATGGTCTCTGTAGAATTTCATTCATTCTGCAGAGACATGTTTCACAGCTCTTTAGAATTACTTACTATTACCTTTGGATTTTTAGCAAAATTCTTAGACAAGAAGAAGAGTCATGCTCAAATGTCAAATTTAATAGTCATTTAAAATATTTTTAAATAATCTTTGCAGTCAGATAAAACTGAGTTCCTCTCTGGGCTCTGCTGTATACCAGCTTGGGCATCTTACTATCTCTCTAAGCCTTTGTTTACTCACTTATAAATAATGACAATTAGCTTTATAAGACTATTGTGAGGATTACCACACAACACATGAAACTTACTGAGAACTCAACACACTGAGACTCGTATTGTGATATTAATGATCACATAAAAAGGTGTAAGTGTTGAAGAGCCATGGAATGAAAAACTTTGAGATAGACGTTATCACATTATAAAAAGTGTTATCAAATTGATATGAAATAATATTTGTGATGGAAAATAGAGAAAGCAATCGTTTCAGATCCCCAAAATAACTCAGCTCCAGAAGCTTCTCTGGGCCTCTGCCAGCAGGTGAAGTTAAGAGGAAATTTCAGTTTTGCTCCTAGGAGTTTGGGGATTTCCTGGCATGCAGCTTGTTTAATGGTTGTTAATACATAATGGACACCTTTATAGTTGGAGTGAATGACTGTTCTTATGCTGTAATAAAGATAGATTTTCCATACATTCATAGGAGGAAAACAGTGTGTTTGGATGTGTGTGTGAAGGAGAGAAGAAAACAGAGGGCTGGTAACCATTCAGACAGCAGGGGGCCACTCTTGCTCCGATTTACAGTGTGTGGTAGGCTGGAGTTTTGCGTGCTCAGCTCAAGGAGGCTCTATCACCAGCTCTAATGCCAAAGATCCATCTCTATTCTGAGAAGTTTCCCTCTTTAGAAAGCAAAGTTATAGTTACTTCTAGAAAAAGAACAATTTGAATAGAACTTAGTCAGTGTTAACTCTTTAGTTTTTATTCCAGAGGGTGAAAATACTGTTTGAATGGACATTGAAAGTCCTTATCTGCCACACGCAGAAAAGATTAGAAAGTATTTCGCACATGGCAAAAGACTGCAACAGATTAACTTCAATACACATCTCCTCCAGATGTACTCCTCCTGCCTCTGAGATTCACAATAATTCATGTCCCTTCAGAGGCACTTAATTATAGACTGCCTTGCATATTTATTGGACTTTTGCTAGGCCCTTGAATGCATAGTATTTGTCTTACTCATTTTCTTCATTGAAGCCTGTATATTTCAGGTCACACTAGCATAGGATAAAAAAACCCCACAAAATTTTGTTTCCCCACAGAAAAAATATAGGTTTTATTCCACTGTGTCTAAAACAACAAAATTGAAAAAAAAATCAATGACCGAAATTATCCTAGCAGGTTTACAAAGGAAACCTTTATTAGAAAGCAGTGTCTTTATAAGTAAAACTGAGAACATTGCAGTTGAAGTACACTCTTGAGACCTGAGAGCCATTCTTGTTCTCTGAAAGAGGTGATGTAGTTAGAGGCAAAGTTATGCTAAATGCGACAGCAGACCACTTTTCTTTCTTGGCTGGAGTTTAGTATGGGAGCCTGAACTGTGGATCCATAAAAATGGTTTCAAAGTCAAGTGCCTTAGCATCCTTACCTATGTCCCTCAATGAATTTATCCAATACAGTTTTGGAGTATTTGCAGTGTTCTAGTTCTTCATCTTATCTCAACCCTCAGTGTGCGTGTTGTATACTCTGGTAGTGATTTTGATTGTACAAAGAAAGGTATGGATCTTTACTTTTCTCTCTCAGCATTAACATTTCACAACAGATAAGGTACTATGGAATAAACATGGGAAATTCTTGGCTAGTGGATGATGGTTTGGCTGCTGCACACCATATACATCAGCTGTTCAGTCGCATTAATATTGGCCTTGGGAAAAGTAATGCAAATCCAAGTATGGTATGAGGTCTAAGGTGATTGAGCCTCTAGGATTAGACTTGTGTGTATGTATGGTGTTCATCTTTATCATTCTATTTGGTTTTAAGCCCCTTGGAGACCAGTCTTTGCTTTCTAAAAATTTAACTTTTATGTTCATAGACAGGAACATTGATCCTTTGGAGTGTATAGTTCTATGAATATCAAAACATGTAGACTTGTATAATCACTACAATGACAATATAGAATAGAATCATTATACTCAATTCCCCACCCCCATTGTTCATGCTATCTTATTACTTTTATTCCCTCACAACTATGGCCTATTCTCTTTTTATATACAGTTTTCTCTCTATAGAATGTTATAAACGGAACTGTGGAGTATGTACATTTTTTGAGTATGCACATTTAAAAAATTGGCTTCTTTCACTCAGCAGAGTGCCTTTAAGATTGATCCATGTTGTGTGTATCAATAATTTACTGCATTCTCTTGCTGAATAGTATTCCACTGAGTATCAGTGTAGCAGAATGGTTTTATCCACCAAACCACTGACAGGCATGTGCATGTTTTTGTTTGAGCATTAATTTTTATTTCTTTAAGGCACTAGGAGTAGACAACTGGGTTACATATAAGCATACCATTGTATAAGAAACTACCACACTGTTTTCTAGAGGGTCTGTCACATTTTGTATTTCCTCAAGCAATATATTACAGTTCTAATTTCCCTACATCTTCATCAGCACCTAATACTGTCAATATTTTTCATTTTAGTTATTCTAATTAGTATACAGTGTTGTCCACATGATTTTAATTTGGTTTTCAGAAATGGCTAATGATATTTGACATCTTATGATACTATTTGCCTTCTGTGTATGACCTCTGGTAAAATCTTTTTTCCATTTTTAAATTGGTTTGTTTTCTTATCATGAAGCTTTAAGAATTCTTTAGACATTAACATACAGATCTTCTTTGAATATATGATTTGTTAAACCACTCTCCCTCATTAAACCTTGTTTTTTAAGTTTCTTAACTGTCACTTGTTGAGGAAAAGTGTTTTTGGTTTTATCATTTTTTCCTTTTGTGAATTATGCTCTTTGTGTCACATCTAAAATTTTCTTTACTAAACTCAAATCATGAAGATTTTGTCCATATTTTACTTGAAAAGTTTTATAGTTATCTTTTTTATTTATTAAGTTTATTGATCTTTTATGTTTATATATATATTTTATGTTTATACATATGGATAATTTTATATAATTTTTGTGTAAGGGATGATATTTACATCAAGGCTTATTTATGTTTTTTTATATGGATTATAATTCAACTGTGGTGGAACAATGTTTTGAAAAGACATTTTTCTCCTTTGTATTTTCTTTACTCCTATTTAAAACCAAGTGGGCATATCTTTGGGGTTTTACTTCTAGACTAATCTGTTCCATTGCCCTATGTGTTTATACTTTCACCACTTTTACAGTTATGATACTATAACTTTATTGTATAATCTTAAAATTGAGTAATATGGTTCTTCCAATTTTATTCATTTCCAAAACTATAGTTCTTTGCCTCTTCATAAAAATTTTAGAATCAATTTGACCAATTCTATGCCATAAATCCTGCTAGGAATATTATTGGAGCTGTATTAAATTTATAGATCAAAGTGAGAAGAGAGAATTGAGGTATTTCCTGTGCTTAGCCTTCCAGTCTAAGGACATGGTATATTTAAGATTTTTTTTAGGTCTTCTTTATTGTCTTTCACCAGTGTTGTGTATTACTTTTATTATGAAGATCTTATCTATGTTTTAGTAGATTTATACCAATTACATACTTTTGGAATCATTGTGAATATGATTGTTCTAAATTTATTGTTCCAATTCATCATTGCTGTTCTATTAACTTTATATTGCTTCTGTGATAGAGTGCCACACATTTAATACCTTTAAATAATAAAAATTTATTCATTTTCTATTCTGAAGGTGATAAGTACAGTGCATATCTTACTGGGTCAAAATAGCATTGTTAGCAGAACTGTGTCTCTCTCTGAAGGCCCTAGGGGAGCGCCTGTTCTTTACCAGATTCTAGTTTAGCCGCAGCCCTTGGCTCGTGGCTCTTTTCTTTCATCTCAAAACCAGCAGGGGCAGGTTGTGATTTCTGATCTTCCTCCATCTTTGCATCCCTCTCTGATCATGGTGGGAACACGCTGTCCTGTTTTAAAGAATCACGTTATTAAGTTGGGTTCACTTTTATAATTACGTTGCTTTCCTCATCTCAAGGTCTGTAATCTTAATTACACCTACAAAATCCTTTTTGATAGGTGGAGTAACATATTTTTAGGCTCCATACACCTTACAACATTATTGTGGCTATCTTGGGGAGGCTGTCTGCATAGCATGGGTATATGTAGTTGATATTTCTCCGTTGCCCTTGAAGTTTTTGATTTTGCTAAAGATATATATTAGATTTAGGTTTTCCTCTCTTAGGCCTATGAGATTTTATGCACAAATAATTACCTAATCTGTGAGTGAGAAGACTTTATTCTTTTTCTTTCACCTTGTATAATTCCCTTTCTCTCCACAACCATCCTTTTACCTTTTCCTCTTTCCTTCTATCCTTTCTTTGCCTTACTGCACTGGCTAGAACCTAGAGTTCAGTGTTGAATAGAAGTTGTGTGAGAGAGGCTTTTTGTCTTCCTCCTGATCTTAGGAGGGAAATTATTTAGTATTTCACCATTGATGATATTAGCTTTAGATATTTTAATGCCTACCTTGAGAAGTTCTTCAAAAAATATCATACAAAGATCCTAAATTTTGTCAAATACTTTTTCTTGCCAGCTGATAAAATTTTGTTCTTTGGATTTTTGCTTTACAGGATCATATTGATTGAGTTCTCTGTGTGTGTGTATATATATATACATGTATATACATGTATATATGTATATACATGTATACATATATATACATATATATACATGTATATACATGTATATATATATATTTTTTGCTTAAATTCTTTTATTGGTACATTTTAGGTATACAATACATTTACATTTATCATTGGGTTCTTGTACCTGTACATGATTTATCTTGATTCTTATTTTTTCCTCATTACCTGTGTGCCCTTCACCTCCTCCACCCTTCCCTATTTACATAGACTTTGTTTTCATTTTTTTCTTTTCTCATAATTTTTCCTTTCCCTTCTTTCCTTCCCCTTCCCCTCCCACTTCCCCTACCCCTTTGGACCTTTACTTTCTATTTCCAATTATCAATTATTCATTTTAATCCTTATTTACACTTTCAGTTTCTCACACTAGAGAAACTATTCAGTATTTACACATGTGTGTCCTATTTATTTCACTTAAGAGTATGGCCTCAATGTGCATCCATTTAGCTATAAATGTCTCTAGTTTCTCATTCTTTATGGCTGAGAAGTACTCCCTTTTATAAAATGGGGATGTGGGGAGAAAGGAACCCTTCTCCATTGTTGGTGGGAGTGCAGACTGGTGCAAGCACTGTGGAAATCAGTATGGAGATACCTCAAAGAACTAGGGCTAGAGGTCCCATTTGATCCAGCTATTCCCCTGCTGGATATCTTCCCAAAAGAATCATACCACAGTGATATATGTGCACCCAAGTTTATAGCAGCACAGTTCGTAATAGCTAAAGCTTGGAAACAGCCCATGTGCCCATCAACTGGAAACTGGATAAAGAAGATGGTTTTGTTTTGTTTTTTTAAAAAAATGGAGTTCTGTATATTGAATCAGGCTTGCATCCCCACAATAGACCACATATATGGTAGTATGTTACCCTCCTTATATGTTTATTGCTTGATTAGATTTCATATATTTTGAGGATTTTTATATCTATATTTATGAGGAAGATTAAACTGTAGTTGTCCTATTAATTTTTCCTTTGGTTTGTGTAGCAGGGTTATCCTAGACTTATACTATTAGCTGATAACTAATTGCTTCTTCTAATATTTCTTGAAAATTTATATAGAAAAAGGAGATTTAAGAGATTATCAGAAAATTGAGAGACCTCCCTTGTCTCTTAATGTCTGCAACAATATCTCTTATATTCCTGATATTGGCAGTTTGTCCCTTTTCTTTTATTTTGTCAGTCTTGCTAAAGACCGATCAATTTTACTATCTTCAAAGAACTAGTTTTTAGATTCATTGATTTCTCTCTTTTTATTGTTTTTCCTGTTTTAAATTTCATTGATTTTTTTTCTAACATATTATATTTTCTATTTTCTTTAGACTTGTTTTGTTCTTTTTCTTAAATTATTAATTTGATCCTTACAATAACATTTAATGATGTAAAATTTTCTGTAGGTAATGTTTTAACTGCTTGCCATGGGCTTTGATACACTATAGTTTTATTTTTGCTTAATACAAAGCATTTTCTAATGTCCCTTGAGACTTTCTCTTTAACCTACAGATTATTTAGATTATTTAGATTCATGCTATTTAATTTCAATTTGAAAGTTCCAATTTCCAGTTTGAACTTCCAATTATGTTTATTTCTTATTGTAGTCTGATTAAATTATCATCAGATAGTATACTTTATATGATTAAAATTATTTAAATTTGTTAAGGTTTGCTTTATGATCTGTGGTATGGTCTATCTTGATAAATTTCCTAAGTACACTTGAAAGAATATGTATTTTCCTCCTGTTTTGTAAATGCCAATTAATTTTATTTGTTAATGTGTTACTCTGTTCTGGAGTATTCCTGCTGAGTTTCTGTTTACTAGTCTTATCTATTACGGATAATGGAGGTTATGACCCCCACCTATAATATGCATTTATCTATTTCTTAATTTCTATCAATTTTGGATTCATGTAATTGAAGCTTTGTTGTTAGGTGAACACATATTTAGTGCTGCTATGTCTACTTGGTAAATTGATCCTTTATCAGGTAATAACCTTCTTTATTCTTATCTCTAAAATCTACTTGGTATTAAAATAACCACTCCCATTGGGTTGATCCCACACATCTGTAATCTTAGCACTTGGGAGGCTGAGGCAGAAGGATTGCAAGTTTGAGTCTTGCCTATGTGACTCATCAAGATGCTGTCTCATCTGGAAGAAGAGAAAGCCTGGGGATATAGATCCGGGTAGAAAGCTCCTGGGTTGGATCCCTAGTAACACGGGAGGAAGACTCGAGTTTTGCTGCCATTACTGTTTACATGGTATTTTTTATTTTTTTATTTTTAATTGGTCTTTATAATTTATTTAAAATATATCTCTTGTAGATAGTGTATACTTAGGTTATGTTTGAAAAAATTTATTCTGACAATTTCTACCTTTCAAATTGATGTATTCAAATTATATTTAATAAAATTCTTGATGTGTTTGTATATTAGTCCACTGTTTTGTTTTTTCTTTTTTCCCCTCAATTTTTTGTTTCTGTTCCCCTTTCCTCCATTCTTTTGGATTATTTGAACATTTTTTAAACATTTTATTTTAATTTATTATATTTTTGACAAAAGCATATATGTGTGTATATATATATATATATATACACATATATAGTATTTGATATATAGATTGAAACACATTCCTGACTTCTCATTAAAGCTTTAAAATCAATATTTTACTACTTTAAATGGAACGTAGGAATCTTATGAACATATTGATTCCTTTTACCTTATTTCTCTATATTACAGTTTTCTTAGGACTTATAGGCGCATATAATGACAGCTCCATCAAGCATTATATTAATTGTTCTTTCCAACCCTAAATATACAGTGTAACTTGGTTCATGAACACTTTTGTTTGTGAACAATTTGGTTCTCAAACAGAAGCATTTGGCAAAAATTTGTTTTTGTTTGTGAACTCTTCATTGGGTGATGAGCAGGACTGCGGCCATCTTTCCCACACAAACACGACTCTGGCCATCTTTTCCAGACTCATGGAACGAATTAAGTTTGTGAATCAAGGTACCATTGAATTTCACAGAATCCAGAAAAGGGCTAGTGGTCCATTATATTTACCTGGTTGGTTACTATTTCTTTTGTTCACCTTTTTCCTTCTGTTGTTCTTTTTTCCTCTGTCATTTCACTTCTGTCTGAAGGATCTCCTTTAGTATTGCTTTTAGAGCAGGTCTGTTGAGAGCAGTTACTTCATTTGAGAAGCTGTTTATTTTACTTTAGTTTCTGAAGGATACTTTGGTTGGCTATCAATACTGGGTTACTTTATGGACAGTATTAATGCTGTTTTACTTCTCTTTGGTCTCCATTAATTCTGACTAGAACTCTCTAGTCATTCAGTTTGTTATCTCTTATAGGTAATGGAACATTTTTTCCTTAGTTTTTAGCATTTTTTTCTTTGTCTTCAGCTTTTGGAAGTTTAATTATGATATCTTTGGGTGGGGATTTATTAGGATGTATTGTCTTTGCCTTTTGCTGAATGTTAATCTTTTTGGTATTGTACTCCCCCCTCAAGTCCTGGAAGGTTTGTTATTTCAATCAATTTTCTTTCTGCTCTGATCAGATTATTTGTATTGCTCGATCACCAAGTTCACTGACTCTTTTCTCTACTTTTGTCATTCTGCATCTCCTTTTCTTTTTTAGTACCAGAGATCAAACTCTGGTCCGTGTGCTTGCCGGGCAGGTGGCAGAACCACTGAGCTAAATCCCGGGCCCTTTTTTTTGGTCATTCTGCTGTTGAACCCTTCCAGTGACTTTAAACATTTTTATTTGTTTCTTTTTATATGTTTTTATTTCATTGCTTAGGTATTCATTCCTTTCACCCATTTTAAGAGTTTTACCCTTTTGGAAAACTTTTTACAATTGCTGCCTTACACTCTTTGCTGTATACTTATAATGCCTCTGTAATCCTAGTGATACATCTGATGATTAACTTCTCCCATGTGAGCGAAAGTTTTCTTTCTTTTTTTTTTTTTAATGTGCCAAGTAAGTCTGTACTGTATTCAGGAGATTTTGAATACTATATAACAAGACTCTGGATCTTATTTAAGTCCCATGGAAGATGTTGGTATTTTCATTTTAGCATGCAATTGACTTAGTTGATTTTGGACAAACCCTCTGTGGTTTTAGTTTGAGAGGCAGTTCTGTTTTCAAATCTTTATGCTGTTCTGATCTGTCTCATACAAGTGCCACCTGGGGCCCTATCTTGGATTCAGGAGGTATTCTGCTACCTTGTTCAGTTTTGAGAGTCTTTGGTGTGCTTTTTACAATCAGATCAGGAGTTGATGCTCAGGAGTGAACCCAGGAATCAGTAAATGATTTGATAGAGTCACTCTTCTGTTCTTCTCTCTCTCCACAATCTGTCTGGTATTTTTCAGCCTGAAGCAATCCCTTGTGTCTTTTGGACAGAAAGATGGGGCTACATTTAACTTGGTATGCCATATAATTCCCTTGGGTTAATGGAGATATATATTCTACTCTCTTGGGTCTACAGGTTTTCTGGTTAGAAGAGAAGGTTCCCGGCTGAAGAGTTTGAGGCACCTGCACTCCTCTGCTTCTGTGGCTGTCACAGTTACTACTGCCACAGGATTGTCTGGAGATAGGAATGCAATGTGAGAGAACGGGAAAAGAAAACAGAGAAAGTGGGACTCTCCTCTACTCTCTGAGAATTTAGAAACCCCTTTCCCATCTCAGGCAGAGTTAAAGAATAGCCCGTGAAACTGTTTCTGTTTGTGTCTGCCCACTTCTGGGGTTTGTGACACTCTAAATTCAGATTTAGGAATCCAGCGGAGAAAATGCGTAACCTCACCAATGTTTCATTGGTACTTCTAATGCTAGTGTTCTTTCATAACTTACTTGCTAATGTTTATATTTTGAAGTCCTCAAATGCTTTATGCACTTTCGTCAGGTTTTATAATACCATGAATTAAAAGAGACAGAGGGATCAAAACTTACTCCATCATACTCAGAATCACATTTCCTAATTTATAAGTCAGTCATACAAAAAGGTGGAAATTATGTAAGGAACACATTCTTTCATCTGCAGAAATGAAGCATTCTGAATATTGATACACGTAAAATTTGTACTTAGCATTGCTGACACAAGATTTTAAATTAATAGTGGGCCATCCTCTGAAGTACTTCTCTGTTCTTTTGTAGAAAACAGATTTATTGAAACATAACATAAAACATACAATTTATCAAGTTAAAAATGTACAATTCAGTGGTTTTTAATGTGTTTACAGATGTGGGTATCTGTCACTGATACAGCAATAATATACAATTAGACAGGCCCTTGCCTTGCCTCCATGTTTTTGATCCCACAGACTGTTTTGTTCCAGAAATGTAAGTTTGTGCTGCTGGACAGAGTTCCTGCCCAATGTATCAAAATATTTTGTAACTGTTTGAAATTCCTGCCCTCTCAGGAACATTCTGTTAGCTCCTCCCCTCTCAGGACTATTCCGTTAGCTCCGCCCCTCTCAGGAACGTCCTGTAACTCCACCCCTCTGCTTCAGTGAGCATGCTCGCCTACCCTGTAGCTCTCTATATAAGGAGGCTCTCATTTCTGGTGAGGCACTCAGACTTCAGAGTACGAACTCCTCTGAGCCCACTGGTGTAATAAAGGTTTTTACCCACCTCTTCCAGTGACTGTCGAATTCTCAAGTCTTCAAATTGCAGTAGCTGCAATGCTGAGCTGTAACTCTGGGCTGTGCCTCAGAGCTGTAAAACTTGGCTATAGCACCGAGGTTTTCCGCTTTGCCACAACATCACCACAGTGAATTTTAAAACACTTTCTTAATTCCCCATCAATCATGTACAATTTAGTTATCACTTTATTCTTCCATCACCCCACAGCCTAAAGAAGTCACTAACCTGCTTTCTGTCCCTATAAATCAATGGATTCAAGATTTTCCGATATATGGACTCATGTAATGTATAGATTTATATGATTAACTTCACTCATCATGCAGTTTTCATGGTTCATCCTAATTGTAGCATTTATCAATATTCAATATCTTTAAAGTTGTAGATATCAGATATTGTGTCCCAGTGATGCAAAATTTGACTAATACACCACACTTTGTTTACTCATTCATCCAGTTGATGGACATTTGTGTTGTTTCCACCTTTCAGGTATTCTGAATAAAGCCACTATTAATACTTTCCTAAGAGTTTTTATATAGACATACACTCTCATTTCTCTTGAGTATATACATAGAAGTGGAATTGCTGGATCATACAATGACTTTGTGCTTGGATAATTTGAAAAAGCACTGGCTTATTTCCTAAAGCAATTGCATCATTTTACACTCTCACCAGCAGAATATGTGAATTCCAATCTCTTTACCCTCATCAACATTTATTATTTGCTGACTTTTTTTTGTTGTTGTTTTGTTTTGTTTTGTTTTTGGTACCGGGGATCGAACTCGGGTCCCTGCACTTGCGCAGCAGGCGGCCGAAACCACTGAGCTAAATCCCCGGCCCAATGACTTTTTAAATCTAGCTATGTTAGTGGGTATAAAGTGGTATCTCATTGTGATTTTGATTTCCATTGTCCTGACGACTATGACTTCTTGTTAACTGTGTCCTACATCTCGGTGACATACCCAGCACATCCATATGTATATATTCTTTAAGGAAATGGCTATTCAGATCCATTTTTCATCTTTAATTGGGTTGTCTTTTTATTATTTAGTTTTGATATTGTTTATATATTTTATATATAAGTTTCTTATTATGACATGAAAATATATTCTAGTATTATTTTCCCTTTCTTCATGTTATCCTTTGCAGCACAAAAGTTTCTAATTTTGATGAAGTTTATCCACTTTTCCTTTTTTTACTCATGCTTTTGGTGTCTTATCTAAGAATCTTTTCCTCAATCTAAGGTCATTTAGATTTAGCTTATTGCTTTCTTCTAAGAGTTTTACAACTTTAGCTCTTACATTTGGCTATTTGATTCATTCTGAGTTGATATTTGTATATGGCTTGAGGTAAAGACCCAATTTCAGATGTTTCAGACCATTTGTTGAAGAGACATAGAGAAGGAGAAAAAATGGTCTCTTTCCTGAGAGGTCTTGGCATCAAAAATCAGTTGATGATAGATGTATGGTTATATTTTTGGACTCTGTGTTCGACTTCATTGATCTGCAAGTCTCTGTTATTTTGGAGAGTGCCTCACATATGCTCATGGAAAAGTGTTCCTTTGCTCAACTTGCTCAAGCCTCTTTATTTTGCTGCCCTACTTCACATTTGTTTGGCCCACTGAAAAGGCAACTCCTTTGAACATGGCTCTCTTTTACAGTGACTACCTTTCTTACTCTGACAATGTGGCCTTACAAATTATAATTACTACCTCATTTAGATTAAGTCAGGTCTCTTAGTGGAATTGTTCCCTTCCTTCCTTCTTCAGGATGATTTTCTAAGTGAGCACCCTTTTCTCTTTCATAGGGAAATGCCCCAACTTCCAGCAAAAGTTGTAGTTTGGTGTATTAGTCAACTTTCTCATCATTGGTTTAAAGAAAATTCCTGAGAAGAGGTTTAATTTCAGAGGGTTCAGTACATGGTCAGCTGCCTCTAAAGCACAAACTTCATGGCAGAAGAGCATGGTGGATTAAGTGTTTTCCCTTTATAGTCAGGAAACAAAGCGCAAGAGAGCACCGGAAAGGAATACCATGAAAAAGATGCTATCAGAGCCCCACATCCAACTGTACCCTACCCCTAAGAGAACATTGAGCAGTGGACATCAGTAGGTTAATCTACTGATGAGTACAGCACCCCCATGATCCAATCACCTCTCAAGAAGTTTCTTAACCTAGTCAAGTGGACAATTGAGTTTAACTATCACTCTTGGCCATATTCCCATTATATTAATCACTGAACTGTCTGATATTTTGCTCCTCTTAATAATACACAATTTCTTAAAGAATTTCTTTTTTGTCTTTTAGAAATATTTTTTAATCCATCTTTTCATGAATGGCATCCTGGAATAATGACTTAAAGGAATCTGGAGACATAATCTACAAATCCAAGATGGCACTTGTCCATTGAGTTCAGGATGGAGTTTACCCTACTAGTTCCTCTTTTATTGATATAATCTTTGCTGAGTCATTTTGATTTATTGTTCCCTATGTTGCTCTGAACTTTTTAAATGTGCATTAGTGGTCATTCTACCACTAAAGGACTGCTTTTTAGCAGTTAGCTATTTTGATTTGCAGAACCAATATCTCCAATGATTTTCAGCTTCTCATTTCATTTTCCAGCATTGCATTTAGGTAAAATATTGGGGCTTGCATATTTTGTTGCTATGATGAACTCAGTAGTGGCTAATTATTTTTCTCCATTGAGTCTCTTGGTGTGGCTGAATATTCAGTAAGTTTGTTCGAACTTTTACTTTCTTCCATTCTCTGATGCAGAGTTAATAGGTAGTCCATATTCCTGCCCAAATACCTAGAAAGGTGTTGGATGGTAGGTTTTGTCTCTAATGGCTTCATCCCTAGCTGCATTTTGTGAATGAGACAGAAATGTAATGTGCTATTGCTAACTTGTTCACACAACCTTTGAAAAATTGGTTGCCCCAGGGTTGGGGTTCTATGGGAGTGAGCCTGACTTGGGTCTCAGCTGATCAAATACTACAAGAAACAACAGTATCCTAAAGCACCCCTCTCAGTTTATTAGTGCATATTTGCAATACATAATGTTTACATTCCTTGAGTGGAATTGAGACATATACATACCACATCTTAATTCCTTTTTTAAAAAATTGTTTAACTGATTTTAATAACATGATATAAAGCCCCTAGAATTGATATAATCATTATGCAAAATACATAGATGAATACTGTCTTCTTTTAAAAATATAAAATAAATAAGCAAGATGTGAAAATAGGCAAGTGTCCACTAAATAAATGAAAACTTTAAAAAAAGAAAGTTTTCCTTTCCATGTTATTTGAAGGGAAATTATCATTTTAAACAATATTCAAGTTTATTAAACAAATTTTAAAAGGTATTAAAAAAAGGTTTAACTTTCATCAGCTTCAAGGTTTATGTTGCTGCTGAACTTTGCATATAACTGAACTTTCAAATCTGCTAACACCTGCTGAATTGATTCTACTCTGGATTCTAAGGCATCAATTTCTTCTTGCAAATTTTTCTTTGCTTCTTCTAGCATGTCTTGTGTTTCTTCTTGAGAATGGCTAATGAAAACGTCACCAATCTGGTAAGGTATCATTAAGCTGTCATCATCTGCGAGCATGATGTCGTCACAAGCATCTTCTAAATTCTGGAGTTGCTTCTTTTTTACTTCTATTTCTTCCTTTAGCTCTGTGATTCTACTCGTACTCTGCGCAAATTTATTTATCTTTTGTTGATCTTCGAAAGTAACATTGACATCTTCTGCAGCAATTTCATGTATCACTTAAAAATACATATTAAAAAGATGCTCTGAGGTTGATCCCTAGCTGAGTTTCTTACCAGCTGAGTCACTACAGCACTAGCAATCGCTATGTCCAAGTTTCTCCACCGCCTTCTTCATGGTGGCCGCCATCTTGGGATTGGCCTACTTTTAATTCCTTTTTAAGGATAATTCCTTATCCCCTTCTCCTCTCATCCCTCCCTCTCTTGATCCCTTTACCTTTTGAGAATGATCTATCTTCCTACTTCCTATTCTTTTATTTTGGTTGTTATTTAGAGTTTTAGTTTCTTGTATAAGAGAAACTATGTGATATTTAAGCTTGTGTGTCTGGTTTCTTTCACTAAACCTTATGGTCTCATGGAGCATACATTTTTCTACAAATTATTCAAATTTATTTATCTTTATGGCACAGTAGTACTCCATTGTGTTTAAATACCACATTTTCTTTATCCACTCATCTGTACCATTCATAATAGCTAAATCCTAAAGCCCTTTTCTTTCTTTAACAATATCCTGCTGGGAAATCTGTCTATTGGCTAGCATTTCTCCCATTCAGCCTATATGATTTGAGCAATTATGATCCCTGGTGGGATAAGTTTTTGCATAAAAGGTGAAACAATATGTTATTATCAACCTGGTTTCAGTCTCTGCTACCCAGCTCCGGGGACAAAAGTTATAGAAGCACTAATTCTTCAAGCTCACCGTAGTAGTTTCCAGCAAGCTGCTGCATTGACAATGTTTTCCTGGGAAAACTGCCATTATTCATCTTAGCACACTCCCAATAAAAATGTCAACAGTCCCAAAAGAGCAACCGAAGGGTCTGCAATGGGATCTGCAGGACCCGGCACAATCTGCCGTTCACAGTTTCACGGGAATCAGTCCCCACCCTCCGGGTCTCACCATCTCCGGGAGCTCAGGGTTCGCTCTTGGGACCGCTCCTCCTCCTTCTGTTCCCACATTCGGATTCTCAGTGTGACAAGTGACTCCTTCTGCTTGTATTCCCTCCATCCTTACACATTTAAGTCCCAGAGTTCCTTCAATGTCAGTTTAAATCCCTCAAATTTAACTTTTTCCACGAACCGTCTCCTGCTCTCTGCCATGGCTCTGTAAGGAATATGAGAAAAGAGAACACCTAGAACCGCTTTTAACCCTCTGTTTTGTTTTAGACTTAGCTCAAAGTCATTTATGACATTGCTCATAAACAAATGGGAGAAACTTCTCATTTCTGCTCTGAATTACAGTGCTATTGTACTTATATATTCTGTTCTCCACTAAAAAATACTTTGAGAGGAGGGCTTCATCTTTCAATTTCCTGAAACAGCTTCCTTAAATAGTACTAATGCTCAAATGATTAATAGTCATTATCTTATATGACTGTCAGAAATGAAGATAGATTTTAGGCAAAAATACCACAAAATAGCTTAGACATCATGCTTCTGAGGAATTATTGAAGAACGAGCTACACTCTGTAAAGTACGTTTCTCAACAAGTATTTGTTGAAACAATGAAAAACAATGCACAGAAATAATTTCAAATGGCATGGATAATATGAAGCAAGTCACACGTTCAAATTTAAGTCTGACAGGTATATTTTGTATCTGTCACTTTATGACCTATTCTTACACTATTAGCTTTTTGAGTCTTCTAGAGCTGTATCAACCAAAAGGTGATATGCTATAATTTGGGGGCTTTATTTGAAGGTTTTGCTTTTGTTAATTATTAAGTTTTCTGGAGGCAAGAGTCAGTTTCTTCGTAAATGACATATTTTGCAATTATCCTTGGGGGACATATATTTTCAGCAACTATTTTTGATTAGTATCAATAATTAGGTAAGTATATTTTATTAATCTTTGCACAGTATTTTTATAAGAAACTGGTGAAATTGATGCATATGTTTATTTTTATTTATTTGGATGTTAGTCTTTTTAACAAATTATGTGGTTTTCCCATTTAGCTTATTGATGAATAGGCTATTAATAGTTCTTTAAATTGTACTATAACTACATAGTATTTTAAGTTGCATGTTACAGATTCAGAATCGGATAATTTTTCTGTTTAATGAAGAGGGTTAAGAAATTGTTATATTAACTTTGAAATATTCTTAGAAACTTTTCAATAGTAAAATTCTGCCTTTTAGACATCAAGAAATATTTTTCTCTAATTTTAACAAGGAGGTTCAAATAAATGTTTGCTAAATAGGAGAAATCTTATAATTTTGAATAATTTACCCTCTCACCTTATACTTGAAACTCAATATAAAATACTTACAACAGCTTAAATTTTGTGGCTTACCGTCTTCCAGAAAAAGGATAATGGGTCGTACAACATTTTTTTAATGGAAAGAAAATGGACACTTCTTCATTTGGTCAATAATTCCTACCTTCTGGAATATCCAATTGATTTAAAACCTAAATTTAGTCTTCCATTCTGTGTGTAAGGGTTATGAGTGAATGCTACTGTCAGCAAAGGTCTGCTTTCCTCCCTGCTGACATTTTGATCTACCTCTGCTTTTGGTTTCTGTGCAAACAAACAACATAAAAGCACAATTTTATCACTTCTTTAAAGTTGAGCAATAGAGACAGGTAAATATGTAGTTTCTAGGTACTGACAATTCTCCTGAGCTGTGTGAGGGCCCTCAAATGCATTTCCTTTTCTGGGCTATTGTTCTGTAGGGAAACTAATGGAAAAAGCAAGACTAAAGGGGCGAAGAAGTTCTAAGGAGAAAGACAATAGTTTCAGATTTGTCATTTTTTCTGGTTAGCACATAGAAAAAAAGAAACTTTTCAATTGGTAAATTCCCTTATCTTTTTGCCAACCAAATCAAACTGGTACTAGTTGAGTTTTCTCAGAAAAGGATAAAGTAGGTAGGATTAATGAAAGGGCAAATATTTAGAGGCAGCCCCAGTACATTTGAATTCCACTGTGGCCATTAACCACAATGTGACCGGGGTTTCAGTGTTCAGCTATTCTGAGTCTCAATTTCTCATAAATGCAGTGAGTAGGAACTCATCACCCCCATCTTACTCCTCAGATTTGCTCCAGGAGGCCCCACCTTAGATACTGGCCCTGCTGAACACCTCGTATGCTAAGACTCCTCTAGCTTTTTCACCCCTCAAATCTGCTTGGCCACTCCGAGCTCTTGTTTCAAATTGCAGATGGTGTCATTCCATTACAGTCATCAGGGCCTGGCTCACTGAAAAAGGTTGTGAGTCACTCTGTCTGGCAGCTCAAATGCTGCTTCCTCAAGAACAGCCCCTGACCTCCTCATACAGTTTGACACCTCCCTTCTGTGGCTGTGTCTAAATGTCTGTGGGCATCTCTTCTAGTCTCTATGTTCTCTCTGTTCTCCATGTCATCTTTCAGCCTAGGTCTTAGCTAGGTGCCTAGCACACTGGGAGTCCAATAAATATTTGTTAAATAAGTTGAGGAATAAATCAGACCCATTTTGCACAGTGGTTATAAAGGCCACCTATGGTGAAAAATCAGAAATTCAAAAAATGGATGAGTTAGTATGTTACTATTATTTTTATTTCCTGAAAAGGTTTATAAATGTTCTGCATGTTTTAATTGTGGCTTAATGCTACTTATTAACAGTAGTATGTTAATCCAAATATCAGTGCTATCAGTTAGGGAATCAACCTCTAAATTGGGACCCTTAGTTAATTTATCATTTCCTGTTTTAAGGCATAGTCTTTTCTAACTCAGATCAGAATGGGAAGGGAGAAGTAAAAGATACACAGAAGATGCACATAAACTCAGGATGAAGAAAAAAGATTCAGATGGGGTCTAGGGAGAGACAATTCTGAGTTTCAGCTGTGAAACTTTCTCAGCCATTTCTGGGCAAGAGCCCAAGCAAATGCACAGCCATCCTTACATTGTTTGTGTGTGTGTGTGTGTGTGTGTGTGTGTGTGTGTGTGCGTGCGTGCATGTAGAAGAATAATGTCATGGTTTCAAAAAAATCACTTGATACATTACATAGGGCAAAATAGTGATTTGCAGTATTTTTTTCCAATATTATAAACCCTGGAGGATGGGCATCCATTCCAGGATCACTAAATTTAACTTAATGGATCGACTTCATTTGCAGTCAATAGTAGGATTCTCAGACAACAAAGAGTGAAAGAGTACAGTTCCTTAAGTCTGTTGCCTGAGTTAGGAATAATCATGTCTGAAGTGCTCATTGAATGATTATCACCATTGAGGATTGCATCCACTGGTGGCTTGGATATGAAGTTTGTACATCTGTATAAACCCACAGGAAAGGAATGATGAAGATATGAAGTTAGAGAATTAAATAAGCTAAAATAAATGCTTCTACTCCCTGTTGTTTTCTATTTAAAATTTAACTGTCCCATGCATAAATTCTTCTGTCCAAGTTAAAAATAAAACTATCTGAATGTCTCAGAAAAAGAAGTGTTGTGACTTAACCAGAACAACTTTTAAAAGTTGTTAATGGGCATGGAAAACCTTTGGAAACTGCTTCACCTGCTTTCTCCACTTTTCCTGCTCTTGTGAAGAGGGTAAATCTTATAAACCCACCTTTTGCCATCATTTTGATCACAGGAGCTCTTTGTTTAGTACAGAGATGAAATTGAAACCAGAGAAGGAGATTGAGTGACTCCAGCATGTGCTGTGGAAGGGGTTCCTTTGTGTGCACATTTCATCTCTTGATCTTGTTTTCCTATAATTTTTCTCTTTCTTCTGAGAAAAAGACAGCCACAGAAACATTGCTTCAGCTCAGTCTTGGGTGCCTGTTGATTAGTATCTGACTGAAATCAGCTCTGTCCTTCAGGGATGTTGAGAAGTTCAAGGAAGGATTTTTAACCTTGACACCATTTTTAAAGTATTCTCAGACCTCCCAGGCTCTTCGGCTATTAAAGAAATAATAATAATTACTTTTTTAAAAAGTAAGAATGTTTTATATTGGAAAAAGTATGAGAAAACAAAAAGCTTCATCTACTATTAGTCTGAGTGCTGGTAGAATGGAAACAGTTTAGAAAGTGCATAGTCAGAATGGTTCAAGAGTATTAAAATGTCTCTACCTTTTCATTCAGTAATTCTAATTCTGAATCTATCCTACAAAACATTTGAGAGATTCAGTTTCCTATAAAGTCTTGGGACTTGGACAAAATTTATACAACTTCTTTGTCAGAATATAACATGCATGGCTTTTAATTCAATTCCAAATAGAGACTTCATTCCCTTCTAAAACCTTATGAACACAATCTTCATTGTCTGCATTCTTCTCAGCATTCTGACCTTCTGGTTGTTCATGGTTTTAGGACTTTCAGGACATTTTTATTTTTCTGTGTAAAATGACATTGAAATTTTGATGGGAGTTCCATTGTACCCCTAGATCACTTCAGGTGACAGAACCAGGACTTGATGATATGGGAAATTCTCATCCTCTCCAGATTGCAGAGATGCAACAAGTAAGAGATTTACCATCAGGAAAAGGTTTTTTGGGGAGAACTACAGGGTGTGACTGGACAATCTTTGCTAATTAATTGTAGGGATCAAAATGACCAAGTACTCAGTAACACTGAGAGCTCTTTGAAGATATTCATGCGTTCCATAGGTCCCCAAAGCCATATTATGGGAAGCTGAGAGAGAGAGAGAGAGAGAGAGAGAGAGAGAGAGAGAGAGAGAGAGAGATTACTCAGGAAAAATCTTAAACAAAAGTACTTGTTCACTGATGTGAATCAGAGACATACATGAAAGACCCATGGCATTCTTGAGGATATTATATCATCAGAAACACTGCCTTGGACTAAAAGGGGAAGAAAGAGGAAGAAATGAAAGAAGTCAGCCAGACCTTAAAAATTCTATGTGTAGCAAACAGGCTGATAAATTATTCAGTTGCAAAGTTATTCTATGTGCTATGAAAAAAGAAAGATGACCTAGATGTCACAATGGTTGACACAGAGGTTCAGTCTGATAGTGGAGTTTAACTTGAACCCAGGTTTGAGGGACTGTAGAGGTTGGAGGTCTACAGGCACAGCTGCAAAATAGAGGACTGTTCCAAGGACCTGAAACCTGGTTTTTCCCAGTTGATCCCAGTATGACTTGGGACCACTGAGTATTTTTCCTTTTTCCATCCCTTCCCAACCTTTGAATAGAAATGACTAAAACTGTTATTATCTATCTGTCTCATCATTGTATTTTGGGATAGCTTAACTGGTTTTCTAGTTTCACGGGTCTGCAGATGGAGAGGAATTTGGCCACAGATGGATCATACCAAGATTATCACCCACATGTAATGTAGAGAATGAAACTTAGGAATTTTGGGTTGATGATATTCAGATGAGGCTTTTTGCATTGCATTGATGCTATAATGGGTTGAGACTTTTGGAAAAGTTGGGATTTGGGGGAATATATTTTGCATGTGGAATGAGTGAAATTTTTCTTGGCCAGATGAAAGAATAGAGTGCAGTGGGCTGAATAATGACCCTTAAAGTTGTTCATGTCTAAATCTCCAGAATAGTTTCCCTTATATGGCAAAAGGGACTTTGCAAGTAGATTGAATGAAATATCTTGAAATGATATTGTTTTTTATTATCCAGATGGACTGGCACAATCATAGGAGTGCCTATGACAGAGAAGATGTACGAATAGAAGAAGTCAGAGAAAATGCTAGGCTGTTAATTTTAAAGATGGTGAAGACCATGAGCTTCAGAATGTAAAGTGGCCTCTTGTTACTATAAAAGTCATGGAAACATTTTCCCCTGGGATGAAGCTCCCATTTTAGACTTATAACCTCCATAACAATAAGATGATAAATTTGTGTGAAGTTATGTTTGTGGTAATTTGGTACAATCTCTGTAGGAAATTAATTTATCCAGGGTTTTTAAATTTTATCTGCTAATGCTAGTTCTAGCAAAAACTGGTTTTATTAAATGCCTATTATGGCCAGAAGCCTTTATGTATTAGCACACTTAATTACAACAATCTTGGGACCATTCTAAGGATAAGGAAAGAAAAGTAAACTCCAAAAGGTAACAGAATTTAATTTGAACCCAGGCCTGACAGACTGGAAAGTTCCTCCAGTCCTCTCTTTGTCACAATAACCCCATCCCATTTCTCTCTCTTTCTCTCTCTCTCTCTCTCTTTTTTCTTTTGGTACCAAGGATTGAACTCAGGACCTTGTGCTTGTGAGGCAGGAAGCAGTACCACTGAGCTAAATCCCCAGCCCATTCCACTTCTCATGATTTACTGAAACAGTATTTGTCTATGGAGAATTCATTTCTGGGAAAAACAGAATTCAGATCCAATAAATTAGGTACCTCCTTTGCCTATGTATAGAGGCATCTGTGATTATGTACTATCTTTTCCCATCCAAAGAATGTTCTGATATAAACTAATGAACTACTGAATAAATATATTTTCTATCACAATCAAAATGAATAGAATATACTTCACAGATCAAATATGCATTCTTCAATGCCAAAATGGTCTGGCCCATCATCCAAGTGTTATAAATTTCAACAAATGAGTCAAAACAACTTATCTAAGACAACTGAAAAGATAATAAGGCCTTAAACTCCATGTTCATGTCGGTAGAGATGGAAACTCACTATCTTTGTGAGCATCTTGCTTGTGGATTTTTATTTAAACCAATGGATGGCCTAGTAGTTTAGGGGGAAAACAGCCCGGATGATGCAGATCCAGATTTCTTCTAAATGAAGAGCTGGTGCTTAGTGGTGGATGTCTGCTATACACATTGCTTCTCTTCATTTTCAAACTGAAATAATTCTACTACCCGTTCTGTATGCCTAAAATCCCATCACACTGTGTTGGAAGAAAATTCCACAGAGAGCTTCCTGAAAACTGGAGATTTATCTGATCATTTATCAGTCAGTTGACTTGCAAAGAACATCTGTCAGCACAGCTGGAGGGGTGTCTTGTGTAAGCAGTAGGGGTGAGGAAGAGCTTACTGGACATCGAAGGGAGGGGGCACGGTAACTGGAAAATTCCATGCTATATTTTCATCAGATCAAATTTGCTAGGAACTCATTGTCATTTTTCAAAGGCCAGCTTTCCCTTTCTTCCTGGTTCCTTACACTATGTCAGGTAATTATGAAAAACTCTGAGCACAGTGCTTGGGAATCAAGTGCTTAATGCTGTATGTTACTTACTACAGAAAGGCTGTTCCCTCAATGCATGATCACTGAATGTCCCAGACTCCAATCATGATGGTGAACTGAGGGAAATCATGAGATTAGGGAGTTAATGGTCAACTAGAGTTTATGCTGTTCAAATGTTTTAGACAACACATTTTTGTTTGGAATGCAAAAAGAACTGTCTCTTGTGGTGGCCCAGTGAAGGAAGACTTTGTAATTATCAGGTGTAGTTGTCCTATTTTGAACAGTTGACCTGTAGATCACAGATCAAGACAGCGCCTATTTGAAGATGATCAGGCCTTTTTTGCTTCCTTCTGACTGGGAACTCCTGGAGAGGCTGGCATGAGTTAACTTTTTCATTTAAATCAAGTGATTAGAAGAATCACAGCAGACCTGGAGATGTGGGGATAATTATGAAGTTAATGTTTTCTTTTTTATTGAAAAATGTCTGGATAAATGGTAGTGGTGGGATTTCCTTTCAACTTGCATTTTCCATGGATTGGGGTCCTTTATGTGTGACTGCATTCCCTGCAGAAGACAAAGTGGCTAGGTTTTCTTTTTTTTCTCTTTAAGGAAAATATTTTTGAATTTGATGTCCTAAAATCCAGGAATATTTTAGGTATTTATTAAGGATATGTACAAAGACAAAACTTGTCAGACATAATTGAGATCCATGGTTTTAATCTTTGAGGTGCATGAGAATTATGGTGGTGAGTGATGGAAATGATTGTATGTGTGTGGGATGTTTGTTTTAAATGCAGATTCCTGAGTTTCACTGTCAAAAATCTAATTATATAGGTTTGGGATGGAAAGTTAGGAATTTGCACTTAGGGAGATGACCCTAGTTTCCCAGAGGAGGAGGATTTGTGAAGAAGGCTTGGTTTGCATATGTGGTTTCATACTAGGAACGAAAATACTGTAGAAAATCCCAGTTCCAGTGGAGATGGTGTGGATTAAATGTTATGTTGAAGAAGAATCTCTTCACCCCAGTTGTGAAGTATAGTGCTTAAGAGACAGTAGAGCCCAGTGGTCCTTCCAGGCTCTGGGTTCTATTTCTTTCTTTCTTTTTCGTACCAGGGATCAAACTCGGGACCTTGCACTTGTGAGGCAGGCAGCGGATCCACGGAGCTAAATCCCCAGCTCATCTGGGTTCTATTTCTGAGCCCACTGTTTACAATCTGTGTGACTTGAGCTCAGTGCCTTGGTTTCCTCATCTGTAAAGTGAGGATAACCATTGCATCTACTTCAGAGTGTACCCGTGCATTAATAGCATTATCCATCAATTGTAAACTCTTTCTAAGTTCTTCACATACATTATCTCATTTAGCACAAAACCCTGTCAGGTATGTACTGTTGCTATTCTGATTGGATATATGAGGTTCACCATTTGCTCAAGTCATATGATTAGAGAATGGCAAGCTTGGCACTCCATTGCCCATCTTCATCATCTCTCTTGCTATCCTGCAATAAAACATTGGCTTCTTTTCCTCCTCCTGCCTTTCTCTTCTTATCTTGCAGCTCCAGATGAGCCAGGCTTAGTTTCCATTTAGTAAAATGTCATTTGGTTAACAGAACAAAATGTGCGTTGGATGCGTAGCTAGGCCCAGGACATAATGTAGCAGAGAGAAAATAGTGGAGTGGCTCCCAATGGGTGGCTTTGGCCCAGGTCCTTACAAGTCTAAGTCTACCCAAGTGTCAGTTGTCAGAGAGATGGGACAGGGAGGCAAGAGCTCAGTTTATCTATTGCCATCAGTGGGCTCAGCTTTTCTAGAGGGAGCAGGTTGAACATCCACCTCATGCCTGCCCTATTCTGCAGAGAGGAAGGCAAAGCTCTTGCTAGCCACAGCACAGTCTTTCTCGGGGTCCTCTCTGGAAGCCTTGGCGGTAGGTGGGTGAGGCTGAGGGGCACTGAGTGTGTTAGGGCTGCCACAACCAAGCACTGTAGATAAAGTGGCTTAAACTAGAAATTTATTTTTTCACAGTTATGGAAACTTGATGTCCAAGATCGAGGTGTTGGCAGAGTTGATTTCTTCTGAGACCTCTTAGCTTTTAAATGGCTGTCTGCTTCTTGTGTCTCCACATGGCCTTCTGTGTGTCATATTGGATGGGGTCTCATCCATATGACCCTTAGGTGCCTTTTTAAAGGTTCTGTCTCCAAATACATTCTGAGGTACTGGGGGTTAAGACTTCAATATATAAACTTAGGGAGCTTGTAACAGACACAACATAATAACTGTAGTAGCTGCTAATTATTGAATGTGCCATGTCTGTACTGAACACTTTCCAAATATTGTCATATTTAATCCTCAAGGTAACCCTCCCCATACTTTTAGAATTAGCTCCCTGCTGGGTCCACTGGCATGGAAGCATTGCATCCTCTGCCCATCTATACTTGGGAAGGGACTGACTTTTGCAGGGTTGGTGATAACTGTAAACCTACCTTCAGCTGCTCGCCAGGTCTCTGATGAGGTGGTGACTTCTGAACTACTGGCTCCATCTCTCTCTTTTTTTCTTTTCTTTAAAGTTTTTTACTATTGGTATATGTTTGCGATACATAATGACTACATTTATTCTGGGAGGAATTTGTGAATATAAGTATTATATCTTGATCATATTTAACGCTGGATCCTTCTCTTGTCTTTCCAGGTTCCATAGTTGCATTTGTTCCATGCTGAGCAGGAAGAGTTTCCTCTTAAAGGTTTACTTGAAGGAACAGAACTCAACTTTCTGAGCTGAGCTTTGTGTGTGTGTTTCTGCTTGCCTGCTTTTCTGTCACCAGATCGCTCTGGGAGCGGTGACGCTCTTAATTAAGCTGAGATCTGAGGTGCTTAAAATGCAGAATTCACAGGCAAGCTGGCTGATGCCTGAGGCTGAGAAAAGATGCTCTCAACTTTTAAAAACCTAGATCTGTCACAGTGAAAAATTCCCTTCATTTCAATGGGGGTGGCTCACAGGACCAAAAATGAGAACCACTTGAGCTTAGATGGAGTCAGGCTCCTCCACCTCTCTCCCTCGCCAGCATCGGGAGTGAGAGCTGCCTTCTGCAGAGAGAAGACATACAGGGGCTCTCTGTGAACCACCTCTGAAGATGTGAGGGGAGCCCCAGTTTCATGAAAGAATGAGTGAGTGAGCTTATGAAGGAATCCCCAAGCAAGACAATGCTGGTTGTTATAAAGGACAAGAGACCAGAAGCCCAGATTTGGGTCAGAGACTACAAGCACATGATGGGAGTTTGAAGCCTGTCCAGGACCTTTAATACTCACCTCCAGTTCCTGAATGTGCTATTCTTGCAACTGCCCTTGGACCATTCATTCAGGACACTTGGCAAAGGACTGAGGACTCTCAGATGTGGTCCCTTTGTGGAATTCTGCCCACCTCAACCCCCAGACAAACCCACTTCACAGCTGGGCAGGCATCTGTGAGTGTCCACAGTACCTCTGCTCCTTCTTTCTCTTCCCTAGCTGCGGGGAAATGCTACCCTGCTGTTTTCTCATTCATCCATGGTCAGACTCCTCGCAGCTATTTAAATAACCTTATCTACACTCATAGAGCACTGACTAGGACTCCAGGCCCCTCTTTGGTCTCCCTGAAACAAAGACCACTTGGTTGTGAATCCAAAGCACAATCTCCATCTGAGTTAGGTCTGAAGGACAGAAAAGCAATAATTCCTCAGCTCTCTATTTTGCTCTTGCTCATACCTCACTGAAATGGACTTGGCATCTCTCTGATTACAGCTAAGGTATTTTAGTGTCTACTGAGATAAGGGTATCCCTGCTGAGTGGGTGAATTATTTTAAAAATACTCCCTTCAAACAAACCAGTTAAGAAACAGAAGCTGTTCCAGTGAGCTGACCAGGCAATGCTTGATGTGGAAATAGAAGTTAAACTCCTGCTCCTGCTCATTTGGACCAGGTGGCCCTGGGCAGGGACCAAACTGCACAGCACTTCAGGGCATCCCTGGCTCTTGCCCTGAGCATAGAAAGAGAGGCTGTAAGCTCATTTTTTCTTCTCCTGTCTGCCCAATCTGTGTCTTGGATTCCTAAACAGTATGTCTTCAGGTACCTTCATTTTCTGCCCAACCAAAAGCCTCTTATGGACTTCAGCCCAAACGCACATGAGGTCATCAAGAAAATCTAGCCTGTTAGTTGGATCATTAGATGTATCGCGAATGCAGATCTTTTGCATTCACTGTCTCTAGAACCTGACCTGTGACCAGAGGCAAACCATTGATAACATCTCAGTGACAGTATCCCTGCTATTTTGAACCAAGGATTTCCCATAAATTTTCCACACCTGGCCAGGTCTGAGTAATTTTATACCTGGGTTCTGTCTTACCATGTGCTACTGCCCCAGCCTGATGCCAGAGCTTGCGCCTTCTTCCCTGGCCATTGTTCCCTAGTAATGAGAGGTGCTGGTCTGCAACCCCTGACCCCATTCATCCAAATAATTTTTATTTATTTACTTTTTGAGGCAGTGTCTCATTATGTTGTCCAGGCTGGACTTGAACTCATGATCCTCTTGGCTCAGTCTCCCAAGTAGCTGGAATACAGGTGTGGCTCAAATCATTTTTGAAAAATTAAGTACTGATTGGTAAAGAGAAGTACTTCTTTCTCACTAAAACTGATTCCTGGGTAGAAACTTCTCATTATTCCTAACCCGTGGATTCACTTGCGGGCTTGCCTGACCTGGCAACACAGACAGCCTAGAAAAAACTGTGAAAGTGATGACATGCACCTTTTAGGGAGCTTCAGCTTAGAGCAGTCTTTCTTCCCTCTAGGACTCTTCCCCTTTGGCACCCATCTGGATCTTGTCCTTATTGTACTTGTAGGTAAACTAATCTGTAATAGGGAAACATTAGATAAATTAAGCATAAACATATTATGACTTAAGGTTCACCTGCTCACAGGATGCTAGCAGTTTCAAATGAGACCTTGCCCCAGATGAGTGAGACTATAAGTATTAAAAGGGAAATGGTGCTCTTCTGAAACTTTCCAAAATCAAGGTGTCTTCAGGCTAAGCCTACTTTTCAATAAGCAAATAAGCAATGAGGTGGAAACTTCAGGATTCCCCAAAGACCCAGAGGCCAGTGGTTGCATCTATTGGCATCTGATTCTCTGTTTGGAGATGGAGCACAGTGGATATGTATTCTCACCCATCTTTTTGGTCTCTGTGTTATCTTTCTCCTCACAATTTGTTCAGAGTTTGACCCTTCAAATCCTTGGGGTCAGGGTCCATGCAGAAAGTTTGTGCATTCATGGCCACTTGTTCCTTCTAAAACAGATCCTGCTGGTGATGAGGCAGTGGGTGGATCCCACATTCGCAATTTCAGGTGAGGTGTCCTCTCTGTTCACATTAACAGCAGACTGGCCTGGTTTAAAACAGACATTTGTCACAAGAAATTTACAAGCACACTTTCTCTCCTTCTTTCTTTTGGCAATAATGTGAGATTTACCTTTTTGGAGTTAATACCTTACTCAGATCTTCAAGAGCATGCTTGGCTTGAGAACAACATTTGACAGAAACTAATTGCTATCTTTTATTTTTTCCCAAAGTAAGATAAATAATTCACTAAATATTTAAGTTGTTAAGATGTAGGGGAGGCTATATAAACAGACATTCAACTAAGTATCTCCTAAAATAAATAGAGCCCCTTTGATTTAGATGGGGGCCCCTTTCTTCCTTTAACAATAGATACACACTGTTGTTCTTTAAATGGGAAATCTGCAATATACTAAGTCATGAAGTACAAGGTCATAAAGGTCACAAAGATGGAGATGATCAAGTTTCTTCTCTCAATGAGATTTTCCTTTAGTCCAAATGGCTGTATAGTATAGCTGTCTGGGCTTTGGTTTTCTCAGCTATAACATGGGGATAATAGTTAAATTACAGATAGAGAGTTGCTATGAGAATTAAGTGAGCTGCCATTACAAAGTACTTGGGACACAGCCTGGTACAAATAAATGCTTTTGAAGTGTTTTAATTAATTAAAATATGTATCATAAGAAAGACCTAGATTAGGAATAAACAGATCCACATGGGAATGGAGAAAGTAATCCAGACGCCTTGCAGAAGACCTGGGTGACCAGATAATGAAGGTTTGGAATAGCTTTAGCCAGGAGATGAGACCTCAGGTGGGTCTTGAACGATGTGCAAGGGTTCAGTTTGTAGAGAAATAGCTAAGGGCATTTCCTGAAAGAGAACACCATGAGTTGTTAGTCACACCCAACCATCCAGAACATTCTGTGTAGAAGGCTTCCCTGACTGGGCCGGGGAGATCAGGGTTCCTCTTCAGCATTTGCTGCATACTCCCTCCTCACCATTATCACACCATTTTATAACTGTTTTCCACTAACTTTCATTCACAGCATCTACTGAGCACTGACTCTGTGTCGGGCACTGGGCTGGCTCAATTGAACCCAGAAACTCCTAAGAAAATGAGGTGGTTTCTCTGGCACTAGGGTTTCCAGAGTACACAGCTGACTCAACAAAGGAGTTTCAAAATTATCATCAGGAGAGTTGCCATGCACATTAGTGAGGTATTATTTTTACTCCAGGGATTTTCATACCTAAGGAGTTGTATCTTAGCTGCAAGAAACTCGGGAATATAGTTTACTGTCTACAGAATAACTGAGCAAAAACTTTTTTCTTGTGTTCAACATTTCTATGATCTTTGTTTATTCAAACCTGTGCAGAGTTGTTTTTTTCTTAAATCAGAAGCTCAGACTACCTCAAAGGAAAAAGACTAATTGAATATTATTGATATCAGTTTAGGAGGATTTAATTTTTTTAAGGCTCCGTGATTTGTTTAGCTGAACAATTACATGTTGTAGCTGCTTTGGAGCATGCTTGTCCCATTCTTCTTTCCCAGTACTAAGGATTGAACCAAGGGCCTTGCACATGCCAGACAAGTGCCATACCACTGAACTCTAGCCTCAGCCCTTATTTTTTGTTTTGAGATCAGCTCTTGCTAAGTTGCCCAGGCTGGCTTCGAACTTGAGATCCTCCTACCTCCGTCTCCCAAGTAGGTGGGAGTACAAGTGTGCACTACTGTTCCTGGCTTGCTTGTGGCTGTGTGTGCTTTTATTCACTAATGTGTGTTCCCATAAAGGGGTTACAGGTGGTGTTTTGAAGGTGAGAGATTCTACAAAGAAGTCTGGGCAGGAAGATGACGGGGCGGACAGACATCAGCAGGATCACAAAGCCTCTTCCCAATTTTGAATTCAAGGGATCCTGTGTTAGGAGTTAAAAACAGCCTACCAACTGTTCCTTAAAACAATTGAAAATTTCTCATTTTGGCCGGTTGAGGTGAAGGTGAGTTTTATTCCTGACTACCTCTATAATAGCAGAAAACTCATATCTTTTAAATAGGAGCATAAGGAACACAGGAGTCTTGAGGCTCGGAAATTCACTTTCTCATCTTCAGTTGGGACCTACACACAAATTCTGTCTTTTACATCTTGTAAGAAAATTCTTTTTTAAAAGCTGATGAAAAACACACCCTTAAATGACCTTAGAGTCAGCATTTTATATCCTGGATTCTATTACATCATTAATATTGATACAATGATACAAAATACAAAATAAACTAACATACAAAATGTGTTAATAAAATTGTTTCTTACATAAGAGATTCCTGTCTTGTATAAGATGGATTTTCTAAAGATGATCTATGTCTTTTCCCTTTTGTCTTTCTTTTCCTTCCCTCTTTTCATTCTTCCTTCCTCCTTCTTCCCTATCTTCTCTTTCCTACTCTCCTTCCCTCTTATTAGAGCTCTTTTGTTGAAGAGTCTCAAATTATTAGAGCAGAAACATGAAATACTTTTTCTGTTCATTAATACCAACTCTACCTATCTGACCCTGAAGAACATCAGAATCTTTATTTTACATGTTTTAGTCATGAGTGTCAAAAATTTTTATTTCTATTATTTTCAGGCTTAATTTTATTCATATAAAATTTAAAATTTATATTTAATTGAAAATCTTCCCTTCCGCATTCCAGGTTAGATTTTCACTGTTACCCTCGTTCATACTCCCTCCTCAAGATTTCCTGTACTTCTGCTCTGGGGCTGGGCAGCAAGGCTTCTTTCCTCTCCTTGGTAGTCACATCGACATGCTGCCAAAACTCTTGTCTTGAGGTGAACTCAGATTCCCTGGGTGCTGGGCATCCTCTGGGCGTCCCTGGGCAGCAGCAGAATGTGTATTCCTCTGAAACAGACTCGTCTATACCCCTGTGAAGTCCCTACTCTCATCTCTCCACAGCTTTCATATCTGGTCCTGTGGGCAGGGAGTGATTCAGCTTCTGTAACTTTGGGGATCAATCACAGAGAAGGAAATTACGGGAGGGATCCATGCCATCTAACTTTTCCCAGTGTCCTTTCCCTAATTTATAACATGCCGGGTGGCTTGGCAGCTATTCATCCATGGGAAGAAATATCAGGTAAATGAATCCTGACACAGATTCATTCATTCTTCAAATATTCCTCAAGCTAGGCATTGTGCTGATCACTGGCGATGCAGCAATTCTGCCCATTATCAGAATGTTTACAATGCAATAAGGAGACAAAAGCAAATAGCTATATGGTAGAGATGAGATGGGTTGTATAAAAAGAGAGTTTCCAAAGTACAAAAGATGGGGACAGGGGAAGGTTGAGGGAAGGTTACCAGAGTAGGGTCACTATAACAACCAAGTCTTGAAGGGTGCTGGCCTTGAAGATCAGGTAAGTAGGACATTCCCAGCACAGGAAATGTCACCTGTGAAGTCACAGAAGCTTGAAATGTGACCTAGACAAGAAAATGGAAGGAACTCCACATAGTCCAGACTAGGGCTAGGGATCTTGAAGGGAACCACAAAGATGCTGCAGAGGAAAGCAGGTCTGCACAAGTTTGTGAAAGCCCTGGTTTACGCTGCCTGGTTACCAAGAGCCCCAGAAGAATTGAGAGGTTGAAAAAGTGGCAGCCATGTACCATATGATCAGATGTGTGGCTTCTGAAGCTTTCAGACAGAGCTGGAGGTGAGGAGACCAGTAAGGACAGGATTTTAATGTTTTGCTGGGGATTTACAAGGATATACAGGAAGCCAGCAGTGGTAGAGGAAGTGGAGTTGACAGGTTTTGATTCTTTTCACGTAGAATTGGCAAGATTCATTGACTGTGTGTGGAAAAGAGAGGGACCTGTAAAGACCCTTTGGTTTCTGGCTTGGGTAATACACTTTTTGGTGGTGTTCATGTCAAGAGGACAGAGAAATGCAGAAACTAGCTAGGAGGGAAAGATGGCTTCAATTTTGGATGGGTTGAGTTTTAATACTTGGGAATGTGCATGGAGAGACATTTGTAGGCACTTGAGTAAACTGATTCTAAGACAGGTAAAGAGGACTGAGAACAGAACTAGGTGGGAACAGCATATGGGTGCCTACTGATGTCTTGACACTTGGTGACGTTGCTCAGGGACCCCATGTAGATGTGTGAGACTTAGGCAATTGGATCTATGTATAAATTCATGTGGTATTTTTTAACATTTATAAGGTTATTACAAGTATATTGACAAATAGGAAAAAAGACTTTTGTTACGCATCTTGGTTTGAATTTCACTTCAGAATATGTGGGCTGAGGTAGCAGATGACATCTCAAGGTCCTGTGGGATGATTCTCTGAGGCCTGGGTGAACACAGGGAGGCATTTTAAGTGGAGTTCTGTTACAATTACAACCGTAGGACAGCAGAGAAACCAGACTTTGAGCTGAGATAGCAGTTTTCCCCTCCCCTCCTATTTAAGCTTTCATTGAATTTGGAAATCATATCTTTTTTTTTTTACCTGGGTCAAGGACTTGAGAAGAGAGGCTAAGAGAGCTCAGTACAAAATAGCATCTTCAGATGTTTGCATTAATCCTCTTAAAGCACTCACCCAAAGAAAGTAGGAGGGAAGAAAAAACAAAAAGAAGTTCTTTTTAACAGATGGCTATCTTGTCTCTGTCTCTCTCTCTCTCTCTCTCTCTCTCTCTCTCTCTCTCTCTCTCTCTCTCTCTCATCTATCTATCTTTGGTTTGTTCCTTTTTACTTTAAACTTAGCTTCTGAAATTATTCTGAAACTACACCAGCCCCCTTTGGTAAGTAGGTGACTGGCATTAGCTACTTTCATTGTCCTAGCTATTAAATCCTCCCTCCTCCCGCAGAACCAAGGCTCTTTGGGAAAATAATCAAATATTCTCAGGATTTTGATTTCTTTCAGTTTTTCACAACCTGATAAATGCACTCTAGGTGGGAGTGTCCTTTAAGAGTGCACTAGGCAAGCAGAACTGCTTAATTAATAATGTCATAGGGCATAAACTCTCATTTTCAGGGAAAAATCAGATAAGAGTATAGGAAAATTTCTCCCATGCCAGTACTCAGAGATCTAAAATTTAAACAAAATTGAAGTTAGCTTTAAAATTACATTCAATTACAAAAACTTTTTAAAAATAATAAAACCCAATGCACTAAAGTATTTGATGAAATTTTTTTCACTTTTACAATCCAGTGGCAATGTATGTTGACATAATGGGTTTGTAAGTCTCAAAACAGCCATTTCAAGAGTCATTTCATTCCTACCTATTGACTCAGCCATCCTATTGCTCTGAAATTTATTTTAAGGAAATAGACTAATAGAAAAAATTTTGAAATGCTTGAAAATTTCATTGCAGTGTTATCTATAAGAAGCAATTGGAAAACATCCAAAGGTCTCAAATGAATCCAAATTTGATTGGATTTCTTCTATTCCAAGTTGTGGAATGTGTCTCCATATAATGTTAAAATTAATAAAATTTATAATCACTAGGATTGTGGGGAAACAGGGAAACTGATAGAGGCTCGGAAAGGAAAAGAAATGTAATGCATTGTAATGAATTAACAATGAAACAAAATGCTCTTCAATTAGGATGGGATTATGTCCTGATAAATTGAAATTAGGGAAATAAGAAATGCATTGAGCTCGTCTAACCTGTGGAACATTACAGCTCACCAAACAACACAGCACACTGTGGGGTACCTGTTGTCTTTCCTTCTTATGAGGGGGTGCTTGGGACCTG
This sequence comes from Heterocephalus glaber, assembly GCF_000247695.1. Next base: position 38,871,883 of record NW_004624734.1, on the reverse strand, counting down.
CAGCTCACCACCACTGCTGCCCAGCACCACAGAGGAAAACAGATAACCTACAGATTAATCAAGAACTTTCCTAGGAGCCCATACCCTGCTGTGTTTACGTGAGCTGCCACAAACTAGGTGGCTTATATGTGAGGAGGTTTATTATGGGAACTGGCTTCTAGGAGAAGTCCTACAACTCACTCTCTGTGAGCCAGAGACCCACAGGAACTGGTGGTGTGATTTAGTCTGAGTAGCTGCTGGTGCAAACCTTGGTCTGAGGTCAAAATGTCCAGAACCAGAAGCACAGATGTCACTGGGGCAAGAAAGGATGGCGGAAACATGGAGGAAATGTGTCTTCCATTGCCTTTTTGGTCTATTAAGGCCCTCAACAGATTGGATGAGCCCCTTCTCATAGGCAAGGACTGCTTCCTTTACTCAGTCTAACAACTGGTGCTCATCTCTTCTGGAAACTCCCTCCCAGGCACTCATAAATGATGCTTTACCAGCTGTCCGCACATCCTCAGCCCAGTCAAGTTGACACATAAAACTACTCATCATCTGGTCTTATATGTCAGTAAATCACAGATATTATATGAGTACATAGCAAATGTTAGAAGAAATTTAATGAAATTGAATCCATGCGTTTGACTCATAGATTATAGTCAAGGCTAGATGATGAACTCTGAGGTCACAGATTATAGTCACAGGTCAGATGATGAGGATAATGGACTCTTGTGTTTACCTTTTTTTTTTTTTTTTTAAGAAAATTACTGCTAGAGCATGAACTTGGCAGGAGTGATATTCATGTTTTGCTCTTAGTTTATTGTAGTTCTTAAGAGCTTTGGGGCAAGATAACTTTTGGATTCTTCCCTCTCCTCCTACTATCTTCTTAGTCTTCCTTCCCTTCCTTTTTCCTTCCTTTTTCACAAGTATTGTAATTTTTAAAATGTGATAAAAATAATGATCTCATATGTTTTCCACCTCCAGGGTATGCATGGAAAAGTCTTCTGCCCATAGACACAGGAATGTATATCTCCCACACTCTGTAGCCTGTGAGGTCATAGCATTATAAAAGAACATGGACTTTTCATATTTTGAAGTTCTGTTTCTGAAATAAATCATTCATATATCCTTACAAACCTTAATCACTGAATATTACTTATTATAAAATGGACTTAATAATGAAAATGACAACGTTATTTGGGTGAGCTAAAAGGTTATTTTGGAGACCATCGTGAAAGATCTTAGTGCTTTACTTATGCATACAGTAGACAATTAAGATACTTTCTTTCACATATTTCTTAGATGAAATGTCGCAGGTTGTGGAGCACCAGGACTTTCTAAAGCAGCTCATATCCTTCCTATGTTATTTTTTTTAGAGCTGCTATAATGAAGAATCACAGACTGGGTTGCTTACAATAGAGAAATTTATTTATTCACCATCCTGGAGGCTACAAATCTGAAATCAAGGTGTTATCGGTGTTGATTTCTCCCAAGGCTTCTCTCCTGGGTGATATAGTATGTGACTGTCTTCTTCCTATCTGTGGGTCATTTTCCTTTTGTCTTGTGTCTGTCTCCAAATTTCTTCCCTCTATGAGGGTAGGAGTTTTTTTGGACTAAGCCCCAAAGTAGTTAATTCATTTTAGCTCAATTACCGAACTTCTTAAAAAATCCTAACTCCATATATGTTTGAGGCATTGTATATTTGGACTTCAACATGTGAATTTTGAGGGTGATGCAGTTTCTGTTCATATCCTTCTCTCTTTTTCATGTTGGGTCTCAGAGAAACATTCAAACGGGAAATTCTGGTGAGATCCTTGCTAAACCCATGTTGACAATAACTTACCATTCAGCATTGGTGATTGATTATTTTTTCACCAGCTGTAACTGCAAAAGCACACACATTGGGAAATATACATGGAGAGTTGATGTGTTTGGTGAATGTACTACTGAGTGAACTAGTCATTCTTTTAATCTTACTGCCATGGTTAGCGGATTTATTCACACATATCTGTTAAGGACACACCAAGTCTCAGCACTCCCTAGGCCTTGGGGGACAAGAACACATAATATTTACCCTTGGAAGTTCAGAGTCAAGGGGGGCGAAGGAGAGATGGAGGTGGGGAGAGACATACAATTCTGAAACAATGAAGTTGTGGAAGAGTGAGACAGCAAAATATATTACATCAAATTTAAATAATGACTAGCACTATTCTAAAGTTAGAAATGCGGCTGTACAGAGTAAGGCTGAGAGATAAGTGTTAGGTTTTTGAAGCTGCAGGTTAGCCACCCATAATCAGTATTTTAAATAAACCTCACCTAGACTCCTGGCTTGCTTAGTAAGAGGACAAAAATCAGAAATTTAGGTAACCTAGAAGTTGGAGCAATCTCCATACCTAGTAAATAAATTGATCCTCTAAACTTACACTGAGGTGATTAATACTTGTAACTTCATCTAAGATTTACAGATTGCAAAACTTTAAATGCAAGATCTTGTTATCTTGAAGCCACAGATCAAATACTAAAGTACTAAAATATGAAAAAATTACTAAAATACTAAAAATATTCTAAATACAAATACCAAAAGGTGCTGAAGATATGGGTATATGGAGGAATAAAAGTGCTGGATGGCACTAATAATAAAGTCAACATCAAGTGTTGCATCATCCAGTGAAAGCACATTGCACAGGCAGATTTGATCCTATGGACTTACGTGGGAGGGATAGTGACAGGATGGGGTCCAGATGTCTCAGGTCTTAGGTATCATCGATTGCCTTTTGGAGAGCACTAGAAGGATGAAACCCTTAACAAAGACTCAAAGGGGGAATGAGCTACAGTGAGCTCCTGTAGGGTCAAAAGGGCAAATATTGAAGTCTCCAGGAATAAGGATCTCTGGGTATTGACAGGGGAAGAAGAAATGGGTGCCTGCCCCAGTCCTTATCCTCCACAGCTTCCAGGAAGATGATGGAAATGCGTAAGGAATCAATCTTGAAAGAGTTTCTAAGACTACTCTTTTACCAGATCATTAAAATGAGTGAGCCTGCCAGTCATTTCCACTGAGTCTTAGAAAGTTTGGAGGAACTGTGGACATCCCTGGAAACAGGAGTGATTTGCAAAGGCTGCAATTATTAGTAAGTAATTGTTATCTGTGAAGCCAGCTGTCATCTCCAGCTGAAAATGTCCTTAAGCTCACCTTTTGAATTCATCTATTCCTTAGTGGCAGCTAGAGATGCCTAGGTTGGCTTTTTTATCATTTGAGAGAAGGCCCAGGTGGAAAATCCAGTGTCTATTTGAGTGCAGGGTGTAGTAGAGGGGGGTTGGGCTGAGCCCGGCTCTGGCTCTGGCTTGCTTCACAATTTGATTACTAAGGACATCAGATCTCATTCCTATAAAATGGTACTAACTCTGAGTTTGCTTAGTCATGATATTCTGAAGCAGACCTGATGTTTGCAAAATATTCTAAGCATCTTGGAAAATTGGGCATTATTTGTGTACAAAATATTACTGAATGTGTTGTTTGCCAAATAATTCAGAGAAAGGTTCAGCTGACTTTCTTGGGTTTGCTGATTTAGAAGCTTTTTCTTCAAAGTAGAAGTAACGATTCCTTTGCTTAAATGTAGCTCTGGGCACAGTTACAAATTTTCAGTATGTTTTTGCTATTAATATTCTACATCAGCTATTCAGCAATTTGGCATTTTTGTTGTTGATGTTTTTCCCTAATGCAAAATGTTATCTATTAAATGTTTTAACATTCTTCCTGCTAGTAAAATATGGTTACCCTTAATAACGTTTCTCTTCTGGAACTTAGAAGAAAGTAGCTTTGCTGATGGTAAGTGGTTGGGGTGGATCCGATATTATATATTCTTCTATATATTAGCTGAATAAAGAAAAGCAACTGAGTAAGAGCAATTTATCTCTTGACTATGAAATTTTATATACCCTGTTTTTACCAATCTCTGATAATATACTGAGTTAGTTTTTTCATAGCGTTAGTGTACAGTTTATGTGCTATATGGCACTATGAACTAGCAGTGATGGTGAACATTTTTGAGTGTTTAGTGACCCAAACAGCCCACTGCGGCATGCATGCCATGGGTTCACCACCATTGCTACAGGGTAAACAATCCTCTCTCCTATTCCTTCTTCATTATCTACCCCTCCCTTTCTCCTACAGATGTTTTTAAAGTACCAATTATATTCTAGGCACTTACTTGTATCATTCAGACAATGCTTTTATTCTTATAAATGATCATTTATTTTTAAAATAGAGAAGCTCAGATTTCAGGATTTAAACACTTGAATGGAGTCGATTATTATTGAACATTTACTATGTGTTACACTCATTATATTCTAAGGAAGCAGGAATCAGATATTGATCTTAAAATTTATAACCATAATGGAGACCTGGGAAAAATGCCACAAACGTACCCATAAAAAAATTCAGTGTTAGATAGAGGTAGCAGAAGCAATGTCATATAAAAGACTTATTGACTACTTCATTTTAATGATGAACAAAGATGAATATATCTGATAACTTATTTCAGGACACAGGTGGTAGTTTTTGCTTATTCTCAGCTAAAATGACTTATTTTCAGCCCTTGTTTGCCTCTGGATTAATGTAAGTGTCATGCACATATCCCTCCTTAAATGTCTCTCCATAAAATGTAAGCTACATCACCTCAGATAATTGATCAAACTCATATCCATCCATTTACACCAGAAATTCTGAATATCATATGAAGCACACTAAGTGGACAGTGTTCCTGTTCTCTACATATTCACATTTCTTTCACAATCCACAAGACCCCATTAAATAAATGTTCAGGACATGAAAATGTAACCCTTCCTACATTATACTTTTATGATGGGTTCATACACTTTAAAATGCATATTAAGACAGTACTAGGATGCAAGGATGTTTGGTTTTTTGTGGAGGACAATAAAAAGCCTTTGATTTCAGAGAGCTTTGAACTAAGAAGAATTAGGGCTCATGTATTTTGGGAGCTGGATTGTTCAGATGTCAAAATAGTGACAGTTTTGAGACAAGAAATGTCAAAAGGTAGGATGATAAGTGATATGGAAAGTAGTAACAGTAAGATTTCAGACTGGGCTAGATACCAGGCTGTGCACTGTCAGTGGGAAGTGGGAGTTCTTTTTTTTAAAATTAATTTTATTGGTACATTTTAGGTATACAATATAATGATATTCATTGGAATGACATTCATTGGAAATTTGCACCTTTACATAATCGCTCTTGATTCTTATGTTTTCACCCTTCCCCTTCCCTCCCTTCAACCCCTCCACCCCTCCCTATTTGCATAGACTTTATTTCCATTTTTTCATTTTCTCATATTAATTCCATTCCCTTCTTTCCTTTCGCCTAACCCTCCCACTTCCCCTTCCCCTTTACCCCTTTTCTTCCTATTTCACATTATCTATTATATCTTTTAGTCCTTATTTACACTTTGAGTTTCTTACACCAGAGAAACTATCCAGTATTTACACATCTGTGTCCTATTTATTTCACTTAAGAGTATCACCTCAATGTGTATCCCTTTAGCCAAAAATGTCTCTAGTTTCTCATTCTTTATGTCTAAGTAGTACTTCATTTTACAAAAAAGCCCCACATCTTCTTTATCCAGTCACTAGTTGATGGGCATTTGGGCTGTTTCCAAGATTTAGCTATAACAAAGTGTACCACTATAAACATGGGTGGGCATGTATCGCTGTGGTATGATGCTTTTAATTCTTTTGGGAAGATACCTAGCAGTGGAATAGCTCGGTCAGATGGGACCTCTAAGCCTAGTTTTTTGAAGATTACTGATTTCCATAGTGGTTGGACCAGTTTGTACTCACACCAACAGTGGAGAAGGGTTCCTTTCTCCCCACATCCCCGCCAGTGTTTGTTATTGGTTGATTTCTTCATAGCAGCCATTCTTTCTGGGGTGATATAGAATCTCAACGTTGTTTTCATTTGCATCTCTCCAGTGATCAGTGATATGAACATTTTTTGCTATGTTCATTTGCTATTTCCACTTCTTTGTCTGAAAAATATCTCTTCATTTCAGATCATCATTTTTGGATCGGATCTTTAAATTTGGAAGGTCTGATTTTTTTTAAGTTCCTTATGTATTCTAGATAGTATACATTTGTCTGAGGAACAGCTGGTGAAACTTTTTTCCACATTGTGGGTTGTCTCTTCACTCTGTTAGTGGTTTCTTTTGCTGTGCAGAAGCTTTTTAATAAGAAAAGATCCCAATTGTTGATTCTTTGTGCTAGTTCACTTGCAACTCAGATTTTGTTCATGAAATCTTTTCCTAATCCAATGTCTTCAAGAGTTCTACCCAACTTCTCTCCCAGCCAGTTAGTGTTTCTGTTTTAATATTTAGGTCTTTAATCCACTTCGATCTTGGAGTAATGCATGGTGATAGATATGGTTTAATCTTTGACAGGTTGAAATCCAGTTTTTCCAACAACATTTATTAACATCCTCCAATGAGGGTGGTTGGCTACTTTGTCAAATATGAGGTGGCTGAGTGTGTCTGGAGTTGTTTTTGCATCTTCTAATCTCTTCCACTGATCCTCGGGTCTGTTTCTTTGCTGGTACCATGCTGTTTTTTTCACAGTAGCTTTGTAGGATAGTTTCAAGTTGGGGACTGTGATACCCTCTATCTTGTCTATATTGCCTAGAATTGCTTTTGCTCTTCTAGGTCTCTTCTTGTTCCAAATGAATTTGTGGATTGTTTTCTCTGTGAAGTATGCTGTTGGAATTTCAGTTGGGATTTCATTGACTCTATGCAGCAGTTTTGGAACTATGGTCATTTTCACTACATTGGTTCTTCCTACCCAGGAGCAGGGGATGTCTTTCCATTTTCTGATATCATCTTCAATCTCTCTTTTCAGAGTGCTATAGTTTTCAGAGTAGAGGTCT
>NW_004624734.1:38811388-38850203 GCF_000247695.1 Heterocephalus glaber | reverse complement strand
CTCTGTTGCCCAGAATTGCTTTTGCTATTCTAGGTCTCTTCTGGTTCCAAATGAATTTTTGGATTGTTTTCTCTAGTTCTGTGAAGTATATTTTTGGAATTTCAATCAGCATTGCATTAAATCTATGTAGTAGTTTTGGAAGTATGGCCATTTTCACTATATTGGCTCTTCCTACCCAGGAGCAAGGGATGACTTTCCATTTTCTTATAGCCTCGATCTCTTTTTTCAGAGTTATGTAGTTTTCAGTGTAGTGGTCTTTGGTGCTTTTGTTAGATTGATTCCTAGATATTTCATTTTTTGGATGCTATTGTAAAAGGAATTGTTTCCCTAATTTCTCTCTCAGTGAGTCTGCTATTTGTGTATAAGAAGGCTGCAATCCTGTCTTCTATATTTGAAATTCTGTCCTCACATTGGCTCATTCTGCTGTGTAAACTTTCAATGGATTTTTAATCTCTTGGATATCTGTTTGCATCTGTTTTATGGACTCCATTTGTTTCCTATGCTGGCATACCTTAATGTTCCTCAGCTCCTCTATTTTTTTTCTTTTGCACTGGGGATCGAACTCATATCCTTCCACTTGCAAGGCAGGCAGCAGAACCACTGAGCTAAATCCCTGGCCCTGCTCCTCTATTTTTCTTCTGTGTCTGCTATAGATTTATTAATCATGTCTTGCACTATGGACATGATCTCTGTTATCTGAGAAATTATTTCTGATTTCACTTTTTCCAGATCTTTTGTTGCCAGCTCAGGTAGTCCAGGTGGTTGAGTATCAGATTGTTCCATCTCATTGCCCTTTGGGGCTGCCTTAGGTGATCTGGAAGTCTGCTTTTGAGACTTGTTTACATATCTTCTCATTTAAACAGATGCAGCCATGCTGCACCTTCATTGAGGCAACTTTTTGCTCACCCACTGGTCTTCAATTCTCAGAAAGCCACCAAGAGGCCTTTTCTCTGCAGCTCACCCCTGCGCCAATTCCTGGGTTCAGAATGGTGGCCTTCTGGATCCCTGCACTGCTCTCTTGTCCAGGCAGGATTCTGGCTGGGGCCTGTGCACACTTGGGATGGTGTCTGGGCATGCCTCTGGCTAGGGCCTGCCCTCTTATGTAGCTGTTGTCTTAGAGGGTCTTTGTCTTGGGCTGTGCACCTATTCACTGGTGTCTGGGGGGGCTTTGGGCTAGGGTCTGCATATACTTACCAGTGGTATTGGGGCAGGCCTCTGGCTGTTGCTTGCATACCTGTGCAGCTCTTTTCTGGGCTGGTCTTTGGCTGGGGCCTATGAGTCCAAGTGGCCATGGTCAGTGGGGGGCCCTGGCTGGACCTGCCTATAACAGCGTTGCTCTGGTCCACACTGGCTTCTCACTGGTATCTGAGCACACTTACCAGTGGTATCAGGGTGGGCCTCTGGCTGTTGCTTGTGTGTCTGTGCAGCTCTTTTCCAGGTGGGTGTTTGCCTGGGCTTGTGAGTCAGAGCTGCTGGGGTTGGGGTGGGGCCCTAGCTAGGACCTTCCTGAAACCACACCACTCTGACCCTCACGGGCTTCTCTCTGAGATCTGTGCACACTTCCAGATGGAATATGGGCGAGCTTCTCAGGTGGGAGTTCTAATCCTCAGAGGGTAGTTTTCTGAGGAACTGGATGGAGGCCAGGGGCAGATGGAAGGTGTGGTGTGAAGAGGACTGGGTAACCTGGTACAGTTGCTGCACTGGGAGAACCTTTTTCAGGCAAAGGTGAGGAGATGAAAGATGAGAAGGCAGGAGAGGGTCAGGTTGAGAAGGGTGGCAAACACTTAAGCAGGGAATATTGTCTTCATTCTTTCAATGCTGGATAACCCTGGTAATGATTCTGAGCACCAGATCAGTGACTAGCTACAAAGTGCAGGGAGTTAATAATGAAAGTGAGGTTTTCCTTGGTTTATTTTGTATATTAAAGAGCTTGTATAAAATAACAGCTACTTTTTCATCTTTGTCATTCAAAAGATACCAATATAGTATATTTTCCAGAATGTGTCTATTGTAGATATTACACAATTCTCATGATTTGTGTTTGTGGTAGTTGATATTTTGATATTTCCTTTGTCAGTTTAACCCAAAGGAATTAGAGAGAAAGTTGGTCCAGAACTGGGGATTTAGCTCAGTGGGGCTTCACCTGCCTTGGAAGCACAAAGTCCTGAGTTCCATGCCCAGTATAAAAAAAAAAGTTGCTTCAAAGTCTGTGTAAGAGAGTCATTGGCTAAAAGAAGACAGAGTTATTCACTAGCTTTTCTTAATTTAAGGATAAGCCCATGACACCACTCTGACATTGACACTGATAAGCACTAATGCCCGTAAGAGCTACCACATGTCTTGAAATTCATTTATCTAAAGATATTTCATGAGTCTGTGAACTCTATTTCATTCATCCACACACAAATCAACTATTTCTGTTGTGTTTGAGGCCCTGTGAATTTGGCACGACTATTCCCTTTTGTAAATATTAAGGAAGGACTTGCAATTCAGTCCTTCAGGATAATTATTTAACAGATTACTAAATATAGAGTTTCTCTTTGGAAATTTTAATATGCACATTATAGTGAAGAAGCAGAGAGGCAGAAGATTACAGTGCCTTATGGGAAATCTGGAAAAAGATTGCTGGAGATTTTTGCAATATTTTCCCTAAGGTAATGAATGGTGTACTGGCTGGCTGCCAACATCTCATGTTCATCTCCGAATCTGTAGAATGTGGCTCAAGTGCACATTAGAGGCAGGCTGGATGTTGATCGAACAAAACTAATATGAGAGATATGTGAACTGGCTAGCAGAATCAAACACCCTTGTTCAGGAGGTTCCTTACACTTGTTAAACACTGAAAGTAAGGTACAAAAATAAATCCTAAATCAGGTTCTGACCAAGGCATAGGAATGATGTAACGGAATGGTGCCAGTGCTTCCCATTAGGCTAGAAGTCGTGTCATACAGATGTTTTCTAAAAGACTGAAATTTATTCATAAGTAAGTATATTGCCAAATAGAGCTATGTATTTCTGATGTATCTGTCACACATCCTGAATGATCTCCTTCTTCCCATCCCACTTTCTGCCTCCCTCCTCGTCCCTCAGAATTGACAGCTATGAATAACAGAAGCTATGATGATGGCCTTTGCAGGTCTAGCTCTTGGCTGGTGCATCCCTAGGGCTGGAAACAGGTGGCAACCAGTCCACATAGTCATGGATGTCACTGCCTTGGGGAGAGGATATGAATCCAGAGCTGGTCAGTTCTCGTGGTCATAAAAGTGTCCATACCTACCGCAAGTTTGGAGGATAGTTTGATCTAAAGTGCATCACTCCTTGAAGACCCTTCTTGATTTAAATTTGCAGTGGAACAGAGAGTTAGACTTTATTTATTTATTTATTTATTGAGACAGGGTCTCACTATGCAGCTCAGGCTGGCCTTGAACTCTTGGCAATCCTCCTTCCTTAGCCTTCCTAGTGCTGTGATTATAGGCGTGCACCACCACACCCATCCCTGAAAGTTAGATTTTAGAAGAAAATTTCCAAATTGATGTTTGTGGGGACTTGGCTAACAGGAAAGATGCAGAGATTGGGCACAAAGATGACTCATTGAAGACATCTAAATATATCCTTGGACTGAAATACCCCAAATGAGAAGACAGCTTCTCTGCAAGTATTCTCAGAGATTGGAGTTGATATAGGTAAACTACATCTAAGACTTTTCTCTCCACAAGTTGCCTCATCTGCACATTCAGTACAGGAATATTATCTCTGTATTTCCTGGACAGGAATAGGCTCTGTCTCCTGTATTGTTTGCTTTGTATGCTTGCACTTTTTATGTTTCCATAGAAGCATTGTGGATACTGTCCACCCACTCCCCCTGGAATCAGCATATGACACACCAAAAACCTTATGTGACTATGGAGAATGTTAGGTACCCTAGTTAACTTACTAGTAGGGAACACTCTCTTGGCCCCATTCCACTTTTCTTCAAATTATAGTCTTTACCAAGTTTAAGGTGACTTCAAGAACTCAACTTATTTTATAAAGTTACTTCTCAGGTCCACACTGTTTAAGCTACCCCTCTGCCACAGCAATTCTCTAGATTCCAGAGATGATAGGAAGGGGAAGGACTCAAAAAGATGCTCTTGCTCCTAATCCTCATCCTTTAAGTGAGAGAATCCTACTGAATTGTCTTTTATTCCTCTGCCCTCACTTGGTAGAGCTGGATAAGGAACAGTGAAGAGGAAAGCCATTAGGCTCTGAGTTAAGGTGCTTAAAGAGAAGGTCCCCCCAAATAAAATGAATGTGAGTTGATCTTAATTTCTCTTAATTGGTATATTAATTTGAAGATGCTGCCATAATAAAATACTACAATATTTATTGGGTAGCTTAAGTAGCTAAAATTTACCCTCTCATATTTCTGGAGGCTAGAAGTCCAAGATCAAGGTGTAGAAAGTGTGGGCTTTTTCTGAGTCTCCTTGACTTGCAGATCCTATGTGTGCACAGAATGCTGGTGTGTCTCCTTCTTCTTATAAAAGGCCAGTCATACTGGGTTAAGGGTCCTTCCTTATGACCTCATTTAACCTTCATTATTTTTCTAAAGGCCCTGCCTCTCAATGCAGCTACTTTCTAAGGTACTGGGCTTTTGGGTTTCAAAACATGAATTCAGGGAAGAGGAGAAGGGGATTCAATTCTGTAACAGTGGACACTACATAATTTGCTTTGTTCACATTTTATAGTGAACCAAAAGAGGGAAACTGTTATAAACACACTGTTTCTGTATATTAAGACTGATTTACTATTTTTGTGCCTTTTAAACTAAAAAGAGCCATTATTCATTTTAATTCACCCCTAAGAATAAATTATAGTCCATAAATAGAATCTCATTTTTTATAAGGAACAGAGAATGCTTCTCTTGCTTACTATTATCCCACTTAAATCCTCATAAATGGTTGTGGTAAACTGATCTTTCACCCTTCACTCTTCACCCTTCATAAAATTGGTCATTAATCCCACAAAAACTAACATAAAATTCATTGTCAAACAAATGAGCCTAGTTCTAGAGAAAATTGGTCCAACCTGCCAAAAACAAACAAAAAAAGCCCAGACTTTTTAACTAAAATGGAAGTATTCACCGTTTTTCTAGGACCTTAGAAATGATTGCTGTTTTACATGTCAGATATGGGTAACTTTAGGCATCAATAACAAAAATATCAGTTATTAATTAAACTTCTAGAGGCTGATGGATGACATAAAATATATTTGTAAGTCTAAAGTAATTTTTTTTTCAGAAAATTTCTTCTTATGTCTGACAGAAGTGGCCTTTCTTACCTATAAAGTTGTGTATATTTATGTTTCAATGAATTTATTTAATTCATAGCCATTGTTTCTCCAGATTATTTACTTGTGATTTATTCTTCTTTGTACTGTATGCAAATATTTGAGTTGCAGACCATTCAATAATGTATTAAAACACTGAGCTGTAACAGCTGGTTATTGAACAGCTGTCTTCTAAAATGCAACTGGTGATGAAAAGAGGCAACTCATCAACTGTGTAGACAGTAGAGTCCCTCATCCTTTTGATTCACACAACACCAAGTTCATTATACAAACATAATGGAAAGGATAATAGGTTTATTTCAGCAATGGATATGGCCCTTTGGGATTCTAGATTCTAAAACCTCTTACTTGAAAAGGAAATAAGGTAATTTAAGCAATATAGTCTAATTTTAACTCAGTACTCAGAATTTGCTATTCATGAAATATATAACTTTTTTAAAAAATCAATGAATTTGATCATATTTTGGAACTGCATTTCTTTCTCTGTGGAGTTGTCATGGCAACAGGGAACCAGGGTGCTATGGGGAGCTATGATTTCAGACTTCTACTGCAGTTATTCCTGTGTGTGGTCAGACAGCGAAAATACTATGATGGTGCTTATCCTAATACTTGTATTTATGATGCATTATGCCAGTATAGTAGTCATGAAGAGTCATATCTAAAAGGTGCTAGCCTTGGCCTCTTTTTCTAGTTCAGGTTTACCTTATCCTGATTCCATTCTAATTAAGTGACTAATGGGATTATTTTTATATGAACAGTATTGTGTTATTTATTAGGTCTTGATATAAACAAAGTGGCCAATGTGAGATTTAAACAATTTAATTTACTAAGTGGTAGTGTTAAACATTTGAGTTAAACATGTACTGTACGAATATGGGGTTAGCTCTGATTATAAATCTTTCCCACCAATGATATGAGCAGCTCACTGTGTCATTCTACCTTGGGAGGACCCCTGAATCTGCTTGTGAATGGCTTGCCCCCAGTTAAATGCCATGGCTGCTTTCCCACCCTGCATGCCAATCCTGGTAAATTCCTTTTCTCTTGCACCTTTGCTCCATCTTTCCCTTCTCTGCCTTTTCTCTCCTTCCCTTCTTCTTCTTTCCTTTTTCTCTCCCTCTCCCCTCTTTCTCTTTCCCCTCACATCCTTCTGCTCTTATTTCCTTTCGTCTTCAAATGTTTTATCCTGCATATTCAGTATATCAAATTTATCTGCTACTCTGTACTGCCCCAAATTCCAGGCTGCTTCCTTCCTTCTAAATAGATTCCTCCCTACTCCTCTACCACTTTCCTCTCTCCTATTTTATTTCAGGCAACAAGATACAAACCCATTGATTTCTGTGTCCAGTGTCCACTTGCTTCTTAATGCCAGGTCTCTACTCAAATTAAAAAAAAAAAGTAAATGGAGTTTTTGTGAAATTTAGAGAAGAGGCTAAATACATGCACCAATATTATGTGCAAAGGTTGGAAGCAGAAGGGAATAGGAAAAATTATACCTCATAGGATTTACAGAAATCATGAAGATTTTAGTCATTGTGAAATGGAAAACAGCCCTCTGAAACAATTATATCTAGATTTCCAAGGCATCTCTGACCAACATCTGGATTATAGGCATTTAAGATAGAAGTAGAGCAAATATTTAACCATTTTAAACAAAGGTATATCAGAATCAAGAGTTAAGCTTATATAAATCCATTTTGCAATATTTATATTAGTTTAGAAGTTCACCATATCAGAATCACCATTAAATTCAATTCAAAATAAAATACACTGATTCCCTGGGGAACTCTTTCCCAATAAAGGCTAATTTGGAGTTCAAAGCCATTCTGAACTGGACAGAAGAAAAGAGAAATGAAAACATTTTCTTTATAAGTGATGTTAGTTTTCATAGGTTAAGTCTCAGATTCTTTCTAATAGGAAACATTAAAAGGAATCAAATTTCAGACCACAAGGGTGACAGCCATACCACTCTGACTATACTAGACATTGATTGAAAGGTTTTATCTTCTTGTTTCTCCTATTAAATACACTACAAACTATTGCTAAGTCTGTTTACTACTGGAGAAGTCTTGTGTCCTTAATGAAAGGAAGTTGTGTGCCTAGAGTGGACGACCTGGAGGGACACAATGTCTTAGTAGATTTAGGTACAATTTAGGGTACCCCTACTAAAACATGCATAGAATAATAGACATTTTCGCTAAGCACAGGCAATATGAGAAATTTTAAGATAGCTAAAAGTCTTAAGATAGCTAAAAATTTTAAGATAGCTGTCTTTTAAAATAGCTAAAAGTCTTAAAAGATAGCCATTTAAGTATAAATAGTTCTAAACTTCAGGTGTACACTAAAAATGTCAGCTTTTCCAATCAGCACTTGTAAAGGCATGATAGCTTATCACTATTGAAATAATTAAGGGAACTCCTAAAAGACATGTATTTCATTCTGAATAATGAGGGTGTGCTGGTATGCAGTCAGGCAGAGGCTTTCATTCTGCACTCTCAATGCATGTGAAATGTCTGAGGACTCACTAGAAGACTTCAGAGTGTTTGCCCACAGAAACACACTGATCAATCCAGAGCCCAGGACAGAAGCAGGAAGACACGTTCTTGGGGAAGATGTGATGGGATAAATACCTTCCTCATATCTGTGGCCCTCACGAGTGCCTGGGAAAGCAAAATCTCCCTTTCCTTTTTTTCCAAGCTCTTCTATGGAGCAAAGCCCGAGTCTATGCAAAGTACTGGGCAGACACAGCTGCAGTGAGCAGTAAGTGTGTAAGTCACATCCCCACCACACAGATATTTCATAATTAACACATCTGACTTGTCCCACCCAATGTCATTCCCATTTGGCTGATGCTACCTCCATCTCTTTACCTGCTTAGCCCTAAACAGAGTCATCAGGAGCACTCCCACTCTTTCCCCTGACATCTACTTTATCCAGAAATCATGCTGGTCCTGGCCACAAGCAAACCATTTTCACTGTTGCTGCTGTGACAGTTTCTCAGTTCTGGGCTGAAATAGGGCAAATCTTTATCCTCTGTAGTTTGTTCCAACAGATCCTCCACAGCATTGATTTTTCTCCTTCAATATTTTAATTTTGATATGATTTCAGTTTGTGGAAAAGCTGTAAGAACAGTTCAAGGAGTCGTTAAATTCTTCACTTGAAATTCTCAAATCTAAATATTTTATCTCATTTGCTACTTTTAATATGCTACATTTAACATGTGGCAATTTCATGAAGGGTTGCATCATTTTGCACTTTTACCCCCCAAAGGATGACAGTTTGTTTACCCATAGCCTGGGAAACAGGGTGGCATTATTTTTTCACCAATCTGCTTGGTGAGAAATGGCATTTCAGAATGGTCTTCATTTGCATTTTTATTACTACCAGTGAGATTGAATGTCTTTTCATATGTTTAAAAACATTTAAAAATAATTTTTGGATTGTCTGTTTATGGTTTTTATCCATCTTACTCTTATTTGTGTTATTATGTTGTCATAATATATGTTATAAATATTCTTTCTCAGTGTTACCTTTTGATTTTTTGCCAAATAAAAGCTTTTTAAAATCCTTTGTGAACTACACAACAGTAGTCATATTTACCAATTTATAATTTTCTCTAAATTTTAAATTAAAGCTAGAAGACCATTTTCTATCCCCAGGATTTATAAGAATTTATCTATGTTTTCTTTTGGTATTTTTGTGAATTTCTTTGTTTTTCACATTTAGATATCTGATCTATTTGGAGCTTATTCTTTTGTATGAAATGAGGTATGGATTTAATTTTATCTTTTCATATAAGCAATCATCCCAGTATTACTTATTAATCTTCATGTTTTGAGAAGTCACCTTCATTAGATCCATTCAATGTGTATTTTGTCCTGTATTCAATGTGAACATTTCACTCTTTCCTGCTTATCTACTGACTCATAAACCGGTACTATGTTATTCTAATTATGGATGTGTTTTAGAATGTTTAAAGTCTAGGAGATCTAATTGTGAGTTAGCTTTTTCTTTTATAGCTTTTTCTGGGTATTTCACATAAAATTTGCATTAAATTAAAACTAAATTTGTGAAATTAAAACTAAATCTATTAAAAAGTTTGCTAGCATTTTTCCTGGAGTTGCATTAAATTTATAATTTATGGAGAACTGATTTATTTATGATATCGACTCATATTATCCAGGAACTATGAAAGTCTTTCCATAGCTGAATTTAGTAATATTTCTCAGAAATACTGTTTTTTAATGTAAATTTTGCACATTTGTTGTTAAAAAATTCTTGGATATCTTGTTTCTTTGTGGCTATAAATGAAGTTTTCATCTTTGCTACATTCTTGATTGTATTTTATATTTATGAAATGTATTAAGTTTCTGCTTATTAATCTTATATTCTAACTTATTGAATTTTTTTATTATTTGGGTTGGTTTATCAGATCACTCTGAAAATAGCAATAATTTTCTTTTCCATTTCCAATTTTATGCATTGACCTCTAGCAAATGTCAAATGGTAGTAGAATTAGGAGGCATCCATTAATATTTTTAATATCTATTTTTAAAAAACATACATTAACTCTTATTTTGTTATTTTTTTCTCCAAGAATAGATATGAAAATTTATTGAATAAATTTTGTATTCATGAAAATGTTAAAAAACTTTTTCTTTCTAGATCTATTGTCTTATAATAATTTACTTCCTATAATTGAGTCAACTTCACATTCCTGGAATAAATGCTACTTAATCATGGGTATTCTTTGTTTTCACATTATCATATTGAATTCTATTTGCTATTAGTTTTACTTAGAGTGTTTATTAGGCTCCATTATCAATGTTATTTTCAGTCTTTCAAGTTCCATCTCTGCCAAAGTTACTTAGGTTAGAATCATTTGTTTTTCCTGCACTGCCTTCCCTAAAGCTGTTTCACTGAGAATCCTGGGATTCTTCACTTCTTAAGTCACTTTTTAATATCTGAATATATTGAGCTTCACTCTTTTGTGTTGTACAATTTTGATTCTGCTGGTTTCAACTCATGCATGATGTCATGTGTCTACCACTACAGAGACATACAGAGTAGCCTCACCACACTGAAAAGTTCATTTTCCCAATCAACCCCATTCTACTCCTCCACTGGAAACCACTGGCATCTTTGCCCAGTCTGTTTTGCCATTTTCATTATGTCATATAATTATGATCACACAGCAAATGGCCTTTTTAGGATGATTTATTTCACTTGGATATATTGAGGGATATTCCATATATTTGTACAATTTGTCAGCTCATTTGACTTATTTGTTAGAAAACATTCTATTGACAAACCAATTTGGGAGTTATCTCTAAGTAACTTTTCTTTGTTATATTTGGTGTAGGTTCAGACTTAGCTGTCATTCAAAGTTTGGTAAACTTGCCTGTAAAATTACCTGGACTAAATATTTTTGTGTTAGGTCAATTTTTAATTTAATTCAACTTTTTTGAAGTATAGTCAAGCTTTCAATCATTTCTGTGTATCTTTTAAATTTTTTTCAAAGAAATTATTCATTTTATTTAGTTTTCATTTTTTAGTATAAAAGAATTAAAATATTTATAGCTAATTAAAAATTTTAAAATTTAAAATTGTGATCGTTTAGTTGTGACTTTCTCTTTGTTGCTGGATCAACATTTTCAGAAATAGTTTTAGCTTATTTGTCTTTTCATGGTAACAGATTAGGTTTTATTTGAGCCTTTGTTTTCTTTCTGCTGTTACCTTTATTATCATTTTCTTTTCTTAACTTTATTTTAATGTATTTTTTTGCCTTAGTTCCTTGAATAGTACCTTCAGCTCATGAATTTCCTCTCATATGTGCATTTAAGGACTCATATTTATCTCTTTAATACTTTTGCCACAGCCCATAGGCTTTGATCATAGATTTTGATTATAATTAACAATACTTCTAAATATTTCATATTCTTCACTAGGATACACAAACTACTTACAAATGTTTATTTGAGCTTGCTAGTCACTGTGGTTTATATGATATTAGTTCTTTTTTTGGTTAATCTACTATTATAGTCTAGAACAAGACTAATATTAGAATTCTACTTGCATGATAAGTATATACTGTACTTGGCATTGTGGCAATGCAAGGATATATATGTGTGTGTGTGTATATATATATATATATATATCTTTTGTTCTCATAGTGAATGGTTCTGAAACAAGCATGCTGTTTCACTGCCAACTGTTCCAATAATTATCAATAAGTATCAACAATTAGTATCAGTTTAATTTTTCCAACATATTTGCTCATCTTTATATTCCATTCATTTTTAATCTAGCTTAAAGTTTCTTCTTTCTATAATGCATTCTTTATCCTTTTAGAGAGCCTTGGGTGGTAAATTCTTCCTGAGTTTTTCCTTCATAGGAAAATGATTGTTTCCTTCCTGGCCCTGAATGATTATCTCCACCACATAGAATTATGAATTGGTAATCCCTTTCAGAGATTTGAAAATATAATATTTTTGAAATATGAAGAAGTTTTCAGTTTACTTTTTACTCTACCTCCAGGTGATCAAATCTTCTGCATATATTTAAGATGTCCTCTTTTGTCTTTATGTCATTGTGTCTATTTGTGTGATTCTGCTCTTATTTAATTTTCTTTGAAATTAGAGTATCTTAAATCTGCTCATCTATTGTCTTTAATTTTGAAAAAGTTTTGTCCATTACCTCCCTCAACATTGCTTCTTTTCCATTATCTTTATTCTACCTTTCTGGGACTTCTATTAAATATTCTATCAAATGTATAACATTTCATTCTCCATGCCTTTGAGTTTCACATTCACAATTTCACATTTTCATAGTCATTAATTTTCTTTTCTGCATTCTTAAATTTAATTGAATGATATTTTATAAATATCACTAACATCACACAGTTCTTCTATTTGAATACTTGGAATTTAATTTTTCACCATGACCTATGTAGTATACTCGCCATAACATAATATTGCTTGGGCTGTCATAACAACATACTATACCATGGAATTGAAATGTTTTTATCACAGTTAGATGCTGGATGTTCAAGTTCAAGTTCTGGCAGGGTTGATTTCTTGTCAAGTTTCTCATTCTGGTCTGTAGATAAATGTCTTCTCTGTCTCCTCAGGTAGCATTTCCTCAGTGAGAAGACACAGCGGGAGAAAGAGGGGACGAGAAGGAAGAGGACAGTGGAGGGGGTGAGAAGAGGAAGGGGGAGATAAAGAGACGAAGATCTTGTCCTCCTCTTCAAAGTTCATCAATCTTATTGTACTAGGATGCTGCCCTTATAACTTCATTTAGGGTTAATAAGCTCCTAAAAACCGTGCTTTCAAATACAGATACATTGAGGGTTAGAGTCTCAACATATGAGTTCTGTAGGGGGTACAATTCAGTCCAGGTGCAGTTTACAAAGTTCAACATCATCTTGCCCCTTTCTTTGACTTCATATTCTGTCACTTTCTCCTCCTCCTCTACTGCCTGGTGTGTGTGTGTGTGTGTGTGTGTGTGTGTGTGTGTGTGTGTGTCTTTTGATGCTTTGAGCATGCCCAGAGACATTCCTGCACTAGTGTTTGCACATTTGCTTGCAATGTGGCCTGGGGCTCCTAGAACGTGCCATCATTTGGGGATTAGCCCAAGTGGCATTCCTCATACAGTTATTTAGTTATTTGCCTGATCACTTTACTGAGCATGTTTTACTGTTTTTGGTTCCCCAGCATATTTGTTCGCTCTTCCAAATTTTGAGAAATTCCTTCCATCTTCACAGTTGTTGAGATTTGGATTCCATTTTCCCACCACTTGTGGCAGGGCGGCTGCAGGGGAAGAATTTAGTGTCACAGATTTGGGATTGGGCATGAGAAACACTGTGAAGCAGGTGCAGAGCTGCGCATCTTGGGGAGGTGCAGTAGTGAAATGCAATCTACGGAAGCAAAAATGAGCGACATCCCAGCAGCCTCGTCTGCAGTAACAGGAAGGTTGCTGTAGCTGTGCCCATTGAAGGCAGTGGCCAAAGTGAGAGTGGGGACATTGTTATTGGCGTCACAGTTTCTGAGCCCGATCTTATGGCCTATCTTGAGATTCCCAGATCTACTTGATGTCTATTAATAGTTCCTCTTTGACTTAAGCTAGAGTCAATTTCTATTGTTTGCAATTAAGAAATGAGAGTGACATACACTATCCTTCCAAAATAGCCCCCTTTCCTTTAATCTCTTTTTTATGCCTAATACTGTTGAAAACTTGCTACATTTTGGTCATGTGCTAAGCATTTTTCATGGACTATTTCTGTTCATTCCTTCAAGATGCATACAGAATTACTCTCTTCACCACCCACTATATTGTCTCTGAAGGGCATGTGTATGATTAGTATTTATATTCATGGTATCTTATCTAGTAACTTGCACTGAGTAGGCAGTCAGTAGATGCTGATTATGTAGTGAAAGGTGAATAGAGAAGTTGTTGTGCTTTGTATAGACTGCTATAAGAAAATACCATAGACTGGGTGTTTAAACAACAGCAATTTATTTTCTAGCAGTTCTGGAGGTTGGAAGTCTGAGATTAGGGAACTGGCATGTTAAGGGCTGTCTTTCTGGCTTATAGACGACTGCCTTCTTGCTGAGTCTTCACAAGAAAGGAGGAGACAGAGACAAAAATCAAACAAGCTTCTCTGAGGTTTCTTTTTTAGGGCCTCCAATCACGTTAGACCAAGGACCCACCATCATGATCTCATTACCTCTGAAAGGTCCTATCTCCAAGTACCATTACATTGGAGTTTAGGGTTTTAAGATGAATTTTAAAGGAGGACTCAGACATTCAGTTCATAATAGGTTTTGGACACATGAACATCTTGCAGCTTTTCCCTTTGCTGGAGGAAACAGTAGGAAATTGGGCAACGAACTGGGATAGAAAATGGAATTCAGTGGAAGGGTTCTTTTGTTTCAACAGGTAATTTGGGAAAATGTAAGGACAACAATACAATTACTTTGGTTAAACAGCTGAATAAAAGCCTTCCAAATTAGTAGAAACACAGAACAACAACTTATTTCGGGCTTCTTTCCATTACTCAAAGTAAGTTTTGCTGCAAAAAAGATTACCTGCAAAAAGATGCAATTATCATTCATGCCCTTCTGTTAAAGTCCCCATTTATTTATCTGCCCACCAGACACTTCTTTATCCCTTTAGATATATTAATTAAGGTGTTTAGAACTTTCCAAGGGAGAATAAGAGGACATACAGGAAAAATAAAACATCCACCCCTGTGAAATTTTTGCTGTTCCTGCTGTTTGTTCCTCCTGTGGATTTAGCCTTCTCTTCTACTTTGAAGACTTGGCATAGATAACATTCACTGACTTACTATTTGGATCCACTGTTTAGGCTCATTCCCACCACTGGCTTCAATCTAGGGAACTTGAGAAGGACAATGGCTGGGAACTGGAATTTGTTATCACTTGTAGTTCTGCATTAATCCGGCAGATTCTGGAGCTGAAAGGATCAGGGGCTCAGGAAGGGAGAACTGGTCTCTCTCTGGTCACTGAGTCTGTTCTGGCAGCAGATCAGCCAACTGCCAGTTTTGCTCTTCTGAGGACCTCATGCAAGCAGGCAGAGGAAAGGATTTCAAAGACGTGAGTTCAGAAAAGTTGAAACATTCACTATTGTGTAGGATAAGAGAATGAGGTTTACAGTAAACCTCCTTCCAAATCCCAGCTAAGCTCCTTACTCTTGTGAACAATTCTTTCACCATCCTAAGCCCAAGATTTTCTTCAATAAATAAGGAATAATTACGTACTGTGGGACTGTTGTGAAGATTAGATATGGTAACTTATTATGGTACCTGGCCTGAAATGGGTAGTCCAGATATTTTCTTTTGGCGGATGAATGAACAAATGAGTGTATAGAAAGTGCTTGTTCTGCTGCTTATTAAATATATTGTATTACAATATCAAAATACCTTAACAAGCTTAAATAGATAAAAAGTTTATTTTATCTTATAATAAATTTTATTTTACCTCATAATAATAAAAGGGGAAGGGTTATTTCAGCTCACAGTTTTGGGGGATTCAGTCCATAGGAGGGATAGAGTCATTGTTTTGGGGCCTGCCATGGGAAATCATATCAAGGAGGGAGCCCAGAATAGAGCAAGCTGCTCCCCTCATGGAGGCTAAGTAGCAAACACAGAGGAAGTGGGGGCCAGGATCCTCAGTATCGCCCCAAAAGCACATACTTATGTGACCAGAAGACTTTCAATCAGCCTCTTCTCTTGAAAGTTCTACGTCCTCCCAATGGGAATGAAATGCCTTGGTCTGGGGACTCAACCTTCAAGGTATGCCCTTTGGAGTTCACTTCTCAAAACCATCACATTTATGCTTAATAGATAGGAGCATTTGCAGGTCAGAACTAAGGAAGAATCCTATCTCCTAGCTCATCTTCACTGTTCACCTCTTTAAATGAAGGGAAAATCCACACATCTGCCTTACCGGATGTGAACATGCCCACTGAGCTCCCATGAGACAGCATGAAAGCATGCACATTTCTCCTTTCTTTATTCCCCATCTCCAGGAGGTTAGGTGTGCCGTTCTCCATGCCCAGCTTCCCCGTGTTATTATGATAAAGGGAAGGTTGGCCCTTGAATCTGGTCTTGGGACTTTATTTTTAGTCTATTCCTTCTGTGTTCCTAGAACACGGTAGGATTTGTGTGCTGACTGGAAGCTGGGAAGGAGGGCCAAGAGATCTTAGTTAGAACCAGGCTTCAACCCAGCTTTTCTTGAACACTTCAGCCTTGCAAGCACTGGAGGCACTCATTGCCCTTTTCCTTTGCTATCAATTGAATTGCCACAATTTTTTACTTAAAAATATTAGCTTGAATCCTGTAAAACTGTCAATCGCCAAGTGTTTTTGATCTACAAAGAAGCAATTTCATAAAATTTAATAAAAGTAAACAAAAACAAGTGACTTCAAATACACTCCTAAGGTATAATGCAAATATTTACCAAACAGATGTTTTAGAAGACAGAGGGATCTGCGTTTTATACAGGAATATTTTCTAATTAACCCTTTTAAACATTCCCAAAGTCCTGTCATAGTCTGATTAACTGCTATAACAAAATATCATAGACTGAGAGGCTCAAACAGCAAACGTCTACTTCTCATGGTTCTAGAGACCAGGAAGTATGAAGATCAAAGGGCTGGTGGAGTCCGCCCCCGGTGACGTGGCGGGATCGACGCTCTCCTGGAGCCCCATTCTCATGACTATCAAACTCCAGTCACCTCCTAAAGGACGCAGCTCACGAGGGTTTGGGGCTTAACAATGTGAGCCTGGGTTGAGGGGGAGTTACACTTGTTCCATAGCATGTCCCATCCTGCCTTCTCTCCCATTCCTTTTGTTTTGGTACTGGGGATCGAACTCAGGACCTTGCGCTTGCGCAGCAGGGGCGGCACCACTGACCTAAATCCCCGGCCCCTCTCCCATTCCTTTTTATTTCCCCCTCCTTCAGTTCTCACACGGGTTGTCTTTTCTTATGGAACAGTATATCTTTCATGGCTTCTTTATTAATTCTTTGCTTCTACGACTCCCCTTGATACAATAAAACTCTCCACATTAAAAAGGAGAGAGATAGGAGGAGATGCAAATACTTTTAATTTAATACATTTTCCCAACACACACAAGAAAGTTTTCAAATGGAACTATAAGTGATGCTCTATTTGCGGGAAGCATTTAGCTGGAGGGAAAATGATAAATACACGTATTTTCAAAAATGAGGGAGATTTCAGCTTTTCAGACTATCCCTGTCTCTCTGATGAAGTGTCAGAAGTTTTATGTCATAAAATTCTTCAATTAGCACAGCAAGACAAGAGGCAGTGGAGTTTTAGGAAATGATGAAAAAAACTGTAGACTCTTTTGCATGAAATTATATCTGAAAAATTAAAAATTAATCCCCAAATTTTAGGGCTAAATAATATCTTTGCATATGTGTATGCCTATAAACCCACCCACCCATATTTATACATATATACCCAAAACCTCACTTAGGATCAGAACTGTGTTGCTCCTAAATTCATACATTGAAGCTCTAACTCTCAATGCACAATATTTAGATATAGGCCCACAAGAAGATAATAAAGTGAAGTTTTAAGATAAAGCTTTAATCCAATAGGAATGATGTCTTTGTAAGAGGAGGAAGAACCGCCAGATCTCTCTCTCTCTCTCTCTCTCTCTGTAGAGAAAGGATAGGTCATGTGAGGACACAGAAGGTAGCCATCCTGTTTGCACCTCGGTTTTGGACTTCAAGCCTCCAGATTGTAAGTAAATAAATTTCTGTTATTTGAGTCAGTTGGACTATAGTTGTTGTTATGTCAGCTCCAGTAGACTAATATGCACACAAATTGCATGTCCTCAGAGGTGACATACTTATTCTACTTTTGCAACATGTAGTAGTAGGGAAGATCAGAGATCTATCAATGAAATCTTCCAGCAGCACAGGAGACTCCTCACACTTTCCCCATTGTAGGAGCATGTGGTCAAAAACACCCCTATTAAGTCAGCTTTTGCTGATATATAAATTCTATGCTAAGGACTTATGAAATGCTACCTGGTATGTGTATGCAAAGTGGACTGTAACATCTTAACTGATGTTTTTAAGATAAACAATCCTGCAAGCTGGAAAATTGTTCTCAATCTTTCATGAGCCCATTTCAACCTTCTGGATATACTTTGAGGACCCAAGACTCCTTCTCCAGAACTTGGTTGTAGTATAGGCTTTTGAAACTTTCCCCCTGGTGCCCAGCATCTGTGTTTAGCCCTGTCCCTTCCCACTGGCCTGACCTCCCAACCAGGGCTGCATGTTTTCCTGTCATTCTCCAGGCAAACCTTTAGATTAGCATTGCTCAAGTGACTGGTGTGTAGGTATGGTATACATGCTGTCTGAAGGCAAAGGTTGGGGTCTAGTAAATTTCTGGGTCACCAGAAGTTTTAAAAGAGTAAAGGGATCCCAGAGCAGATATTCTTAAGGTACCATCATCCATCTTCTCTGTGACCTGGGATAAAAGAAAAGTAATCTGTCAATTCATATTGGGGAAGCTACTTATGTCTCAAAATTCATAGGTTAAATCCCTAAGCCTGCATGTGATGGGTGGTAGGAGTTGGGCCGTTTTGGAGGTAAATAGCTAATGAAGACAGTGTTCTCATGGGCAAGATTACGGTGCCCTTATAAGGACAGATATAGCATCTTGTTTGGTGTCTGCTCCACTGTGTGAGGTCACAGTAGAAAGACAGTCATCTGCACATGAGGAAATAGGTCATCACCAGACACTGGATTTGCAGGCACCTTAGTCTTAGTCTTCCTATTCTTTAGAACTTTGGAAAGAAAACCTGTTATTTAAGACAGCCATTATTTGGTATTCTGTTACAGAAGCTTAGGCAGACTAACTCAGAGCTGAAATAAGAAAGCAGGAGTTCCAAAGATTTAAGCTTGAAGTTCAGGAAGTTGCCTACCCTCTTTTTTTTTTTTTGGTACCTGCGATTGAACTTGGGTCCTTGCGCTTGCACAGCAGGCAGCAAAACCACTGAGCTAAATCCCCAGCCCTTGCCTACCCTCTTTAATGGTGAGTCTCTGTCCTGTTTGTCTTGTAAGATACACTTCCATTTCAAGCATCATATCTAATTTTCCCTTTCTACCATCTTCCTCTTCTTTTCATTTCTTGATATAGCCAGGACTTCACATCAAGAGAACTGAACGGATTAAAAACGCACCACTTCTTGATGACATTTTAGGTTGGTCTTCTGATTTCACCACTGATTCACTCCTTGGACAAATGTATATTGAGCACCACTAGGTTCCAGTTATTGTTTTAGTCAGGATAAATAACACTGAGAATGTGAGATATTGAGAAAAAGGGAAATCAACAGTACAAAGGGAAGGAGGTGGTTTGCATTTCAAATTGGTGTTTAGGGAGGGTATCATTCAGAAGGTGACATTTGAGCAAAGACAGGGGGTGGTTTGGGGAGTGAACCATGTATGTGTTTGAGGAACAATGTTCTGAGTAGAGGGAATATCAGGACAAAGCTCTAAGGCAGGAGTGTATCTGGCATATGAAAAGTACAATAATAAGGACATTTTAACTGAAGTGGAATGAATGAGGCAGAGAGTAAAGGGAAAAGGATTGAGAGGTGAGAAAGCAGAGGGAAGGCAGTGAGCTAGATCACTGTGTCCGAACACAGAGATCATTATAGGGATGCTAGCTTTTATACATGACACTCATATAGGGGACAGATTGGCCCTTGCTTTCAAATTGCATTCTCTAATTCTTGCTGTCAGTGTGTGGTCCATGGACTAGCCCATTGGAATCACCTAAGAGTTAGTAGCACTGCAAAATCTCAGACCCCATCTAGCTCTGCAAACAGAATCTGAATTTCAACTCCATTCCCCAGTGACTGGTATGTACATTAACATTTGAGATATTCCTATCCATAATCAAGTATTGAGAGGAGGGTAGAAAACCTCCTGAGATCTAAACATGTAACACTGGCCCATCATGAAATTAGAATCAAGGTGCTTTGTCCCTAAGAGAGACGGTTTGGTGCTACTGCATTGGTTGCTTTTACCAGATGCTGCCACGTTCAGTTCAAGAAAGGATACAGAAGGGAGAATTAAAATTTATTAAGCTTAACTTTAGAGGGATGATTTAACTGGTATTGGCATCTCCACTTCCCTAATTACTCCGCCTTTCCTTCTGCTCTTCCAGTCACCTAAAAGAGAAAACAGTTGATTTATGACCCGCATAAAGCTTTTAGCCTAGGGAGGCCTCATTTATATGAATGCGGATCTGCAGAACTTCTGGACCAGCATGAAAAGGCAGAGGACCCTGTACCTGTCAGAGGAGATGAGGGACAGGCACAGTCTCCTCTTAGCCTGGCCTTTGACAAACCATCACAATGTTTCATTGTCACTTAATGATACAGTATAAGTTTTAAAGGATTTGTTTTGCTCTGTCCATGGGAGCATCTGAGCTAGGCTGAAATAAATTAATTTCTTCACTTAGAAAAACTTGCTTGAGTTTTTGGAAGGAGTTAGAGGTAGGTCTTTCCAAGTAGGACTTCGTCCTTTTAAGGCACCTCATATAAATTAAGCTTTTGGATTCTTCAGAGAAAACTGTGGTTTTATAGCTCCCCTCACCCGAAGTGCTATTATTAAATTACATTCTGGATCACTTCACTGACAGTTCTGCTTCTTAAAATAGAGATCAGCTATATTCTTGGATGCTGGCATTGAAAAGCTGACTTTGAAATTCCAGTTTCCAAATGGTTACTTGTTTCTAACTACTATTTTTCTACTTTCTAAGTTCTCTTGACTTGTTTTAGAAGACATGGCACGTATTCCTTCTCCAAAATATCTTTCGTGCTCAGTTTCTATACATTTTCATTTTCTTCTGTGTTACTTGTTGGGCCCTCTTTTCTTACCTGGGTGCATTTTCAGCTCTAAACCTTGTAATCATGATGATGTCAGGGCAGGTAAGGAATGGACTTACTTTGACATAGGCAAAACTATGGACTTTATATTCTAGTGGAAATCAGAAACAAGGAAAAATTGAGCAGACAGTTCAAGTAAAACTAAGTGTTCCAAAGAAGCCCAATGAGGGTGCTCTGACAGAGACTGCTGAAGTTTGGATGTTAAATGTCCTCCCAAAGGCCTATGTGTTGAAAGTTTGTTCCCCAATGCCTTGTTATTAAGACATTTTGGGTACTTTAAGAAGTGCAGCCTAATGGGTTGTGGATCATTGAGAGTGCTCCCTGAAGGGTGTAGTAAAGCCCCACCCCTTTCTCTTCCTTTGTTGTACCTGGCTTTGAGGAATGGGCTCATCTGTCTTGTGGTCCTGACATGATCCACTGTGTAGCCACTGCCCCAAAGAAACAGCTCATCATGGACTGAAACCTTCAAAATCATGCACCAAAATAAACCTTTGCTCTTTATAAACTGATCATCTCAGGTATTTTTACAGTCACAGGAAGCTGGCCAACCCAAACACATGAGGAACAAGATCGCAGAGACATGGGGTTGTGAGGGAAGTCCTTGTTGGAGAGGTGGTATCAGGCTGACCCAGGACAGTGAGCTGTAATGGAGTCTGAGAGGAACCTGTTCCAAAGAGAAGGAGTAATCGTGAAGGCTATGAAGTATACTTGAGAACAACAAGGAGGGCCACTGAGGCTGAGTCTGGTCAACAACTAAGGGCAGGGGCACTGTTGGATGACATCACCTCTGACATAAGCTTTGTGACATGGACTTCGTAAATCAGCAAATTTCTTTAAATCTTCATTTCCATCAAAATGTTGGCGGAGAACAGGACTGAATTCTTTTTCATTATCTTTATTTTTGCAACCTGCTTAAGTAATTAACTGAGTGCTTTGAGAGGAAAAAAAAATCCTGTTTAAGTTGTGGTGCCAGGATTCTGAGGACTCCTGCCTCCCTCTCGTTCCTGTCTTGGTCATCCCGGGGAGGTCAGGATGGTCAGTAGCAGAAGTTTGCATGGTGCTGCATTGGGTGACCACTCAGTTACCTTTGTAGGAGCTTTGGAGTGTACTGGATTGAGGGAAACAGACAGGTACAGCATTCTAGGCATAGAAAAATGAGAGAGGATTTCCTGGGGAAGTATTTTGAATTTTCAAATGCAAAATATTTTTAATTTTTGTGGTTATTAGCAATTGCCTCTGTTGAAAAAGAAAATAAAACAATATTTCATATCCAAAATGGTTCTAGAGCTAACTTGGAAATAAAATGTGAAATTTCTAAAAAACACAATATATTGCAAAGAGCATAGGATTTCACGTCAGAAGTTTGCTATGTGAGATCTTCACAAATTCCCTAGCCCTATGATGACACTGTTATAATGGTATGGTGTGGTTGGGGAATTAAATTTTGGCTCTCCCATTATGAGCTGTTCACCTGGTAAAATGGCAAGACCACTCAGTGACCCTGCCTTTTACCTGTAAAATGGTAAGATGTTGAGGAGAAGACTAAATTACATGATTCAAGGGCCAGTGATTTAGCTCAGTGGTTCCGCCACCTGCCTCCCTCAAAAGCACAAGGACCTGAGTTTGATCCCCCGTACCAAAAAAAAAAAAAGGTTCCAACTTTCCTTTAGTGGCCAGGGATTTAGCTCAGTGGTTCTGCCACACAAGGTCCCGAGTTCAATCCCCTGCACACAAAAAAATTGGATGATTCAAGTAATAGCATACTGTCTAGCTCACAGTAAATATTAGTTATATTGCCATTATTGTTGCTTATTTGTGCAATGTACTATACTAGGCATTTAATTTTTATTTTTTATTTTTATCTCTAATAAGAATTACTTGGGGCTGGGCATGGTGATACACACCTATAATCCCAGCACTGGAGAGGCCAGGGCAGGAGGATTGCCAGGAGTTTGAGGCCAGCCTGGGCTACATAGCGATTTCAAGGGCAGCTGGCACTACAAAGTGAGACCCTGTCTCCAAAAAGAAAAAAAATTATCAGAGGAATTAATGTACAGAGATTAAAAAGCCAAAGTACAGTGAGGGATATAACAATAAAAAGTCCCTTTCTCCATCCCTTTATACTTGATCCAGCTCCCAAGAGGAAAGTACATTCAACTTGTTCCTTTTAGTGATTATTTCCACATATAACTAAATATTATAATGTTTTTGATTTTGGACATCGCATATTGCCTGTTGGCTTTTAGTTTGGTGGATCTGCTTACCTCCTCGGTAGTCATACCTAGCACTCCCCCTTCATATGCAATGGATATATCCAGCCAGTTATAGTAACACTGTTACTGTGCACAGATCATCTTTAATTTTTTCACAAACTCAATTGAATTGCAAAGCCCCATGGGATTGTATCTTATAAAAGATCAAATAAGCCAGCTAATATATCAGCCCCCACACCCCATGTCCCTTAGGAACATTTTTCTGGAATTCTCTGTCTTCTTTAACCCTGATCTAGCAATTGTCTTGGCCTGCTCTAAGGACCTCCATTATCTCTCTGTTTCCTGGACCTATTTGGTGCAATGAAATAAATCCTGTTTCAACTTCCTTAGAAACTGCAGTGGGATCAAGATTTTGATATGCTGACCATCTAAAATTTTCATTATTTTGCCTTCACAAATGATTGATTTCTTGGCCACGTAGAGATTCTTCTATTGGAAATAATTATTCTCAGAATATTTCTAAACCTTCCATTACATTTATTTGTATGAAACACGTACACGCCTGAACACACCCATGTCATACTCTAACTCAGTGAGTAAGGGAGCTGAAACTATGCACTTTTGTTGTGTGGTCTTTTTGCTTTCTTTTTTCCTCTTTGGTTGGATGCCTGGCTCTCTCACCTCCCAATTTTGAAGTGTGAATTTTGTTTGTTTGTCTGTTTCACTGTTTTCTGATTTCTGTTTTGCTCTTGTGGAGCACTGTCAACATTTTTTATTCTATTTCTTTTGTGTGTAGTCTATGATTTATTCTCCAAATCTCTTTATGCCTGGCATTCTGAAATTAAGTGATAATGTGGCTTGGTGTAGCTTTTGTTTTGTTTTGTGTTGATTCACTGTGCCACAATATCTTGATAGGCTCAATCTATCTGGCAATCATGTTCTGTAGTTCTGGTAATTTTTCCTGTATTTTGTCTTTGACAATTTCCTTCTTTCTGTTTTGTTTGGCTTTCTTCCTAGAATTATGATGTTAGTAGTGGTATCCTGAGGTTGTTTTCATTTTCTTTGTTTTCTATTTTCTCCCTTTTTGAGAAGTACTATGGAAACAGGTTGGAGCTTGTCATCCAATATGCTAACTTTAACCTGAATCTGCCTATTTTCAGTAGACACCTCCACATACATCAATCCTTCCTCTATTTGAAATATCCAGGTTCACTTTCTCTGCCAAATAAATACTGTATATGGACAGGGATGATACCTTGGAATATACTTCTCCTTATACTTATTTTCAAACAAATATTCTTGTTTTGAGAAAATGAGTTACCACCATTTTTCAAGCTTTTCTGATGTTCTAATTCATGAAGTTCCCTGTTTGTATTCCCCTATGTACATTTGACGTTCCAGTGCTTAGATCACTTATTCTATCCTTTTCATCATCCAAACTTTTTTTGACTTTTGTCCCTAATTTCACTTTTTTGGCCTTTTTAAGTTTATGACTGTGCTTTTCCCTTTCTCTTGCCACATTTATAATTTAAGTCTTAACTCAGTACCTCAGGATGTGACCTTATTTGGATATAGGGTCTTTATGAAGATAATCAGGATAAAATGAGGTCATGAGGGTGGGCCCCAAACCAATAAACTGGTTTCCTTATCAGCAAGAGAAATTTGGTCATGAAGACATGCATAGAGTGAAGATGATATGAAGAGACATGGGGGATAAGATTAAGATTGCCTTCTGCGAACCAAGGATCCTGGAGCACATACTTCCCTTGTAATTCTTACAAGGAAATAATCTTTCCAGTGCCTCAGATTTGGACTTCTAGTCTCCATAACTGTGAGACGGTAAATTTATGTTGTTAAAACCACCCAGTTGCTGGTATTTTTGTTATGGGAGTGCCAGGAAACTAACACAATGACTTCAACAAATTATTTTTCATCATCATAATGGCAGTTTAGCAGGAAGTTCTTGTAGGTATTTTGCACATATTATTTAATGTAAGTTTCATTCTTTTAATGATAAAGTTTCCATAATGCTTAGATTTGTATTAGGTTAGAATTGAGGTGCACCCAATTCAAACCTTAGAGTCTTGCTCATTGTATTGTACTGCTCTGAACTTCAGTTTCCTCATCTTTAGAGAGTGGTAAAATGGATCTTGCCAATAGATTTTGAAAGGACAAAACATAAGGGTCTGTGAAAGTGTTTTATTCATAGTGATCTTATCAGCATTAATTATACTTATTGTTCAGCATAGGAAAGAAAAAAGAAGGACTGATAGTTGTCTTGTGTTACGGTTGAAATCTAAAATGTCCCCCAAATCTGAGGTTCACTGGCAGGCTTTTGGAAGGTGACTGGATAATGGAGGTGGTTGTTCTTGAGCAGGTTCATAGCTGACTGTGCTGTTCAGAGGTAGGTTCTGCTTGGAAGGTGTGGTTACCAGGGGCATGACCTGGAAGGGTGTATTCTTGACCCCAGCTCCTCTCTTTCTCTCTCTGTTTCCTGTCCACCATGGTGTGAGCAGCTTTGCTCTACCGTGTCATTCTGATATACCATTTCTGCCTTGGGGCCAGCTGACTATGTACTGAACCCAGTGAAACTGTGAGTCAAATTAAACCGTTTTTCCTTTAAGTTGCTAGTGTTGATTATCATGTCTCAGCAACAGGAAAGCTGACTAATACAGAAAATCTTACTATACATTTTTCTTACATAGCCCAGTTTTGATTCTCAGAATAACCCCATTAAGGATTTTGTAATCATTCCACTTAAAAGAACTAAAGACCAGAAAAGTGAAACAAAAGTGTCCTAGATTGTAAAGTCAGAAAGTGGGGAGGACAGAACTCAAATGAAAACTTGAGTGCCACCTTCATTTCTTTCAGCTTCATGTTTAGCAGGAGGAGGGCGAAGCCATGTGTGCAGAATGTGAAAGGGATCCAGAGAGACTCCACAGAACCAGATGGCCCATTACCTTAAATCGCTTCTAGGCACTCCACTTTGGTTTGCAAAGGTTTCACTGGTCTGATGAGCATCAGTCCTAGAAACTCTGATACTCAGCATATCTTTATGGGTCAGCAGCTTCTGCATCAGGTCAAAGTGAAATTATTGGCCTCTCTCCAGACTTCTTGAATCAGAATCTATATTAACAAGATTCTGCAGGTAGTTCAGATGCACAATAAAGCTTGAGAAAC
This sequence comes from Heterocephalus glaber, assembly GCF_000247695.1. Next base: position 38,824,031 of record NW_004624734.1, on the reverse strand, counting down.
ATAGGATAACTCCTTCTGTAGATAGTGGGCTAAATTAATGCGTACTGAAACCTGTTCTGCTGTTAACCCTTCCTTCCTTCCTTCCTTCCTTCCTTCCTTCCTTCCTTCCTTCCTTCCTTCTTTCCTTCCTTCCTTCCTTCCTTCTTTCCTGTTTCTCCTCTTTCTTTCTTTCCTTCCAATGTATTATCAGTCTCTGTGGTTTCCTGTTTTCAGTACATCTGTCCCTGGTATTTTTCACTCTCTCACCTAATTTGTTCACTGACTTTCTGGGATATCTGTGCATGGTTCTTTTCAAAAGCCCCTTTTATGAGTACCCAGTGCATGCAGCACTTTCTGCTCATCCAGGCTCATAGTTACTCTGTCTTGTTGTGTGATGTATTTCTTGGAATGTTTAATTTGGGATCTCCCTTTTGTTTATCACTTATCTTGCACATGAAAGTTCTCATCTCCTCAAACTGAGCAAATATTCCTCATTAAAGAAACTTCTTCTCTGGAAAAATAGCACATGATTCTCCACTGTGAGGAAATTTTCAAATAATTCTTTACCAACTCAGCAAATATGTATGTCTTTCAGTTCTCTCTTTCTAGAATTCTATCTATCTCAGGGTGTGGAATGTGGTACTTGAGCCATGAGTTTCTCAAATGATTTATTATTGCAAATAGCTGGGCACTTATCTAACTCCTTTTCTGTACTGTGAGATGGGATGATCCCTGCTTCAGTTGTCACTTCCTGATGTATTTTTTTGTTTGAATGATTCTAAGTGAATGAAATATTCCAGAACTCATATACATGTATCCTTTCTGAGCGTGCTGAAATGTCCTATATGCCAGAAATATGAGGGCTGCCTTGAATTGCTTTACTTGGTTTAGGATAGGAGTTTGTGTGGCATGATGCAGGTAAATTGAATGTTTTATGAGCCCAGTCTCCTTTATATGAGAGGCAGTTCAGTTGTGAGTGATGAGAGAATATATATTTATTGTGGATTCTATGAATCTGTTATCTGGGAAAGATACATGTACTCAAAATAGGCTATTTTGAATGGTCAAAATTTGACTATTCTGATACTTAAAATCCATTGCAGTATTTTTCTGTATGAAGAGTAATTAGAAGTTTCTTTTGGTTAGGAAGAGAATGATACGGAGGCCTTCAGGGATAGTGGAAAGTACGTCTTATTTAATAATCACTTTTCAGTGCTGTATTGAGTCTCCATCACATCTCCAAAAGTTGTAGTTTATTAGTAGAATTAAAATGATGTATTTGAATATCCCCATGTACAACATTGTCCAAGTACAATTTCTTTGTCGCATATATACTACGTAGTTGCAAGTTCTGTCAATTCTATTGCTGGAACCCACAGAACAAAGCCTTATAAAGCTTTGGAATTCTTTGAGAAAGGGATCAGATATTTGTGAAAGACCTTAAAGTTTTACTTTTATACTCTTCTACAAAGTTGGTTTTTGAAAATTACATCTTGAAAATTTAGTCCAAATACAAAAGCAAACTCCTTTCTTCGTGAAACCTGACACAGTTTTCATCAAACAAAAATATCGAAGGCATGGTTTAGCCACCTGCTGCGCAAGCACAAGGACCTGAGTTCGATCCCTGGTACCAAAAACAAACAAACAAAAAACAAAACAAACAAATAAAAAACCAGAGGAAGGAACATAGAGAAGAGGTTGGATTTGTACAGAAATAGAGTCCATTTTAGAGCATGCCAGTCCTAGGATCTTTGTGAGGATATTTGATACTCTGATCCTGGCATTTAAACACAATTCTAAGCCTCTTACTGCTATGAGTTTCCCACACATCCAACAGCACAGCCTTTCCTTTCCATCTCTCTCAGGACCTCTTGTGCCCAGTACTTCCATCTTCCCAACTCTCCCTTTTCTGGTTCCCATCCTCATTTCAGTCATGGCTGTGCTCCCCCTGGGGGCACAGCTTGACCATGCCCAGAATTTAAATAAAAGAATCAATTTTAACTTTTTTGCAAAACACACTTTTTTGTGAGCAAAAATTTCACATTTCCAACTGGGAATGTAGCTCCTGTGCGGAAAACTGTGACGCTTTTGCCTGTGGTGGAATTATAAAATTTTATGAACTTGCCACAGGCAAAGCTTGCTGTTTCTTCCAAGCCTAAACATTTCTTTTTTTTTTTTTTTAAGACCAATTTTCATGATACTTTTCTAGTTAGAAATAACCTTGCAATTTTTGTTCATGGAAGTATGAAAATTATTTTCTTAAATGGAAAATAGCTTTTAGAAGACCCTTTTCAAATGTCCTGATCTCTTTTTCCTGATATATAAAACAATGGACAGAATAAGTTCCTTTTTAAATATTTACTGAATCCCAACTCTGGGCAATGAAAAGATATCACAAATGCTATTTCTTGTATGTCCTTATATTAGTGAACTGTTCCATTTGGAAGAATGATTTATGTATTTTCTACATTCTTTCCCTACTCAGCTTATTGCTGTTTTATCTTTTGTTTTAGAATTGTGAAAAATATATTCCACTGATTTAACAAGTTTAGGAATAGCTAAAGTATGGTCAGGGCTTTGGGGTGCTTTTTGTTTTGTTTTGTTTTGTTTTTTGAGACAGCGTCTGACTCTAGTCCAGTCTGGCCTTGAACTCACTATGTAGCTCAGGCTGGCCTTAAACTCACAGCGATCCTCCTGCCTCAGTTTCCTGGGTGCTGGTATTACAGGCACGCACCACCACGCCCAGCCTGGGGTGCTTTCTTTTAAAAGTTGATCTTTGTGTTAGTCTAAGGGTACCCTGGAATCCACAGCTGCAGTCAGGTTTGCTGGACCCTAAAAGGCACCATATGCCTTTTGAAAATCTCCATTTGCAGACACACTCATTGCAAACTCCAAAACATTTGTTTAACATAGATTTTATTTAACATAGACGATAACATTTATTTAACATAACATTTATTTAACAGATTTTATTTGAAGATTTTGTTTTACATTTAAGTTTAAGGTTAGGCTACTTTCCAACTCCAACTACATATTTCTTTGCTTAGTCTTTCATTCATTTGAATTTGAAATAAATTTACAGTGCAAATATCATTGGAAGATAAACCATATTATTAATCATTATTGCTTCTTGGGATGACTCTGTGGAAAGCTATTTTAAAACCATTCCATTAATTCTCATAGCAACCTTCTGTGGTAGATGTAATTATCCATCATACCCATTTCAGGGAAGTAAACTATGTGGTTAGCTAACTTTCTCTCAATCATATATTCAGATATGGAAGACTGGGATTCACCTACAGGGTTTCCAGTGGCAGCTGACACCAATGCATCTAAATTGTGACCAAGTTGTGTCAGAGGTACAATCAACTTATATTCCAGATATTTCTGAAATTGAGTTTCATAGGGATTCTAAACAGAGAAGGCAAAAGAATGGGATAACTACAATACTAAAGGGAAGGGAAAGGTATAATCAAGCAGGAAAAGGTCCAGGATAGAAAGATTTTCTGGTCCACATTGTTCACCAGGACTGATCCTGGGCATAAGGCCAAGTATCTCCTCTTTAAAGAATAAGTGACATTTACCTCTGTGAAAGGGAAAATCACATAGAAAGCTCCAAACTCCAGTGAAGTAGTTAGCTACCCCTAGTATATTCCCTTTGCTAGAACCTTTCATTTATATGTCCTACTTTCTAGAAGAACCAGAGATAATAAAAATATATTTTTATATGTAAATCATGACAATGTGATGCCTGAAAAGCATAACAAAGGTAAAAAATGGGAAACATCAGAGTTTCCAAATGAGTTCCAAAATGAGTTTCCATGCTACTTAGTAGGAACTCTGATGCCTCTGATGTTTAAAAAAAAATTATATATAACTGAACGATAACTTGTTGGTGGAAATGTTTTGTCAAAAAAATCTATATGTTTTCTATTTACCCACAGGATGAAATCCAGAAGTAGTTGTCCTATTTGTTTTGCATCCCTGGGGCTGAAGTAGGTCGATTCCAACCTTTCTCTTTATTTTTTGGCATTTACTTCCATGGAGCTTTTCCTGTACTTCCCACCTCATACACAGCATTTGCAATTTCCTATCTCTGAGCAACAATGCTGTCATGAGAGCTGCTATTGGACATCACCATTCTCTGCTGATGCTCTTGGACACTGAGCAATATTTGTACAGCTGCACCCTATGTTTTCCAATCAAGAGAGGCTAGGGAATATACTAATGAGCTTTCCACATAAGTCCAGCAAACATGCCTAGGTAAGGATCATGTGATTGGAATTTCTATTTTTTTTTTTGACACAAGTCCATTAGCCAGGGAAATGTGTCTATTTGAGTACCATCAATGTCAGCAATATACTGCCTTTGCTTTTTGGATTTATTTTCAAATATTTTGCCAGAGGCAATTAAGGCAGACCTTTGTTTGAGAGACCCTGGAGAGTTGGGGCCAAAATTTGGGAGGATGAGAGTGCCAGGCCTAGAGTTCCCAGCTAAATTTATTTCTAATGAAAAGTAACATAGCATACAAAATGCTCCTGAGGGGAGTGCCTGCCACATGACTACTGGACAAAGCCTGGCCTAGCTTGTCACCAGCCTGGGAGGTTTCCAGTCTCCCCCATCTGTGTGCGCCCTGATGGGGAAGACAGGGAAACTGGCTGAGGACAAGTGCTAGGGTAAAGAGAGATGACAGAGATTCACTGGCTCTGTGGTTTTTGAGGATCCCATCATGAGAGGCACTAAATGGAAGAAAAGTAAAATATCAGCATTGTTGCTGGTAAAGCTAGATCGAATAAGTCAGCTACTTCCTAAGACTACTGACCTTCTTAACCTACACCAGAATCTGATTTACGGAAATGGTCGTAGGCAGCACTGGACAACCATGTGGAGGGCAGATTCTCTGGGCAGAAGTGGAGGGCGGGCAACTGAGCACCCCCAGTGCCTTCTCCCAACTTATCAATCAGACCACTTTCTCCTTTTCTGTGGGGGTGAGGGGTCAAGAAGGGAGAGAAAAATAAGCACTGTTGTTCCACCAGACTCCTCCATAGGGAGGCAGAGGGCAAGGTTATAGTGTCAACCATAGGGCTTATGGTGATGTAAAAGCGCCCTTTATCTTCACTTTGAGCCACACTTCATAGTGTGGTCCAGCCCACAGTGAATGCTCTTTAGAATGCTCCCATACCTACTGTCCCCCATCTTTGCTCATATCTCCAGGCTCATCTTGTCCAGGCCCCCGCATAAGCCCAAGTTCCAGATATACTGGACTCCTAGCTGTGCCAAGAGCACCTCTGTTTCATTGGTTGGAAATGCACTTTCTGCCTCCTCTTTTCCCAGTGCTTCTTCACAGTCTGGCCACCTAATTTGTTCTTGGTAGCATTTCAGTTGGGAGCACTGGGTTTTCCTGTCCTCTGGCATAGCATCTCCCCTACACTGGGCAGTTCTGTGGTAGATACTGCTAACTGTCTACCCATTTGTATTTCTCCATTTCTTCCTCATTTATTAGTAGAACGTATCAAGACATAATCAGAATATTTTTCTTCCAGACTGTCTTCTCTTAGGAGTGACTAACCCACTTTTGGCCACAAAAATATGGAAATTTCTAAGACAGACTTATTTTTAAGAGGAGAGATTTGGTTAGTATACATTTCTTTGCCATTATGACCCCCCCTTTTTTTTCCTGGACTCTGAATATAATGAGTGTTTTTAGTTATGCCATTGGGTGACCATGAGAATGACAGTCACAGCCAAAAGATATGAAATGAAAAGATAAAAAGCCTTTGGATAGCTGATGCTATGATTAAACCTTGAAGCCAGCAGTGGGCTGACTTATCCTCAGGTTTCTTGTTAAATGAAACAAACAAATTCCTTCCTCTGAAAACCACTATTAATTTGGTTTCTATTACTTGCAGCCCAATTCATTTTTGACCAATAATGTACCATCACTGTGCAGTTAGTCACTGCTTACTCTTTGTTCTATTACTAGTTGATGAGCAATTTGAGATAAAAGACTGTACTTTATTTGTTTTCTCAGCACCAAGCCTGCCTCTAGCACACAGCAGGAGCTCAAAACATCTTTTGTGAATCTATAAAGTGTGTTACTTATAAAAGCTGATTTTCCAGTGGTGCCATTCCTACATCACAAGCACAAGGTCCTGAGTTTGATCCCTGGTACTGGAAAAAAACAAAAGCTTATTTTCTCTATGTTGATAGTCATTATTATGATTATTATTAATATTATAATTCTATCCATAAAACCTATAACTAAGTATAATTCACTGTAATAACATATGATTTTAAAATGAAAAGATTGATTTTTATGTGTCATCTGTGTTATCAACTTCATAGTTTTATATGAAACTTGTCACTATTGAATTTAAGAGAGAAAATACTGGCAGAGTTCACAATAAATGAGAAAAAGACAAGATTGGGCTTTTATCCCAGAAAATTACTTTCTATTTGGAATTCAATGAGTTTAGATGTTTTGAGGGGGAGCTTTTGATAAATTTAATTTTTAACTTTATATAAGGTATTGATCACAGACTATCATCCTCAATGAAAACTTAAGTAAGTGAGCTTTGTGGATTGATGGTTAGTGTTACACACATATGTCATATACAATCTTGAGTCATGTTTTAGGGTCTTTTTCTTTGATGAACATCAGCAAATTTGAAGCACATTTTTTTGAGGGGGACACTTAACATAAAATGAATACAATTATCCTTGCAATTCTTGTTAGAGAATGATACACTGCCATTCTCAAAACACGTTTGGTTATATTTTTAAGAAATCTGATGTCATTCTAAGTTCTTTATCTAGGTACTTGGCTGTGGGCTATGTCAGGTGAGAAGGCTATCTTCTATAAACATGTTTTAAAGAAACCATTTTTTTGTATATACAAATTACTAAAAAATAACTATGTTTTTCTAACTCTACTTGATAAGCTGATCCAAACATGTTATAGTGCATAATAACATTATGTATTAATACAATAACCTTAAATATTGTAGTAATCTTAAAATTATTATAAGATTTCTTACAGAAGTACTTGAAACATAATTTATTCCTTTATTCAAAAGAACTAGAATTTCTCCCCCAACATAGTGAAAAAGCTAAGGGATAGTATTTTACTTATTAGGACTTCCTGTTGGCTGTGTATGGTGGATTATATTTTATGGAATTAGATATTAATGGGTCAAAGCGAGTGAATAGAGTGGAGTATGTATGCATGCACATGTGAAATCCATGCTAAAATGCACACTCAAACACCCTTTCTTACATGCTGTATCAACAAAGATCATTTATTGTAGCTCTTGATTAATTTTGTCTTTCTGCTTGGAAATAGCTATTATCTTAAAAATTAGAAGATATCTTAGTCTTTTTTGCATTCTATTAAAAAATACAATGGTATTTTGGTTCATGAACTTGATTCATTGTACTATTCTGGTTGCAAACCGAGTTGGATGAGAATTGAATCAAATTCAATGGTTAGGTTTAATGTTGACCTTATGCGGAGACCAAGCAATTTATAAAGAATTGAAGTTTATTTGTCTCACTGTTCTGGAAGATGGGAGAGTCCAAAACCATGGAGTGAGAATGTGTTCAGCATCTGGTGAGGGCATTCTTACTGTATCATTAACACGTGCAAGGGTATCACATGGCCAGATGGAGCAGGCTGTCAGCTCAGGCCTCTCTTCTTCTTATGAAGTACTAATTCAGTCAGGGAGCTCCCACCCTCATGATCTCATCTGGCATTAATTACCCCCTAAAGGCCCCATCTCCACATACTATCGACATATAAATTTGAGAATTGAGTCTCAACACACAAACTTTTGGGGGACACATTCAAACCACAGAATAAGGGATATCAGATGATTACAAGTTTGCAATTGAAAATCCAGGAGCTCATAATTTTTTAGTGAATGAGAAAAAATTATTTTGACATGAAGAGTTATTCTACCAAAAATGAATTTCCCTTGTTAGTCCTTCTGACTTTCACAGAAAATAACACAGCATTCGGATTCACCCATGTCAGAGTGCCAGCAGTTTATTTTTCTCCAGTAAGCCACTCACATGTTTCATGCACTTCCTACCTGTGTTTCTCAGTGCAGCTCCTACCTTTCTAGAAGAGGGCCTAGAGGCTACAGAGCTGTTGCTTTGGAGCTTGTTCAGAAGCTGGCCTCTCTGCTTTCCATAGATCTCTCACTTGTTTATCTCTCTTTAGACCCTTTTGAAACCTCCACATTTGCAAATTCCTTCTTTATTTTTATTCCTGTGCCTTCAGGGTGGCTTATGATGTCTTAATTAATGTTTTTATCTAGTCACCATTTGTGACTGCTTTTGCAGTGTGGTGGTAGGAGGGAAACCTTATAAATAAAGTGATTATTCCCTCAAAATCAGACCAGGTAGGATTTAGCCTCCCTTGTGTGGGTCTGCTACTTCCTTAGAGGCATTCCCCTAGCTGAAATCTGCATCTTTGAGAACACTTCCTTGCACGTGTGGGTGGGAGGGGTTAAATTGCACAACCTGTTTACTTGAGCTGGCTGACACTGTTGGGATGTTGGTGGGTGGTATCACAGCTGCTGTTTGGAAGCTGCCTCAGCAGGGAAGAAACTGCACTAAACTGCAAGGAACAAACTGTACCAAAGGGGGAAAATAGGACAGATGACAAATCTATTCAGCAGCAGAAACAGTAGCCACTGAGCCTAGACTGTGTCACTGAACCCCCAGCCTGATTTGGAGAGTGTCTGGGGATAGCATGGCCTCGGGGATTTTCTTTAATTTCTACTGCAGCAAACTTTCAAATGGTGGCAGGTAAAGGGGGTGCAGAGAGCACATATTCACTGTCTTTCTGTCCCCAACAAAGCCACTATATCTCCCATGCAGAGCAGTAGGGTTTGTAAGTCTGAGAGGGCTCAGTGGCCACAAAGCTGGAACATGGAGGCTACATTGTGAGAGATCACCATATTTCTTTTTACTTTATTTTAGAGCTGGGGAAATAACCTCAGTGTCAGCTGTGATCACTTACAGGAGGGAGGAGACATGTCATTGAGTGTGAGCTACATAATTGAGTTTGGGTTTTAATTACAAAGATGGGTCATAGGGCAGGGAAGTAACTGTCACTGCAGTGCTCCCCTTCTCCATTGAGTTCTGCCATTTTTGGCAAACACTGTGTCCAGTACAAAGGCTCTCGCTGAGTTATTAATCATGTTTGTCAGGCAAACTACAATAATCTGCTGCCTGGATACAAAGCCAAGTACAAAGTTGTCGGCAGGATGTGATGACACCTCTCACTTTCAGACTGTCCATGCTAAGGACTAATTTTTTTCATCTCCATGTAATTAAAGGGGTTAAAATAAAAGGAAGTGATTTCAGTGATGTCTCAGTTTTCATGTTCTTGGTTATTAGGAAATGGGCAACATGAAGGCTGGCAGAGCGTTGGATGTGACTGCTAGAGAAAAAGGGCCCAGGGTTTTTATGGATGGGGGAAAGTGAGTACATACAGTATCTAAGCTCACTCTGGCCAAATGTTCCAGCATTTTCCCTGTAATCTATATCATTTTTTTTTTTTTTTGCAAGGGGACCTCTGCTATTCCATCACATTCTGTTTTCTGTTAGTTGATTTGGAAGAGAAAAATAGCTATTTACCCACTGAGCATTAGGTATAGCATTCATAGTGGTATCAAAATTCCTACCTGTCCCAGACTGCAATTTGACTTAAAGTAAGCTACTATAAGTTCTGCAGTATCAAAGACTGAATAATGTCCATCTATTAAATTACTCTGAAACACTGTGTATTTGAGAATTCCTTCTGCCCTTGCCAGAAAGAAATTAATTCTTGTGAAATGGCTTCAAATGGTTCATGAGGTAAAATGTTTCTTTTATCATAAACATTTCTCAAAATATTTTGAAAACTGATTCTGTGGATGTTGAGGGCTAAATGATGAAGAAGCTAGAGAAAACTGGATAAAATGAATGGTTTGAGTGTTTAATGTCTTTTTTTTCACACGGACATTTAATGATCTGATTTTTTCAGATCATTTTCTTTATTAGTCCATGTTTGCAGGACATAACGTTTCCATTACTTCTGTGGAGGTGGTGCATGTGCACAGCATATCTTAATTCCTTTCATCATTGTCTATCTCTCCCCTTTCCTTCATCTCTTGCTCCCCTGCCCCTTTGAGAAAGATCTATCTCCTTGCTTCCTATTATCTATCTTTTATTCTGCTCTTTATTTATAATTTGGGTTGCTCATATAAGAGAAACATTGTGATATTTGAACTTGCATGTCTGATTTATTTTGCTTAACATTATGGTCTCAAGATTTGACTCAAATTTATCCTTTATGGCAAAGTAGGACTCCAATGTGTATGTTGCCAATGTGTACATTTTCTTTATCTATTCATCTGTTGATGGACATATAAGCTACCTCCAAGATTTACCTATTATGAGTTGTGCTGGTATAAAGATGGGTATGGGGCTGGGGATTTAGCTCAATGGTTTTGCTGTCTGCTGCACAAGCGCAAGAACCAGAGTTCAACACCTGGTACCAACAAACAAACAAACAAACAAACAAACAAAAGATGGGTATGAATGTAGCACTGCAATAGGATGCCTTTAATTCTTTTAGGAAGATACTTAGAAGGGAAATAATTTGACCACTAGCTGGGTCAAATGAAATTTCTAGTTTCAGTTTTCTGAGGAATCTCCTTACTGATTTCCACTGTGGTTGTACTAGTTTAGATTCCCACCAACTATGTAGATGGGTTCTTTTTTCCCCCACAGCCTCACCAGCATTTATTATTTAAGGGTCCAAAATGGACATACATGATAGGAAGCATTTTTAAAAACATGATGTGCATCTCATGACACAGTGTGTACTCCTCAATCAGATATACATTGGATAAAACTACTCTAGAAAATGAAGGTACTGGACCTTAAAACACAGTTCCTCTTGTCTTTTATGGTCTAAGAATTTTCCCTCTTCCTGGAGTTGAAAATTGTACTTCTGTCTTATATTCACCTGAAATTTAAATGGCTAACAATGCAGCTTTATGACTCATATAATCTGAATAATGTGGCAATGGACTCCTGCCTTTTTTGTGGGGGGGGGGAGGGAGTGCTGCTCAGCTTCTGAATCCTTTTACTGACTTTACAGAATCCCTAATTGTGTGGCTATGATTATGTAGCCAGGAAACCTCCCTTTATCCCATGGCAGTCAAGTATGAGCATGTGACTGAAACTTAGCCAGTTGCTAGGAAAAGTGAGTCTGCTGTGTATGATACAATATGAAAGGGTTCTGAGACTGGAAGTGGGTGGGGCAGCATCTGGCCTGGGTGATCCTGTTAACATATGCAGGCATGATCATTCTCTCTTATTTCTAATCTGGACTACCTGGAATCTTATACCTATAACATGTCAATAAATACATTTTTTATTCAGACATTAGAGCTGATTTCTTTAAGATATAAACCTAAACTGGCTGGTCAAAGATTTCAAGTAGTTATAAGTACTTGAAGCCTGTACTCCGGACAAATCTAGTACACAAGCTATCATTTTCCTTAATTCTCCATCTTGTTTAAAGAGAGTAAGTCTATCTGAGCTGTCTTGGGTGTCTTGTTAGAAGTGTGGGTGAAAGTTTGTACTGCTTATTTATGCTTTCTTTGAGTCTTGAAATGCAACTGGAAAGGGCTGAGAACTCCCATGCGATACTCAAATTCTTGATTTAGCAATGAATCTACAAATTAGCAAAATATTTAGAATATGTGAATTGTATAGATAATGCATATATATGTTCAGGAAGGAGGCAACAGCGCAGAGTGAGACCTAGATTCCATGTCTTTCTCTTCATTGGGTCATATAAAATCTATCAATTACTGATTTTTTATTGTGTTCAGTGCCAGATGAAGACATTAGAAAAAGGGATGAGGCGGTGAGGTCCTGGGGGCGTCTTGCAGCCCAACCCCCATCCGATGCTCTCTAAGCTGGACCTGCTAGGTGAGAGGAGCAGCTTAAAGCTACATGGTCGTCCTGGGCCCCGTCCAAGCCACAGTGAGGTCTGCTTAGCTGCGCAGGCGCCTTTCAAATCCCAATCTGCCCCCCCGCCCCCCATGGGCTTCTGGCGTTCTGGCTTTTCTGCTACCTGGTCCCACACTACAGAGAGAGGTACAGGAGATTATAAAGACCCTCGTCCTGAGCGCCACAAGATAGAGCAGAAGTTAGTAACAGGAAGAAGGCCTCTCAGGTTCCTTCATGAAAACAGAAGCTCAGAGGAAAAGTAAAGAGAATCTCTACAATAAAGGCACATCAGACCACTGTACTTGGTCTGCTGCTGGCTTGCTGAGACTCATTGACTCGTATATGCACATGGATTCCTAGGTTGCCCGCTGTGACAGAAGAGACAAACCCTGAAGAAGGCCCATAATTTCTAGTGCTACTTGCAAAAAAGAAAATAAATTTTTTTTTCTCCTATTTTCAATTCTTAATTTTTACTTTCTCCCTACTCTTCAAAGTTTTACTTTTCTTTCTTTTCTTTCTTTTATCTTTTTTTCCCTCTCTCTCACTCATTCTCTTGCTGTCCCACATTGCTCCTCATCTCCCCATTTGTTCCTTTCTGCACTGAATTCGGATTTCTCCCTTATTGTTTTTTTCTTCTCTTGATTATCAT
>NW_004624734.1:38780532-38805771 GCF_000247695.1 Heterocephalus glaber | reverse complement strand
GAGGGATCAGCTTTGTATCGACTTCTTTGGTAGTAACTGTGAGTTGGTGCATCTTTCTTTAAAAGTACCAGAAACAGGATTCTCTGTTCTTCTCCAAGAAACCGTCCAGAGGAAACACACACACACACAGACACACACACACACACTCTCACACACATTCATATCTTGCATAGCTCTGGGGGCCATTGTCTTACTTGGTCCTGTCAAGTCATAGAGGAGCCATCAGAGTTCTGGAGAACATGACATGACCTGCCTAAGTTTACACAGAGAAGAAAGCAGTACAGGAACCTCAAACAAATTTAGAAACATGACTGTACTTTTTTTTTTCTGTCTGCTGAAGCATGTAGGGAATTTATGTTTCAAGCATCTTTCAAAAGTACTGTACAAGTAATAGTAACTCATTGCTCTCTGCGGACAGGCTAGATGGCTGAGCATCTTGTTAAGTGTTGGTGAACAGGCTAAGTTTAGCTGCTGTCTCAATTTGTGTGTGTGCGTGTGTGTGTGTGTGTGTAAATAAAATGCTAGTTCTGTTTTAGCTTTACACATTCGTTTTTACAAATTTGATTCTTTGGGTAGCCAGAGAGGAAAATGTCTTCTTCCTCCGTCTGCTGGGTTATGACAGTAAACAGCAACCATATTTGAAACTAAAAAAAAATCCCACAGAATGATGTGTCCCCAGAGAAATCTTAGAAGACCTGTTTGTGAACTACATGTGTTTCTTTTAATCCTAGGTCTGTATTAATATAAATTTTTAATGTTGCAAGTGTAAAAATCTGAAATATTCATGTTTTTATAACATTTTACTTTTTAAAAGTTCTCACTTCCTTGTAATTCTATGATATGTGCATACATATATATCATACCTATTATATATATGTATATTACATATATAGTGTGTGATCAAAACTTACAGTAAATATGTAAGTTTTAAAAATTATTACAGGAAAAGATACATTGCCATTCATCCCCTTCAAGACACTGCAAGAATCTCAGTTTGTTTCTCATCACCCTCACTCTTCTCCCATCATTCTTGCCTTCTTCTGAGGCAGTTCTGGAAGTCATCTTTTGTGAGTGTCTTTAGTTGCACTATAGCAGCTGCTTTGATGTCTTGAATTGATTCAAAATGTTTACAGCAATTTCTGTCAAATAATTTGTGTCCTCATTCACTTCATGTACTGATATAGCACTGTGAAATTTTTGGCTATTCCCCAAAGCCGAAATGACCAAGAGGCAAATGTTTTGAAATCATTCAGGACACTGAGGCAGCTGCAACAGTGCAACTAAAGACACTGGGAAGGGGGACTTCCAGAACTGCCTCAGAAGGTGCCAAGAACAGTAGGATAAGTGTGTTTAAAGGAAAGAGAGTATTTTTAGGAGGATTTATGCCAATGTGTCTTTTACTGAAATAAAATGTTTACATAAACAGAAGCTGTATTTTTTTACTTTTTTTTTTCTGTACTGGGGATTGAACTCAGGACCTTGTGCTTGCTAGGCAGGTGTGGTGCCACTGAGCTAAATCCCTGGCTCCATGCTGTATTTTTTAATTGGTCCTTTGAAGTCAATGCCAACTGGCCCTGAATATAATAAAAACCCCACAATTCAGAGGTTATATAATGATATTATATATTAAAATAGGTATTATATATAATTTAAACTATTTTTAAAAGTAGTTATTATCTGTTAAGAAATTTAATATAGAACAGGAAATATGCACAATTTCAGTATTGCTGATCTTCAAATTGGACACATTCCCTTAGCTAATACTTTTCAATTTGATTACAAGAAAGAAGAAAAACAGATACAGTAAGAATCTCAGCTTATTGGTTTTTCATCACCCCTGGAAGGTTTGTGCTGATTTCTGGTTCAACAAGGGCAACCGCTTCATAATTTGTGATCTGTATTTGAGTTGTACATGGAGCCAAGAAAAGATACCACTTGATTTTATTAAAATGGTATCGTAATTCAGCTATTAATTACCTTACTAATGATGTAATTTTCATCAATTGAGGATAAGCGTTAGTGATCTATGTAGCTTGGAGCTATGTGGAGATGTGGACTTTCCAGGATATAAACAAATTCTAAACACCAACTTGCTGTTGCCATGGCTACAGTTTATGGGACCAGACTACCAACTACATCAGGGCAGGGATTATATGTGGTGTCCACCTTTGTGGGCCCATGAACTAGAGAAGGGTGTGACACAGAGCACAGTCTGCACTTAATTAGACCCACACTGCTGGAGTTCTTCACCTGATCCTTTCTTCATCTTAGCCTTTCTTCTCTACCCCAACAAAGTTTAACCAACTTTTAGCCTCAGTGTTAGTCCTTCAAGGCCTCCACTTCAGTACAGACATTCACCCCTAATGAATTCACCTCAATGAACTCAACAGTGGAAATATCTCAAGTAATATTTTAGACAGCTATTATAAATTTAGTTGATTTACTATTCAATTCTCATGTTTATATTAAACTTTTTAGGCTACTTGTATTATTTCAACACCACATAGCACCCCCCCACCAGGACACAATTTCTTGGCAAACGGAAAATCAATAAAATATCTGGTCATGATTATTTTTCATCCATCTGTAAAATTACTATCCAATTAACCATTTAGTGACTATATTTTAAGTAATCACAGACTAATTTTTTATGAATTTCTCAGTTTTGTGTTTTAAAAAATTGTACAAAAATCACTAGTGATGCTTCACCATTAAGCAGTTTGGGTTAAAGGAATTGCATTAAAATACTGTGCTTTCTGAATCACTTTTACTAGCATCTATCTTATCTACTGAAGATGCAAACTAGAGTAGAGCTGTAGTTTGTGTACAAGTCTGCAGCAACGTAATTCACCAATTAGCAACAACTGTAAGAAAAAAACTCAGTGAATCATCCTCAGAAAGCATGAAGACATTACAGACTCCCATTAGAAAAAGGAAGTACTAAATCTAGATGTACCCCACAGAGCTGCGGCATCAGAGGGGAGGGAAAATGCACAGACGAGAAGCAAACAGGAATGGGTACCTGGCTGGCCAAGCCTAGAACCACACACACACAGGTGTCCTTCTCCGCGGACGTGATGTTCCTGACTCAATCATTTCTCAAACTCTTCTCAAGCTACTCTGAGTTATTTTTGAGAAATATTTTCAGAAAACATGCAAATCTTGTATTTTCTGACAGGCTACTAAGTCTAGGTTCGATGTAAGAAATTTTCAAGTCACAGTAGGAATTTTCAGTCCAACTGGCACCTCTGCTTTCCATGAATTCTGAAGAATAGATGGAATTGGGAAACTGATTGTGACTGATATTAAACTCAGCCTGAAGAACAATTTTTTAAAAATCTCCTATCAACATGCCACCAGCTTCTCATGGTTTTTTTTTTAATGACTGGCTTCCCTCAGGGAAAAACTAAAAATGAAAACAAAGGTCTGCTTTATTAAGTAAAATTATACAGCTTCACAAAATGAATTCAATCACTTATTAAAAATGATAATGAACATGGAAATATGTTCTCAAATGCCAGGAAGACAATGGAAATGTTCTTCCTAAGAACATGAAACTAAAAGCATGTTGACCATTTTGCTCTTATAAATATGATACCCTGGGCTTTCTGCTTAAGCCTCAGGATACTGACTCCTTTTTGGCCAGAAAATGTTGGCTAGTCAAATCTCCCCAGTAAAATCCAAGAGGATTTCACCATTGTATGAAAATACAGCTTACTATAAAAATACAAAATGTACTTTGTAGCTCCCTTTGCACTCGGTGTACTGAAGTCTGGGTTATTATTCTTTACTATCAATTGATAATGAGAAGTTGAGAGCAAAAAAATATGAAAATATTTTCTCCTAAATGTTGAAATTCAAGTGGGGGTTTTCCTTAGGTCCTGTGACTGATCTGCCATTCATTTGTAATTCCTTTTAAACATACTAATCACCAGACAGATTGATCTAACTCATCAGCCAAGCTGCTTGGTGAAGTTGACAAGTGAATCTTATTGGGCTAATATGTATATGTTATTCTTTCATAAATACACATACTATCTTGGAAGTCTGAATGGGCTTTATAGGAAAACTACATTTTTTTAAATATCTGGAAGCAATCTGAGAGAATATTCAATGTAATCATTCCATCTTATAGATAACAGCTTATGCAGTTGTCACTCAGTACTGACAAAAGATTAGTTCTAAGACTTCCTTCCTCCAATGGAATCTGCAGATGATCACATCCTTATATAAAACAGCTTAGTATTTGTATATAAACTATGATCATATTTTAATATACTTTAAATCTTCTCTAGATTTACTTTTAATACCTAATTCAATGCAAACATTATCTAAATAGTTGGTAAACTAAATTGTTTAGGGAATAATAAAAAGTCTGTAATATTCAGTACAGATTATTTTTTTCTGCATATTTGCAATTCATGGTTGATTGAACCCATAGATGCAGAAACTGCAGATACAGAGGGAGCTGGTTATATTTATATAACTAATTTCAGATCTCATTTTCATTTGCAGTAGACTGAGAATATATAATTCTCATTTATACAAAGAAAGCTTACTTCAGGTTTTATAACCTTACAAACCTACAATACAGCAGGCTAACTTTAGAATGAACTTTAGAACTAGGTTCCCTGCCACAGAGGCTGGTTCTCATCCTGTAGATGTATTGCCCACGTTGAATCCAGGAAAACAATCTTGGCCCTCAGCTCCAAGACAAGATTACAGCCAATGCACCTAGTTATCCTCAAGCTCAAAGCTTCTCACTTTGGCAAGCTTAATATCCAAAGTACTGAAGAAAAATATCATAAATTCCAGACTACGTTATGGGCTTTTCTGTAAGCTTTTTCTTGATCTGTAGAAAAAGACTGGCATTTTTTGTCATATGCTTTAGTCCAGAAGAAAACTCCATCCATCCTTCTGAATCATCTCTGAAGCCTTCTTTTTAGTAATTTGTATGATTTTCTTTATTAATTTATCAAATATTTGTGACCTCAATAATATATGTCAGTTCTGTGCTTTTATTTTTTTCCTTCAGGTCATTCTATTTAGAATATTTGCTAAGATATTACTTCATAGATCTGCTTAGATGTTCTGTAAACATATTACTACATTTCCCAAAGACTATAAAAATAAGCATATGTTGAATTTAAATGAAAGCAGTTATTTCAGATGTATCTTATCTTGTGAAGTTTTTGATGGCAGAAAATATATTCCACTTTGCATTCCTCAATTCCTCTTAGTTACGGGCCAGCGAGTTAGAACAATGGAGATGCACCATACTCTGTGCCAGATCTGAGTCCATGTATTAAAGTTGGTGGCTGAGGGGTGCTAGTGCCAGGAAAGTTCTTGACAATGGGAAGCAGTTTGATTTCTCCTTTTAAAAATCATGCTTTCAGTGGGGAACGGCTCAGGGGTGGCAAGCGGAATCCTCCAGAAGCAGAACCATGCCAGGTTACAGGGGGCGGCACAGGAAGTTTGACACACTAGGTGAGCAGAAAATTTTCTGCCAAGCAGGTTGTGGGTTTTGGTGCTTTGTCCAAGCACAAGCATTTTGTCCAAGCACAGGTACAAAATGGTGTTGAGGCTCAAGATGGAGTTGGGTTGGCTATCACAATAGGATGAGAAAAGTAACTTGAGCATAGTAGATGCTTTCAACAAATGTCTGCTGAGGTGAAATCAACCCTTACCTAAGGAGTTATTAGGGATTTATTATGATGCTGTTACTATTTGCAACATTAGGGCTCAATTCTACTCTCTCAGTGGTTCTCACCCAGGGACAGTTTTGCCTTCTAGGTGACATTTACCAATAGCTGGAGGTCTTTTGGGCCACCACAACTTGACAGTGGGGCAGAGAGAGTGAAGGCTGATACTGTCATCTATTGTTGAGAGGCTAGGTGTGCTGTAATATCTGATAATGTACAGGACATCCCCTGTCCGCAAAGTATTACCTGGCCCCAAATTTCAATAGTGCCCAGATTGGGAAAGCTTGGTTTCTACGAGTCTCTCACTAAAATCCCCCTTTTTTTTTCTTTTAAAAAGGTGCATCCATTTAGCTATAAATGTCTCAAGTTGATCCATCTTTATGGCTGAGTAATATTCCACTGCATAGAAAAATCACATCTTTTTTATCCACTCATTAGTTGATGGACATTTGGGCTGTTTCCAAGATTTAGCTATTTACAAAATGTGTCGCTATAAACATGGGTACACATACATTGCTATGATATGATACTTTTAATTCTTTTGGAAGATACCTAGAAGAGGAATAGCTGGGTCAAATGGCATCTCTAATCCTAGTTTTTTTGGAAATCCTCACACTGATTTCTACAGTGGTTGCACCAGTCTACGCTCCCACCAATAGTGGAAAAGGTTTCCTTTTTCCTCACAGCCCCACCAGCATTTGGTGTTGGTTGATGTCTTGACCTTAGCTATTCTTTCTGGAGTGAGATGGAATCTCGGTATTGTTTTAATTTGCATCTCTCTCACTAAAATATTTATAGTTTATATTTCACCTAATATGAGATTTCAAGGATATTTCATGTTTATGCTGTCCTGATAGTTTACCTTATGGGAAATTTGGAAGCCAACACAGCTCATTTAGAGTTTTGTACTGTGGATACATCACCATCCTTTAATCATGACTTCATCAGTGCTCCTATGATGAATAAAAGGGTGAAATGCAGGTTCAAGAAAACCTCATGAGAAGTTGTTTCAATAGTTATTTCAATATCATTGATAGGATTTCCACTATTTACCTACAGAGTAGAAAACTTGAATGAGATGGGTAAAACATATTTGGTGATAAATGTTTTTCTCTTTCTGGATTTATTTATTCATTATTTATTTAGTACTGGGGACAGAACCCTGGTCATTGCATATGCTAGCCAAGTGCTCTATGACTAAGCCATTCTTGAGTCCCATATTCTATGTTGCCTTTTTTAGGTCACCAAATGATTTCGATTGAGAATACATGAACTAGAACAAATTGAAGAAATCAATATTGAGGTTTAGAAAGCAAATGCAACATTTATGGGACATTAATATAATTGGTTCCCAGTTTTTCATCCTGAGTACATTTACAGGAGTGAATACAGAATGCAGAAACATTTAACACAAGTCTGTATGAATGAGGGATTTCAGAGGAAGAGAGAAT
Organism: Heterocephalus glaber; assembly: GCF_000247695.1. The sequence goes on along the minus strand of NW_004624734.1, from coordinate 38,798,618 downwards.
AAGATGCACGGTATTGGTCTGTGGATGAGAAGACTGTAATTTACCACTGAAACCACAGAATCTTTGAGTAGAGGGCACTACTGATAATTAACCCAGGACAATGGTATAAATGACTATCTGGAACAAATCAGGACATATTGTCACCCTATCCACGAATAATGCCTCAGATATTGAGAAAAGAATAGATATCCTGAAATAACTATAATACCATCAAGTCTACCATATGCAGAAAAATATTTTTTAATCCTGGGGATAGAAAGACTCACCCAACATGGAAAGATGCCACAGATTTGGTGCTAGAGGCTTTTGCAACAGCAAGAAGAGGCAGCTTTGAAGTATCCTTACAGATGCTTTGTCCTAACAGTGGCTTTTAGCAGTGGATGCTACCAGAAGAAGTTTGGGCAAGAGGAGGGAAATTGCTTGTTCCATATGCTATTTGATGAGACCACTTCAGAGAAATGTGGGGGACTCCCAAGATATATGGGAAGAACCACTGGGTGAGGAGTAAGAGAAGTAAGAGGGAGTCAAAGTCAATTATAGTTCTGTGAGCAGACTTTAGCAGATGCATTTATTACAAATACTTTAATTTTTATCCTAATTTGGAACTTATGAGGAAACTGATTATACTGGTAAGATGATAAGACCAAGAGCACATGAATTCTCTGTCTCCCAGATGAACTGACCAATCTGAGACTTGACAATATCCTTTGGAGAGATCCAGAGGACAGTTTAGGACAGTAGCAGATCAAGGCAGGTGGCTCAGAGGCTTTGTGCCAGAAACAATTGGAAGCCATGTCAGAAGAATTGTATGGGTTGATCTAACAGAGCAGTGACTTAAGAGTTTAGAGGGCTGGGAGAACAGTTTTAGCAGGAAACATAAGCATGAACTAATCTGAAGTGGAGAATGCATGCCTAATCTAGATTTTAAGGAATAATTGGCAACACCCAACACCAAACATTGCCATAATATTTGCAATATACTATTGATAATCTTGAACGCATCCAATTTTTGTGATCCATATGCTTATTCATAGTGCCTTGTGGCCCTCTTTTCTATGTCCCTTTCTGCTGGGTGTTGGTAACTTTACTTCTATGCTAATCCAACAAATGCTTTTTCACACAGACTCACTTGATATCCTGGAAGCACTGATCACATCTGTCTGACCCACTTCTTTGTTTCCTATGGAGATTCTTGATGTTGGTGTGGTTGGCTTTTGAAACTTGCATTTTCTTATGTCAGCTACAAATGAACATGCCAATATGTAGTTTAGTTTCTGAAATGAAATGACACTATTTTAGTCTAGATAGTTGCTTAAACAAGGTTTGACTATTTTGTTTCATCTACACTGATCACTTTATGAAAAATGAGAGGAAAAGAGAAAGATAAAAATGATAATAAATGTAGTATTTATAAACTTAGACTCTTTACGGATGGAAAGGGAATCTGAAGAATAAGGGAGAAAGGAGGGGAAGGGGGGAGGGGAAATAAAAATGAACAAGATATGATATGTTAATATATCAATTCCAATTCTGCAAGCTGAATGTAATCACTATGTATCACAAACATATCCCAATACAAAATTTTATCGAAAGTTATTACATGTGCTTAATAATGGCAGAATATAAGCCACAACCATATCTTCATCAAATATAAGCCTGGTCAACAGTAGACACAAACACAATTTTAAAATAATGTGAATTCTGGATATATTTTGTTTAAGATTATGGTGTTGGTGCATTTTATTTGAAGACCATTTCATAAGCCTTGCCTTAGAACATACTAATTTTAATAGAGTATCCTTCAGGGAGATAAATTTGAGGACAGTGCTGGTTAAATCAAGTATCTAAGATTTTTCTCTTAATCAGCCCTTCAGAGCTTGACTCTCTCAACACGTCTGATTTTTCGAGAGAGGATGGACATTAATCATTTTCAAATGTATTTGACCATATCACCCTGTCTTTGGAGAAGCATATTCCAAGATTATAGTGTAATGAAAAATCTGGAGGAGGTATTTCACCAGAACCTGCTCTTCACATTTGGGATTTATTTATTTCCCTGAGTTCTCCAGTACAGGGCTGGATGTAGTTCAGTACTAGAGCACTAGCCTAGTGTGTTCAGGGCCCCAGGTTCAATCCCTAGCACTGCCATGAAAAAAGTATTTCAGACTTGTTGATATTCTTATAGGATATATAATTTTTCTTTAAAATATGATAATTTTCTCCATGTAAGATATATATTTTTCCTCCAAAGAGGTATAATGAGTCTCTATATTGGGAAATTTCACTCTTGAGGCTATGGATAAACATTTTTTTTTAATATTGGCTAAGGAACATCACTTTGATTTCTCTTTCACTTCTATTGTAGCATGATCAGTTAATGTCTTCTGCTTTGATTTTATTTAGGGGAATCTGGGGTAATTTTTTAACAGAAATTAATACATCACATCGTAGAATTTAACTGAGCTCTGATGAACAGAGGAATAAAAGCTTTGCTGGGCTATATGTAGTGGTTAGGAGGTTTACTCACTAGTCAAAGTGTCTTCTTTCTGTATAATCATGGGGTGCAAATTTATTCCTTAAAAAATGACACATTACTGTCTTACAGAGGTAAACAATGACTTCCAATTAGTTGAAAGAACTTTTTTCCTTACAAATGCTCTGGCTTTTCATTTAGCAAGTTCACACTGTTTTACCTATTACTCTATGTGAGCTCAATTGTTTTATATCTGTCCAGAGACAAGATCCTATTCCTAGGGCACTGACCTGAGAAGGTAGAATCTTCCCTACATTCTGAACTTCCTGAAAGACTTACCAGCACTCTCTGTTAGTTTTCTTAATAGTGCTTCCCTCCCACTTGTTCCTTCCATGCATGCCCTCCTCATTGCCAGTTACTGAGCATTCTACTTCCTGTTGGTGGTATGTGAGGCTCTTAATGTGCTTTCCCTTCTTTGGCATCCTGATAGTAAGTGTGGGCTGTACAGTCACCATCAAAACTATTCAACTCTGCTGTGGCATCATGTTGTATAGATAGTAAGCAAATGAATGGGTGTAACTGTTCTAATAAAACATTACAGAAACAGGTCACATGCTGCCTGTGGCCCACAGGCCATCATTATTTTTGCTGACCCCTGCTTAAAGCCACCTTCTGAAATAGTGGCATTTCTGTGTTACAGATGAGGAGACGAAAGGGCGAGGGGTTTAAGGTTCAGAATCATAAAGTTGATTAGTGGTAGAACTAGGACTCATACTTCAAACATAGGCTGGTCTGGTGGAACAGTTCCTGGTCTTTCTCCCTACTATCTTGCCCTTAGATAAGAAAGTAGGAATTAGATACCTAAAAAGGAAAGAGGAAAAAGTTTATATCCAAACTGAGGTAAGAAAAAAACAAAGGCTCAGAGTTGATGAGTCATTGTGGTGTTAATGAACAGTTGATCTTGACGTAGAAGGAGCCACTACAGGAGTGAAACAGCAGATGTAGTTGGGAAGGAAAGGACCTGTCCTGATTGTGTTTGGCTGCAACAGAAATCTTAACAGTCATGGTTTAAAACAAAGGAATGTGAAGATTGGTAATGTGGCACCAGTGTATCCTCAAAAGTGCCATTACAGAGTATCACTTTTCAGTATTTCTGTTTATCTATTCTTGAGGTGTGGAAGATGGTAGCTACACAAATAGACAGATAGATTCACATTTCAAATATTAAGAAAGAAAGGGTCTTCAACAGCATCTTTTCCTTTTTAAAGAGCTTGAATGGGAATTCCATTTAGCAACTTCTGCTCATACATCCTCAGCCAGAAGCAATGTTATATGATTCCTTCAGGTACAATAGAAGCTAGGAAATTATTTGAGGCTAGCTCCCCCAAAAAATGTTCACTTGGTAAGGAGCAGATAATGGATAGGTATGTAGCAATGCATGCCAAAGCACAAATATTTAGACTGTGAAAATATTTAGCTATATATTTATATATCAACATACAAATGTGTAAAATACATTGAAGCAAAAGATAAATTTGCTGGAGAATGATGAGTCAGACATAGGAGTATTAAAATGAGAGAATACAAGTATGAATCTGTTGCAATTTTTAATGAGGCATTGTGATACCCTGAGAACGAAATCATGAGATTTTTAAAGATAGAAGTAATAGCTGGATGTTCTTCAGAACATAAAAAATGAATACATGCAAGGAAAGGAAAAACTGGAGATATACCAGTAGCTCAGTGAAACAGGATGAATGGACAAGCCAGGGAGTTGAAGCTGTCTAAAGGTTCCATATAACACAAACAAATGCAGATACATTCACTTTTGGACTAGATTGATTCTGTGTCTGCATTTTCTCCTTTCTTTGTAATCTCCAGTATCCTTTGACCTAATTTACTGAAAACCCTGTCTTGTAAAAATATTACCTAAGTGAGGTAGTAGGCAGTTTTGGCATCCCTTTTAACATCCTACCATATTATCAGAAGTGAAAAAGAATGAATTACTTATTTTCATCCATCTTTTTACTCAATCTCTTCCTTTTGTTTCCTTCAAACATAGAATAATCAGGAAGACTGACAATGAAGATGAAACTATATTACGATTCATATTATGAGAAGAGAAGAAAAAATTCCATTTCCTGTAATTTTTGGCAGTGGTGGGGATTGGACCCAGGGGCACTCCACCACTGAGCTACATCTCCAGCCCTGAAAAAAATTTAGCAGGGTCTTGCTAAGTTGCCCAGGTAGGACTTGAACATGTGATCTTTTTGCCTCAGCCTCCATAAGTTCTTCATAGATTCATTTACCATGTTAACTGAGAACCAGTTTTATGCCAAATACTGTGCTGGATTTTGGAGATGTCATAGGCAAACAATAAATACAAAGTTCATATATCTGCAGATTTGAAAGTGTGGTTTAAGAACTAAGGTAAATCTTGTCCCAGATATTTATTTTACCTTATCAGCAAGGCTTTTAAAAACATTTATATTTTATTCAAATGCTTGCACACCCACCAGAAGTCTTATAAATGCTACTGTGAAGACTGTAAGATGATATATTATTCTTTTCATAGGGCTTTCCTTTCTGGCAAAGTTTTACAATAATTTAACATTTATTTAGTAATGCTGGCCTGTACATAGTACAGGAAATGAAAAATAATCATGGTTTTTGCCCTGTAGTCTTATAATCTATTAAATATTATTATCTCTCCTGCTGAAATGTTAATGTTCAACAAGGTCATTTACTATGTATCTATCTATGTAATTTTAAAATTGTTTTCTGAGGACATTAGTTTTATATATGTATCTATTGCTGTAGGCTAACAAGACATCTATGAAGGATTTCTCTAAGGCGTATATTTCAAAGAAAATGTGCAGTTGTTTCTGTGCACTTCTCTGTTTTCTGGGGTTTGATTATGAAAATGGATATCTTCTCATCAACAAAGATCAAATAGCCCAATAAATTTGAATTTGGACTCAACCTTGACCTTTAAAAGACCACAAGTTTTTGAGTAAAACTCGGGAGAAACTTGCAAATGTGGGTCAGTGACAGTCCACACTCTTAGAACCCCATATTTTCTCAAGAGGGATTGAATCTTAATAGAAGATATGAGTGACTTCTTTAAGAGTTAAATGATGCGGTTTTCTTCCTTGTCCCTCCCAAGATTGAATCCTTACTTTTTACTCCATAATCTCGTTCCTTGAGGTTGTCACCTTTAGCTTTTTTTGTGATTTCTCCTTCTGTTACCTTCAGTTGTCAGAAGAATTAGTGTCTCTATCTATAGGAAGTAGATTGAACTCAAACAGTCTTATTTCCCAACTCCTTGGATAACATTTCATATCTCTTTACTTCAATTTCTTGAATCCTTGGGACCTGCATAATGTTCAGTAGATTTTTAAAGAATGTTACTGTTCACTTATTTATTTACTATTTATAACAATTCAGCTATGTGGATTGGACTGGTCTAAACATTTTCCTATAACAAATGAGAAGCCAAGTCTCAGGTCATTTATGAATCACGTGCAATGCAGTAGATAGATTTGGGACAAAAAAGGCTAGTCTGTTGTCACAACTCTTACCTATAAAAGTGAACCACAGTTGGAGTTTCAAAGAAAAGATTCACTTATTCTAGTTCCCTAATTTCTTATCTCACAGGGAAAACTATTTGTACTTTGCTATATATCTTTCCACTTATTCATCTACAGATGTTTGTAAACTTTTAACACACTTGTGCAATTTAAAACATTTAAAATGTCATCATATTACAAAATTATTTTGAGGAATACTTTTTATATTTATCCATTATTTCTCTCTCAGAATATATAGATAACAATAATTTGCAACTAATATAGTGTATGCTGTACATGAATATAGCAATCTGTTTAACTACAGATTTATTAAAAAGCATTAATGCTTTCCCAAATGTCACAGTAAAATCAGGGCTGGGATGAGCATCCTTCCCTGATATATGTGGAGACAGGAGTGGCTATTAATTCAGGATGATTTCCAAAAAGCACAAATACATACATATTCAAAATTTTAATTTTTAATGAATTAATTTCCCCAAATAGCTCAAAGTTTACATTAAAACTGAGAGTATAGAGTAGTAATGTCTTTGTACCCTGCTCATCATTGAATATGATCAGTTTCTAGTTTTATCTTTGGTACTATTTGTACTTAGTTTATTAAACTCATATTCTGCACCCTTTGGTTGAATACTTATTTATCTTCCTTATTTTTTTCTTTTTTTGGTACCCTGGAGATCAAACACGGGACCTTGCACTTGCGAGGCAGGCTCTGGAACCACTGAGCTAAATCCCTGCCCCATCTTCCTTATTTTTTAGTAAATATATTTAACTTCATGCAATTTTCTCTGAATATCACTTTTAAAACATTCTATAGGTTTTTTTGTTTTTGTTTTTGTTTTTTTGGTACTGGGGCTCAAACTTGGGTCCTTGTGCTTGCTTGCGCAGCAGGTGACGAAACCACTGAGCTAAATCTCCAGCCCAACATTCTATAGGTTTTATCTTGTAGGTTGATACATTTTCATTAACTTACTTGTAGTTTGTAACTCTTGTACTGATTTCACCTTTAAAACACCTTATATACAAGTTTCAGTTTCTAATTTTATAGATTTTTGTGTTCAATTATGGTGTTAAGTTCAAATATTCTTACTCTGTAGTGAGAAAATATGGCTTTCGGCTTGGTAATTTATTATTCTTTCTGGACTACAACATGATCAATTCAGTAAACACTTAAAATATTTTAGAAAAGAAAGTTAATTCATATTTTGTGGGTGAGAAAATCAAATCAGTAGAAAACATGTAGGTCCCTTCAATCCTCCATCTATTCTAAAAAATTTGCCCTTCTTCTGTGTTTCTAACAGATTTTGTTTTACATGTATATCAATGCAGTGCTATTAAATGCATGATATTTAACATCTTCTTTATCAATGTGAAATAGCTCTGTATATTTTATATAACTTTAAACTTGGTTTAAGGATTTATTTTACCTAAAATAAACTATATGTTCTTATATTGCCACATTTTTCTCTTCATTCCTTTTCCTTTATTAATCTTCAGCTGACTTATTTTTGCCCATGAACATTTCTCAAAAGATTTTTTCATGTTTTTTGGTATGTCTTTTGTAAATAACATATAGCTAATTTTTGAAGGCCAATCTAAGAATCACTACTTGTGAATAACAAGTTATTTAACATAATTACTTGAAAATGATTGATTAGTTGATCATATTCCTAATATCTATTTCTATTTTTAGTATTTTTCTATTGTTTTCTGCTTCTTTCCTGTCTTTAACTGTAATGATAGAATTTTGTCTATACTTTCCCCTGTTTAATGTTTATGCATCATATTTATTTTTTTCTAGTGGTTTTCATTTTTAGTAAACATTAGAAAAGACTTTTAATTAATATAGATAATTGATGATCTATAAGATCAGTTCTTTGTTCTCTCAAGGATAGGACAAAAATTTTAGCACCTTTATACTTTCCCTACCTTCATCTTGGGTATAGTGTCCTTGATAACACTAGAATTTAAATTCTAGGTTGTTTTTATTATTATTACATATTATGATTATATAAATTGCCTTAGATTTCAAAACTATATTTTCAACAGGTTGGAATTATCTGTACCTTTTGTTGCCTAAAATATTTAGTATTATATCTAGTTTCTAATACATCTTGGTTTAGTTTTCATTTGCTTGGAACACATCCTCAGTAATTCTTTCAGAATGATTTGTGGGTGAGTATAGTTTTGAATTTTTGTTTTCAAAATATTTTTATTTTGTTCTCATAAAACAATGCCATTTTGAATGCCTTATTGCTTCATAAAAAATTACCACTTTGTTTTATGGCTTAATGCAGCAAACACATTTTTTCACAGTTTCTATGGGTTAGTATTATGGATGAAATTTCATTGGTTGTCTCTGCTTTAAAGCCACTCAAGAGGTTGCAGAGAAGCTGGATGATTGGTCTATGGTCAGGCTAAAGATATTTCCAAGGAAAAGCTCTAATTCCAAACTCACCTAAGTGGTTTTTGGTAAATTCAGTTTCACTCAGGCAAATGGCTGGGACCTCCTCTGTTCCTTGTTGTTGCCTTTTCATTGGGCACCAGAATATTAAAGGTGGCTTCCCTCAGAGTAGTGGAGCAGAAAAGAGAAAGAAAAATATTCCTAAGACTGAAGACAATATTTTAATTAAATTATCTCATCTGTGAAGTGGCATTCCACTGCTTCTATTCTGTGCTGTTTGCATGAAGTAAGAATTAACCAGTGTTATCTTAAACAGTACCCTTCATGGTCATTTCTAGCTAAACTTCAACAAAGTTGTGCCCAGAGGATCTAAACAAAACTAACTACAAATATATTAACAAGTTCTTAAAAATCTCTGAGCTTCCTTCAACCTCTAATTACACTTCTGTCCCTCTCCATCATTCTTCCCACTTCCACAAATATTCTCTCAAACCTCCTCAATACTGGCCCCTTATTCTAGCTATAAAAATATTATTAAGTATCTAACCTCTTATCTGTTTTTACCTATTAATATTTATCTCCTCAACCTTTCCTTTTACTGACATTCTCTATTTCTTTTCTTCTTTCATACCTCCCTACCTCCACATCCCAGTCTAACTACTAGTACAAATATAGTACAGTGTATAAGGTATATTGATAAAAGGGTGAAAATTTTAAAAGAAATTTAATATTCATGATACATACATGTATATTTGGAGCTGTTGAAGGTGTTTAAGCCAGTAGAAATTCTCTCGTTATAATACAGTGATTGGCTCCAATGCTATCAAAATGAATGGGTTGAAATGGTAGGTAATATCACTTGGCAAATAAAGCCAAAATCACATGACTGGAATTCAGAGTACAACTAAAGAGATCTCTATACCAACAACAAATTCTTTCCATTTTGCTTGACTTCAAACCTCAGTACACATACACACACACACACACACACACACACATGCATGCACACACACACATTCACAAAATAGAAACCTGAGAAAATAAGGTAATAAAGTGTCTCCAAAAACTTCCAAATACCCCAAAGCAGTTCCAAGGAACATCAATGGAGAGAAATTAAAACACAAAATGGCTGAATTATATGAGATGATCAAAAAGGAAACAGACTTAGTGAACTCAAAAAGCATATAATTAACAGATATTACAATTAAAAAACAAACTCATCAACTGGTAATTGGATAAAGATGTGGTTCTTTTATAAAATGGAGTACTATTCAGCCATAATGAAAGATAAACTATAGTCATTTATAGCTAAATGGATGCACCTTGAAACCATATTCTTAGGTGATGTAAGTAGGAAACACATGTGCAAATACTGAATTGTTTCTCTGGTATGAGAAACAAAGTGTGAATGAGGTATAAAATGTATAATAGATATTGAAAAATAGGAAGAAAATGTTCAAAGGGGAAAGGGAACTAGGGAAGGGGGTGGGGAAAGGAAAAAAGGGAGAGAAAAAATGAGAAAAGAAGGAAATAATTGAAACAAAGCTTCGGTAAATAGGGAGTGGTGGAGGGGTGAAAGGGAGGCAAGGGGAATGGAAAAAAATAAGAACCAAGATATATCATGTACAGGTACAAATTCTCTATGATGAATGTGATCTTAATGTACACCTAAATTGTACCAATAAATCCAGTGAATAAAAAAATCTCAACAGCCTTCAAAAAGAGTCAAATAAAAAGAGCTAACCAAAACCATTCAAAACATGAACAACAAATTTACCAAAGAATTTGTCTATGAAAAGATGTGAAGCAGAAATCCCAGAAATAAAGAATTCTATAGAATATATGAGAAGCAAAAGATACCAGTGTGAGGAGAGAATATAAGATCTAGAAGATAGATATAATGCAAAAGATCATATACTCAGAAATACCTTAAAGGCATCGAGGGAGCAAAGAAAATTGATCCAACAGCTACTAGATGATTCAAAGAAGACTAACCAGAGTTAAAGAAAAGTCAGAGGATAGCCCACATGGAATAAAAAAAAAATTCATTACAGAAATCATAGCAAAAGCTTTTCAAGTATGAGAAAAGAATTCTGCATACAGTTAAGCAAGGCATCAGAACTCCAAATAACCATGACTAGGGAAGGACTTCTACATGATATATAGTAATCAAAGTCCCAGAAATCCAACACAAGGACAGACTCTTAAAAGCTGTAAAGAAAAGCAACAAATCACATGTAAAGGAAACCAATTGGGGTTACAGCAGACTTCTCACCACAAATCTTGAAGGTCAAGAGAGCCTGGAGTGAGATGTTTGAAGTTGTAAAGGAAAACAACTTTCAGCCAAGACTAATACATTCTGAAAATTTATCTTTCAAAATTGATGGAGAAATGAGTATTTCATGACAAAGACTACCTTAAGAAACTCATGACCACCAAACCAGCACTCCAAAACTTTTCAAGTCTATTATAAACATGATGAAGCCAATAAAACCAAAAAGTCTGATGGAATGAGTACAGCAATCAGGATAAGCAGTTGGACAAAAGGGAAAAATAAAGGAATAAACAACAGAAAAATAATGCAATGACTGAAATAAGTCAATACCTTACAATAATAACTCTCAATGTAAATATCCTTAATTCCCCAATCAAATCACACAGATAGGCAGATTGTATTTAAAAACAAACAAAATGGTGCATACAAGAAAAATAATTAATCCAAAACAAAATTTGCAGACTAGAAATCAGTTGATGGGAAACAATATTCCATGCAACAGAACCCTATAATCAAGCAGGGGGAGCTATCCTACTTTCAAACTAAGAGAACATCAAGTAAAAACAAATCAGAATAAGTAAAGAAGTTCACAACATATCAGTTAAGGGAACAGTTCAGCAGGAAGAGATACCATTGTAAATACATACATATATATATATATATATATATAGTAGTTGAGTGTGCCAATAGTCTGTTTATTATACATATCTATATTATATATACTAAATGCAGACATATATATTGATATATATATATATATACACACACACACACACACACACACATACAGACATACATACATATATGACTAATGGCACACTCAACATAAAAAAACACTTCTGGACATAAAAGATCAGAAAACATCAACACAATCATGGTGAAGGATCTTAATACCCTACAGTCACAAACAGACAAAAATTGAAAAAAGAATTTAAAAAAGAAATAACAGAGTTGAGTCACACCTTTAAATAAATGGACTTATTAGATATCTACAAAGTATTCTTCCCTACTACAGTAAAATTAACATTCTTCTCAAGTGGATATGTAATATTCCACAAAATAGAACAGATACTAGCCCATAGAGCTTGCTTAAATAAATACAAAATAATTGAAAGGATCCTATGTATATTATCAAATCATAGTACAAGGAAGCTAGGAATCAATGGCAAAGCAGATCACATAAATTTTTCAAACACCTAGAGATTAAATAACACACATTTGAAGAATCATTGAGCCACAGAAGAAAACAAGAAACTAAACAATTTCTAGAATCAAATGATAATCCCAGTAAAACATATCAAAATCTATGTGATGCAATGAAAACAGTCCTAAGGGGGAAGTTTATTACTGTGTGCTCACATTAGAAAAATAAAGTGAGCCCCAAGTAAATAACCTAATGATGCAACTCAAAAACTTAGAAAAATAAGAGTCTAAATCCAGGTGTTGAAGAAGGAAATTATGAATAGAGGAGAAATTAATGAAATTGAATTTTAAAATAAATACAAAGAATTAGTGGATCAAAGACCTTGTTCCCTGAACAAATAAACAAAATAGACAAACTTTTAGCCAAATGTACAAAAGAAAGAGAAGACCCATATCAATGCATTTAGAATTTGAAAACATGAAATAACAATTGACACAACTAAAATCCACAAGATAACTCATAATTCCTTTTAAAATCTGAACTTCAGAGATGCCGTTGGTAAGTGTGTGTAGGCCCCAGCCAGAAGCCTGCCTGATTATCAGCAGCATGGATGCCCAGGCCCCAGCCGGAAGCCCACCCAGACAACATCAGTAAGTGTGTGCAGGGTGTGCACAGGCCCCAGCCAGAATCCTGCCCAGACAACAGTCCAGCACAGGGGTCCAGAAGGCAATCATTCTGAATCCAGGAGGTGGAACAGTGGTGAGCAGCAGAGAGAAGGCCTCTTTGAGGTTTGCTGAGAATTGAAGCCAACTAGGATAGCAAAGAGTCACCACAATAAAGGCACAGTAGACTGCAATGGTTGAAATGAGAAGACACCTAAACAAGACTCAAAACCAGACTTTCAGATCACCAAAGAAAACTGCAAGGGGCAAGGAGATGGAGCAATCTGAATCTCAACTACCTGGACTCCCTGAACTGGCAACCAAAGAGGATCTGGAAAAAATAAAATAAAATATAATTTCTCAGGTAACAACAAAAATTGTGTCCATAGTGCAAGCCATGATTAATGAATCTAGAACAAACATAGATAAAAAAATAGGAGTCATGTAACATGATAGAATTCCAGCATAGGAAACAAATGGAATCCATAAAACAGATACAAACAGATATCCAGGAGAATAAAAACTCCACTGAAAGTTTACTTATCAGAATGAGCCAGTGTGAAGACAGAATATCAGATAAAGAAAACAGGATTTTGATTAGTGACTAGGAAAAGAAAGAGTTCTTAAAAATAGCAAGGAACTATGAGAAATCAACCCAGCAGGTGCTGGATGATGCAAAAAAGAATAACATAAGACTGATCAGAATCTGTAAAGAAACAGGAGATATTGCAAATGACATAAAAAAAAAAAACTGTTCACAAAGTAATGGCAGAAAACTTTCCAAGCAGGGGAAAAGAATTTGACAATTAGATAAGTGAGGCATATAGGACTCCAACTAGCCTTGATCAAAAATATCTATACATAGTCATATAGTATTCAAGATTCCAGAAACCCAACAGAAGAACAAAATACTACAAGCAGTTCAAGAAACAAAACAAATAACATACACAGGAAAGCCCATCAGAATCACAGCAGAATTCTCAACACAAATCCTCAAGTCAAGAAGAGCCTGGAGTGAAGTATTTCAAGCCCAAAACAAAAACAACCTCCAACTCAGATTGATGTACCCTGAAAAACTACCTTTCAAAATCAATGGAGAAATAAGATACTTTCATGAAAGAGAGCACCTGAGGAACTTTATGAATACCAAACCAGCATTCCAAAAAATTTTAAACAATATCCTAGGAAAAGACAATGAGGGTCACAACCCCACAAAGCCAAGCAGAATAAATCCATCTGGCAAAAGAAGAAATTAAATGTGAAAGGGGAGACTCCAACAACAGGAAAAGGTCGTGAAAGTATAAGCCAATACATATTAGTTATAACTATCAAGTAATGGTCTCAATTCACCAATCAAAAGAAGTAGATTGGCAGAATGGGTCAAGAAGCAAGATCCAACAATATGGTGCATATAAGAAATACACTTATTTAAAATGAAACTCACAGACTGAAAGTTAAAGGGTGGAAAACAATATTCCATGTGACAGGAACTCAAAAAAAGCAGGAGTAGCCATCCTCTTTGCAGATCAAGTGGATTTCAAACCAACACTGATTAAGAGAGACAAAGAAGGACACTACATCCTTATAAAGGGAAAAATCCAAGAGGAAGAGATGATAATCATAAATGTATATGCACCAACTATATAAAACAAAGGGTAACAGACATGAAAAATCAAATAAGCACTAATACAATAGTAGTTGAGGACCTCAATACCCCACTGTCACAAATAGATCAACTAGACAAAAAATAAACATCAAAATATTATACTCAACCAAACTCTTGAATAAATATACTTAACAGATATTTACAGAGTGTGCCGCCCTGTAAAATCAGAATATATATTCTTTTCCACTGCACATGGGTCATTCTCCAAAATAGACTATATACTTGCTCTAGGAACATGTTGAAGTTATCCCATGTATATTATCAAATTATAGTGCAATGAAATTGGAGATCAATAGCAAAAGAAACCATAAGAATTTCATAAACATAGAAATTGAACAATACACTCCTGAAAAACCAATGGGTCATAGAGGAAATTAAAGAAGAAATCAGACAGTTTCTACAATTAAATGACAATGCCAATACAACATATCAGAATCTATGGGAAATAATGAAAGCAGTCTTATGAGGGAAATTCATAGTAGTCAATAGTAATATTAGTTAAACAAAGTGAGCTCAATTACACAATCTGATGCTGAACCTCAAGTTTCTAGAAAAAGAAGAGCAGGACAAACCCAAAGCTCATACAACAGAAGAAATTATGAAGATCAGAGTAAAAATCAGTGCAATCTAAGAGAATGACACAAAAAAAATCAATGAAGCAAAGAGTTGCTTCTTTGAAAGATTAAACAAAGTTGACAAATCCTTAGCCAATCTCATTGAAAAAAGGAAAGAAAAGGCCCAAATCCATGCAATTAGGAATGAAAAGTGTGAAATTACAATCGACCTAGTAGAAATCCAGAGGATCAATACCTACCTACTTTGAGAACCTATGTGCTAATAAGATGGAAAACACAGAAGAAATGGACAGATTTCTAGATACATATGAATTATCAAATTTGAACAAAGAAGACCTAAAAATTCTAAACAGCCCTATATCTATCAATGAAATTGAAAACACAATCAAAAACTTACCAATGAAGAAAATCCTAGGCCCTAATAGCTTCATTGCTGAATTCTACAAGACATTTAGAGAAGAACTATTGCCACTACTGTTTAAACTCTTGAAAGAAATAGAAAGGAAAGCAATACACTCAAATTTATTCCTAGAACAAGCATCATCTTGATCCCCAAAGCAGAGAAAGACCCAACCAAAAGAGAGAATTATAAGCCAATCTCCCTAATGAACACAGATGCAGAATCCTCAATAAGATACTGGCAAACACAATGCAAAAGGTCATCAAAAAGATCATACACCCTGACTAAGTGCAATTCATCCCAGGGATGCAGTGTTGGGTCAACATACACAAATCTGTAAATGTAATATTAACAGAGCCAAGGACAAAAACCATATGATCATCTCAATAGATACAGAAAAAGCATTCAACAAAATCCAACATCAATTCATGATAAAAACCTGAGAGGAAATTGGAATAGATGGTCTTTATATTAACCTGATAGAAGCCATCTCTGAAAAACCAACAGCTGACATCATACTAAATGGTCAAAACCTGAAATCCATCACACAAAAATCAGGAACAAAACAAGGGTGACCACTCCTGCCACTCCTGTTCAATATAGTTTTGGAACTATTAGCCACGGCAATTAGACAAGAGAAAGAAATAAGAAGAATAAATATAGGAAGTGAAGAAGTCAAATTGTCATTCTTTGCAGATGACATGACACTCTATATAGAAAACCCCATGAACTCCACCACAAGTCTTCTAGACTTAATAACCAAATTCAGTAGTGTAGCTGGATACTAGATCAATGCACAAAAATCAAAAGCCTTCCTGTACACTAAAAACAGACTCACTGAGAGAGGAACTGGAGAAACAACTCCTTTCACAATAGCATTAAAAAAAATGAATTACCTAGGAATCTACCTAACAAAAGAAATCAAAGTCCTCTACTCTGAAAACTACAGTACTCTGAAAATAGATGGAAGAGGATCACAGAAAGTGGAAAGACATCCCTTGCTCCTGAGTAGGAAGTACCAACATAGTGAAAATGGCCATACATCCAAAACTGCTATATAGATTCAAAGCAATCCCAATTGAAATTCATAATAGTGAAAGCTTGGAAACAGCCCAAGTGCCCATCAACTGGAAAATGTATAAAGAAGATGTGTTTTTTTTTAATATAAAACAGAGTACTACTCAGCCATAAAGAATGAGAAACTAGAGACATTTATAGCTAAATGGATGCACATTGAGGCCATCCTCTTAAGTGAAATAAATAGGACACACATGTGTAAATACTGAATAGTTTCTCTAGTGTGAGAAACTGAAAGTGTAAATAAGGATTAAAATGAATAAATGATAATTTAAAATAGGAAGAAAAGATCCAAAGAGGTAAGGGAAATGGGAGGGGAAGGGGAAAGGAAAGAAGGGAAAGGAAAAATTATAAGAAAAGGAAAAAATGAAAACAAAGTCTATGTGAATAGGGAAGGGTGGAGGAGGTGAAGGGAGCACAGGGAATGGGGAAAAAATAAGAAGCAAGATATATCATGTAAGGCACAAGTACCCAATGATAAATGTAGATATATTGTACAACTAAAATGTACCAATAAAAGAATATAAGTTTAAAAAAAAAAAGAAATTCCAACAGCATATTTCACAGTACTAGAGAAAACAATCCAAAAATTCATTTAGAACAAGAAGAGACCTAGAATAACAAAAGCAATTCTAGACAAGAGAGACAAGGTAGGGGGTATTGCAATACCCAACTTGAAACCATACTACAAAGCTACAGTTATAAAAACAGCATGGAACTGGCAAAGAAACAGATCTGAGGATCAGTGGAACTGATTAGAAGATGCAGAAACAACTCCAAACATACTAAGTCATCACATCTATGACAAAGGAGTCAAACACCCTCATTGGAGGAAAGATAGCCTTTTTAATAAATGGTGCTGGAAAAATTGGGTTTCAACTTCCCAAAGATTAAAATTAGACCTTTATCTCACACCATGCACTAAACTAAAATTGAAATGGATCAAAGATCTAAATATTAAAATAGAAACACTAAACTGGCCAGAAGAGAGGTTATGTAGAACTCTTGAAAACATTGGTGTGGGAAAAGATTTCATGAACAAAACCTCAGTTCTATGTGAAGTAGCACAAAGAATCAACAAATGTGATCTCATCTTATTAAAAACTTCTGCACAGCAAGACAAACCACCAACAGCTTGAAAAGACAACCCACAATGTGGGAAAAAATTTTTACCAGCTGTTCCTCAGACAAAGGTCTACTATCTAGAATCTATAAAGAACTTAAAAAAATCAGACCTCCCAAATTTACAGATCCAATCCAAAAATGGGCATCTGAAAGTGTTGCAGAAATCTCAGAAAGAAATACACAGAGACACAGAATTCAGATAAAATAATAAAATTTCTTCTCCTGAGGAGGCAGGAACTCCAGAAACCAGTCTGGTCAGTATCTGCTCCCACTTTGTTCAGCATTTCCCTTTTTTGTGTCCTTTTTAGCCATTATCTCATCCCTAGTGGTCTTTGATATGTAAATACAACTCCAGTTCCTATTTACAAGTCACAGACACAAGATAGGCCATATACATTGTAAATTCACCCTGGCAAGGTAACTTTGTTAGGTTAATGAAGTTACCAGTTAGAGTCAGACAATCCTCACCTTAAACAAGGAGTTATGGGAAAAGCAAATCTTAAAAGAACACATTACTTATTTTGCTTCTACAACTACCTTAATATTTAATCTATTAAGTTATCTAAAGCTTTTCCTATCAAAATGAACAGACATTTCTCAGACAAAAAAGTAGCAACAGCAAATAAAAATGAAAACATATTAAACATCACTCTCATTAGAGAGATGCAAGTGAAAACAATGTTGAGATTCCACCTCAC
>NW_004624734.1:38755182-38775441 GCF_000247695.1 Heterocephalus glaber | reverse complement strand
ATGGAGGTGGGGACCTTCCTTCCGGGTTCTGGGACCAGCTGAGCTTCTCTGCCCTCTGGGCTGGGAGCGGCGGGACTCAGTACAGTGGTCTGGTGGTCTGGTGTCCTCTGCATTTTTGTAATGTGGAACTGGTTGGCTGTACAGAGGAGCGGGGTGCATTGTCCAGTGGATTGTTGCTGGGGTGCTGGCTGATTCAGCGTGTTCCACATGACTCACAACCTCGGTAGGGCCTGCCTCAAATTCTATTTTGTGACAGTCTTGTGATTTTCTGTATGTCTGTGACTCTCTCCCCCACGCTGATGTATTGAAATCCTAATTCCCAAGGTGTTGTAGATGGAGTCCTTGGGTAGTGATTAGGTGATGGGAGCTTTTTCATGATTGCAATCAGTTTCCTTACAAAAAAGACCCCAGAGAGACTCTCGCTCCTTTCACCATGGAAGCACAATATTATGGTGCCTCCTACAAGCTAGAAAGTAGGCCAGAAATTGGGCCCTCATTAGACATTAAATCTGCTTGCACCATGATCTTAGATATTTGAACTTCAGAATGTAGAGAAATTGATTTTTATTGTTTATAAGCTATTTTAATAGGTTTATTGGCACAATTTAGATATACATAATGATCATGTCCATCATGTGGAATTTGTACCAGTACATAATACATCTTAATTCTTCTTTTTTCTCATTCCCTTCCCCTCCCTTCAACCTATCTCCCCCTCCTTATTTACAAAATCTTTGTTTCCTTCTTTTCCTCTCTTTTTTTCTTTTCTCTTTCTTCTTTTCCCTCTCTCCCCTATCTAGTGCCCTTTCCCATTTGAACTCTTTCTTCCTATTTCCCAATGCCTATCCTTCATTATGCTCCTTATTTACTCTTTGGGTTTCTCACACCAGTGAAATAATGTGATATTTAAACATGTCTGATTTATTTCACTTAAGCATATGGGGTCTCAAGGTGCATCACTTTACCTAGAAATGTCTCGAGTTTATCCTTCTTTATGGCAGAGTACTACTCTATTGTAAAAAAAAAAAACTTCTTTATCCATTTGTTGGTTGATGGACATATGGGCTGTTACTAAGATTTAGCTATTACAGACTGAGCTGAAATGAACATGGGTGTGCATGTATCACTGTTGTATGATGCTTTTAATTTTCTTGAGAAGATACCAAGAAAAGGAATAGCTGGGTAAAATGGAACCTCTAGTTTTAGTACTTTGAAGTATCTCCTCACTGATTTCCACAGTGGTTGGACCAATCTACATTCCCACTAACAATGGAGAAGGGTTTCTTTTTCCTCACAGTCCCACCAGCTTTTGTTATTGATTTATTTCTTGATAAGAGCCATTCTTTCTGGAGTGAAATAGAATCTCAATGTTGTTTTAATTTGCATCTCTCAAATGACCCAGTGATGTTGAACATTTTTTCATATATTTATTTGACATTTCTACTTCTTTACCAGGAAAGTGTCTATTCATTTCAGATGCCCATTTTGTCAAATATAAGGTGGATGAGTATGTTTGGAGTTGTTTCTGCCATCTTCTAATCTGTTCCATTGACCCTTGGGTCTTTATTTTAGCCAGTGCTATGCTATTTTTATCATGGTAGCCTTGCAGTATAATTTCAAGTCAGGGATTGTGATGCCCCCTGCTTTGCTTTTGTTGCCCAATTGTAATGGGGGGACTCAATACCCCACTATCATAAATAGACAGATCAAATAGACAAACAATCAACAATGAAATATCAGAACTGAACCAAACTTCTAAACAAATGGACTTAATAAATATCTATAGAGTGTTGTTCTACCTCCACAAATCAAAATATACATTCTCAGCTGCACAGAAGATGTTCTCCAAAATAGATCACGCGCTAGCTCATAAAACATGCTTAAGTAAATGCAAAGGAATTGACATTATCCCATGCATTTTATCAGACTATAGTGCAATAAAATTGTAAATCAGTGGAAGAAGAAACCACAAAAACTTCATAAACACAAGGAAATTAAATAACACCCTCCTGAACAACCAATGAGTCACAGATGAAATTAAAGAGGGAATTAAAGAGGGAAATTTATAGTAGTGAATTCCTATATCAGAAAAAGAGAGCAAGCTGAAATAAACAACCCAATGTTTAACCTCAACCTTCTAGAAAAGGAAGAGCAAATCCAGCCCAAAGCTTATATGAGGGAGGAAATTGTAAAGATCAGAGCAGAAATTAATAAAATTGACACTAAGAAAACAATACAAAGAATCAATGAATTGAAGAGTTGGTTGTTTGAAAGATTAAATAAAATTAATAAACTATTAGCCAACCTTATCAAAACAAGGAAAGAAAAGACTCAAATCCACACAATTAGGAATGAAAAGGGTGAAATCACAACAGATTCTTCAAAAATCCAGAATATCAATGCCTATTTCGAGAACCTGTATTCTAATAAGACAGAAAACATAGAAAAAATAGACAGATTCCTAGATACACATGAATTAACAAAGCTGAATCAAGAAGATATAAAGATTCTAAATAGCCTAATATAATGAAATTGAAGATGTAATTAAAAGCCTATCAAAAAAGAAAAGCCCTTGATGGACTCAGTCCTGAGTGGATTCAGTACTGCATTCTACAAGAAATTTCGAGAAGATCTAATGCTACTATTCCTCAAATTAAATTGAAAGGGAGGCAATATTCCTTAAGCAAGCCTTACCCTGATACCAAAACCAGGGAAGGATCCAACCAAAAAAGAGACTTACTGACCAATCTCTCTAATGAACATAGATGCAATAAAGTGGGAGGGCTAGGGGAAAGGATAGAAGGGAATGACATTAATATGAGAAAATGGAAAAATAGGAACAAAATCTTTGTAAATAGGGAGGACTGGAGGGGTTGAAGGGAGGGCTGAAAAATAAGAACCGAGAGAGACTATATAAAGGTACAAATTTCCAATGATGAATGTCATTATATTGTATACCTAAAATGTACCAATGATTAGAATGAATAATCAATAATGTAAAATAGGGAGAAAAGGTCCAAAGGGGTAGGGGTAGTGGGAGGGGCAGGGGAAAGGAAAGAAGGGAAAGGAAAAATGATGAGAAATGGAAAAAATGGAAATAAAGTCTTTGTAAATAGGGAAGGGTGGAGGGCGTGAAGGGAGGGCTAGGAATGGGGAAAAAATAAGAACCAAGATGCATTATGTAAAGGTACAATTCCCAATGAGAAATGTAATTGTGTTGTATACCTACAATGTACCAATAAAAGAATTTAATACACACACACACACACACACACACACACACACACACACAAAGTCCTCAATAAGATACTGGCAAACACAATGCAGAAGGTCATCAAAAAGATCATACACCATGACCACGTAGGATTGATCCCAGGAATGCAGGGATGCAGGGATGGTTCAACATACGCAAGTCAATAAATGTAATATGCCATATCAACAGAGCCAAAGACAATCCCATGATCATCTCAATAGATGCAGAAAAAGCATTTGACAAAGTCCAGCACCCAATCATGATGACAACCCTATAGAAAATTGGAATAGATGGTCTTTATCTCAATCTGATAAAGGCCATCTATGACAAACCAACAGCCAACATCATACTAAATCATCAAAAACTTAAAGCTTTCCCTCTAATATGAGGACCAAGACAAGGATGTCCACTGTCACCACTCCTATTCAATATAATTCTGGAAACATTAGCCAGAGCAGACAAGAGAAAGAAATAAAAAGAATAAAGATAGAAAGGAAGAAGTTAAATTACCATTATTTGCAATGACATGATACTTTACATAGAAGACCCCAAAAATTCTACCTAAAGACTTCTAGATTTAATAACCTGCTACAGTAGATTAGCTGAATATGAAGTCAACACTCAAACATCAATCATTCCTGTACACAAATAACAAACGTTTTGATAGAGAGAAGAGGGAAACAACACCTTTCACAATAGCGTCAAGAAAAATGAAGTAATTCGGAATCAGCATCCAGGCCTTTCTTAATATAACCTTAGGATATAAAAGTGGCTTGCTGTTTTTACATATGATATATACTCTTCAAAGAGTGCTATTTTAAACATGAGTTGCATAAATTTTAATCATAATTTTTGAAATATAAATTTATTTACTTCATTTTTTCAAACAAAATTTGTGCTTGCATAATTTATATATAATACACCAATTTGAAGTGTGTGGTTTGAAGACTAAATAATTTATATGCTCTCTTCAATGAATAGCATGATAAAGTCTTCAAATCAGATAATATGGATCCTTTAATTGTGTTCTTGTTCAAAAAGATTTTTGCTGTTCTAGATTGTTGGCATTTCCATAAAAATCATACAATCTGATTAGCAATGTCTACAAAATTGCCTTTTGGAATTTTCATTGGGATGGATATCAATTTGGAGAGAATTGCCATTTTTGTAATTTTTACCTTTTCCATACACCTGGAATACCTGCTTATTTATAGTAATACGTTTTACTTTTGGGATAGAGATCTTACCTATCTTTTGGTAACTTTATTCCACAGCATCATTTATCCTAATATAAATTGAATCTTATTTTATATTTTATTTTCTAAATTTTTTGAATTCTAGTATGGAGAATTAGGATTGATTTTAATGTAGTAACCTCATTTACTGTGACCTTGATAAATTAACTAAGATTTATTGGCTGTGTTTTTTGTTTTGTTCTTTTATAAATTCTTTAGTGTTTATCTATGTATACAACCTTGCTTACAGAAAATCAAGTTAGCCTTATTTATTTCTTTTCAGGTAGCATGTGTTTTATTCATGTTTCTTGCTTTATTGCATGGATAGAAACTTAAGAAGAATATTAGCTTGGAAGAGTGAGAGTTTGCATTAATGCTTCATTTAGATTTTGACAGAAAACTGTTCATTGTTTTACCATTAAGTTTCACATTATCTGTAGATCTTTATAATTGCTCTTTGATGCTGTTGATTAAATTTTTAAAAATGTTCTGCTTTCTTTAATTTCTAGATTTCTTTCACTTTATTATTAATGATTCAATAATTTGACTATGACAAATGGATTTTCTGTATCTGTTGAGAAGTATTTATTTTGTATATTCTGTTTGTAGTGAATTGCATTGGTCTATTTTTCAAATATATTTGCCATAAAAATTAGCGATTTATGTATTTAGTATTAAGGTCATATTGATTCCTCTCCCATTTAATTTGTGATTTTTCAATGTTAAGCTAATGATTCATTATTTTTATTTTTTTTCAAAAAAGCTATTTTTGTCCTTACTGATTTTCTTTCTTATTTTTTATGTGCTTTTTTTCCCTTGCTTTTTATTCTGTGTTAGTAAGCTTTCTATTATTGTGACAAATACCTGGGATAAATAAACGTATAAGGAGAAGGGGTTTATTTTGGCTTAAAGTTTTGGAGTTTTCAGTCCACAATCGGTTGGTTTGTCACTTTGTGGCTAGCACATCATGACAGGAGAGCATGCCAGAGGGAGATGCTAACCTTATGGTGGCCAGGAAGCAGAAAGGAGAGAAAGAGCAGGAGACAGGAAATAGAAGGCACATGTCCCACTACTCTCTTCAATGGCACCCCACTAATGACCTAAGTTCCTTAGCCTAGGCCACCACCTACCAATAGCACTATTGGCTGTTGACCAAAACTTTAATGCATGGGTCTTTGGGCAACACTTATGTAAACCATACAATGCTACCATCATTACCATTCCTTACTGTGTAATTTGGTTTTAATTTTCTCTTCTAGTCTTTTAAGGGGGAATCTTAAATAATTAAATTAATCTTCTTTTTAAAAAAACTTCTAATGTATGCACTTACAATGATAAATTTCCTGTCATTTTCTTTTGGCCTCCAATTATACATCTGTTAGACTTATTAACATTGTCTCACATATCGCTGAGACTATATGTGTTTTTTCCTATAACTTTTTAACATGTGTCCTTCAGTTTTCATAGTTTCTTTTCCACTGTTTTCAAGTTAATCTGTCTTACTTCTGCAATGTTTATTTGTTAGTACATCTATCAGTGAAAATTCTATTTAAGATGCTCAGGAATCTTAGCTGTTTTAGGATTTTCTTCATTTTCATATTTTTCCTAATAGTTTTGAACATATTTATAATACTTCATTAGTCTTTTAAAATTGCTATTAATTTATGATATATATGTTAATTTTATAATTTTGATTTTGTTTCAGTTGCCTAAATTTTCACATGGTTATGATTATATTTTTCTGCTCTTTCACCAGTTTATTTATTTTGGTTTTGGTAATTGTTGGACATTGTAAATGTTAGCTTGTTGTATGTTGGGTTTTTATTTCTTCCTTTAAAAAAATATAGTTTTGTTTTAGTTTACACATAGTTTACTTTTTTTCCTCATCACTTGTTTTTAAGCTGAGAGTGGGTAAAGAAAAAAGTAAAGGACTGACATTAGTGTGGAGCTAGTATACTTCTACTTTTGGTGTTCCTGTCCTGGGATCTCTGCTTAATGACCTGGATATTTAATGAGGCCCTTCATTTTGATTGGTAAGAATTTGAATGTCTCCAAACCTATGAAAACTCTGAAAATAATTCAACCTACAACTTCTTTCCAGTTCTTTCCTTGGTGGTGGATCTCTGCTGGGTCTTGCTTTTGTTACCTCATGTCTGTACTATTTGTTAGAATTTGATAAAAGTTGTGAAGGGAGTTCAATGTACATATTTTAGCTTTTCTCTTGCATTGTTCTCTTTTCTGACATGTTGCTTTACAAATTACAGCCACCTCTAGCCTCCAAACTTCTGCTCTGTTTGCTTATCTAAGCAGAGTGCTGTATTCTTCGCTTTTCATACATGATGAATATCACATGGTTTTGGGCAGAAAGCTCAACTTGTTACTTTTCCTTCTGTTAGCAATCATAGTCCTGTAATAAAGGATGTTCAATGTTTGAGAAACTATTTTTTTGTTTCTTTTACATATTTTGTTTGTATTTTGGTTTTTGTGATGAGGACTAATGCAGCATGTAGTATGATATCACAGACTATAAAGAAAAACTTCATCTGCTTATGTAACAAATTTAATAGCAAATATTTAGTCTTAATTTCATGTTTAATGGATTTTAATTTTCATTCAAATACTTTCATAACAGAACATCATTATCTTTTTAAAAATAGCTTCTACTCATTTTACTGAGGAAAATTGATCTGAATGATTATAAAAAGGAAATAAAACAAATATTTGAAACTTTCAAATTTTAAAATAATATATTTGATTTGTGTGACTTTTACATTCATTTTAGTAATATATATATATGTCTAGAACAAAACTCATAATTGTTTGCTTAAGAAGATTTAATGTGTGTTAGCTTGGCTTGATACTCAGCCATGCACTAGGTTCAGTTTACTTCTCTTTTCTAACATAATGGTAGGACCAACAGTGACCTGAGATATGGTCACACAGTGATTACAGATGACCAAGAGCACACAAGGCAAGCTATATTCATCTCATGGCATGTGAACTAATACTTCACTGCTTAAAATGAGTCATATGACCAACCTCAAAGAGGTAGGAGAGTATATTCAGCCCATGGTGGGAGGGGCAGCCAACTAGCCTAGCAAAAAGCAGAGGACATATGGCTTTAGAAGAGAGTGAGGATGAGGAATTGAAATAGTGAGACAGACACCCACAGTGTGTAGCCATCTAAACTCAGAAAATCATCTTATACACACAGACTTCAGAGAACACTTGTCTTGTGACTGGAAAGGTCTGACAGTGATAATAGCTGAGGAATAGTGTAGTGGCCATGAATGAGATTTGCCAGCTAAGAAGTATAGAAACTAGAATTTACATAAATTCTTCTAATTTTTCTCTTAGTTGGCTGGAGTATGTGCCTAGAAATGTTACAAAGTGTGAGTAAAAGTTTTCTGAGGCCATCTTTTTGTTCTCTCAATACAGAAAGATAATTTAATTAGGGGTTCAAAATATTAAAGCAACTAGTACTGAGTGTAATCTGAATTTGTATCTATATCCATCTGTATGCACAAATACATATATTTGTATGTTTTATTGTTTGAAGCTTATACTTTTTAATTGTATGCTTACAGTGTATGTCTCTTTCAAATACTGATGCTGCAGATATCAAGATATCAAGAGAGTTTTCTTGCCTACCTACTTTGCCAGGTAATTCACAGTAGGTTTCTTTTTGTCCAATATTAATCAGAAAATGAATCTAAAATAATGGAAGAAAGGACATTATTAAAATTAGAGGAAATAAAATTGGAAAATTTTCTATTAATGGAATGCCATAGGTGTGATAATTAGGTAACCTTGGGCTGTATGCAATTATACAATAATAAGATAGAAATGAGCCAAAGTACAGTAGAACTGATTCATCTACATGGATGTGATAGAAACCGAGCTTGATGGGATTTTTTGTTAGGTCAGCATTATAATGAGAAAATCCACATACAAATAAACAGTAATTAGACTTGGGTTACTATGTGTTGTAAATAATTCTCCCTTAGGAATAGATGATGTTTTGATAAGGTGTTGGTCAAGGTCTGTGTAATGGAAAATAGATGAGATCACCAGGAGATCTGGTGTTCCAGAACAAGTCTCATTTATTATAATGTCTCTGTTTCTGGTAG
This sequence comes from Heterocephalus glaber, assembly GCF_000247695.1. Next base: position 38,766,823 of record NW_004624734.1, on the reverse strand, counting down.
AACAAAGATACTTCCTTGAGCTTCTGTCTGGCTCTTCCTTGGAGTACCACTGAACTTCCTCATAAGCTGGTAACTGAAGGCCTAAAATTTTACCTAACAGTAGTCCAATTATTTGTTCTCTCATTAAAGCCTGCATCCATTCTGACTGGTTAAAGTGCCTTTCTCCAAAATCATTCTTTAATATTTGACTATTCTTCCTGCACAATGGTGGAATTGGGTTATATAAATATAGGGAACTAAGTGTGAAAATTTCTTAGGCTCTGAAGGCACATCTTTTGTGTAAATAATGTGATTACAGAGTCTAAATAAAATTGTATGATAGTGCATTTATACTGTCTCTCATCTTATATTCAGCAAATATGGCTCTAAGGATAGAATCTAAATGCCAGAAAATTTCCCAGGTTGGGGATAGCTTTTGTCAACTGGGCTACCTGTCAATGATAGGCATCAAAAAAGGCACTAGGAATCTAAATCACCAAGTCACTCTGCCCATCATTTGTTACTAAGGATACCAAAAACAATAAGGACTGGAAAAATATAGAAATATGTCAACAAGTATGACCATTTTTAACTTTCCCAGTAGGGCAGATCAGCAGGTGGTTGTTAAAGAAATGGCCAGTAATTTTATTTTTTTCTCCCAACATCCTTTGACTTTAGATGATGAATGAGATGCTGGTGTGATCAAAATATCCAGTGAATGTATAAATATAAGAAAGGAACTTATTACAGTAAAAGACACATTGCCAAAAACAGTGGGATTAGTATGTTCAAACAGAAGGTGTATTTTTGGTATTTCAAAGGGGTTAGTGACAATGTGCTTTTTACTCTAATAGTTTTAATTTAAAAATTCATGTTATTGTTTGATCACACCTCATTGATCCATTGTTTACTGTGATTTCCGTCAAAAGCATCACAGTGTGTCCTCATCCACCTTATTCACTGCATCTGGTACAATATGATTTCAGGCTTTTCCCCAAGTCAAAATGACCACAAAAAGTAAAAGTTTTGAATCCATTTAGGACATCAAGGCAGTACAACAACATAACTGAAGTCACTCACTAAAAAGCACTTCCAAACCTGCTTCAGAAAGTGGCAAGAACAGTGGAATAAGTCTGTTCAAACTAGGGGAGATTAGTGGCATTACAGCATTTCGCTATAATCATTTTTAAAAAATTGAAACATTCAACGTATGTTTTGATCACACCTCATGTGTTGCTCCTTGTCCTGGTCTGTGCCTATTCACAAGGCTGATTTGAGGTGTTTTCTAGCCTTAAATAGTAACTGCTCTTGGGGAATTTTTCTAAGATCACTCTAACAAGGTTGCTTCCCAATCCTAGAAATTACAGAATGGGAGCCTGGGAGTCAGGAATACACATTTCTGAAACAGCCATAGTTTTAATTCTTTGGCTTAACATTCTGTCTAAGATGTAAGTTGTAACAGGCAGAAAAATATTAGAACATGAAAAACACTGTAGTACATTTAGAATACAAATTTCTTCTCAATCTACCAGACTGTGATGGAAATGAAATAAGTATTACTTTATTCAACAGAAATATCTGTTAAGTATTTATTTGACTGTAAAAATGATCACTCTTTTATCTGATGCAAACTGGAAAGAGTAAAACTGTAGATCTGTTACTGGGGAATCTATTGGAGAGATGATCAAGATGGCAAATTATCTTTTCTCCATTTATGCAGGATTTAAATTGAGAAGTTACAAATGAAGTGCTAGTAGCTGCACGAGTCCGTAACTGTTTACTTGAGAGTTAATGGTTATCATATGTGCATGATCCTGTCTCACACAAACAGCCATACACAGCATCATGCCAGGAGTATTGACAGTAAGGCTGACTAGCATGGGATCAATGATCATTTAGATCATAACATGACTTTGAATTTAATTTCTAGGTGAAATAATCAGATGTTTAAGTTTGGAATCCAGCTGAGAAGATGGCACCACAAAAATGATAAATTTTCTACATGGCTCTTCATTCTTACCAAGGACAAGGAAATCATAGCTCAGGAAATAAGACTCAACATTTGCCAGATGTTCAATATTTTTCCATTACCTTCAAAGTACTTTCTCAGTAGTACCAGTAAAAAGAACATCAGCATTCTGCAAATATGGCAAAATTTTAAACAAAGCTCGAAATAAAGTTGCTCTAGAATTAAACTACAATGACATTGAAAACTGGGGTGAATTTTGATCTCATTAGCCTAAGATTACTGTATTGAAAGACCATGGAATTTCCCAAAGTGTCTTTTAAAATTATATTTTCTGGGGCCAGGGATTCAGTTCAGTGGTTCTGCCTATTGCCTTGCAGGCTCAAGGTCCCAAGTTTGATCCCCAGTACCAAAAAAAAAAATTAATTATATGTTAGATTCTTTATATTTGCACTATGCTGAAAGTCATAGGATTCTTACAATTTTGTACAGTGGGTATGATTAATATCCTCATTTGCAAATGAGGAATCTTAGGTTTAGAGAAGGGCAGTGACCTTGCCTAAGGGATAGACCTGGAAATAGTACTGAGCTAGTTAAGTTTCAATACCTGGCCTTAGCTTTTTTCTCTATTGCATTAGTTGAGCACAGTTTTCCTACCCTGCATCTCGTAATACTGCCCTAGGGAATTAGGCATCTAAGGGTTTTATCTTTTGTTGATGTCCCCCACTATTCTTCTGTCTGATGAAAAACTTCCATTTTTATGTAAATATTTGTAGAGCTTTTTGTCTGTATCTTTTCACTTCCATTTCCCATTCTTTCTCTGAGCTCCACAAATGTGCTATAATCACTCTCACCCTCAAAGATGTCACTTAACCCCTTTCTGCTCCACTGATGCTACTTCCTATTACTTTGCCCCCACCATGGTTCTCATAAGACAAGTCTCAGTGATATGCACCCTGCTTGGCTGTATCCCAGAACTTCACTCATAGGCAGCCGGCGTCTGCTTCTTTCACACTGTGGGAAGCGCTCTGCAGAGAATGACTGAGGATCAGATGTGACAGTCTCTTTTCAGTCCTTATTCTTCACCTTTCTGCAGTATAATCTAAATCCCTTCATTCTTTTAGAAATTCTTTTTTTTAAATTCTGTTATGTGGTATGATTTTATTTATTTATTTTAAAATTCTGAGATGTGATTCTCTTATCTAAAGCAAGAGTTGGCAAACTATGACCCTTAGGTCAAATTTGGCTCCCTGTTTGTGTTTGCAGATAAGCTTTTATTGGAACATAGCCAAATCTGCAGCATTATTGCTGCTTTCACACTACAAAAGCATTCAGTAGTTATGAGAGAAGGCTGTAGGGTTAACAAAACCAAAAATATCTACTGCCTGGCCATTTATAGGATAAGGTTGCCAACTCTTGCTCTAAATAATTTGCCTGAAGGATATCACCCCATGGTGTTCTTCTAATACCCGATGCTGATGTATGTAACCTTCTCCATAAAAAGACACACTTTCTGATTTCTTGTTAAGTCCACTAGTGTCTGTTCATTTCTATCAAACTTTACAGTTAATAAAACACATTCTCTTTTGCTATCCCAGTCCTCACCATTGTAGTCCTTATTGTGTTTTCTCCTAGACTTTCATAATCATTAAATTCCTAAATCCTGTGGGTTTGACATCTACATTACTTTTTTTGTCCTTTCTGTGATAGTTAACTGATTGTACCAACTTGAGTAACAAATGCCCAACTAAATTGGATCGGCATTGTTCTGGGTGTGGCTGAGGCGATTCAATGAAAATTTGCTGGGATTTTCTGGGGATGAGTGACAAAAACCAATGGGTTTGCTGTCTGATGGTATAAAGGGAAATGAAGAAGGAAAGTTTGCTTTTGTTTCTTCAGAGGAGCTCCAGTCTTCACCTTCACCTTGGACATCATCTCCTTGCTTCAGACTCTTCGGCCTTCTGGCACAGACACTTTGCATCATGATAGGGACTCCGATGGACACTACAGTGAGCTCCAGGCCTTCGACCTTTGCCCCACCCTTTGACTGGACCCTTCACATCTCCAGTGCACAGACAGCCCTTTGGCACCCTTTTACACTTGAACCTTCAGGCAGCCGCTGAAAGCCTACTTTGTAAATCCTTATATATTTTACATTAAATCTCTTTCTCTGGTAAGCACTGAATGATACATTTTCCTTATAATTCCCACTGCTCCTACTTTGTCAAACCTTCTAAAATCTCATCTGTCTCTCTCCACTGAGCTCTATTTGACACCTCAGAATTATTCTTTGTAGAAAGAGCAGTTATGATCAGATCTCTCCCCTGGCCAACAAGCTTCAGTTTGCATTTATTGCTTACCTAGTTGTGTACCATGGTTACTAGCCTGCTGGCCATCTGAACTCACCTGACACTGGCAGTTTAATCTGTTTCTCTGAATGAACTTTATATCTCCCCACCCCTGACTAGACTATCAGGTGTTCCTAGGACACACCTCATGTGGTCACTTCTGCACCTTTGACTGTGCTGTTCCTTCTGTCTGGAAATGGCTTTCTCCAATCTGTTCAGATCCAATTCATTTAAGGATGCCTGGAATATAAGCTACTCCATGAACATTTTGCTGACCTCCCCAAACAAGTAATTTGATTTCCGCATTTTCTTTTTCTAATAAATATTTGGGTGTTTATATCCACAATTATGCTCAAAGACCTTCAGTGAGAGATCAGATCTCACCTATCAAGAAGCCCAAATTAACCCAGTAAGACAATTCCAGAAGAAACCACCTGAAATATTTTTGAAGAAGGTCCAAAAGATAGAAATAAAACAATCATCCAAATAAATTTGCAAAAAAGCACTTTATAAAAAACCTTACACTGAAAAAAATGAGTCTTTCCACAGCTAATTTTCAAAATTTCTTTGTTGCTGTGTGAATAGAAATATAACCATTGTATCAGAACTGCAATGTTTAGGTGTCATTAGCCTGCCAGAAACATGCTCAGATGACTAGAGCTTGAGATGCAGAAGTCCAGGAGGAAGACTGGAGGAGGGGGACAGATCACACTGGGTCTTCACCTCACCCCCTTCTGTAACAGGTTAATCTTGGCGGTGGCCTCAAAAGTTTTGGCATGTGTGCAGTTTACTCTTGTCCACATATTTACCTATGTGTTTGAACACTGAAAACATAAATATTTTTTAAAAGAACATTTGCCATTATGATATACTTCACTAATGGGATAAACATATGATTGTGGGCCTTTCTATTTCCAATTAACTACTACAGCCTTCACTTACACTTTCTAAATAAATATTCCCTTAAAAGCCCAAGAATAGGGGTAAAGAGTAATGAGGGGAGGGAGAACTCCTTGCAAAAGAGAGACCAGGAATTTCAGTTCTAATCTGTCTCTGTTCACCCTCTTCACAGGCTGCCCACTCCCCATGTGGCCTTTCACCCCTCTCCACAATTGCACCTGCCCTCAGCTCACAACTGCGACCTTCAGAGAAGCTGTGGAGGGCAAGGCTACTCATGATAGGCTTGAGGAGCACAGTATATCATGGCTTCAGCAAAATCAAATTAAATATTTAGATTTGGTAAAAAAAATGACTTCCAAGGCAAAAGACACAATACATTTTAGAATGTCTATGCAGGGAGGCAATTAAAGGAGGCTGCACTGCTGTGGTCATTAAGTTAGGAAGTACAGAGGTAATGAAAGCATAAAGGTAGAAAATAAAATACAAGAACAAAAAAAGCCTTGAATATGCATGCAGTTTATTATTGCTTTCAGATCTAAAGAACATACATAGTTTAAAATACTTAACTACTGGGAAGAATGGCAGAGATATGAGTAGAATTAGGATAGCTAGTAAAAATGTTGAGGAGAAAGAATTTAAAGTATAACCCTATGATAAATAAATAGACTTTATTAATAATGTTGGATCACAGTGGCAGGGCTGTTTCCACTAGGCACAATTCCTTCATGCACATGACTATTCAATTTTCACAGCCAATTTGTCAGTTAAAGGTAAGGAAATCTTAGTCCCATTTTAAATGGAAAGTGCAATGGAAAACGGATAAATGGAAGGAGTGGGACTGAAGTGGGGTGGAATGATTTGCCTTAAGTCATATAGCTATTTTTATAGAACTTCTTAAGGCACTGTGGTTCACTAGCTGTTTTTGTTTTCAAATATTCCAGGAATCTCATTTTCTATTAATGGAGTCCATGTCCCTTCTCCGACATAAAGCCATATTGATTCTTGGGAGCCTAAACAGTCAGGAAGAATTTTAAAGTCTGTGATCAAATGTAAAAATAAAGTTCAGCTGGACTACAGTTGAAGTACACAAACCTCAAATAATAAATTCTCCGGAGTTTCTTCCATGATACAGGACAATAATGTGTGGAAATGTCAATTCCACCACATTTGTTTAGTATAAAAGTCATTATTTTGTTCACCAAAGGTTTTTTTTTTTTTTAGCATCGTGTAGGTTTTACAGTAGATTGTAATGACATTGAAATTGTTGTGATTTTTCTAAAACTCATCAAATACTTTTTTATGATTAAGATATTCTTATTGTTTTGTGTGTCTTTAGACTTATCTATTAAAGTGAAACAGCTTCACTGAACAGCTAGGTAGAGGTTGAGACAGTCAATAGAGCTTGGATGGAGACAGAGCTCACCAGGGCTCTCTGGATTCTAAGGGGGAGGCAGCTTTAGAGGAAGCCTGGGGAAATTCAGATTCACACTTTCATACTGTGCTCTTTCCCAAACTCTGGTTATGGTGTCATAGACTCCTGTAGAGAGCAATTCCCAGATGACATTAATTACCTCTAGGTAGTAGAATATGACAGCATTCTTCTGCTCTCAAAATTGTCCTCCAGTTTTCAAAACCAAGGAGGTTGAGAGCTGAAAAGATAACACTGAGGGAAGTAGAGTGAGTGGGGAGAGGGTTAGAGTGAACGCTGAGATGTGTAATTGGGTTGCAATCTGCATAAGAAATTCTTAGTGCATCTGCCATGACTTTGGGTGATATCTTTTTACTCTTGTTATTGTTGAAATTAAGGTGAGGAAAATAAACGCAAGCCTGAATGGTGTTATATTTCTGGTAGTGCTTCTTAGCTTCATTCTATTTGCACAAATTTAAAGGAAACTCATAGAAACTATTTGCAAGACAAGAATGACTCAATCTGACAGAATTCCCAGAAACCTCAGCCCCACCAAAGAGTGCTTCTTTCTTCCCTGCAGAAAGCATTCTCATTTTGTCTTCATGTTCTGGCCCTCCCATTTAAATTCTGATATTGATTCCACTGGGCAGGTCCTGAGCACAATTCTGTGTTCTATTTTGTGTCCTGAATATGCTTGGCATGAGCTGGGGTTGTTATTACTAATACTACCCATAATGGGGATGTGTTTGGACAGAGAATCTTCACCATTGTCTACTCAGAAACATGCATTTAATGAGCTAAGGAACTGTAGAGCACGGGGTGGTGGGATTGACAGGTCCAGCAGTTGCAGGGAGGCTTTGTGCATGTGGCTGAGGGCAGACTAAAGAAGCCCACCTGGGGCCGTCACTTCAGAGACTGACTGCTAGTACAGCCCAGGACTTCACCACCTTAGAGCTAGAAATCTTTTAGCTGGATGTGTGATGGCATTTTAATTTCAAGTTGAAAATTTTCCATGTGCAAGTTTAAAAATGGCCAGATTAATTTTTATCTTATTTTTAATTTTTTTCTTAGTATTGTATATGTCTGCAATGCGTAATAATTACATTTATCTTGGGGAACTGGTACATATATATATATCACATCTTAATCATTTTTACTTCCCTTTCCTCTCTCCACCCTCCCATCTCCTCTTATGCCCAGATCTCCTTTCTATTTGCACAATTTCTAACTCCCTGTTTGCCATTGTCTTTATTTTTTTCACTTTAAATTATTTATATTTTGGATTTCTCACATAAGAATTTTTATTTTCACATGACAAAGTGGGAGGGGAATTTCATCAAGGTTTCAGGTGCCTTCAGGTTGGAGACTGTGGCAATACCACATAGCTGTGGTAGTAAAAAGAAATTAGGGAAAAGCTAAGCACATCTGAATTAAATTTTGGACAACAATAATAATATATCAATTTTGGTTCACTAATTTCAATGAATGCCCTGCACTTATGTTAAATATTAATGATAGGGGAAATTGGGTTTTGATATATGAGAAGGCTGTATTATCTTCATGATTGTTTCTTGAATCTAAAACCATTCTAAAGTAAAATTGGAAAAGTAGTAATTCCAAAATTAAAATATTTTGGGTTATGCCATTTAAAAAATTTTATTGTGGAGATAACTTATGATAAGGTTTACTTTTTGCTTTTTAAATGTGCAGTACATCATTGTTGACTAGATACAATGTTTTATAGCAGATTTCTAGCTTACTGTATTTTGAGTTTTTCTTTTCTTTCTTTCTTTCTTTTTTTTCTTGCAGACAACTGTTAACTGTTTTGCTGTGTTTTGTGGACACTTCCTGACTAAATCTCTATGTCTATTATTAGTCACTCATTTCCTCCTCCTTGCAGCCTGTGGTGCCCAGCATTCTACTCTGATCCTATAAATTTGATATTCTTACAGACCTCATATAAATGAAATTATGCAGTATCCATCTTTCAATGACTGGCTTATTTCTTATTTCTTAAATCAGCATAATTTTCTAATGGTTCATCCATGTTATCACATTTGCAGAATTTCCTTGTTTTTGAAAATAAGATAGTACCCCACTATATCCCCATTATATGTTTATGCTATATTAGCTTTATTCATTCATCCATTGATGAATATCTAGGTTGTTTTGACATTTTGATTATTGTGAATAGCACTGAAATAGGCATGGAAATATGAATATCACTTGGAGATCTTTATTTCTATTCTTTTGGATTAACATCTACAATGGTATTTGTGTATTACATGATATTTAATTATTTTAGAAATTTCTATATTGTTTTCTCATAGTGGCTGCTGTATTATATATTCCTAGCAACCGAGTATAAGAGTTTCATGGTTTTTTTCCTACATCCTCACAGGCACTAGTTAACTTTTTATTTTAGATAACAATTATCCTCACATGTCTGAGGGGCAGATAGGAACATGCAGCCTGGGAGAGAGTATTATCTGATAGTTCCAAGGAGATCCAAGAAAATAACTTTTTGTTCATAAGGCCAGGACTGCAACTTTGCATTAGCTAGGTCATATTCTGAAATCTTTATTAATCTATTTTTGATGAAAATGATTGGCTCATTGTCCTGTGGAGGTTTTTTGAAATCATATTAGAACTACCTATGCTTTGACCAATAGATTGTAAAATGATTATTTTATTTTTATTAGAGAGAGAAACACTAGTAAAATCATAGTTTGATTTTTTAGGTTATTTGTCCATATAGGTACAAGTGGATCATTCCACTTTTTATGATAATTATATAATAACATAAATATTTGACTGTAATTCTCCAGTGTTCCATCTGATAAAACCAGCATTATCCACAGATTTTGATGATTGGAATCTGGTGATGGAGGATATATCCAATAACTGGTAAATTGGCAGTGACTAATATTTGGAATAATTTGAGGGTAGCATTGAAATGATTATATTCTGACTTAATTTTTATCATAAGTAGGAAGGAGAAAAGGGTCAGTATGGCTGTACAACAACCAGAGATCTATAAAATAAGAAGAATGATTATAAGCAAGTAGGTGAAAAACAAAGCAGAGATTAAACAGGAGTTTTAGTCTGATGTCTTGGGCAGACGCTGCTATTAAGTAAGATCATCTGCTTGTTGTATCTACTTCCAAAGATCAAATACTTCTAAAGAGTTTGTAAGAATCCTGAATTGAGGTCTTCTATTGCAGTAGTATTGCAATTGTGTGGAACTCTGAAATGCTTTTTACTTGCAAAATATGAATGCAGAGAATGAATCTCTGAGGCTTCAACCACTGCACTGTTTTAATAAAGCTAACAGTATTTTCAATAAGATTCAAGAGCAGTTTTTCACTAATATATCTTCAAGTAGATTTGCTCTCCTCATTAAAGATCATATAGAGCTGTTTAGGAAGATGTGGGAGGTTAATCTGTAGGTAATAGCATTATTGGTACATGTGAAATTTTTTTCCATGCTTATATGAAGAAGAGAATGGTCTCATAATAGAGGCAAATTCTTTAAACCCATGATATATTTTAAGACCTAAAATTCTAAGTGCTGTTTTGATGTCTTTGAGCCTCATAGAGCTGCAAAAACCTGTGTGTGGCTCTCCTATCTTGCCACATATAATTTTCATGTAGTAGGAAAGACTCCCTATCTTAGTTAGATGCCCTGTCAGCAGAAAAGACTGCAGCCTATCTAGTCTTCAACTGAATGAGGTTTACTTCCTTCTCAGTCTGTGGAATTATCCAAATAAGCAAATCATATCCTTCTGCAGGAACCAAGGGTCAGTTTCCTCAGCAGCATTAATTTAATATACTAACCATTTTGTCTCTACTATAATGAATTATTTTATGAAGAAAATTAGATAATCATTCAAAATCAGTGCATATCCCAGTGACCATCACAGGTGACCCAAGATTCTCTGAGTGAAGGGTACAATCACATTTTTCCATTCTTCCTTTTCTAAATCAGGAACTAATTGTTAATAGACTATAAAAGGCCTCTTCAAATTCTTCCACAGATTTAGCCTGTGAGTTTGGTTAGAACTATAAGCTTGACTGAGGATGACTTCTTTGACATGATCTGCTGGCTAGAATAATTTTAAACTTCTACATAATTTCATTTTGCCATTTTTATAATAGCCATCTTTCTAGGAAGCAAGAATACATCTAAAAGTTCTTTAACATTTTCATTTTGGCTTGGCAAGGCTCAAATGCCATTAAAATTAGGGACAGTATTTTCTTCTTGATAATCTTCAATTTCAGTTTTGAGGCATGCTCCAACTGCAGATAATTTTAGGTCAGGATTCAGAGTACAAGCCTATTAAATCTAGGTTACAGGAAGTTTCTTACCTGAGACCATTTGTCTACATTCTCGTAGACAGAAGAATGGCAGGACTCCACAGAAAAGAGTGTATGAAAGAGAGAGCAGAAGATGCTCACAAGACATTAGTTGGCTGGATGGCAGTGTTGTGTGTCTGTGCTACAGAAAGAACTGCTGAATCATGTGGAGAACCTGGACCTAGTTCATAAGAAGCTCTGGCTGGCTCCTAGGGCAGAGAAGCTGAGCCAGTCCCAGCACCCAGAAGGCAGCTCCCCCTCCACCATTCCACGTTCCTAGGGCAGAGAAGGTGAGCCAGTCCCAGCACCCGGAAGGAAGCTCCCCTGCTGCCATTTCACACTCCTAGGGCAGAGAAAGTGAGCCACGCAGGCACCAGAAGCACCCCCCCACACCCCCATGGAAATGAGAAGACACATAAACAAGCCTCAAAAACAGACTTCTGAATCACCTACAGCAACTCCAAAGGGAAACGAGATGGAAGAATCAGACACTCAAACACCTGGACTCTCTGAACTGGCAACAAAAGAAGATCTGGGAAAAATGAAATCAGAAATACTTACTCAGATAACAGCAAAGATTGTACTCATAGTGCAAGACATGATTAATAAATCTAGAGAGGACACAGATAAAAAAATAGAGGATCTGAGGAACATGATGGAATCCCAACATAGGAAACAAATGGA
>NW_004624734.1:38698700-38752532 GCF_000247695.1 Heterocephalus glaber | reverse complement strand
TCTTTGCAAATAGGGAAGGGTGGAGGGGGTGAAGGGAGGGCAGGGGTAGGGGAAAAAAATAAGAACCAAGATACTCATGTAATGGTACAAGATCCCAATGATGTATGTAAATGTATTTTATACCTAAAAGGTACCAATAAACAATGCGAGGGGGAAGAAAAGCACAAAAGTGATTAAAAAAAAAAAAAGATGAAGCTCTGGCCACTTCTAGTGGCAAGCTGCAGCAGCTCTTGCTGTAGGGTAGGTAATGAAGCTTTTGCCCTGGAGTCAAGGCTGAGGTTGGAGTAAGTGATGGGTTGGGATGGTTCTTGTGAGCTTGTCCAGATGGCTCATGCACAAATGGACGAAAGGGAGCTTTGCAGTTAGGGATGCCTAGGGAAGGAATCTATTGTAAAGGTCGTGACAGGTTGTGGAAATCCTGTTCCTGCTTGGCTCCCAGGGAAAGGCGTTTCTTACCCAGGACTTACTTAAAGAAGTCCTAGAGAAGGGTTTCCATCACAGGAAAATATGACTCCAGTTCTGCACAACACAAGACAATTATACCAAAAAATCCTCCTAATTGTCATTTTGGATAGGGTCTCAGAAAAATTTGGATAGTTCAGTCTATTAGGAGAAAATGATTTTCCCACCTTAGATAAATGATTTAAGTAGTGCATTGAGATTTGATAAAATTGTAATTTATCTTTGGAAACTATATTCTTTTCTTGCTAAGGCTGGGAGCAAGTAAACAGGCTTATTTGGTGCAGGCTTCTATTTCCTCTGAACAAAGTGTAAGAATCACCACATATTCCATCAGAACTGAATCATCAGGGAAATTTAGATATTCTAAGTCTTGATGGAGGACCTGAGAAAAATAGAAGGGGGAATGAAGAGGCCTCTGTCACATGACCACATGGGCATATTGTCATCCTCTGCAGATAAAGGAGCAGATACAGGGCACATGAGAAAATCCATTAATTATAGTGAAGCAAGTGGCTGCCAATAGAATTGATGATGGGCAGGCATGTGAGTTACATGCTACAGAGAGGAGAGGAATAATAATTCTGTTGAGAGTGTTGAGATCCTAGTAGCCTGTTCTTTTCTTTTTCATTCTTTCTTGGCAGGAAGGGAGTGTTGTAAGGGTCCGTGCAGACCTTAGGATATAAGGCCTTCGACTATAGCCACAAATCCTTTATTTCTGGCTTCAGCAAATACTGGGACAGTTTAGGTAACAATTTTGTAGGCTGTATTGAATTTTAATAGGTTCTGCTCTAATTTTCTTATATCCATGGAATTTTTATATTAGAATGTGGGAAGTGATAACAATAATTTTATTTTGGGAATATAATATAATGAATATAATGAGGGCAAAAACATGCTCAGAGTAGAAACAACTTGAAGGATAGAGGTGTGGATAGAGCTCCATGAAACTGCTACAAAAGTCCTTCTAATCCACATTTAATATTATAATTGCATTGTAAAATGAGTTCTCTTCTATTAAACTGGCAGGTGTGATATCATAAAGCAGGAAGGAACATTTTCCAGTCAAGAATGTAAATCTTAGAATTAAGGGCTAGGAGATAGGGAAAATCTATGGGTTATTTGAACTACTTACTACTTGTTTGGCATATTTACTCTTGGTAAGAAAATTGAGCAAAATTGTGAAGATTTAACTGTAGAAAAAAAATAACACTTGTATCTACCAGGAATTCCTAAAGTTGATGTCTAAATTTATAGTTAATTAATTTTAGGTGTTTAAGTAGGAGACTGAATATTAGGTGTGATTTTCCTCCTCGAAGCATCCTCAGAAATCTCAACTGAGGGGTGTTGTTTTGATTTTTCTTTTGTCAGAAGAAACAATCTATTTTCCAGTGTCCCTGCTATTTACACAACCGCCCCTCTCAATAGGTGTTTGGCTGGGAATCCTGCCATTGAGCTGTTTGATTTGCAGGGCCATGGGTTACTATAGGCCCTGTTTTGTTTTTATTTTAAAGTCCTTTCAAAATGTTCTGCCAGGTGTGGTATGTGAAACACCATGCCGAACATAATGCAAATAGGCAAATATAAAATGAAGGAGATACCATCTCTGTGGTCTCTGAATTTCACATTTAATAGATGTATTCTAAAGTTTAATTTGGGTTCAAATTTCTTTATAAAGCTTTTGAAAATATTCAAGGAAACACTGAATGGATCCATTTGGACCTTGATTGTGTTAGACCAAGCTTAAAGGTAGATAGGCTCTGTGGTCAAAAAATAAGCCATACACTTAATACGCTTTTAAGCCCAGTCCAATACCATCAAAGTGTAGATAAACTTGAATCATTTGTAGGAAAATGGGTGCACCTTGAGGTCATAATATTGTGAAATTAATCAGACAGAGAGCTTAAACATCACCTGGCTTATCTTATATAGGAAGCCCAAATTGTAAGTAAAGATCAAAATAAAAGATAGATAACAGGTAGTAGGGAGATAGACTTTTCTTACATGGGAAGGCTATCAAGACATGGAGAGACTGCAGAGGGAGTGAAAGGAAGAGAGATGAAGCAAGGAATTAAGGTGTGTTATGTACATGTCCCAACTTCACACAAGGATTGTAAACATTATGCAGTATATAATGTAAACATATATACTGCAAACATGCACTACTAAAAGATTTAAATAAACAAAAATGTAATGTGCCATTGGATACTATAAAAAGCATACATACATTTAATATAAATAAACATGTACTTTATATAAAACACATTACTGGGGCCATAATACATTCACCTCAGATGCATAAATTTTATATATATTCTACCAAGATATTTCATGCCTTGTGACTCTTTATCTTAGCAGTTTTTATCTAGGGATGATTTTGATCTCCAGGGGATAACTGGCAATGTCTGGACACATTTTCTGTTAACACACTTTGGGGATTTTTGCCATGGGAATCTGGAAGGTAGAGCCCAAGGATTCTTCAATGCACAGAACTGTGCTTCCCACAGAGAATTGTCCAGCCCCAAATATCAGAAGTGTTAAGGTTGAAAATCCATGTATTGTTTAGAAAAGCTGATGGATTTTGGAAAGCAAATTCCTCAGTCACCTATTTGCCAGACAGATAGCTTGTAAGTTACTTCAGTGTCACTCATTTGAGAATGAAGATATGGACTGAATAGGTCAGAGGGATCAGGGGTGGTATGGGGTATGGAGAAGGAAACAACTTCAGTGCCAATTTATTAAGACAGAGATTTAATTCTTTGAAATGGAGAACAGTTCCTCAATAAGATGATGGTTACCATGGTAGCACAAAGCTTCAATCAGTCCTGATTAATTTCTACCAATTAGAAAAATTCACTTAAATCTCTTGTCAAGATAGGGAGAAATAACATCAAATATAATAGTCTGAGGAGCAGAGTTTAATGCAGTGAATTTTAAAAGTTGGAGTTTCTTTCAACTTCATGCCTAGCTTAGAAATGGCAAAGTGCAAGTTCCCTGTCCATATGCTGATGATAAAATGATTACCATTGGCGTCTCTCAGCCATATGTTTTGGAAGTTTCAGACTGATAAGGTGAAATTGACTCAGAGTTGCATTAAGGATACCAGAGGCTTTTTTCTTTTTCAATCTATTGGTCTGAGGTTGATGCTTATTTTAAGTCACTGAAACAAGGGCAAATATTCATGCTAAATTTTCAGTCCCTATTTGTTTTCTGTATTTATAACAGATTGTAAAATTCTGATGTATGCCTATATCTTTGGTGTTATAGTTAAGGTTATTTCCATTTTTAAATGTTTTATTTGTTGTTCAAATGTTGCAACAGCTCCAGAAATAATACATCACAATATTGACCTTTTTGATTGAATATATTCAGTTTTAATACTCTGATCTGGTGTTCATACAAATATACAGTGTAATATATTTTTGGACTGTGGTTTTGCACCTACTTATAACACATTGTGTTTTTTTCTTAGCTTTTATAATTATTGTTTATACTTGAAGTTTTTCTGCAGTAAAATTTCTAAATTCTTCAGAGGAAATACAAAATTTGTAGAACACATTGCTACAAATTTGTTTGATTGAATTGCCTCTCCCGAGTGAAGGCAAGGTTCTTTCTGTTGCTCTATCTTGCTACCTCTCTTACCTTTGCACATCCCAGAATGACTGGTGAGGACCAGAGAGAGAATATTGGCAAGCTCACCTTTGATAGCTCCTCTAATTTGTACAAAAAACAGAATCGAATGATTCTCGGGTGACAGACCCTGTCCCACCAATGCTTGCAGAGATGAACAATGAAGTTGCAAGTGGTCTCCACCTTCTCCTTGTTTGTAACCTAGAGTGATAGAAAGTAGCAGATGATTGTGGACAAATGACATGCCCTGAGAGGGTGCAAGCACATCCTTAATATACCATCAGGAGCGTCAGAAGCAGTCCTGCGTGCCCCTCACTCCTGAGAGCTAGATGAGGTGGCTGGGCATGGGACTCTGCAGGCCCTACCTGAGCTTCCCTTTGTTCTAATTATACCACTGGCAGGTACATGGAATGTATTTTTGGGGTTTTGTTTTCTTAGATTATCTCCATCTACAAATTTCAATTTCTGCAAGTTTGGCCTCCTTAGTTTCTTGTTTTTCCCCTTATTTTAAATTATATACTGACAAATTTTAGTTGTGATATTTATAGGGGTCGAAGTGGGGCTATGATTTTTTAATACAACCTGGAATGTTTACACTATGCTAACATATTCATCACCTCAAATACTTAGTATCTTTGTGATGAGAACTTTAGAAATTTACTCTCCTAATGATATGGAAATGAATAGTACTCAATGAGAAGTTATATTTAACATGCTGTGCAATTGATGAGAGAGAATATTCATACCTAGCAAGTAGAATGTGGCTACCAGAAGCACAGAGCGGGGAATGGGGAGATGAGAGTCAAGGAGTAAAAGCTTCAAATAGGAGGAATAAATCATCCCCTCTCTTTCTGATCCCCCCACTCCCTTGAAAAAGCTAAAGATTTAGTGTTCACATTGCAGAATGTCTTCAGACTGAGAATCTGGGTTAGCAGGTGTATTATATATATGAGAGATCTGTTCCCTTTGCACATCTATGTTGTACCGGGATGGAATCCAGGAGTGTGCACGTGCTAGGCAAGTTCTCTACCACTGAAAACAGTCTTTCACTTCCTTGGTTAGGTTAATTCATAAATATTTAATTTTTCTTGATGTTTTTATGAATGGTATTGTTTGCCTAATTTCCTTGTCAGTAAGTTCATTATTGCTATACTGGAACGCTATCGATTTGGTATTCTGCTACACTGCTGAATTTGGTTATTAATTCTAGGAGTCCTTAGGTGGGATTTTTTTGGTTCTTCTATGTGGAGGATCATGCCATCTGAAAATAACAATAATTGACTTCTTCCTTTCCTATATATATATCCCTTGTATTTCTTTCTCTTGCCTGATTGCTCTTTCTAATAATATGAGTACTATATTGTACAGAAGAGTGATAGTGGATATCCTTGTCTCATTTCTGATTTTAGAGGGAAATTTTCAGTTTTTCCCTATTTAATATGATGTTGGCATTTGGTTTGTCATAAATGGCTTTTATCAGATTGAAATAAGGTCCTTCTATACCTTTTTTCTTCATAGATTTTTGGAGTTCCTTTTATAAGGGTACTAGTCTCACTCTTAAAAACTCTACCCTCATGACCTACTTACCCTTCAAATGCTCCACCTTCTTGAACCATTCAATTGATGTTTGGGACTCTGACTCCAAATTTTTAGGGTGTACAAACATTTGGTCCATAACAACTAGGTTAGAATATATACAGATTGCATCTTTGCTGGTGCTATTATAAATATGCACCTGAAAAATCTCTTAACGCAATCAACTTCCTTATGGAAAACCTTTCCTATGCTGGAACATTTACATATAAATATTGAGAATTTTTGGACTCATTATTCATTAAAGTACATCCTTAAGGCTCTAGAGCAGATGCCTCTGCTTCTCTAGTCACTTCCCCTCCACCCAGCTCTGATTGAAGCCAGAGCACCTGCTTAGATGAGTAGCATCTCTTTGAAAGTGGTGGGTGCATTTCTTAATCTCTTCAGCTCCAGTCTTCCCTGAAGTCAGGGGAGCCTGACTTCTCATGCTCCCCTTCCTTGTATTTCAGAGCCATCATTATTGTTTTCTGAGGTCACTCCTCCTCAAACACTACCAGCACCCAAATCCTCAGTTTCTGCTTTCAGGGTGATATTACTGATATTACTGATACTACTGATATTTCAGGGTGATATTACTGATATTACTGATACTACTGATATTTCAGGGTGATATTACTGATTTCAGGGTGATATTACTGATAAAACTGATATTACTCTTAACCTGAAATTCTGTCATTGACCTGGTTGTGTGAAGACCATAAAATGTTTTCTTTAATCTAGTTAAGGTTCAGAATTTTTCATATCTTCATCTTGACTTTAGCCAAATTTATCTAATTATTTGTTATTAATACATTTGACTTTGAGGCTTATTGAAATTCATAGGAAGAAAACCTGATTGTTTTGTTTTGATTTTTTTTCTCTTACTCATTATGACAGAGTTGTTCCATATTTTCTTGGCATATCATGGAGACATGATATTGATTTTAGGGCTTGTATGAGTTAAAATAATATTGGTTTAGGGAAGCCAGTGGAGATAACAGTGATTGTGTGGTCACTAAATTTGACACTTTTTGGCAAGTTCTTCTGGGTCTAACTCCCCTTCCTAAGGCAACTACACTGTCAGTTGTCGCTAGGGAAAGTATTGGTGAAAACTTATTCAAAGTGGATGTTCACACAGCATTCTCTAGGTGTGGGTGTGAACTCTACCTATACTTGATAGGCTATGATATCAATACAAGTCTGAAATTTCTAAGCCTAATTCCTTATATTTATATATGCTACTGCTAGTCTTTAAGGACAATTTTCTTATATGGACATAGTACAATATTTTTAATCAGGGACATCTTTGATTCTGAAAAGAACTCAATTATATATAAAGCAGATTGAATTGATTAAATTCTTTTGCTGTTCACATTTCTAGAGGACTCTTTCTTATTACCTGATGTCTATACAATTTAAAAGACACTGTCTCTCAATCCCATCCTAAAGTCAAGTTAGACTAGTTAGTGCAACAAATGACTTGTGAAATATTTGTGTTACACTATTAAAGTTGTGAAGTCTGTTAAGTATTGAAAACTGATAAATGGAAAAAATGGAAATAAAGTCTTTGTAAATAGGTAAGGGTGTAGGGGATGAAGGGAGGGCTAGGAATGGGGAAAAAATAAGAACCAAGATGCATCATGTAAAGGTACAATTCCCAATGAGAAATGTAAATGAGTTGTATACCTAAAATGTGCCAATAAAAGAATTTAAGAAAAAAAAAAGAAAACTGGTGTCTCATTCAAATTACTTTATCATAGGCAAGAGGTGAATAAATTCTAGAAGATTTAACTACAGGCTTCCATGATAAGAGAGCTGCTTTTGTGGTTCTCATCCATAGTTCAGAAGATATTGCTCGCTGTATCAGGCTGTGGGTTAAGGGTAGGTTTTATTGAAAAAGTGAAAACAAAGAAGAAGCAAGTGGAGTTTAGGAATCCCACCCTCTTCTCGCCCCTCTCCTCATATGCTCACAGTGAGGCATAATGTGGCCAGGCTTCTATAGCTTTTGCTCTATGCGCCTGTCTCACGGGATGAAACTTCTCTCCTCCCCCAAACACTCAACCACTGTGTATAAGCTTTACAGTAATGTTGTCAGAGAGACCGTAGGCTGCTTGATGTGCAAAATATGGATTTGAGGTCATTTACATGAATAGAATGTAAATATACAACACCTACAAATTTGAGGCCTGTGGAAAATCTTAACCATCCTTTGGGGAAAAGGAAGACTCCATAGCTGATTTTGAGTGAATTTCCATAGATAGAAGTGGATATAATCCAGTCTCTATTAGTTCTTTGTGATGGACATCCAGGGATCTCTCACAGGGTGACCCTTTGACAACTGTTTCACCAGGTTTAATGTACAGCTAGATCAAAAAAAAAAAATTTAAAACGTGTGCCTCACTCTAAAAAGTTCTTTCTACCTTACCAAGCAGTGAAAGAGGAAAACTGGACCATTTAGTTAAGTAGCTCATCTGAGTCATGGCAAGCACCAGATGACAACTATTTAATTATGCTGTTACAACTGTCTTCCAACACTCCCTCCTCAATCAATGTCTAAGCTTTAAAGTTTGGTTGGTTTGACATTGACATTTCAACTTGTTTTTTGGTTATTGTTTGTAGGGCATATTTTTCTCCAACCTTTTACTTCTAATTTAACTATGCCTTTGTAGATTTCTTATGAAAAGCATATGGTTGGGCCTTACTTTTTCAATCCAATCTGACAAGATATTTTATTATAATTTGTGTATTTAGGCCATCTACATTTGAAATAATTATTGTGATATGTTTGAATCAAAATATACCATATTGCTAGTTGCTTTACTGTTTTCTATTTGTTCCATCTGTTATGTTTTTCCTCTCTCTTCTGTCATGTGATAATTGAACACTTTTTATGATCCTACCTTATGTTCTTTAAGAATTTATGACTTTACTTCTTTTTTAACACTTCTAGCAGTTACTTTAGGTTTTAAGATAACTACTTTATATTTTATATTTTTTGTTTTATATTTTTAAATTAATCTGACTCTTCAAATAATATTATATTCTTTCACTTACAATGTCAAGAATTTTCCACAGTATATTGAAATTTCTGTCCTTCCATCTTTGGTAGTATTTGTGTCATTTATATTATTTTTATATATGCTACACTTATAGAATACATTATTAAAATTTATTTCAGGCATTTTAGCCAGGTGTAGTGGTGCATGCCTGTAATTTCCGCAGTCAGGAGGCTGAGGCAGTAAGATCTCCATAAGTTCAAGGGGAGCCTGGCCTACATAGTGTGTTCTAAGCCAAACTGAACTACATAGCAAGACTTGTCTCAAAAAACAAATATATGTTACAGAAATTTTATATTAAAATCATCTTTATTTATGTTCATTTATTCTATTTCTAAATAGTCTTTATGCTTTTCCAAGATCCTTATTTCTGACTGATTAAAGTTCCTGATCCAAGTTCTTCTGCCTGAAGAAATTAACTTTTCTTATAAAAGGTCTATTATCAATATATTCTCTTAGTCTTTGTTTTGCTGAGGAAAGCTTTCATTTTTCTGTTGTATTTGAAACATATTTTCACTGACCTACAATTCCAAGTTCCCAGATTATTTTATTTTAGTACTCTGAAGAAACATTTTGCTGTCCTCTTGAGTGCACGGTTTCTGACAGTAAATGCCCTATCATCCTTATTCTTGTTTCTCTGTGGGAAATGTTAATCCTATAAGATTTCTCTGTCTGACTATTTCATGAGTTTGCATATTTGTTTGTATTTGGTAATATCTAATTTTCTTGGATCTTTGGTTTAATATATGTGGTAAATTTTGGAAAATGTTTGACTGAATATTTCTTCTGATATATATTGTGATCTATTTCTCTCTCTCCACACTTTTCAAGATTCTAGTTGTATGTTGGACTTTTTAATCCTATCCCACAGTTTTTGACCATGCTGTTCTTTTTATCTTTTTCCTCTGTTTTTATTTCACTTTGAGTGATTTCCATTGGTCAATCTTTTATCTCACTAATTATTTCCTTAGTTCCACAGACAAGCTCTTAAAAGTATTTTTTATCTCCCAGTTACTGTCTCTTTTATTTCTAGTCATTCCATTGTATTCTTATGGTTATCATCACTATGCTGAAGTTATCCATATATTACATGTTTAGTTTTCTCATGAGAGCCCTTAAGATCATAGTTATTTTAAACCCTCTCTTTGATAGTTCCAACATGTATGTCATATCTGAGACTTGTTATTAAGATTGCTTTGTCTCCTTGGTGTGTGTTTCTCTTGCCTTTCTGAGCCTCATGCTTTTTGTTGGAAGTTGGTCATCTTCTACAGTGCAATAGATAATGATATATTCATTCTTTTTATATTGGTATATGTTTGCAATGTGTAACATAATGATTACATTCATCCTGGGAAGTTGGTACATATACACATCACATTTCTGAAATGCCCCCAATTCTAATCTTAACTCTAACTACAATCTTCATTAGGCAGGGCCCTGAAATGGTGATTAAATTATGGGGACAGTCTATCTGACTTGCAGTTTGGAGGAAGGGTCTGGTTAAAAGAGACAGGTCACTGTGGGTATGGCTTGGAAGAGTCTATTTTTCTTCCTGACTTCTCTTTCCTCAGCTTCCTGGATGTTATGACATGAGCAGCTCTTCACTATGCCACCCTGCCTTGGAGCCAGCCATCCATGAACTAAACCCTGTACAAACTTTGAGCCAAATTAAACCTTTCCTCCTGTAATTTGTGGGTGTTGGAGAAATGAGGAAGTGACCAAAGCTAAGTCTTAGTTATTTTTATTTCTTCTTGCCCTCTCTGACATCCCTTCCCCATCCCCATATCCGAACCTCTCTGTTTCCTATCATCTGTCTTTTATTTTTCTCTTTAAATTATTTATATTTTGGGTCTCTCGTGTAAAAGAAACCAAATAATATTTAACCTTTTGTGTCTGATTTGGTTCACTTAGCATTATAGTCTCAAGATGCATCCATTTTTCTACAAATGACTCAAATTTACCTTTCTTTATGACTGAGTCGTACTCCATTGTATATATACTCTTTGTGCCTCCATATGAGCCCAGCTCTTTTTCTGCTAAGCAGGTGATTAGGGCGTGGCAAAGAGGCTAGACAATATGGCATTACCTGTCAGTAATGGAAAGCTGGAAAATCATGGCTGGGAGGCATGAGCTTCCAGGGACCAGGAACTGACTTTAAAAGAAGATATAAAAGAGGACGGCCATGAACTTTGCTGGTGCTCCCCTCTTGTTGCAGTGGCATGTCTTGCATGAAGGGTATATCTTCTCTCCACAGAGAATTTCTTCTTCTTAAACATCTCTCTTCCTGCTTTCACTTTTCTGTTTTTATCTTAAACAGACATTGAATTTCTATGTTTATCACTGGTACTGTCCCGGAAAGGACTGCTGATCACCATGCCATCTAATGACATTCTAGTATGGAGGTTTATGTTAATCTAGACAGGAACTGATTTGGATTTGGTGGGGGATCTTTGTTGCTATGCTACCAAAAACTTCAAATTTTTCTAGGATTATTGTGTATATAAATTGTGGATTTGTTTGTATGAGATTATTTTTCCAATTTCTACTTAACCTTTGGGTCTTTTCCTTAGGCTCTGCCCTAGAGGGAAACTTTCCCTTGCTGTTATTCTATCTGTGTCCCACTGGTAGTCACACTTGGGATTTTTAGCCTTCTGACAGAAGCGTGTAGGGTCCTCTGGTTAACCTCTGTTATCCTCAATGAGAGGTGGCCATGAGTTTCAGAAGTTGCAGCTTTAGCCTGGGCCTCATGTGTATTCCTTTCCTGTTCCCGGGTATGGAAATTTCTCTATTCTCTTTCCTCAGCTTCAGTGAGCTTCTACCAGGGCCCTAATACTCTGCTTCCTGTGGCCTTTTTCCCCATAGATTAAGGCTCGTGTTCCACATGTGAGATGGAGGAAACTGGTTTGGAAAATATCCCTGCTAACACCAGGAGGGCAGCTTTCTCTGGATTCCCTCATGCTTTCTCTCTGAATGTACAGTGAGGTTCATGGAGCATTTGTCAGCAAGTATGTGCTAATGCTCCTGGACTTGCTGCCCCAATGGCCTTCTACAGTTGCTGTAGCCAACAATTGGTCTTTAGTGATTTATTTAGTTTCACCCGAATTCTTCTTTTTTGGTTTATATGGTGTTTGAGTTTATCTGCCCCAAGTGAAAGAGATACTCAGGCCCTGCTTCTCCTGTAAGTGCCTGCCTTTCTTCATATTTTTGGTTAATTAACCAGACTGTTCCATGAGCTCACTGGTACAACCTAGGTGTTAATGACCACTTAGTCCAGCTTTCTGTTTAATTGTCAGCAGAGCAATGCTCTTTCTAGCTGTCCATATCGCTGCACTGATGCCTATTGAAAATTACTTTATAAAAGTTTCTTAAATTCATGGATTGGAAGGCTCAATGTAAAAATGATGTCAGTTTTCTCCAAGTCAGTCTATTTACTTACATAATTTTTATCAACATTTCAACAAGGATGTTTTTAGATATAAAAGTTCACATTAAAAATTATGCAGAAAGTTAAAGGACTTATAGCTTAAAATATCTAAATAGGTAAAAGTGCTATTTTTGAAGAAGAGGAAGAAAGTAGAAGAAATCATTCTATCCTATATTAAGTGTTACTATGTAGCTACATTGATGAAGAGATTGTGGTGGTGGCAGAGAGATAAACCCATAAGTAAATGGAACAGAACAGAGAATCCAGAAATAGATCCACACAATTGTATTGAATGGATGTTTTGCTAAAGATACAAAAGTAGCTCAATAGAGAAAGGATAGCTTTTTCAACAAATGATGCTGGAATAATTTACTATCCCTTTTAAAATATGATACCTTAAAATAAAATTAACTCACAATGTATTATGAGCTAATTGTATAATGTAAAACTAAAAATATTACAGAAAAATAGACAGATATTCTTCAGTCTTGAAGACTGGCAAGAGTTTTTATGTGTGACACCAAAATATCTTTCAAAGGTTTTTAAAAGGGGAATACTCAAGAATCCACTGAGAAATGTTAAACAAATTGGAGCCTATCAAAAGTAAAACCTTTTGTTTCATGAAACTCTGAATAGAATGAAGAGATGAGGTACACACTTAAAAGAAGTAAGTTTCAAACTATTTGTCTAACAAAGTCTTTGAATCTAGAACATAAAAAATTTTAAAAAATAAACAGTAAGGAGAAGTAATTCAATTAAAAACTGAGCAGAAGACATAGACATTTTACCAAAGAGGGCATGCAGATGACATGCAAGCCTATGAAAAGGTGATCAACATTATTAGCCATCAGGAACATGGAAATTAAACCACAATGAGATATTACTATATATTTGTTAGAATAGCTAAAAGGAAAAATAATGATGTCACAAGCATTAGCAACAATTTGGAGAAACTAGATCACTGAGACATTACTTTTGCAAATGAAAAATGATATAGTTATTCTAGAAAACTGCTTGGACAGTGTTTTATAAAACAAAACATGCACTTACCAAACAAATGTCTCAGCAATTTTATTCATGGGCATTTCCTCCCACCAAAATGAAATCTTATGCTCACACACAAATCTGTATTTGAGTGTTCATAGCAAATTTATTCATAATGGCTCAAACTAGAAACAAGTCCAGTATCTTTCAACTGGTTAATGTTTAAATTAGGATACATCATGTCATGAACTATTATGTAGGAATGACAAGCAATGAATTATTGATATATGCAACTACCTGGATGGCTCTCCAAGCAATTATACTGAATTTTTAAAAGTTAATCTCAGAAGATTACATACTCTGTTATTCATTTATATACCATTTTTTAAATCGCAAAATTACAGAAGTGAAGAACATGACATCTGTTGCAAGATGTTAGGAATGAGAATGAGAGGTTGGCATGACCATAAAATATATGAAAGGAAAGCCTTGCAGAGACAGAAATATTCTGTGCCTTGATTTGTCATCCTGTTTATGTGGAGCTATACATGTGATGAAATTGCGTAGAATCCTACACACACATATGAGAGAGAGATAGGAGAGAGAGAGAGAGAGAGAGAGAGAGCTGTTGAAATATGAATAAGATCAGTAGATTACACCAACAGTGGTCCATTTTATGGTATTGGCTTTTGCATGGCTATTGGCTATGCTAAGTGCTGTGAAGTAGGGAAATTTGAGTTGAGGATGCCCAGTAAACTGGGTGAAGAGTCTGAAAGAACTCTCTGACATTTTTTTGCAACTGTTTGTGTGTATGCTATTATTTAAAATAAAATGCTTAAGAAAATATTCCTGAATATCACATGAATTATTATTTTCCAATCCACTAAATGTTACATATAATTATAATCATAAACTAAGTAATATAATTTAAAAGATAATCTACGTTGTAAAACTAGAAGAACACAAAGATATAATAGGTTTGTTACAGTGTAAATAGTCATCTAAAATCTTGTCAACCAGAAGAATTATATGAATAATAAAAAGATGTAGGAAATGTGAATGTTTCCTAAAGGACTAATTGGTGGACTCATGTGCTTCAGCAAAGATGTCTTGTGTAATGATAACCAAATTAAAAATGCATCTTGAAATCTCATTCTGGAATTATAAAATATGTTAAATACTTTGTAAACTAAGCAATTGGTTAGAGCTCATGAAGAAAATAAAGACTGATTAAAACCTAAGGCAAAC
Organism: Heterocephalus glaber; assembly: GCF_000247695.1. Next base: position 38,738,159 of record NW_004624734.1, on the reverse strand, counting down.
TTAAAACATATGATTGATAATTTATGAATATTAGGTTAATTTAATTCTATTTAAATCCAACACTCAGTTTCATACTTCTGATAATCTTTAAATAATATTCTCTCCACATAGACTGAAAGATTCTTTGGAGTTTGGCCATAGCTATTATATGTACTTTACATGGTCTAAATCAATGGTGGCGGACCTATGGCACATGTCTAATAACAGCAAGCTGCTTGTTATTAGTAAAAGCTCTAAAAGATTAACCATCACTGGTCTAAAGTATTCAAGCCTGTACTTATTGAAACTTACTGAATAACAGATTCTTTTTGTTCATTTTCAATGTAATTTTTAAACAATCTCTGAAGTTATTAATATTCCTATTGGTCAGAAAAGAGAACTGAAATTCAGAGAGATTAGTTGCTTTTTCCAATGTCACACAGCTAACTGTTAATAGACTCGGGATAGAAACTCTAGTCTGATTCCAAAAGTGATTTTCTTTTCACCACTAACAGTACCTTTTTTTCTTTCCCTTATTACAAAATGCTTAACAGAGCTTGTCAGGTAGAAAACACTCCATTGTACTTGTTGATTAATGAGACCATCAGCTTAATCTTCAGTCCAATTGGTTCAATAATATGTGCTCTCTGGCCTATGGCTTATATCACTGTCATGGAAACAACAGAATACATGTGCATCAAGCTCACTAACAACCAGTGCAAATGGGACCCCTCTCCCGTGGCAGATATTAACCCATAGGATCCTTCTTGGGCATAGCTTCTCCTGTAGAGAGTTGTCCTGCAGCCTCAGTACCATGTGAACTGTTATGACATCTGGTTAAAAATGATTGAGCATTCACAATGCCAGTCAGATTCCCAGCTAGAGTGTGAAAGGGCCAGTACTGACCAGTGACTCCCTGACAGTGGAGCACAGAACTCTATGGGTGACGGATGGCCATAGTAGAGAAGGGTCTCTCCTGGGTTCCACTTGGTACAGTATCAACTTTGCAACTCTATGGGCTGTGTGGTCAGATTCATCATGGTGACAGGTTCCCACTAATTGATTTGACCGGACTGTTATTTCAGTGGGACCATTTAACAGTCTATGTCATGGCATAGCTTCAGACTTGTGCTCCCATACTACTACATTTCCCAGTAGACCTCTCTGGGGTTATCTGCTCCACTGCCAGTTGGCTATCAATTGCAACGTGTGGTGCATGTATATTTCTGGACAATATATTTAGCACAGGCCGGTTTCTTCATTACTTTAAACACTGTTGCATACTTATGATTTTATTTTATTTTATTTTTTTTCCTTTTTTTTTGGTACCGGGGATTGAACTTGGGACCTTGTGCTTGCAAGGCAGGCGGTGGCACCATTAAGCTAAATCCCCGGCCCCATACTTATGATTTTAAATGAAGAATGAATAATGGAAAACAGTAAGAGGATTAAAGAAACACATATCCCAGCAACTCAGCTGAGCAATGTTAAGTGCCTACTATGTGCTAGGCAAAGAATTCATGCTAAAGATAAAGGTTTGCGTAGGTCAGGTGTGGATTATACTCATGAAGTTTATTTCCTCCTCAACAAGGTGTACTTTCTCATTTCTGCTGGTTTTCCTCTAGAATTCTCTAAGTTTTAGTCTTCTCATATGAAATAAAGATAATAATGCTCATTTTAAAACAGCTCAAAGAATAGAAATGGAGATTATAAAAACGTGTACAATTGAAATGCTTACCCCAGTGCCTGGTGTATTTAGTAAGCATTCAACAAATGTTGGTGATGATCAAGCTCACATAATCCCCTCCCCCATGCTTGGGCACAATGGAGGGATATCTCCAATCCCTCCACTTCAATTACAATGGAAGGGAGCCTCCTTCCAGTGCTTTCCACTGCCTGTGCTGCATAGCAATCTTCCTCCTCCAATACTCCCCACGGTGCAGGCTGTGAACCAAGTACAGGCAATGATTACAAAAAATAGGTGTGAATTGTTCAATATTTATGCAATTTAACCAACAGCCACCTCTTCTGAAGCACATTATCTATCATGCAGTTTGAAGCAAAAATAATTGATGGAAGTGAAGAACCAAATGATTCTCTCATTTCATCCTTAATTAAATATTAAAGACAAAGCCTGACTAGTGGCAAGGGATGGCTGCCTTTTGCCAGAGTTCTGATGTTAAAAAGAAGAACAATTAGAAGAAGAAATCAAAGATGTGCAAAGTGGTGCTGATTAGGAGTTGAATCTACATTTCAAGGGTCTGTGAACATCCAATTCTCAGTGATGTGGGGGATGGTGACATGAGACTTTGTTTTACATTTAATCTTGCTGAGCACACATAAGTTTGGAATTACTACAATTTCTTTTAGTCGCTGTATTGAAGCATCATTAACGTACAATAGACTCCACACAAAATAAATTGCACAATCTTATAGGTTTTAATATTTAAACACATTTGCAACTATTAGCACATTCAAGATTATGAACACATTCAGAATCAGAAAATAGTTCTTCCCACCCTTCACTACTGCTTCCCCCTCCGTGTCTCATTCTCAAACATCCCTGAAACCACTGTATGACATATTAGATTGTATATTTTAGAGTTTTATATAAATAGAATAACAAAGGATATATACATCTGGCATTTAAAAATCAACATAATTATTGTGAGAGCGATCTTTGTGGTGTGTATATAGTTCACCTCTCTTATTACTGGGAATCCCTTTCTATAGATCCACTAAAATTTATCTATTAACGTTTATCTGTTGCTAGATATGGGGACTGTTTCCAGTTTCTATTACAAATAATTACTTTGAACATTCATACTGAAATCTTAAAACAGATATATACTTTAATTGCTATTAAACAAATTCTCAGGAGTTAAATGGCTAATGTGAGAAATATGTTATAAGAAACTGCCAAACTGTTTTTGCAAATTGAATATATCATTTTGCAAATTAAATATGTCACTTTATATTCCATTAGCAGTATATGATAGTTCTGGATCCTGCACATGCTACCACATTCTGATAAGTTTTTATAATTTCAGCTATTCTGGTAGGTGCCAACTCATTGTAGTTTAATTTGCATTTGCCTATGGCTAATGATGCTGAGCATCTATTCATGAACTTATTAAGCATCAATACAGTCATCTTTGGGGAAGTGCATGGTCCTATCTTTGTCCATAATATTGAGTTATTTGTCTTCTTTGAATTTTTAAATTTCCTCACATGTTTTGGTTACCAATGTTCTTCAAATACCTCTTTGGAAATGTTCTTCTCTACTGCAGATTATCTTCCTTTCTCTTAAAAGTTTCCTTTAGAGAACAATTTTTATTGTTTCAGTTTTAATAAAATCCAATTGATTATTTTAAAGACCGCGGTTTTTTAATTGATGTATCTAAAATCTCATCATCGGGCCGGGGATTCAGCTCAGTGGTTTTGCTGCCTGCTGCGCAAGCACAAGGACCTGAGTTAGATCCCTGGTACCAAAACAAAACAAAACAAAAAAAACTCATCATCAAACACAAGGTCACACATTTTCTCTCATGTTTTGATCTAGAAATCCTATTTCTATCTATTTAAAGAAAAAAATTTTATTGTGTCTATTTAATATATACATGATGTTAAAGGACAGTATTGTATAAAATGGTTATATTTAGAATTTTCATACAGTTTTGTGTTTATTCTGATATATTTTGAGGCAATTTATATGAAGTGTGAGGTGTATGGAGGGGTTTTCTTCTCTGTAGATTATGTCTAATTGTTGTAGGATAATTCGTTGAAAAGATGATTATCAATCTTTTAAATCAAGAATGTCCTTCACTGAATTGCTTTTGTATCTTTGCTACTTGTCCATAAATTGATGATATGTTTATGATTGTGTTTCTGAGCTCTCTATTGTTTTCTCTTGATGTGTATTTCTAATATTTTACCATCACACTCTATAACTGCAGAGTCTTTTTTATTTTTTTGATTTGTTCCCACTTTTGTTTCTTATTAGTACACATTTGCAGTACATAATCATTACATTTTGGCCCAGAAGGAACCATGTGCAAAGGTGGGGCCAAAGGAGATGTGGCTGTTAAAGAAGTTAGTGCCATTAAAAAGAAACCGAATATTTTAATTTGGAGCAAGAGGAAGGGAAGCTTGAGAGTATCTTAGAAAGGAGCAAGGTCCCATCTATCACAAGAGCAAGGGTGCGAAAGTGTAGACCTTTCCTTTGAGAAGAGGGTCTCCGTGACCCCTAAGACTGGTCTCCTGGGCAACTGGTTCCCCAGGATTCATTTCACTGGGGTCAGAAATCCTGGCACTCAGAGGCCGCGAGAGCCATGGTCCGAGAAGGCCTGACTACTGCTCCCATTGGCAGCAGACTTTGGCATCGTTCCCTTGATGCTGGTTTTGCCAGCATGCAGAATGCAAGAGTTTTGAAGTCAGGGAGGCTTCTTCTCACACTTCCGAGACAAGACTGAGAGCCCCTGAGAAGGCCATGCATAAAGCTGTGAAAATAAAGCCAAAGGTGCAGTGGAGACCTAAGGAAGCTGGAGATGCCAGAATTTTGGGACATCTGGCAAGGATATCTTTAAGCTATGATTGAAGGCAGTCCAAGACAGAGGCTATGTGGGTGCTGTAACCAGCAAGACAATAGGAGTGGGGTTGCCCAAGCGCTTTGGAATTCACATCTTTTCACCATGTGCCCCAGATGTCAAATATGGAGCTAGAGTATTTTATGTTTGTCCTGCTATGTATTGGTCTTGCTTTGACCCTGTCATTTTCTATCACTCTATTTTTCCTTTTTATGCCATTGTACCTTGGGATTAATAACTTAATCATTTTTTATTGTTATAGAGGTTCAGAGCTAAGGATTTACCTTGAATATCAAAAAGGATTTGGACCTTTGAAAAATGCTAGAACTGTTGAGACTTTGGGGAAGTCTTTATTTCATTTCTGGTTCTACATGGGATAATTTGCATCACGTTAGGCGAAACTATGAACTTGCATTTGTCTTTATTTGGAGATCACAGATGGTTTAAGGAAATGTGTTTGTGTAGCATCTTAATAAAGGGTAGGATGTGGCATTGAGGGTGGAGTGTTATCTTGACTTTGGGATCAGCCCAGGGAATTGGTGAAGAAAACTTCTGGGTATATCTGAGTGTGTAATAGATTCGTGGCTTGGGGGGTCTATGTATAGTCCCTGCTTCCTCTTTTCTGGTGCTTTTCTCCTACTCTGCTTTCTGGCCACTAAGAAATAAGTGGCTTTGCTCTGTCATGTCTTTTCACCATGATCATTTTTGCTTTGGAGATAGCTAACCGTGGACCGGATCCCCTGAAAGATGAGCCAAATTAAACCTCTCCTATAAATTATGTCTGGTATTCTGTCACAGTGACAAGAAAATTTACTAAAACAGTATGAAGATGTAGTGAATTACTTTGTTAGAGTTTGGAATAGTGATCTAGCTTTGCACTCCAAGGAATTTCAATTGGCTGTGATGGCTAATACTTTAATATATTGCTGTATTTTATTTGCTGATATTGTATCAAGGAAAACTGGTCATGTAGGTGCCCACAAGAGATACTAATTGATAACTTTATTTCTTGTAATGCCTTGTCTTCTGTATTAAGGTAATGCTAGCCTAATGCAATGTGTTAGGAAGTGCTTTCTTCTATTTTTTGGAATAGATTTGTAGAGTTGTTATTATTTCTTGCTTAAATGTTTGTAAAAACAGGAAAACCAAATGAGTCTATAGTTTTTTCTTTTGGAAGATACATAACTATACACTTAATATGTATACAACTATAGATTTTTTTTCTTCTCAAATGAATTCATATAGAGTAGAAGTTATCTTTCATCTAAAGTATTGTGTTTACAGATACAAAGTTGTTTATATGATATTCTCTTATTATCATTTTAATTTCTGTAAAATTAATTATAGTATCTCTTCTCAGTAATTTTTTCTTGGTTAGCTGGCTAGAATTTTTTAATTTTATTGAACTTTTCAAAGAGCCAGCTTTTCATTTTTTTGCTGTTTGTTTTTTATTTTATTGACATCTTTTATTTATTGATACTGTTTTTGAAAAATATTTTTAGTAGTGTCACAGATTACCTTTAAATAATAGTATATTGTAGCACAAAAACCTATAAACTTTTCATTTACTCATCTTTTTGGCATAATGTTATATATTTTACTTGTATTTGTGGTACAAATTTGTGGTGTTATTATTTTGCTTTAGATAATTAATTTTTTAAACACTACAAGTGAGAAAACAAGTTTTTTATATTTGCCTTTATTTTTAAAAATTCTTATTAATTATGCTTGTGAAACATAGTTACATTTATTTGAGGGAGTATACATATAATATGTATATAATTAAAATAGTTACATTTGTTATATTTGATTTGCCTTCAATTTAATCACTGTTACAGAACTTTACTTTTTTTTGTAAATCTAGGTTCCTGCCCAGAGTAATTGGCCTTCAGGATTAAATTTTTTCATTAAAACGTTTCTTTAAAATAATTTCTTTACTTTTATTAATACATGTTTGCAGTACATAATGATTACATTCATCATGGGGAGTTGGTACAAGTACATAACACATTTTTATTCTTTTTACTTTCTCTTTTCTCCTCTCCCTCTATTTGTTGGTCCACTTCTCATCTGCAAAAGACCTATCTCTTTGTTTCTTATCTATTTATATCTCTCTTTTATTTTGCCCTTTATTTATACTTTGGGTTTCTCATATGAGATAAACCATGTGATATTAAAAACTTAAAGGAATAATCTGAAGGGTGTGAATTCTCCCTTCTTTGGAAAAAGCTTTTATTTCAGTAATTTTTGAAAAACATTCTCCCTGGACATAGAGTTCTTTGCTCTTAGTTTTCTTTTTTTATAGTACTATGACACATTTTATTTGAATTTCATCAGTTTTTCCAATAATGTTCTTTTTCTCTTCCAGGATGCAATGTAGTTAATTTTTATATCTTCTCAGTGTCCTCCAACTTGTGACAGTGTTTTGTGATTTTTGACATTTTTGATGAGTATAATCAACCATTTTTTAAAACTAGCAATGAAATGCATTCTTCATCTATAATTTCTGCTTCAATTCCAATCATTTACATATTACCCCTTCGGGATATAAATAAATAATAATCTTTAGGTCCATTTTCTTATTTCTTCCTCTGTAAATTCTTTCAGTCTTTCTTGCCACTTTACAAATTTGGAGAGTTTTTCTTATGTTTGGCTTTTATCTTGGCCATTTGACTGCCTTTAATGCCATTCTCTTCTTTATCACCAACACTAAATATTTAAACACTTTAGTGGTCTAAATTTTATTTTCATGCAAAAATTGTATAATATATCATCTTAGTTTGTAATTTATACATTGCATCCTCTATAATTACATCTTGGCCCATTGTTTTCATTAAATGCTAAAGCTTCAGAGAGAAGAGTCATAAAGAGAAAGAGAATAAATAAAGTAGCCATAAAGAGAAGATCAGAAAGAAGTGTGTGCTGTTACAAAGAGGCACAGAGATTAGCAGCTTTGATTTTTAGGATTTACAAATCATTTTTATTTCTTCTGAGGCCCTGTTACAATATACTGAGACTAGTAAAATACTTTCTGACATTTTCTTCTGGTTCCTGTCCTAAATCATTTCAGAAATGTCTAGTATAAAATCATCTTTCCTTTATTTTTCAGTACTTTTTGTTTCAAAAAAGGCACAATTTTGATGTTTTGCTTTACTTTCCTCAAGGATGCTCTATCCCAAGAATTTGCCAGCACTCAAGACTATGTGGGGTACCTTGGGTTCCTTGCCCATTTCCTTGGGCACTGCTGGAGTCTTCTTAACATCTGCAGAGGAAAATACCAGTAGAGTTCCACCTCACTTTCCAAAGCTGTGCAGACTTTTATCTAGCATCTCTCTGTTGAATGAAGTAACATGTTCTCCTGTACTTCATGACTGTTCAGTTTCTTGAGTTTTCAAATAATATGGTATGTAAATAATAGATGTCCTTAATGTGAACTGCTGCCAGATTTCTTCTTATGTCAACCCACAAGAATTTACTTTGGGTGAATACATTTCCGACAGAACAACATGTTATTTTTTTCTTCATGTTTCATTACTTGTTTTCTGAGACAAAATGTTTCTGGGTAGATACTTTACACAAAGGATGAGGCAGAGAGGTAAAACAAAATCCTAATACTGTGGTCAGGACAATCTCAGTTCTTTTCAAGGCGAAAATGATTGCCAGTCAGTAGCAGGGGAGGATAAAATATCACTCTATACTTTCAGGGATGAGTAGAGCTGCTTATCCAGCATGCAAAGGATAGTCTATTTTTCTTACTTTATTAATGCATTGATTCAACAAATATGAGTATTGGATCATTATTATGTGCAAAACACTTTGCTTGGTTCTGGTGACATATATCTAAATAAGAAAGTCATGGCCCCTGGTTTCACAAATTTCCCCCCCAGGCACTAGAAAATTAACATTTTTGGATGTCAGCATTTATTGAGTACAAACAGTTCCTGACTTATAATGGTTAGACTTACAATTTTTAATTTTTATGATGGTATCAAAGTGACATACATCCAGTAGAAACTGTATTCCAATTCTGAAGAGTGTTCTGGTCCTGGGCTTTTTATGGGCTCTGAATCACTCTCTCCCAATGTTGGACAATGATAGTGAGCTGCAGTCCCCCAGTTAGCCTTGCAATCATGTGGGTAAATTACTATGCTCTATAATGCATTGTCCTGCTAAATTATAACGGATGAAATAAATTTCTGATTTACACTATTTTCAACTCATGCAGGGTTCACTGGGAATGTAACCTTGTAGTAACTAGAGGAGCAGTAGTGTATCTTACTCTGTAGAGTTGTCATTGGACCTGAACATGATAATCCACGTGTGGTGCCTGCTACATGGAAAGCACTCGCTAAATGCTACCTTTTATCATGATTGTTATTATTACTAGTACTTTTTCTGTTACTATTGGTCAGACACTAAGATGAACACCTAACAGACCTCATCAGAGCTCAAAGTTTTCTTTCAGTGCTTTAAAGAGTTGACTTTTTCCTTTGTTATGTGGCTTTTGTTTCTCTATATCCAATATTTTTGTTTTAACTTTTGTTTCAGCAGTTCTGATAGTTTGATTTGGTGTTTGGCAAGAAAAAAAAAAGGTTAATTTTGGGTTAATACTGGTTTCACTTTAACTTGGCCTTAAACACCCAGCAGAAATATATAACCAAAGATATAAAAGTTATAGTAATATAGACTAGACATAAACAGGGGCTCCAATCTCCAACTCCTGCTGGCAGTTTCCATCCACATCAGGAGACAAGTCAAAGAGCCAGCCAGTTACAATTGTGCTTTCCATTCTAGTACTCATGCTTTGGTCATAGTGCTTTAAAGTTTATTTATTCTTGCCTAGAGTCTGCCCTTACCAAACCAGCTCCCTCACCTTATCTGGCTAACATGCTCCAGATGAAGGAACACAACGGAGAATGAACTTCTGCTCACAGAGTTTGAAGAAAAAAGAGTACAAAGATAAGAGAGGGCGGAATTGTGAGAAAATGTGGCCTTGCTTTTTTATTGAAGTATACAAACAATAGCACCTCCATTTTAAACTTTATTTCACCCTAAGGTGCCTTCCTCCATCCCATGTACCAGGATTGCAGTTATTATAGTTACAAGGAACATATGCAGCTTGGACTCTGGGAACACCTCATTCCAAGGACATTCAGTTCTCCATGCTCCCAACCCCCTTTAGCAACCCTGCCTGGAAATCCTTCAAAGGCCTTTCCCCCTTTTGAAATTCTCTATGGGTGGCCCCCTCCTCTTATTAAGCGGATAAGGGAGGATTTAAAAGAGCTTGGTAACCTCATTCTGAGACAACAGATGTAAGTGTTAGGTTCAGCCTTAGCTATTCTACACAAATGAGTTAAGGAATGATTACCCACGAGTTTAATCACAGATGCTCACTATTTCAAGCCAAACCTGCTGTGTGGGTAAAGGAATGGAATATCCAACTCCTGAAGCCCCTCTGGAGTGGTTCATTCACTATTATCCTATCCACTCTCATTGCAGTAAAGGTGGATGAGATAGTCCCCTGGATGCACCACAGCAGAATAAAGCCAGCGTCTCTAGACTGAAAGTTCATCCCTGACTCACTGGTGCTGTATAAGCTGACAATTCAGAAAAGTAGACTGTGACCTCAGGAACACCACTGAAAGAAAACAGCCCTGGTCTAATCACTCCCGAGGCTGACTAGTCTCTGCACAGCAGAAGCCTGAGGGCGCTGCCAACTGGCGAAACAAATGGACTGCATCCTTTTTGTGACTATCTGTATTGTACTGCCACCTCTTACTCTTAACTGTATTTAGGTCTCTAGCCCTGCTTTTTGCTACAGCCCTTGTTGAGAATGCCCCAGCCAACTGAAATGTGGTGAAAGGTGCCTGCTGGTCCTCACTTTCCTCTTGTGGTTGGGATGTTTTGCTGACATTGGCTGCTTTTACTGGGGGCCACATTGGTAAACCTGGGTTCCCCATCATGTGACTAGTGTATTCACCTATCCAGTTTGGGCCAGGGAGTTCCTTGAACTTTACCGTACCCACTTCCCATGCTCAGGGAGGATCTAAGGGACCTGCACACATAATAAGACATCTATTCTGTCTGCCAACATGAAATTCAGCACATTGTTTTGATCCCAAGTATTCCCCCACTGAGGAATGGTTTGAAGTCCAACACTCCCAAGGTGAAGGACCATTAATTAACAAAACCCAGGTTAAAAATCCTCACCTACCAATATTGGTATTGTTTGATGTATGTACCGCCATTAGGAAAAATCCCTGGATAGACTTAAACTGTAGGAGGTCATCATGGGAATGAGAATACAGACTCAATGATCAGTACACATGTGATTAGGCCTTCCCCAAATCTGCCCCATACGGTGACCACTGACTGGGCTTATTGCCCCTATTGGAGCTGCGTCTCATGGGCCACTTGGAAGCTGACACTCCCCCAAAAGGGGGCTGCCACTCTTAGCTGTGATTTGGGAACCTATAACCTTGTTAATTTTATTATCTGTAATACAGGAGACCCAAAGTGGAAAATGGTCTTTAGATTTAGGCATTGACCCAGGGACCATTACATTTCAAGAAGGTCACTACTGTCCAAGTGGCCTCATTTTGTCAGATTTTTCACTCATTTTATGAGGAAATAGAAAGTAGCCCACCTCCAATCCTGGCCACAACCAAAAAGTTGTTTTTAGCCCCAGCAGAAACTGTAGCTCAGATTTTGAAGGTATTTTCTTGCTATGTATGTGGGGGAACTAACATGGGGGATCAATGGCCCTGAGAAACTAGACAGTTAGATTCCTAGGGACCTTGTATTGGCATAAGGTACCCCACTTCCACCTCAGCAGTTCGGCTCTTCAAGACCTCAATAATTAGAGGACACTGTCTTGCTCAGTGGGGAGGATGGTACAACGTCTCTGTAGGGAGCCTAACATGTCTGGGTCAAAGGTCCTACAGCTCAACCGCCCAGAAGACCCATTGGTGGGGGTCCCCTGACTTTCGCCCAACTTTTACCCTCTCCCCTTGCCCAGCTTTTCTCATCTAAGGGAAGCCTGGGTTGATGTCCACATAGATATGGAATGGGGGGTCCCAGATGTACTGTATTGGATATACAGAAGAACCGCATATACTGTACTTCCCCCTGGTCAGGGTCTTGTGTATTAGGGACAATCTGCCCATCTTTCTTTTTACTCCCACTTGGCAAGGGAGAACATCTGAGAGTCTAAGTGTATGGGGGCAGGGTGACCCATGGAAAACTGAACCCTGCGAATTGGCAATTGGAAAGATGATGAATAGCCCCCTGAATTCAGTACTATTGTCCTGCTACCTGGGCAGAAGATGGGTCCTGGGGCTATTGTGTGCCTATTTATGTGCTAAACTTCACAGTTAGACTGCAATCAGTTGTGGAGATTATAACTGTAATGGAGACAGGGAGAGCAGAGAAACCATCTTGGGCCTGTCTTGGGTGAGCAAAGGAAGCTGTTTTATTCAGCAGCCAAACAGGCAGACTGGCTCTGAGCAGAACCAGTGTAGAATGGGGGGAGGGCATAGACTTAAGTAGAAAAAGTGGTTGCTAGGTGGTTGCCAGGGATTGGTCAGAGGATTAATTGCTTTGAGGAGCCTGGGGGCAAAGATAGGGTGGTCTGTGCTCCTCCGACCTGGCGCTGCGGATGTTTCCTGGAACCCAGGGCTGGGACGTGATGGTCTTTTCCCACCGGTACCAAGTTTGTCTGCAAGGGCTCTTCCCACACAGGTGGCAAAGTTTTCAGCCTGGGTAAGTGTGGGTGGGGGTGGCCAGGCTATACCTTGTCCTTGGACATGACAATAACTAACGAAACGGCCAGAGCTCTTAACTTGTTAGCTAAACAACAGACCAAAATGTGCACTGCTATCTATCAAAATTTCTTGGTCTTAGATTATTTGCTTGGTTCTGAAGAAGGTGTTTGTGGAAAATTTAACCTAAGCAACTGCTGCCTACAAATAGATGATGAGGGAAAGATCACAGAGGAGATTACAGATCAAATGAGGAAAATTGCTCATGTTCCAGGCTAGACCTGGAAAAGTTAGGACCCCGGGGAACTGTTTAGGGATGGTTTTCAATGATCAGCGGATTCAAAACACTCATAGGTATCACACTCCTGATTTGGAAACCTGTTTGATCCTGCTTTGCCTGGCTCCCTTGGTTATATGTTCTGACTCCAGCCTCACTGAGTGATGTCTGAAAGAAAAATGGCTGCACACATGATGGTGTTATGGAAATACAAACCTCTAAACCAGGATGATGCTCTTCAATACAAAACAGGATGGGGTCTGAGCATCAAAGGGGGAAGGAATGTGGTAGGGCCTCTCCAGACGTGTCAAGATAGAAACTTTTTACAATGTAAGGATACCAACCTGTGTTTGCAGTGTAGTTTGATGTAACTCTAACATAAATCATGCCCAACCAGACTGTAGGATGTTAATGTATACCCAACCAAACTTTAAAATGTTAGTGTATGCTCATATAAAGGAGACAAAAACACAAAAATTGTATGAAAGTGTGCAACTACACTATGTTCGGCGCTTAGCCTTTGGATATGACTCCACTGAGTCAGTGCCAGCATGAATAAAGCTGCTTCCTGAGAAAAAGGCCTAGGTGTCCCATGTTTCTACATGAAAATCCCACAGCAGGAGAGTGTCAAACAATATTGGAAATATGTCACAATTATTTCATTAAAAGGAACAGAATGTAATGAGAAGGATCCTTTGACCAAGGAGATAAAATATATTACTAATTATATCAAGTACAATAAATAGCACTGGTATACCAGAATCATACCAGGTCATCATCATTCCTCCTAATTTTTAAACTGCAGAGTTCAGCAGTACCTAGACACTGTGCATAGCAATGAGGACTTTATTACTGTCAGAATGCTCAGCACATTGATCTTTTTGAAAATCAAATTGTGTTCTCTCCTAAATGAGCCCGTTAATGCACTAGTTATAACAGCAGTGGAGTTTCTAAGGATTACTGGCAATGACTGTATCTTTTTCTCATGTGAACACATTGTATTTTAACTGGTGTTTTACTCTAACAGATACATGGTTTGGATTGTGTTCAATTGACTGAGAGAGTACAGGTTTTTCCCCCAATGCTAATGAAATTGTTTAAAGATAACTGTACTTGGGAAAAAATTTTTCTTCTAAAGAAAAAACACCATTCATTCATATCAAGACTTCTGCTGTTGCACAAATTCCTTTTTCCTATTCTTACTATTATAATTATGATACATCTAGTTAGTTTGGTTAAAAATTCTTGTAGGACTTTTTCATATATACTGTATCTGAAAAAGTAGTCTGAGATTTGCCAGTTCACTGCAATGAAAGTCATAAAGTACTTTCCATTATATTTTCTATTCAATCCAGTACGCTAAAATAATTAAACATCATGTATTATGGTAAACAGTGAAAAATCAGTTTTATGGGCATTCAATGCTTAAAATAAGTAAGACTCAATGCCTGCACCAAATTCCCCCTTTAGTTTCAATAGGAGGACACTTCACAGTCTAGAGTCCAATGCCACTGGAATCATCCAGATAAATCATGTGGATTCTTTAGCATCCAAAATCCATGACCACTGTTATGGCTTGTATCTAGATGTCCCTCAAAGCCTCCTGTGCTCATAGGTGGGGATTTTGGAGTGGCTGTATTATGGGTGTGTGCATATGAATTAAGGGTGTGTGGTAAGTAAATTAGTCCAATGGTTGGTTTGGCATAGTTATGGGTGTGGATAATGGGAAAGCCCACCTTGGGTGTGGGTGGCACCATCCAAAAGGCTTGTAGCTGGATGGGATTAAAGAGAAACAGAGGCTTCCTGCTACTGCTACAGCCTCCTGCCTGCTCTGCATGGACTGTTTCTCCTCTGCGATGCCCCTCTGCCTTGGAGCCAGCCAACTATGGACTGAAACCTCTACAAACTGTGAACCAAATACACCTCTCCTTCCTTTAATTTGTGAGTGTCAGGTATTTTGTCTCAGCAACAAGAGAAGTAACTAAGATGACCATAGTCAGGAAGCTCCACTCCACTTGAGGTTGGGCTAGATTCAGTGGGCAAACCTATTCATAATAGAATGCAGTGAAAGTGATGCTGTGTAAACTTTTAGACTAAATTTTAAAAAATCATTGTTGCTTCTACCATGTATCTTTGAATGTTTGACTTCCTAATACTCCATGGTTTCTTTTGGAATCCATCTGCTATTATGTGAGAAGTCCGAACCACATGGAAAGACCCCAGGTAAGTCCTGTAGTTGAAAGCCTCAGCAAGGCCCCTGCTTCAAAATTTCTCAGCCAGATGCCAAACATATTTGTGAGAAAACCTCCTGGTAGACTCTGTTCCCAGTAATTTCCACCTTTATCAGTCATTCAGTTCTTCCACCCAAGGGTCCAAACTTTATAAAACAGGGCAAATCATCCACATTACTCTCTAGCCAAGTTCTGCAATCTGTGAAAAAATTTTTTTACAAAGCATAGTCAGAATACATGGTGAATATTTAAAATTTTAAAAAATCATTACTGTAAAAGACACACTGTAATTTTCCCCAAAATATTTGCATTCACTTTGATCACATTTGTCCCATCAGTCTTACTACCTTCTGAAACAGTTATGGAAGCTTGCTTTTGTGAATGTCCTTACATAGGGTTATCAAAAAATCCAGTGAAGATTGCTACCAAGTGACTTCAATTAGAAAGCCAGTCTTGTAAAAAATGTTACAGTGCTTCTTCATTCACCTTATTCACCAGATCTGGCATGGTGTAATCATGGCTCATCCCCAAAGACAAGATCATCATGAAAACTAAATGTTTAGAATCAATTGAGGCAGCAGTGCTAGCACAACTAAAGACACTCATGAAAGATTTCCAGAACTGCTTAAGAAAGTGGCAAGAATGATCTATTAAGTGTGTTTGAAGTAAGGGGGACTATGTGGAGGGGGATTAATGGCAATGTGTTCTTACTGTAGTAATTTAAAAAAAATTCAAACAGAATTGATCAGATCAGATCTAGTTTGCTGGCAAGGTTGGGATCACTGGTTGTTTAGCAATCACAAAATAACTTTGTGGAACTTATTAAATGACTTCACTCAAACTGATTCAGTGATTCACGGCTCAGTCAATTAATTTAAGTGATATAACCACAAATATTCTGTGATTTACTAGGGTGGCATAACCACAAATAGCTTGTGATTCTGTATCTTAAGTTTCATTCTAATGTCTCTTCTCTTTTCCAATTCAGCTTTTAGTGCTCTAGACCAAGTCCTCATTTTCTCACTGGGACTACTGTGATGTTCTTCTAAGAGCCTTCCAACCTCTCAACTTCCTCCAGTGAAACCCAGAGTGCTTTATTTCTGTTCTTGCTCTTCATTCTTCAGAGATATCATCTTTATGTTGCAGTCTCTAACTAATAAAATGACTCTGACCTACCCAACTTAAATTTAAGAAATTATAAATTTTTCTTTTCTTCTTTTATCTGGTTCTAGAATATTTACATAATGCTGAAGGTGATCTCTTCAGAACTCATCTCAAACCTCAGTAAAAAACAAATCCAGTAATCCCAGTGTAAATATGTGGAAAAACTCAGTAGTGGGATTGGTAGATCATATATTAGGTTTGTTTTCATTTTTTTAGGAACTTTCACATTATTTTCCATAATGACTGTACTAATTTACATGCTTACTGTTTACAAGAGTTTTGCTTTCTCTACATCTTCATCAACACTTGCTATTTTGTCTTTTTTATCATAGCCACTTTAATAGTGTGCTGATATTTCATGATAACTATAGTGAAAAATAATATGCTATATTCTTAAAAAGGCTAAGAGTGTAGATGCATTCTCAACACAACAATGATAACCATGAGGTAGTGCATAAATTACTTGGTAAGATTTAGGTATTCTACATCCACTTTTAAATATGTTGTACATAATAAATGCTTTAAAAAATAAAATTGGAAAATAAATTTAAAATTTTGATTTTTAAAATAAAAATAAAGTGTAATTTTATTAAATTTAAACAATTTTAATAAATTTTAAAATCTGTAAAATGTAATTAAAATTATATTGATGAAATAGTACAAAAGAGAAGAAATATGAAGAACTAGAGCCATAAAAATTGAGTCGAAAAGAAGACTCTACTAAAATTAGAAGAAAATATTACTGGAATGCTTCCTTTTTTTTCTAATCACTGATTTCAACAAAATGCATTAATTTAATTGGTTTTGTACTATATAGAATAGAATTACACTATATATATGATTACCTGTTCTTATAATTGCTCAACTTTATATATGTGAGATCCATCTATATTCTTGGTATAAGTGTAGATTATTCATCCTCAGTCCTACAAATCAGAAGTCAACAAACTACTCTTCTGAGGCCAGTTCCAGACTGTTCCCTCTTCTTACACAGTACTTAATCATTTATATATTTCCTAAGATTGATTTCATGCTGCAATAGAGTTGCATAGCAGCAACAGTCACTGTATGACCTCCACATACAAAATATTTGCTACTTGACCCTTAAGAGAAAAAACATTGCTGACCTTGCTATACAGCATTCTATCATATACTTCAATTATATTAGGCACCTTTATATATTTTTATGTATCCAATTATAGCTCAATTTCTTCATCCATTCTCCTTTTCTGGGGAGTAAAGTTACACAGACACTGGAAAATCAGAAATGTTGCCTAGTATCGAGGTTTACTAATAATTTCAGAGATTTATGGTCAAGTACAAGAGCAAAGGAAGGGATCTGGGATATCCTTTCTCATTCTCCAGATTCTACCTTATATAATAAGAAAGTGCTATATTTCCATTATCATAGATGAGGTCTCTAAGTAAGATTTATGAGTTACCTTTTATAGTAGAATATCTTATCTCTATCTTACACCTCAAAATGTTATATAGCTTCTCTCCCATTTGTTAGGAAGTCATCCCTCATAAATACATATTTCTCAAATGTGTTTATGTAAAAATTCTATTCTCTTATTTTCTGGCAAGGAAAATGACAATCTCTCATGAGGAAAAAAAATTTGATTTTTATATAAATTTTGGAGTCTGAAATATTCCATCTATATGAAAGAGAATTTTGAAGCCAAACAATTAACATAAAGGCTGGTATCAGGTTGAGAATTATTTTGGTAAGCCTGGAAAATGAAAACACAGAAATTCAGTATAAATTAAAAAGGGAGAGATGAAACCAAGGGAGTGAAGACTGTAATCAAAATACAACCCTCCAGGACCTGGAATCAAGAAACACGGAAAACAACAACTTGGTGAAGGAAGAGTAGATCTCTGGGAATCAGGAGAGAGCTGTCATAGAAATTAGAACCTGTTGAGAAGCTGGAGACACTTTGCACAATGCAAAGAAAAGAACGAAGCATACTAGAAAGCTAATCTATGCTCCTAGGGAAAGAAATCTGTCTCTGCTAACACAAGGTAAGCCTGAAGAGGGTCTCATCTCCAGAAAGAATCAACAGACTAGGCTCAGCACTAGCTCCAAGAAAAGTTCATGGTTAATAAACTGCAGAAACAATATGGGGTTTTACTCTGAAAGTAAGTTTTTCCGCATGGCAGGATAGAGTTGGAGAATAAATCCAGTGCAGCTCCCTGGGAAGGAGTTAAGTGTTTAAGACTGAGCTACAGAACAACTACACTTCAGGGTTTCTAGCATTACCTCACTACAGTGACTGGGTGAAAAATGACCACAAGAGATAGTCACAGAAGGGTACAGGATCTATATAGGCCCCCTGAAAAAGGTAAGCTCAGAGTGAAAATGACACAAGGACTGTGCTCTCTGTGGTGAGAAACCAGGCTGGATGTTTGTGGATTTGAGAAGACATTCATTCTGAGAGTCTTAGCATTAAGTCCAGTGGACCGGTTGAGCCTCTTCCCCACTGCAATTGACAGAGCTTAGTGGTCTGTTTGCTTTCTCCATCTGCCAGGAGGGTCAGGGATATGTCTTAGCTTCAGTGGTTGACACAACCTGGTGTGTACAGACAGAGAGACTTCTGGACACCTGGTGGTGGGAGGCAATTCACAACCCCACAGGCCATAAAGCTAGGCAGAGAGAGCTAGAAAGCTATGAGTTGAAGTGCACAGGGGGACACAGAAACTAGGAATAGCAGGAGTGGATACAGTGCTAGGGTACACACCGTTGATGAACCATGCTCAGCAGGAAAAGTGAGGCAGGATTCCCTATTTACATGTAAAATCACGAAGGTGGAAATATAATGGGTCTTAGCAGTGACTCATTATCCTCCCATTCTTGGTGGCTTCTAGTACTGCAGACCCTGGAAATGAACCACTCACAAACATGAATCTTTTTCCTTCACTGTTTTTTTATAGGGGGCTGGGTTTTCCCCCCTTTTTCTCTTTTATTTCTTGTTTTTTCTTTTATTACATTTTTCTTATTCTTTTCAAATTTTTACTTGATTTTTCTTGTTTCTTCATTTGTTACTTTTATTTAATTTTATTAATTTTCTTTTACACATTAAAAGGATCTTTTATTTCTTCCTTCTCATCTTCCTTTTGTTCTGTTTAAACTTTACTTCTTTCATTCTCCCATTTCACACCTCCCAAATTCAGCAACACAGTCATTCCTGGTTTAATGACCAAATGAAAATTCTACGACTACATCATTAAATGAATTGGTCACTAAATGAGAGACTGTATAGAGTATCTACATTACAATATTCAGAACAAAGGAATGATCAAAGGAAACTCCAACTTGATTAATTTGATTTTATTTGCATAACTCATACCTATAATAGTGTAATGTGTAAGATAACATAAAATTACGGTAAAATACTGTATGGTATAATCAGCAAAAATTATAGTATAAAAATATGTATTATACAGAAAAGTCATTGAAGCTTTGTAAACAAGATGTACAGAACTGTACAAAAAAACCGGTAGGTTATAAGTCCAATTGGTGGATTCTAAGTCTTCACAGCATATCTTAGTCCTCAGTCCAAACAGTCATTAAACAGGTAGGTTGTTAGACAAGGAATATCTGTATTTTCTTCACCTATGTCATTATTTTTACTTAATTTTCTTGTATTTATTATTTCTTGTATTATTTCATTTAAAATATGTTAATAGAGATACATGAACAAATGGGAATTTAATCTACTTACACATGAGGGACAATCTTCATTCAGAAGAAAGGAGGAGAGGCCACTGTCATCAGAGATAAATTGGAGAAGGGAAAGTTGGTGGAACATTCATCAGAACATTCACATGTATACTAATGCCCTTTGTAAGTCGCTGTGTTCCTCCTTTTAGGAAAATTTCAAAAGCAACATCTGCTTTTTTCACCGTTTTTTTTAAGTTCTTTTATTGATACATTTTAGGTATACAATTCGTTTACATTTATCATTGGTGTTTGTACCTGTACATGATATATCTTGGTTCTTATTTTTTCCCCATTACCTGTGTGCCCTTTACCCCCTTCACCCTTCCCTATTTACATAAACGTCATTTCCATGTTTTTTTCTTTTCTCATAGTTTTTATGGGCAGGGGATTTAGCTCAGTGGTTCCACCGCCTGCCTCGCAAGGGTAAGGTCCCGAGTTCGATCCCTGGTACCAAAAAACAAAACAAAAAGCAACCTGCCTCAAGCCTTTTTTTCACTGTCTACTTGCACAAGCCCAAGGACCCGAGTTCGATCCCCGATACCAAAAAACAAACAAAAAACCAAAAAGAAAGTTGTGTGTTATTTAGGGCTGGGGATTTAGCTCAGTGGTTCCTCCACGTGCTTCACTATTTTTAATTACACTTTTTTTTAATGTATCACAGTACCAAGACATGCAGTTTACTTTTAAAAGTATTGAAAGCTTTTTATAAAATCAAATAAGTACTTGCCTGAAAGTATTCACTATTAAGTGTTAGTGCCAAGATTTTGAGTGATTCTAATGCAGTGCTTCCCAACCTTCTCGCACTTTAGCACTCCAACAATGTCATTCATATGACCCATTAGATAAATCTCAGAGACAGTAGAGAAAGGCATTTCAGGGCCCACATTATAAGACTTATGTATGTGAGTGATTTTTCCAGAAATCAGGGTGTGCGTGTCATAATCCTGGTTGATATTCATTCAGAAGTATGACCTCGGGCAGGTGAAATCACCAGAATATTGGAGGGAAGAGGTTATATGGCTTTTACTTTTATCCCTTTGAATTCAAATGTTAATGACGTAGGACTTTAATTGACAGAAGTCCAATATTGTGATAATTACATTGCACTAATATTGTTGTCTGTATTGTGCACATTTCCTCTGGCTCATTTTATGTATAAAGAAAGAATTGATAACAGATTTCTACTGATGAAGGAAACATCAAAATCTGCTTATAGAAATGTTAAATAATGCTACCCAAACCTACCTAGTAGGGATCATGAAGTAGAACACAATTCAGAATCCCTGTCTCCTGATCTTTCCATTACCCTAACATTTTGTAGTTTATAGAGAAATAGGTTTTACTACTTCAAAAAAGTGATGTCATGTAGTCAGTCCTCTAGATCCATCATTTTGGACGCGAGTCATGTCTGTGTTTATACAGCACTCATAGAATCTCTGGATAAATTTTGGAAGTGAATGGTAAACCTGGAGGTAATACATCTAGTCTTGCTTTGGGAGCAGATTATTACAAATAAATCATAGGCTTGATTAGGAAAGGCATATGTAACTATTTGACAGTTTTTAAATACCATATGTTCCTTTCCCAAAGCAATCTGCTAGTACACATGTTTCTGAAGCTGTTGCAATTGTATTAGGTTAAATTTTATTTACTTTAAAATTTTCATTTATTACTACCTGTACATAGGACATAATGTTTGCATTTCATGTGTGAATTTGTTAGATGTAAATAACACATAATTCATTTTTTCATCCCCTTTCCTTTCTGTTTCCCTCAATCCTTTCACTACCCTTCCATTGATCCCCTTCCTCTTTTTGTACATGTTTGTGGTATGGTGCATCATGTTACATTCAGAATGAGCACTTCAAAGCAACTGTGATTGTTAACCATTACAGAGAGCAGATTTCCCCCTTGGTCAACCTTCAGATGTACTTTAAGAAAATACTGTAAGGAAATACACTGTAAGTCTGCATCTTAGAGATAGTCCTGTGAAGAACCAAACTGGTCAGCCTCATTAATTATAACAGTTCAGGCTACAGGCTACCCTGCAATTACTAATCTCTGTTTCTTGCATTTGCAAATATCAGGTTTGTTAATTTTATTACTTTTATGGTGAACTCATAGAGGTGCATAGATTCCCATCCCACCCCAAATTTATTTCATATGTTAAGATTGATGACTGAAAATTATACTAAGACAGCATGAAAAAAATTATAATTCACATAATGAAGATCTATTGGGGGAATAGGGAAGGCTATAAATGTATTCAAAATGGCTTAAAAAGGACAGGGATAGGAGAGTGGGCTGGTTTTTGTTATGGTTAGGATGCAGAGCTGTTATAATTGCTCCTGCATTTAGAACAAGGCTTAATTGGCTAAACTTCTCTCCAAAGTCACAGGAGGGCACTCTTGGGAATTCTTATCAGTTTTTCTAGACTACCAGTAGTGGAAGGGAGAAGAGATGCGGTTGGAAGTTATCATCAGTCAAACATAAAAAATGGAGCCAAACTACTGATATCTCATAATCTAAGTAGTAGTACTACATACAGCCAAAAAGATGCAAACAATTTATGGAGTAATCTATTATTATACCAGTTCTAGCCAAGCAAATAAACTGGATATTTGGGAGACACTAAAATATCTTTTGAGTTCTTTCACAAGTCTCTGAAGCAGAGACAGTGCTACATGTGGACTTGGGCCAGCTGGCCTGCCTAGTCCCATGCTTCAGAGTTCCCTGAACTTTGGAGTACTTCCTCATTCTGAGGCCCCCCTGTTCCCTTGGGCTCACCTGGACAACCAGTGTCCAGAACTCACGTGGAATCCATCTCTGTCTCGTTTCTTAGCTTCCAACCTTTACTTTCAACCACTAAGATGACTAGATCTCTCAGAAGCTCATGGAGTCTGTTACAAAATATTCTTTCCTTGGGGTTGCAGGAGTTTGAGCTACTGGGATGGTACTGACACACTAATGGTCAGAGATATAACTAAGCCACATTGGACCTAGGTTTGCTTCAGGGCTCTGCACTGGTGGTGGTCCATTCCCTGACCGGAACATCGAGCTGTGCACAAAGACCACCCTTCTCTATCACTGCTGCCTCAGATGTATAATTCAAAGGTCCAAGGGGTAGCAGCAGGTGCTGGTGGCATCCAGAGCATCCAGAGTAACCACCCCTCCCTATTTGCAAGATGCACACCACATGAAAGATTTTTCTCCGAGGGAGGTCGTATCTGTCTCCTCTGAGGACTTTTGAAACTAGAGCTCCCAACATTTATGGGTCTTTTTGTGCTTCCTGTTGATGCAGTGATGCTGTGCTCTCTGGGATGGATCTTAAGTCTTCACAGATGCAGATCAGGGACAGGCATTCCTCATAGGAATGGTATTACTCTCCCTCTCCTTTTGTATCTTTCTCACTAGTGGCAGGGTGTGGAGAGCAGCCATTGGCTACATTATTTTCTTTAATATTTTTATAGAATTGTATCCTGTTTGCATTGGGTATATTGTAACTTATTTAACTACTTCCCTGTTCTAGGAAATTTGAATTTTTAAAAAAAGATTCTGATGAAGACCACTGAAAATGTATCTCTGTGTACTTTTTTCATATTTTCAGGAGAAAATATAAACGTATATACACCTTATTCTCAGAAATTCCACTTACTATACTTTTATTCAGCTAAGAGATATCAAAGGATTTTTGTATACCAAAGTATTCATTTTGTTTTACTAACATGTGTGGTAAAATTATTTATGCTCTCTGTTTTTACATGTGTTAAGTTGGTAGTGACTTCTAACCTTTAATATTTAAGTGCATTTATACAAAGGAAAATAAATCTATGTGAAATCCTTTACTAAAGTAACTATCCTTTTGTAATGAAAATAACCCACTTTGATGAATTTGCTTTATAGGTGTCCACTTTAGCATTAAGATATTTCTATGGGAAAATTTTATTGATATTCTATATTTTTCATTTGGCTTTTATTTTTCATTCAAAAAATAATAGAGTAGTACTGCATAGTATGGAAATACCACGTTTTCCTTATCCATTCATCTGGTGATGGACAAATAGGCTGCTCTCAAGATGTAGCTATTATGAATTGTGCTCCCATAAACATGGATGCACCTTAAGACCATAATGTTAAGTGAAGTAAATCAGACACACAAGCTTAAATATCACATAGCTTCCCTTATATGAGAAACTCCAATATATAAGTAAGGTACAAAATAAAGAATAGACAATAGGAAATGCTGAGATGGATCTTTGGCATAATGGACATTCAAATTTCATTAGGGCTTTGTATAAGTATCAGGCTCCTAATTTTTAAAATTTTAACTATACACTATTTCACTCTTGACCATTTTCTTCCTTCTGAATTGTTACTCTAAAAATTATGCATTGGAGGCTTAAAACTTCTGGAAATTGTGGCAGTATTGGAATCTACAATTGTTAATCAATTTAAAAACTGAAGTGGAGAGGCAGATTTCTTCTCAGTTGAATTTATTTTTCTATTTTAGAAGATTTAATGAAACAGATTGAACATCAAGTTTGAAGTTTCTGTAAGGGTGATATCTGTTCAGGGATTCATAAAAACATACTTCAAAGAAAACTTGTTAAATGATGTGGAGTAATAACAAATGCTGGGGAAGCTGCAGGGAAAAAGGAACCTTTCTTCACTCTTGGTGAGAGTGTAAACTGATACACCCACTATGAAATCTGTATGGAGAGTCCTCAAAAAGCTAAAAATAGAAATTCTATTTGATCCAGCTATTCCCCTTCTAGGTATCTTCCTGAAAGAGTTAAAGTTATATTATAGTGACATATGCATACTCATGTTTATAGTAGCACAATTCATAATAGCTACATCTTGGGAACAGCCTAGTTGTCCATCACCAGATGAATGGACAAAGAAAATGTGGTATTTACATACTGTGCAGTACTACTCTGTTATAAAGAAGGACAAATGAGTCATCTGTAGGAAAATGGATGCACCTTGAGACTATAATGTTGTGAAGTAAATCCAACACGCATGGTTAAGTATCACACCATTCCTCTTATATGAGAATGCCAACATTTAAATAAAGTACAAAATTAAGAATAGTCAATAGAAAATAGCAAGATAGATCTTTGACATATCAGGATGGAACCAAAAGACCAAGGTGGGGGAGGGTGGGGAGAGAAAGGAGATTTAAAAGGGCGGGGGATTGTGAAGCGCTGTGGAGGGGCACCGAGTCCTATGAGGAATGTGATCATCATGCACTGCCAAGATGTATAAACAGAAGGGGTCCAAGAGGTGCAAGAAGGGAGAGGGAGGGAAGAGGTAAAAGAAAAAAAGAAATTGAAAAGTGTCATGCACGTGTACCAACTCACTGCAATAGACGTAATCATAATGTATTAAAAACACGTACCAGGGCCAGGGATTTAGCTCAGTGTTGTCATCGTTTGCCTCACAAGCAAAAGAGGTCTTGAGTTTGATCCCTGGTACAAAAAAATACACCAATAAAAATATAATTTAAAAAATTATAATTTTCTTCTGAATGGCTTTTACTTCTATGAAAAGACCAAATAAAGAAAATGTTTTTTGTTTAAAAAAAAGTAATGATTCAAAGATATCCAGATCTGGGAATTTCTTTTACTGATTTTAGTTTCCAGAAGAATTTTCTAGAAAATTATTTAGATGATAAGGAATTGCTTCAGATGTGCTGTTATTATTTTGTTTTGAAACAATTTTTTCTTCCTTAGAACAAATTACCTGTCTAGTATGGGTCTTATAACAGAATGTTGATAAGAATTTTAGATTATTTCTATTCTTCGACAAATAGATGGCTGCATCAAACAATATTTTTAAAAGCCAGATAAAATCAAGGTCTCTGGCTATTTCAATTGGTTGGCTGTTTGCTGCCTGTTGAATTATTCACATCAGAGTCAGAAGGCCCACATTGTCCCATAATGCCAGTGTACTCTCCAAGTGCTAACATGGAAGTTCACACAAGACTTCTGATCCTCCTTGTCATCTGCCTCTTACCAGCAGGTGCAGGAAGAGGGAAGGCTTCAGGTTACTACTGGCTCTTCCTGTTTTACTGATAAAGACTTGCTCCTCGACCAAATTTACTCAGGCTCTTCTAATCCCTTTGCTTGATTAGACTCCAACCTTGGGCTTCTGTGCCAATCCTTATAGAGTTCTGTTGTATTTATCAAGAATCTTGTTAACTACTGCATATAGAGTCCCCCGTTCCAACTCCCGATTTTGTTTCCTCTTGGTAATTTTTCATCAATGACCCCTTACCCTGCTCCTTGGCTATAAATCCTCACTCCCCTATGCCGTACTTGGAATGAAGGCCAGTTGTGCACTGCAGTCATCCCTTTTCCCTGATTATGTTAGTTCCTGGATAGAATCTGTTTTTACTGCTTTAGCTGTGGCCAAGCTCTGGTTTTCTTTAACAGCATTCACAGAAATGAGCAGGCATATAGACATGCAGAGATTATACACAAGCCCTCCCAGGCAGCACTGTGTGTAACTATTCAAGTGGTGTTTAAGTAGTCCACTTACATTTCATTACTTCTATCCACAGAAAGTGTTCTCTTTGATGTACATATGAAAAGCCTACATAAAAATTTATCTTCAAGATGTTAGTTTTAAAAAATAGTTGACGTAAGTGAAATGAGTTAATAGACTTGCATGAATAAAATTTTGCACTATTTTCCATTTGGCTTTGAATTTTATTAAAAGCTTTGTCAAAGAATGAAGAATTTAGGGATTATTAAATATTGGCCCAGCTTAAAGGAAGATATACTTA
Organism: Heterocephalus glaber; assembly: GCF_000247695.1. The sequence goes on along the minus strand of NW_004624734.1, from coordinate 38,711,648 downwards.
TATAAATTGAAAGTTTCACAAAAACTATTTAAACATTGCTAAAGACACATACTATGAAAACATTGTAACTTTCACTCAAGCTTGTTTAAAAATACTTAGAAATACATTTAGTTAGAAGTACATTAAATTTGGTTTAGAAAATGCAAAATACTTAAATGTACATTAAATCACAAAACTGTGGGAAATAAGAAAAGTAACCATTGTAGATTAAATAGTGGCATATAATTCGTTACCATGAACTTTGAATAATGCACTATAAATTTGGGTGCACAAGTTCTTAAATATGTGTTAAATTGTCATCATTTGTGCTCATGACAGCAAAAGGGGTTGCCAGTTCATGAGCATATTCTTGCAGTTTTCTGAATGATACATTTCTAATTACAACACTTTCTTAAATCAGGTAGCATGTGGTCCCAGGTACCTCTGCTCTGCCAGTGGCATCAGCTTGAACTACTTCATTTGCAAATGTAAGGGTGCTACTTTATTAATTGAAACTTCTGTGATAAGTTGAGAGATAAAAAATCTGTATAACTCACAAAAGAGAGACCTTTGCATGCATGACAAAATATTTTGACAGAGTGAAGAATAGCATAATAAAGGTATAATGTGAAAAATCTTCACTCTGGTAGCCTATTTTGTAGTGACTTAATCACAGCAATATTCAACACGAATACATTTGTAGGCACTTTATCTGTTTTTAGTTCTTAAAGAGCAAATCAACAGAAAATGTTTTTCCACTTAACATGTGGAATATTAGAGATTTTATAGAAGAATCAAAGGAAAATTTTCTAGTTTATTGGGGTTAGAATAATTATTTTCCTTTGTTTTTTTCTTTGACTTTGTACACAGCCAGCGCATAAGATCAGAATGGGCTTTTTAGGGCTGGGAAAGAGAAGTCACTTTGTTTCTGTTCCATTGTGAATAACAAGTTAGAGTTAGCTCTTGGCTGATTGTCCTTTTGATCTATAAAAGATATCAATTTTACAGTGAAAACTCTAAGGTATTTTGTGATTTAACATTGCATTGATGATGGCTATTTGGACATCATAATTATCTTTGTTGTTGTTGTTTTTTCTCTATTCCATGGTTTTTTTTTAAAGCTGGGAATAGTATTTAATGTGTACCATCTATTTTGAGCATACCTCACTGATTCATTCATCTTACTAAGGTCACCATATTAGAACCACAGAGAGAGCAGACAAATGTAGAATAAAATATAAAGTGATTTCTAATGGAATAGTGAGGACATATAAATACTCCCTAAAACAATATTTAGCATTTATTAATCTTTCTGCATAAAATATTAGTTATCCCTACTCCACTGTTAATTAGCGTTTTGGCCTTGGAAAGCATACAGAAACTGTGGTGCAATTTTTCATCATAAGAAGGGAATAATAATTATTTTGACATTATAAGGTTGTTATGAGTATCAAATGAGATAATACAAGCAAACCAGAGAAGGAGCACGTTATAAATGTTAGCTTTTGTTTTTTGCTCTGGGTAAAAGTAACCTTCTATTGTTATTTTTAAAAGTACACTGGTATAGGAAATATGCAGAGAATTTATACTTGTGTATAATTGTATTAACCTGGGTTTGTTAGAGGAGCAGAATAATAGGACATGAGGATACATACACACATCAAATACTTGCTTTTAATGTTATGTGTCAACTTGACTGAGCTAAAGAATATCTCAGTAACTGATAAAGCATTGTCTTGGGGTGTGTTTTATGAGGGTATTTCTGAAGGAAACTGGCCTTTAGTAGACTGAGTAAACAGATCACTCTCAGTGTGCGTCAGCTTCATCTGATCTGCTGAGGTGGGAATAGAAGAAAAAACAAAAGAACAGTGAATGTGTTCTTCCTATTTGAGCTGAGACTCCATCATATTTTGACCTCAAACATCAGTGCTCCTGGTTCTTGTCTTTCATACTCAGATTGAGCTGGGTCACTGATTATCCAACTTGCAGCCTTGGGACTTCTCAGCTTTCAAAACCACATATGTATTTACATAATGCAATATATACTAATGCAGTATCAGAGTTTTCCACAGAAATAGAACCAGTTGGTGATAAACCAATAAGAAGATAGATAGATAGATAGATAGACAGACAGATAGATTGATTGATTGTGGGAATTTTCTCATACAATGAAAGAGGACCAGAAGTTCGTTAGATAGACAGACAGATAGGTTGATTGATTGTGGGAATTTTCTCATACAATGAAAGAGGACCAGAAGTTCCTTGATCTATAGTCTGCAAGGCGGAGACCCAGGAGACCTGATGTGTATTTCCAATTTGGGTCCAAAGGCCTGAGAACTGGGAAAGCCAATCAACTCTGAAAGATCAACTCTGAAAGACAGTCATATACAGAATAATGCTTGGCTAAATATCAGGTCATTCATTCAGGGGCCATCGCAGTAATTTTTCATAATATTTTTCTAGGGTTCTAATGAGCATAGAGAGTCATTTTTGTATTTATTGGAAGTTTTTATTTACTTTAGGATGTACAGGATTTCATTGGCATAAGGAGTCCCAATTTATTCAGAATGAACATAAAATTATTTTTAAAGCACAAACTACTGAAATTGGTCTGCAGTAAAAGAGAATGTTGTCTAGAAGAAGGGCTGGGGATGTAGCTCAGTGGCACTGTGCCTGCCTGGCGAGCACAAAGCCCTGAGTTCAATCCTCAGTCCCGGAAAGAAAAAAGAGAGATAAAGAAGTGAGGCTAAGACAAAAGATGTCTTGGTGGTGGCAAGTCCCTGGCTCTAGTTTTTGCTCACTATATGCATCTCTTCTGCTTTATATAAACTAGTGATTGCCCCTCTTTCTCCAAGAATATTTGAGTTTCTTCCTGCAGCTTCTCTCCAAAGGGGTGCTGACTAACAGAAGGAGTGCTATTATATATTAAGGTGATATTTATCCTCAGGGTTTTAGAAAATATAGTTCATTATAAATGCTTTGGGTACCTTTTTTGAGCTGAGAGCTATCATTTACTGCATCCTGTAGTGCTCCTGACCTTGGAAAAGCAATAAATCTGGTCCATTCTCTACCAATATTTTAGTTCTTACATTTGATTTTAAATTTTATACCTGATATGTTAATCACAAAATGTTTAGATGATTTAGGAACAAGAACATTGTAAAACTGCATTTGCTGTGCTTTTACCTTCTTTTCCCTTTTCTCATGTCCTGCCAATCATAAGTCTGCCCCTGCCTAAATATAGAAAAGAGTCTGAAATAAAGTAATTCTAATTTAAATTTCATGGGGAAGACTAAGCATCCACAAGCAGTGCTTTCTTGGCAGCAGCATCCTTAGTAGAGTGTATAAAAATATCATCTTCAGAATGATACTAATAAATTCTTTATGCTGATAAAATAAGGTGACTACTTTTGACCTGGAAGAAGAGTTACAAAAGCCAAAACAAATATGAAGTCAGGTAATTTATTTTAAGAAATGGGAGCAAATTTTCACATTGCATTTTTTCAGATATAAGTACAGGATACAGTGACTATTTTTAATGTTCCGACCTATCAGATGGAGTATTTTTCTATCAGAAGCAAAATGTCATATGATGTAGAGCATTGAACTTGCCCTCTTTCCATGTGATAGACTTTAGTTGAGGTCAGATATCAGAGAAATGAACATGCCTTCGAGCAGAGGCAAATTCTCTCCCAATTGTTAACTTCTTTCTCAGTGATGTAACTCAATGGAGTCTCAAGACGACAGAGGCTTTCCAATTTTATGAAAAGGATCAAAAAAGGAAACACGAGAATTTCAAATATGAAGAAATGAGAAAGAACAATTTTGAGTGACATAAAGGGTAAAGATGGAGTAGACCCAGATAACTGTTAACAGAAACGGAAGGCACCGGGAAAGGGAGAACAAGGGTGATACCGTGACCATGGTCCCCAGCCAAGTTCTGTACAGCTTTTAAAAACTGAGAATGGAAAAAGGCCCCACCTTTACATCAACAAGTAAAATAATGCTGTCCTGAGGAAGAAAGTTGCAAAGAGGAAAAAGTAATAGATATAACATGTTTGCTTTTATTCGAAGGTTTTAATGATTTGGAGAAACCCTGGTCTGATTGCATCTGAAGTGACAAGCATGTGGTTACACAAGACTCCAGGGGAGCTCTGTGAGGGTCCCCTGGCCACTAGCCAGCTGACCACATGGTGTGTGGAGAGACAGGCTTGATGTGGCATGTGTGTGTGTGGCGGTTTTCTTCAGACCACACTGCTGAAGAATTGTGAACATTGTCTTTGCAGTCACACATTTCAAGTCAACAATAGATCAATGTGTCAGCAGTTCAAGAATCAGAATTCCTTGTCTGAGCAAAGACAAAAGTGCAGTAAAGTGAATTATGCATGAGCAAATGTCAGGGCACCCCTCACAGCCTTGTGGAAGCAGGACAACACTCCTCAGGGACACGTCTAGGTTTTTTCTTTTTTTTCAGTCAAAGTAGTACTAAAGGACAAAGAGAAGCACAAGATCAAATTAAGGTGCCTGGATAGGGCCCACTAGTGAATATATAGAGTCAAATTGAAAACTTCCGGAAATACAAACATGAATTTCAAACCAGTTTTTGGTTAGGATCAAGATATGAATGTGATTCCTCTTCAGGACCTTTCATACTGGAGTACTCCTTTACTGATTCTGTTTTCATTATCCAAAACCCTTTAAAAACACAAAATTGAAGATTAATGATAGAAGTTGGAACAACCTAAATTCATTTATGTAGCAACAATTTATTTTCCCATTGAGGACTAAAGCAAAGAATTTTTAAAAATAAAATTTAAAATCTCTGTGAATTTCATTGTTTAAGAATAGAATAGAAAAAAAAAAAAGAGTCCAAATAGCTAAAATTGTTTTTACAGAGATTTTGGGAGTTTGCCTGATAATATCAAAACATGAAACATAAATACTTCCCAGTTCAACTCAAACAGCCTAAGAATGTGCTAAACAATGTTACATATGGAAGGTTATGGCGTCTGTGTCTCCTCACAGTGGGGGAGCTGGAAAAGTATATCTTGTGAACCTAAAATGAAAATCTTCAAGAAAATATCGGTCAACCCATTGGCGTATTAAAAAAAATTTAGCACACCACAACAAAGAGAGGTTACTCTAGGATGTATGACGGCTCAAGTTTAGAAGGTCATTTAATGTAATTCATGTCAAAAGGATAAAGACAAAAAAATCACAAGATAATAAACAACAATACAGAAGATTTATTTGACAAAATTCAGTACTCATACATGATACTTTCAGCAAACTAGAAACATAGTGGAACTTTCTTAGTGCCATAAAAAGCATACTCATTATAACTATAGGTAATACCACAATTAATGGTGAAAAACTAAATTTTCTTCCTTTAAAATAGAGAACAAGATGATATCTGCTCCTATAATTTTTATTCAACATCATAATGAAATGTCAAGTCAATGTAATAATGCAAAAAGAATTTTTAAAAAAGGAGTACAGGTTGAAAAAATATAAACCTATTTCTGCACAGAATATCCCAAATAATCTATAAAAACTCCTAGAAATAATAAGTTACATGATAACAGATCAACACCCAAAATCAGTTGTGTTTTTTTATATGAAAAGTTGCATTTCTTTTTTGTTTGTTTGTTTGTTTGTTGGTATGGAGATCAAACTCAGGACCTTGTGCTTGTGAGGCACGCGGCAGCACCACTGACCTAAATCCCTGGCCCTAAAAGTTGCATTTCTATGTGCGATTATTAGAAATAAAAATAAGGGTCAATACTACTTATCATTGCTCCAAATAAAACACAATACTTAGGTATAAGTCTAAGAAAATATGTATAAGAGCTGTATGATGAATTAATAAATGATGAAAGAAAGAACAGCTAGAAAAGGCAGGATATGGAAAAAAAGATTTCTCATATACTGTTGATAGAATGCAACTTAACACAATCATTATGGAAAACAATATGAATTCCCTCAAAAATACATCTAATAAAAATAGATTTACTGTATGGTTTAGCCATCTCATTTATGGATATATATATATATATATATCCATATATATCTCCATGATATATATCCATAATGCATATTAATATCATATATACATATCAATATACCAAAGAGGCACTTGGATTAAAAAAGTGATATGTCTGTCCATGGCACATTATTCCATCATAAAAAGAATGAACCCCTGTCCTAGAGGACATGATATTAAGTAATATAAGCCAGACACAAAAAGACAAATACTTTTCTTTCTTTCTCATATGTTAAAGTTGATTGAACCCCATTGATATGAAAAATTAATACATGTTCATGAAAAGAAATTCAATCTCAAGAGTATATACTTTGTTTCATATAACATTACTGAAATAAAATTATAGAGTTGAAGAACAAATGAATGGCTGCCAGGCTTATGCACAGGATAGTAGGTGTCGTTAAATAAGAGGTAGTAAGAGGGAGTGTTGTTGTGGTACAGCAATTCTGTTGATTACACAGAGCTAGGCCTATGATAAAGTTACATATAATTACATACACACAGGAATTAAAACTTCTAAACAACAAATCAGATTGGTGGATTTTACCAACATCAATGTCCTAGTTTTGATGGTTCTGCCAAGATGTTCCCATTGGGGGCAACTGAGTGAAGACTACAGGAGGTGTCTCTGTACATTGTTTTGAGAAACTTTCTGTGAGTCTATACGTATCTAGAAACTACAAACTAACAAAGTTTCCTAATGATTACACGGATTATTCTCCAATCCATTAAGTGTTGTATATAGTTTACATCATGAGACAAATAGGCAATATGGTCTAACACATCATTTGCCTTAAAAAGATAGGAGGTACCCCAAAATATGATGGGTATGTTTTGGTATGACCAGTCATGCAGCATAGATTACAGTGAGAAAAATTACATGAATAATAAAAATGCACAGAAAATTAAAATTAAAATTTCTGAAAGGTGAATTTCTAGCTATATAGAGGACACAAATCTTCACCAATGCCATTCAAATTGAAGGTCTAGTTTAGAATCTAGCTTTGGGACAATAAATGTTAAATATTTGGTATACTAAGCATGGAAAAAATTGCAACTGATAAACACTTAAAGTAAATGTTTAAAATGTGATTGATAACTTTTAGTATTAGGCAAAATGCAATTTTACTCAATATTTCCATTTGATACTTTTGATAATTTCTAAGTGTAGGTTTCTTGAGGTGAGTCAGTGGCTTTTACAAACACTTTTCATGACCTAAGAAAAGTGCAAAACTACACTTAACACTTTAATAAATATTGGACACATTGGGTAAATTCTTGAATGCAATCTTAAAATAATGCTTAAAAAATTGTTGTTTTTTTCCTTTGGTGCAGGAAAGAGAACTAATGCTCAGAATGAGGCCTTGCCTAGTGTTTGAGTTAATAACCATGTCTGATTTTATTCTCTTAAAATGATGTTCTCAAGGTGCATCTATTTACCTAAAAGTATATCAAGTTTATCCTTCTTTATAGCAGAGTAGTACCTCACTGTATACAAAAACTACATTTTCTTTATCCATTCACCCAATGATGAGCATATGCTCTGTTTCCAAGATTTAGCTATTACAAATTGTACTGCTATAAACACAGGGGTGTATATATTGCTGTAGTATAATGCTTATATTCAAATGGGAAGAGAAGCAGAGAGGGGGGAGGGAAGGCAGGGAATAAGGATGAAAAAAACAATAAAAAAGTATGGAAGGAAAATATAGAAGCAGAATTTTGTAAATGGAGAATGGAAGGATTGAAGGGAGGGGAGGGCAATGGGAATAAAAATGAATTAAGATATATTATGATGAATGTAATTATTATGCATGTCAAAAATGTACCAAATTGATTTTTTAAATTTATTTATTTATGTAAGTAGCAGGGATCGAACTCAGGACGTTGCACTTGTGAGGCAGGTGGCGGAACCACTGAGCTAAAATCCCGGCTGCAATCAAAGTAATTTTAAAAGAGTTTAAAACAAGTGGTACATCCAGGATTAGAACTCTAGGCTGACTCCACAACAATCCCTCTCTCTTTCCATTATTTCCTACAGTATCCTTTTGTGAGGTCTATGAGAGAGAAGGCTCCCAATAATACTTAGATAATGAGCATATCTCATGCCACGGACTTTAACTTCAAGTACAATTGGTGAAACAACATGAAGTGAATTTCCCATCTGTGACTCATACCTAGAGCTGAAGAAGTAATAAACTGCCAATATATTAGGTTATTTTCTCAAAGCATATCAGTGCTCTAGTCTGTGAGTCAGCTATGAGCATCACATCCTAGGATTTCCTTGTAGGAGCCAGCACACTAACAGCCAATGCAAATCAGAACTTATTCTCCCAGAGGCACACATTAACCAAGAAGACCTTCATGAGCATGACTTTCCTAATACCAGCTACTTGGTTTGATATTGTACTAAGATTATTCCGATTTACTAACTTCAAGGTGGCTGAGTGAAGGATGCACTAAACATCCTGCTACATTTTCCTGCAATGTCCTTACATTCTAAAGTTATTTAAAAATAAAATTTACAGCCCATGCCCCACCTCCCAGCGACCAGAGAGCGGAAGGTGAGGACCTCAGCCCATGCAGCTGGGCTCCGTGCTGCACCCCCCACCCCCCACCCCCCGCCTCTAGCCTCCTGGCTGCGCTGGTACCTGGTTCCACACTACAGAGCCACGGTGGGGGGTGGGGGTGGGGTAAAAAAGGCCATCGTCCTGAGCTCCAGAAGATAGAACAGAAGTGAACAAAAGAAAGAGGGCCTCTCTCAGGCTCCATGATGAAAATTGAAGCCCACTGGAAAAGTGAAGAGAATCTCTGCAATAAAGGAACACCAGACCACTGTACTTGGTAAGTTGGAGGGATCATCACCTCCCATCAGAACATGGACTATCTTCAGGGAAAGGGCAGCTGGAATCTGCAGTAGAACCTTGCAGAGTTCAACCCTGCAGGAGGACAAGGAGATGAACTTGGGACTTGCAGCCAGAAATCTGCCTAAATCTCGTGGGTCTGCTACTGGCTTGCTGAGACTTATTGACTTATATCTGGAAACTGCTGCCCACATTGTCTATTGTGACATTAGAGGCATGCCCTGAAGGAGGCCCTTCAGGCCCTTCATTTTTATTTTTTTATTGCTATTTTCAAAATTATTTTTTTCTCTCTTACTTTTAATTTTTTTCTACTCTTCAAATTTTTCTTTTTCTCATTGCCCTCTCTCTCTCATTCTCTCACTGTCCCATATTGTTCTTCATCTCCCTTTTTGTTCCTGTTCTGGCCCTAATTGGGATTTCTTCTTTCTTTTTCTTTTCTTCTCTTTTTCCTTGTCTCGATTGTCATTAGTATTATAGGAAAGTAAATGGGTTCTAGCTTCCTTATTGCTGTTAGGTTGTTTTATTCTTGTCTTTGTTCTTTTATTCTGTCTTTTCCTCTTGTCTCCAACAGTTTCCTAAAGATTGTGTGATCTTCATGTGTCCTCTGGCCTCACTGCTAAAGTTTCCCTATCCTTCTACCTCCCTCCCCAACTCCTTCTAAGTCCCTATCCTGAAGGGTAAAGTTGCTATAGTGAAGAGTTTATGTACCACAAACATATGTTGGGCTGGTCCTTGATTTTGATGTAATTCACACAGTTAAAGGTGATAGGTAGATTAATAACTACCACAAATTGTCATTTTCTAAGCTGTGCTTGGTGCTATGGTGTTGCTGATTGTATCACTTGGGCTAAGGTGTTGTGATTGATCTAGTCAGTGGTCCTTCCTGGTATAATGAAAATGGGATAGCTTCAGAATCATTAGAGGCTCAAAACCTAATGACCAGCTATATCTGGAAGACACCTCTGAGAAGCAATCATTCTGTAAAGGTTCTAAATACAAGCAAAGATACTTACAATAAGTAATATTGAAGTATCAACCCAGGAATAAAACCAAGGACAGTACCAAAAACAAAAATGAAAAGACATTTAAGCAAGGCACAAACACAGACTTCCAGCCCACCAAAGGCAGATTCTGGGGAAAACCAAGTGGAAAAGCCTGATAATCACCCACCTGAACACCCTGAACTTATAGCATAGGAAGTAACAAAACAGATGAATGAGGCTCTAGAAAAATTCAAAACATAAATAATTTCCCAGATAACTACAGAAATGGTGAGCAGAATCAAACACATGATTACAGACTCTAGAACAGAAACAGATAAAAAATAGATGAGTTCAGGACCATGATGAAAACCATGAATGCCCAGCATAGGAAAGAAATGGAAACCATGAATGCCCAACATAGGAAAGAAATGGAATTCATGAAGCAGATTTGAACAAATATCCAGGAGATTAAAAACTCTACTGAAAGCATATACAGCAGGCTGAGTCAATGTGAAGACAGAATATCAGCTATAGAAGACAGGATGGTGGTCAGTGACTGAGAAAAGAGAGATCTCTTAAAAATACTAAGGGACCATGAGAAATCAATCAAACAGCTCCTAGATGATGCAAAGAAAACTATTATAAGACTGATAGGAGTCCAGAATAAGCAGGAAAAAATACAAATGACATAAAAAAACTATTCACAGAATTAATGACAGAAAACTTCCCAAACAGAGCAAATTTGACATACACATAAGTGAGGTATATAGGGCTCCAACTAGGTATGATAAAAAAAAATCTACACCTAGATACATAATAATCAAGATCCCAGAAACACAGCAGAAGAACAAAATACTACAAGCACTTTGAGAAAAGAAACAAATCACATGCAAAGGAAAGCCCATCAGAATCACAGCAGACTTTTCAACATAAACCCTCAAGTCAAGGAGAGCCTGGAGTGAGGTATTTCAAGCCCTAAAAGAAAACAACCTCCAAACTAGACTGATGTATCCTGCAAAACTATCATTCAAAACTGATGGATAAATGATACTTCCATGACAACACCTGAGAAACTTCATAAATACCAAACCAGCACTCCAAACAATTCTAAACATTATCCTAAAAAAGATGATGAAGGTTATATCTCTGGCCCAACAGAGCAAATTTATCAGGCAAGGGAAGAAATTAAAAGGAAAGAAAAAAAAATAAAAAAGAACCAACAACAGAAAGATAACATGACAACGATAAGTCAATACATATCAGTCATAACAATCAATGTTAATGGCCTGAATTCACCAATCAAAAGAAATAGACTGGCAGACTGGACTAAGAAGCAAAACCCAACAGTATTCTGTATAAAAGAAATTCATCTAGTTCCAAAAGTAACTCATAGACTCAAAGTAAAAGAATGGAAAACAGTTCTCCATGTGACAGGAACCTCCAAAAAGCAGGGGTAGCTATCTTATTTGCAGAAAAAGTAAATTGCAAACCAAAACTAATTAAGAGAGACAAAGAAGGACACTACATACTTGTGAAAGGAACAATGCAAGAGGAAGAGATGACAATTGCGAATATATATGCACCAAATACACATGCCCCCAACTATACAAAACAAATTAAGGGGCATGAAAAACCAAATAAGTACTAATACAATTGTAGTGGGGGATCTCAAAAGCCCATTGGCACAAATAGACAGAGTATCTAGATAAAAAATCAACAACAGTAGTCGGGAATTTAGCTCAGTAATTCCACCACCTGCCTCACAGGAGTAAGGTCCCAAGTTCAATCCGAGGTACAAGAAAAAAAAAAAAAGAACCAAAAAATATCAACAACAAAATACTAGAACTGAACCAAGCTTTTGAACAAATGGACTTAATAGATGTCTACAGAGTGTTCCACTCCACAAAATCAGAATATAAATTCTTTTTGGCTACACATGGGTCATTCTCTAAAATAGACCACATACTAGCTCATAGAACATGTTTAAGTAAATGCAAAGGAATTGAAGTTATCCCATGTATATTATAAGACATGATGCAAATAAGCTGGAGATCAATAACATAAGAAACCTCAAAGCCTCCACAAACACATGGAAATTGAATAACACTCTCCTGAACAACCAATGGGTCACAGAGGAAATTAAAGAAGACATTAAACAGTATATACAAATAAATGATAATGCCAATATAATGTACAGGAATCTATGAACACAATGAAAGCAGTTATATGAGGGAAATTCATAGCAGTAAATGCCCACACAAGGAAAACAGAGTGAGCTCAAATAAACAACCTGATGCTGAATCTTAAGCTCCTGGAAAGAAGAGCAAGAGAAACCCAAAGCTCATACAAGGGAGGAAATTATAAAGATCAGAGGGGAAATCAATGCAATGGAAACTAAGAGAATGATATAAAAAATCAAGGAATTGAAGACTTCGTTTTTTGAAAGAATAAATAAAATTGTTAAACCCTTAGCCAACCTTATCAAAAAAAGGAAACTAAAGGCTCAAATCAATGCAATTAGGAACAAAAAAAGTGAAGTCACAATAGATCCAACAGAAATCCAGAGGATCATCAATACCTACTTTAAGAACCTGTACACTAATAAAATGGAAAACACTGAAGAGATGGACAGATTTCTAGACAAATACGAATTGCCACAGTTAAATGAAGAAGATATACAAATTCTAAACACCCTGATTACAATCAGTGAAATTGAAAATTTAATTAAAAATTTACCAATAAAGAAAAGTCTAGGGCCTGATGGGTTCACTGCTGAATTCTACAAGACATTTAGGGAAGAACTCTTGGCACTATTCTTTAAACTTTTCAATGAAATTGAAAGGGAAGCAATACTTCCAAATTCATTCCTGGAAGCAAGTATTACTTTGATTCCAAAACCAAGGAAAGACCCAACCAAAAAAGAGAACCATAGGCCAATCTCCCTAATGAACATAGATGCAAAAATCCTCAACAAGATGCTGGCAAACAGAATACAGAGGGTCATCAAGAAGATCATACTACCTGACCAAGTCAGATTTATCCTATTTGCTGCCTTTACTTCTTTGTCTGAGAAATGTCT
>NW_004624734.1:38665200-38697067 GCF_000247695.1 Heterocephalus glaber | reverse complement strand
TTTTGCATCTATGTTCATTAAGGAGATTGGCCTGTAGTTCTCTTTTTTGGTTGGGTCTTTCCTTGGTTTTGGAATCAAAGTAACACTTGCTTTCAGGAATGAATTTGGAAGTATTGCTTCCCTTTCAATTTCATTTAAAAGTTTAAAGAGTAGTGGCAAGAGTTCATTCTTAAATGTCTTGTAGAATTCAGCAGTGAAGTCATCAGGCCCTGGGGTTTTCTGTGTTGGTAAATTTTTTACTACATTTTCATTTTCACTGATTATAATCAGGGTGTTTAGAATTTGTATATCTTCTTCATTTAACTTTGGCAATTCGTATTTGTCTAGGAATCTGTCCATTTCTTCAGTGTTTTCCATTTTATTACAGTACAGGTTTCTTAAAGTAGATATTGATGATTCTCTGGATTTCTGTTGGATCTGTTGTGACTTTACCTTTTTCATTCCTAATTGCATAGATTTGAGCCTTTAGTTTCCTTTTTTTGATAAGGTTGGCTAAAGGTTTATCAAAAACCAACTCTAATTCATTGAGTTTTTGTATCATTCTCTTAGTCTCCATTTCATTGATTTCTCCTCTGATCTTTTGTTTTTTTGGGTTTTTTTGATACCAGGGATCGAACTTGGGTCCTTGGGCTTGTGCAGCAGGCAGCGAAACCACTGAGCTAAATCCCCCACCTCTCTGATCTTTATAATTTCCTCTCCTGTATGAGCTTTGGATTTGTTATACTATTCTTTTTCTAGGAGCTTGAGGTTCTGCATCAGGTTATTTATTTGAGTTCTCTCTGTTTTCCTAATATGGGCATTCACTGCTATGAATTTCCCTTGTAGAATGGCTTGCATTGTGTTCCATAGATTCCTGTATGTTCTACTGGCATTATCATTTACTTGTAGAAACTGTCTAATGTCTTCTTCAAATTCTTCTGTGACCCATTGGTTGTTCTGGAGGGTGTTATTCAATTTCCATGTGTTTGTGGTGTTTTTGTGGTTTCTTATGTTATTGATATCCAACTTTATTGCACTATGGTGTGATAATATACAGAGGGTAATTTCAATTCTTTTACATTTACTTAGATGAAATAGAGCTTTTTAAATTGGAAGGGAACCAAGAGTTGGAAGGAACACAAAGGTATGGGAGGGGTAGGAGAAGACAAAGGAATTAAGATAAGTTATGTATACATACTAACTTCCTGAGATAAAGGTAAACACTATGTATTGTAAACATGTAAGAAAATATAGCCTGGCCAAGCCACACCTAGAGAATCAGCCATCAAGGCCACTGCTGCCCTCACAGAGATCACTGATTACCACCTCCAGTCCTATCCTCAAAAGCCACTGCAGACATTGTGTCTATTGCTGCACTAGCCGGTGTTTGCCTCTGCCTAACCATAACATCCGAAAATAGTTCTCCTCTACACAATCATTGTTTCTCTGAGTCACTCATTTCACACTTTAAATCCCAGTAGATTGTATCAATAATCTGAGACCAAGTCTGATGCTCAAGCACTTTCTATAGGAGGGCTGGTAAAGTGAGTAGCTTTGTTGCTTCTGGAGTGAGAAGTAGTCTATATTTTCCACATGACTCAGAAAAATTCCCTAAACCTTAACCTAAGATGGATTTTAGGGTAACATGCTAGGAACATGCTGAAAATGGTACATCTGTCTAGAAGGTGTTATGGTTTGGATCTAAAATGTTCCCCCAAGATTTCCTGTGTTTGGAAGGTGATTAGTTCGTGGGGGCACTGTACTCATCAGTGGATTAGTCCATTCATGATTCATAGCTGACTATGCTCTTCCAAAAAGGGGCCTGGTCAGAAGTGGTGCGTAACTGAGGTGTAACCTGAAAGGGTTTATCCCTGACCCTGGCTCCTCCATTCACTCTCTCTGGCTGCAATGGGTTGGACAACTTTCCTCTGCTATGCCCTTGAGCAGGGCTCTTTCAGCCACTTTGGACTCTGGACTGAACCTGCTGGAAATTGTGAGGCAAACAAACCTTTTAAGTTGTGGGTACTGGTTATGGTGTCCTAATGACAGAAAAGTGACTAAGAAGGTAAAACGGAGAGGTTTCTAGAAAGGGTAGGGACTTGTAAAATCACAGCATACTAGTGGATGCTCTGACAAATATCTATGTGATAATTCTACCTGGGCCTTGCTCCTTTATAACAATGCTCTTATTAGGAGTCTTATTATGACCTTGACAGCACAGTTGATAAATTACATGTTGATGGGCCTTTTTTTTTAAACTGGTTTTTGAAAGTTAGATTTTAGCTTTTATTCTCTCTGTGTTATTTCACTAGTACTTGTGTAGAGTGTTATATGAGGAACAACTGAAACAGGTATTGGTGGATAGAATTCTGAGGATAAAGGAGTTGGTTTCAGATCCTAGTCTATCACCATCCAGGGTATGTTTGGTAGCATCATTTAATGTTTTTGGACCTTAGTTTCCTTCTCTATGAAATGAGATTATTATAGCCCAATTTGAAAATTGACCCACATGTTAAAAGTTATGTTTTAAAATTACTTGGTAGGAAAGACCAAGCAAAATAAAAGTCAAAATAATTAACAAATATTAACTTTTTAAAATTGCCTTTCTTTCCTAGAGAGGTATTGACTACAAGAACATCAATGTGTCTGTAATGCCTAAAAACTCTTTTCCTTGTTTCCCTTTCATTTTTTGCCTACTTCCGTTGTTTCCTCTGATAGCCACCAAGCTTTGTTTGATTAGATACAAGAGTTGTAGTCAGCCATCCAGAAGTTTTGTTGTTGGGCAAGGGCAAAGTCATATCCATAGTTTAGGAGAGAGCTCTCATTTTAGAAAAACAAACAGAAAAGGAAAAATATGTGAGGATTGGGAAAGGATGCGACACAATAGCAGTAGAGCTGGACAGAAGTGGCAGGGCATTTCTCTCCATGCTGATAAAGCAAATAATGTTTTACCTGAAGGAAAACTCCACACAAATCCTTGCATCTCCATAATGCGCTGCTGCATTCCTGGAAAGCTACATGACAACCGAAAACTTTCCTCTCTGTTTAGTTAGATAAACCCATGGAAGGGAAATCAGCTCTCAGCAGCATGTTCTTTGAATGGCATAGTTAACATATTGTCAACAGAAGCACAAATTGAATAAAGATATCAGAATTCTCTTAGGATGACTCTGCCCATTAAGATAATGCAGGGTGTAATATTTCGTCATGTACATTATACTTTAGGAAATAAAAAAACTTGTGTTTCCTCTATTTTTGATACCAGCAATGGGGAAATCAAGATGATTTAGAATAAACTGTGGCTTGTATAGATTTGAAAAGGAAATAATGTCATTTGCATTCAAGCAATGCCTGTCAGTTCTTAGAAAATATATTAACCTTGGCTTTATTTAAAGTCTTACTGCCTATCCAAAGAATCACTTCTTAGCTTGAGTTTAAGGTTCTTTTATTTTTAAAATATGTAGTATAATACTTCGCGTGAATTATGTATTTTAAAAAAGGGTGAGTTATTATTTAATTTTTATTAGTAGTATATGTTTCCAATACAAAATAATGACATTCATTTTGGGGGGTTTGTACATGTACATATCACATCTTGATCATGTTTACTCCCCTTCCTGGCCCTCCCCTTTCTCTCCTTCCCCAGGTTCTTTTCTCATCTCCACAGAGTTAATCCCCCTGTCTCCTACAGTCTCTCTTTTATTTTGCTTTTTACATTATTTATATTTTGGATTTCTCATTCTTAACAGTCACTTTCCTTCTAAGTAAAAGAGAATGTGCTTAAATACCTGAAGAGTGTGCAAATGTACTCTGTACAAGTTTTAGTTTACAGTTGTAACAAGATCTCTGACTGAATATGAGCACTGGATTTCTTGAGGCACTGAATTTAACATATAGTTATCTTTCTTGATAGGACTATAAAAGAATCCTAATGAATGTGCTAATAGCTACTCCCTGTTTACAGGACAGTATCCCAGGTCTTGAATGGCAGCGAATATACATGAAAATTAGTGTCCAGAGAGCAGAGACAGAATGTGCTTCATCTATAGAACTATGCCTGTGAGACATTTCAATCAGAGATGGCAAAAAAGATTAAAAAGTTATCTTCTAGAGTTTCTAGCCTAAGATGAACTACTTTTATGAAATAACTTGCTATTTCCTAGGCTGCAAACACGATGCAGAGATCAGTTCTATTTCCTCTTGGAATCAACTAATCTTAGGATCTCTCTCCTTAGAAAGAAACCCTGGATGTCACCTACTCCAATTTGTGTCCTATGTTTGAGTCATGGACAGATGGTTATTTTATTGCTAATTGGATTTATCCAAGTTTAGGGAGCTCACTCTCTCTTAAAGTAAACTTTCCCAATGTAATCATCTAAACATTAACATATCCTATTTAAAATTATTTTCAGAAAATTTAGTTTTCATTCTAATTTCTGATGCCACTTAGAATCATAGACTTTTTCCCAGAATAGCCCTTCAACTTCAAATTGAAATCAGTAAATATGCTTCTTTCACATTGTCAAACCACATTTTCTCTATTTTTCAAATATTACTGATATAATATGGATTTCTAGAATTAAAGTATCATGGGACTTCCACTTTCTTCACCAATGTTAGATTAGGTAATTCAGACTAAACTTGACACTGAAAAGAACTGAACATTTTTTTGGCGGAAAAATTACAGTCCATTTCAAAATATATGTAGATGCTAAAAACATGATCAGGCCAGAGGCTGAGTATCTACAGAGGTCAGAAAAGTATGTGGACAGATTTTGTTCTAAGGTCATTTATGTACAAGTGACAGCCAAGACATTAAGCCACATCCCTAGTGTCCTAAAAGATACGGAAAGACAAACCCAGTACTTGGGACTCACCAAAGATGAAGATTCTCATAAATGTCCTCTGTTTGATCTTGAAGGGCTAGTCGTTAAAAATAATATTGGAGTGGGAATAAGAAAGTTTTAGGATAGTATTCAGGCCTACCTCACATCATCTGGGTAACCTAGAAAAATCTAAAGATATACATTTTATTAAAGAAGCTCTGAGTTACTAGAGCCCCCAACCATTTGACTGAAAAGAATAAAAAATATTTCCTGAAAGAAAATGTTGTCATCTTAGAATTCAAATTATTTCTCCAAATAACTTTTTAAAATGCCATTTCCAATGAGTTATTGTAAATAATGCAATGCATGAAGAGACAACAGAAACAAAAGACATAAAAAATAAAAACAGAAACATAAAAATTAGCAATATTAGAATGACCAGGAATAGGTTGTAAGACCATTGTCCTTATTCTGTAAGTACATAAAAGCAAGGTTTAAAGTTTTTGACAGGGAACTAGAAACTATAAAAAGTGATACTTGAAAAGGAAGTAAAAATAAATTCTAGAACTGTAAAAAGTGAAAACATCACTGTAACTCTATCCCTTATGTTCAAGAAAGTAGAGAAAGCCATAGACATGTTAAAGATGTGAAAGAATGGCTCAAATAGAACTTCTAGAGATGAAATATTCATGCTTTGACTTTTTAGTCTCTACACTCATATATTATCCGTTGGGGACAGAATACCATGAAGACTCCCCCTTCCTTTCAAAGTGCCTCTGAACTGGTACTGGAGATTTACTTTGAGAAATCCATCTCAGTGATTTATGAGACTTGCTGCTGCTGCTTGGTGGTGTGGTATGTGAAACAGACAGTGGATTGTTTGGTAGCGGTGATCTCATGATGATCATTCCATGGTGATCCTCCCACATCTTCTTTTCTGTGAAGTGGGTTCCCTCATTGGATAACATGCTGTATGAGACTCCTTGACTGTGCGATTCAGACATTCTGTAGTCACAGAGGCATTGTGGGCAGAAAAGGAAAATTTATATTTGTATACTTGGAGTACATCCTGTTGAGATAAAACATCGACCTTTCTAAGATGGAAAAGGTCTAATGAAGTAGTGAATTTTTCAAGTTGTAACCAAGTTGACTTGGTATCCTCCAAGAATCTTGGCATATCAGAGGGGCAGCACTGATCTATGTTAGTAACAGGTAAGATTTTCAGAGGATCAGAAGCTGAGTCTATTTTGATAAATGAGAATCCCTACTATTTGCACCATACATAGCCACCATATTTGCTGTCATGGCTGCTATTGTCATGTGCCGCCAATGCCACTAATGACGACCAATAAAAAAGATAAACTAACATCCATAGGCCTACTGCATGTTTTTCCTGCCTACTTTTTCAGTGCCTCTTCTATGAGAGATGCTGTCTGATAAAAGCCAGAAGTGACTTGTATCATTTCCACCTGTTCATCTACACACTGGTAATTACAACTCCTTGGCTTCAGTTATCTAGATGTTTTCCTTTCAGGCTTCTTAACATTAAGCTAGGCTGTTGACCCCTGACCATAAATATGTGGATATTCTCACCCAGGGTTACTTCTTCCATACAAAGTATAGAAAGTATGACCAGGTATACTATTCGTGACTCTGTGCATCAAAGACACTTGACTTGAGTACAGCCACTACCGTTTTTAGATTGTACACACTTATTGAGATAGCCAATTATAAACTAAATTTGGGCTTTTCCTTTCTTTTCCTTTTTAGTGGTATTACCACTCATAACAAATCCAGCCAGAGCTGGGAAAGGGCTATTGATGCTTCTATATCAGGTTATCGTGGTCTAGATATCCATCTATGTAGCTTCTTCATGTCCCCCTTGGGTTCATTCCCATGTGTACTCTTCCAGTTTATGAAGGCTGGCTCTTACTTAGTGCTACCCAGTTTTATGACCCAGACTAATGGTCCCTTGGTGCTCCAAGGTCAACTGCTTTATCTCTAACAAAGCTAAACCATTCCTTGGAGGAAACATAATTGTTTGACTTGCTCCAAGATCCTAATGACCTTTTGTATCCTCCCATGGAACATAATCTTCTATAAGTCTTCAAGTTGAACACAATTTTTAAAAAATAACAATATGGCCAAGTCCCTTGGGCTCTATTCATCACTGTTTGGGCAACTCAGAGTCCTCTCCACTCCACTCAGCATTTGCAAGCTTCTAAAAGCCTCCTTAACAATGAGTTTGCTTGATCCCGTGGACTACCTGGTCCAGAAGTCTCTAGAAAATGTCTTTCAAAGGCTATGAGTTCTTCCTTGTCTCATCTTACATTCTGCCTAGGTTGATCAAGTATCCTCAAAATACTGGAGCACTGCAGTATTCACTATCTAATTCCGTGTGTGTGTGTGTGTGTGTGTGTGTGTGTGTGTGTCTTACTGGGGAATGCAGGGCCTTTGCACTGAACTACATCCCCAGCCAACCTTTATTATTTGTTCCAAGACAGGGTCTTTCTAAGTCACTAAGTTTCCTGGCTGGGTTTAAACTTGCAACCCTCCTACCTCAGACTTCCAGAGTGCTGGGATTACAGGCATACATCACCATGTCTGGTTTTTGCTAATTCTACACCTCTTTTGACATAGTCATTTGTCCTTTTTCATGTCCAGTTATGTCTGGATTTGGCCCAGTTATATCTGGATCTAATGCAATTATTTGCCTACTTGTCATGATAGTGGTGGAGGTAGTGTCTGAGTGGGACACCTATTGCTCTGCACTGAGAGGCCTCTGTATAATCTACTAGCAGAGGAGAAAGAGTACTTCTTACTAAGGAAGAGGAGGAGCCCTCTTCAATTCCTGAAGATTCAGGGCATTCTACAGAGCCAGCTTCCTCAGGAGCATTCACCTACATATCCTCATCTCATATTTTAGAGTTCCAAGTCTTTCCACCTAGAACTTTCCCTTTGGCATTTCAGACCCACCTTAACTGATAATCAAAACTGTGGCTCATTCAAGCCCTCAGCCTGAGGCTTAACTATGTCTGGTCTTCTCCTGAAAGAGGTAAAGTCATTGTAGGCTACAAAAAGGCCCTCTCCTTAGAGATTGGCTGTTTGTTAGTGCCCTCAGTTTCTCTTTTCCTTTCACAGAGAGTCCATACAATCCTGTAATAATTAAATAACTCTGGGCCCATCAGGGATGCTTCTGGCATCAAGGACCTGCATGGTGCTTCCATAGCTGCTGCAAAAGAAAAATGCATGAAATTGTTAAATATTTTTGGTTCTTATTAACTGAGGATTTTATCTGCAGGGGGCTGCAATATTGATTATGCCTAAAGCAAGATGTAAGCAGTGCAGGCTGTAAAGAGTTAACCCCACAAATGGCTTATTTATAGAAGTGAATCCAGCCAAAGCCTATGTGCCGAGGTCAGAGTAACTCACATCCCAATTCCATAACCACAGTTAAAACCTTGTTAACTAGAAGGACAATGTTCTAATTACAATCACATATTTTGTCTGTTTTGTTCCTAAATTGAGAATGCTGCCTTTTTCTTTTACAAGCCTTGCCTCTATTAATTTCCATAGAAACTGCATGATTGCATATCCTTGCATGTAATACCACCCTCACACATAGCTTGCCTTTACCCCAATTAATTATTAATAAAAATTAGTGACTTGGACAGACCGGCACTTTTGCTAATTAAGTAGCATTGGCTGCCCTGGCTCCCTGCTTTCTGTGTCTCTTAGCTCTGTCTTTTAGGGGTTTTTTTCCTCCAGCTTGTGTCATAAACTGAGCAGGAGACTGAAGCCTATGGCAGAGGTCCAATTTAGAAGGTGTAGATATTCTGTTACAGCCTCTTTATTGATAATGAAATACCACTTCATGAATGAAAATTCCCTCCATGTAATTTTTTAAACTTTCAGAGTAGAGGCTGTTCTCTTTGAGAAGAAAAATGTAACTTTTTAAACTTTCAGGGTACAGGCTGTTCTCTTTGAGAAGAAAAATAAAATTTTGTCTCTGTGATCATTAGCTGTCACACATTGTGTTCCCATCACTGTGTCTGTTTTTATTTCAAAAATGGTGCATGGCCACTGTGACATAGTGACGTTGCAATAATTATTCTCTCAACAGAAAGACAGAGAGAAGTTCTCTTATTTTTGAGCAATGGCTCTTTGAGAAGTAAGAGGAAACAAGAAAAAAAGTGAGAGCATGATTAGCCTCTTACAAGTTTAAGTCTTTTTGAAAAGCTGTTCAGAGTATTCAATAGTCTGGTAGATCTCTCATAAAGTCAACATCAAAATAAAATACAAGAAATTCTATTCAGCAGTCAAATGATCTACCATTCAACCTAATGGAGCTGCCAACAGGAATCAGAGTGACTAAGGAAAGAAAAACATGGCAATGTGAGGGTGAACAATCCAAATCTTGTGTATGATAAATGTTCCTTGTCAAAAGAAACATTTAACTTCATAAAATCATACCATAATAAAATATTCATTATAGATGGCAGGGTCCAAGATCAGAGAGCAATTACATTTTCTTCAGAGTATATTTGTGTGTATAAATTAATACAAGAAGCCAATGTTGGATATTTTTGAATTTAATTAAAAACTTTAGAATATTAAAAATTATGCTAGTCTAATATAGCCATATGTTTGACATTTCAGATTTTACTTTTAACTAATACTTGCTGTACTTCTGTATTATTGCTTATTTTAAGGCTCACAATTTTTATCATTAATTTTCACACACCAATTGCTTCTGGGGAGTTATTAGTTTTTTAAAAAAATATTTTCTGTGTGTGGTTGGCCTAGTTGAACAATTTGATAGATATTTCTATGTTGATTTCTATAAGGAATTAATCAATTTTATATTTTAAGTTTAGTATTTTGGGAAAAGAGAAAAATAAAATTTGGACTCATGGCTATTGATGTGCTATAAGGAACAAAATTTCTCAAAAGAAATTGTCTAATTTTTAAGAGTGATTCTTCCAGACTTCTGAGATGTTCTCACACACATTGAGACAATCATCCTTCTCATGGTGACTTACACTGCTTTTCTCTATTAACATATTTAAGCATGTTAACCCAGTTTTAAATATTAATCCCACAAGAAAAGTACACTCACCTCAAACTTGCCACTCAAGAGAACAACAGTGTAGAGTGAGTAAAGAATCCTCCCCATAGAAGCCCGTGAAGTCAGGGCTAAACGGAAGGCAAAAACATAGCTAAAACCAGTGCCAGTAAATTATCATAATATGTTTGCACAGCTTGGGAGCTAAATCCTTAATAGACAGTGTCCATGTTATGTGCTTATTTTACACAACTGGCTGATTCAAAATGGTTGATTTAAAGTAAGCCATGATTATTGGATATTTTTACCAGTGTTTCTATCTATCCTAAGATCAAAGTCACCTATTCAACCTACAGGCAAAGGGCAGCAAAATGTAGTGACGTGACATTGCTCTGCTTTGTTAGGTGGTGTTTGTTTAAAAATGTTAACATGAATCAATTTCCATAGGAAAAGGGGTTTAAATGTATATTATTAGGTTCCCATTGGGTGAGCTGTGCTGCTTTGTAAGCTTTGTTATCTTTGTAATCTTTGCTATTATATAACTAAGAGTTAATATGTTTAATTTTGTAGCAATATAAACTTACTTTAAAAGGTGAAAAGAAATCATTCTGAAGCTCATTAAAGCTGAGCTTCACATCAGTGAATTTATCTTGGGGGTGTGGAGATGGGGCTGGGGGTTGGGCATATTATGCCAAGAAGGCTTGCTCCATTTCCTAGGTCTAGGAGACTTGTTGCTAAGCAATACCCACTACAACAGTGTAAAAGATATGAAAGCATAATTCAGTTATGGAAACAATGAAAGCCTTTACATTTTCAAAGGAGGTTGAAATAATACATAATTTTAGACCAAAACCTGTCCAAAGCTCACATGAGGGTTTCAGAGCAGCAGCAAATTATTTAGATTTATGAAAGGGTTATGTGAGATTAGCAAGAACTTGACATAAAATTGGGTTAAGCTTCACAGCCATCCATCACTCCCCTAGAGCAGGAAAAAAACTATGAGCACAATAACATTACAAGGAACCACACGTACACAAGAGATTTATTTCACCAATATAATACTGTTAGATCAAAACTGGATTTAAAGTTCATAGAATGTTTCATTCACATAAAACTGTTACTAAAGTTAATAGATATTTTCACTGAAAAAGGAAACTATAAAATATATCAAATATATCCACTATTTACACCTGTAAATATATTTGTATTGAACAGCAAATATTTTTTTGCATGAAAACATGAAATTACTGAGGTTCTGAGTTAATTTTTAGAACTTTCTATAAAAGTATTCTTAGTTTGAATAATAAGTAATTTGGATGAGGATCTATCAAACTCTTTTAAGGCACGTATAAGTGACAGCTAGGATAAGTTTGTAAGGAGAGATTAGTTCCTGAGGAGAATACACTTGTACTTTTAGTCACCCGTGGTCAGCCTTAATCGTGCTGATGAAAGTAGGAGTCCTACAGTAAACACAAAGACATTCTCACTCAGTTCTGCAGCTCAAATTAAAACACGGGTTCTTCCTACATTGCCAAAATTTGGGGTCATCAATTTATAATTTCAGGGCAAACCTGGGCCTTTGTTAGGGCAGTACCTGTTTCAGTTATTTTTATACTCAGGAACTACTGCCTTGACTATTCTAGACATTTTTTTAAGTAGTGGAGATTAAACTCAAGGCCTTTGAACAAGCTACATCTGCAACCCATTTTTATTTTGGGACAGGGTCTCACTAAGTCACTAAATCGCCTAGGCTAGGCTTCAATTTTTGATCCTTGTGCCTCAGCCTCCCAGAGTGCTGTGATTATAGGATTAAATGCTCCACCATTCCCAGCTTCTAGAAATTTTTGATGAATGTTTTACCTCCATCTTGTCAATTAACAAAGTAGCAGGTGTGCTTTTATACTTCTACCTGTGCATAGACCTCATTTATGCCTGAAGACATGACATTGCCATCTGTCTGAGAGGAGAGCTGACAGGATTAGATACTTCTAGTAGCTACATCAAAATGTTGGGGTTCATTTTAAAGAAGTATTCATGAAGAACTGTAGATCAGAAACTGTGCACTGTTGCCCAGACTAGGCAGAGACTGGTGAACCTGAGAGAATGAGACAGATTTGGGAGAAGAGGCAGGAGTTGACACTAAAGTGGCCTTCACAGTTCTTGTCAAAGGAGATGGATTTAAAAGCATCTGACAGTGGGGATCTGAGAGTGGTGGAGATCCATGTCTCATCCACTTACTGGACCTCCGGCATGAAGCAGCCTCACTGATGTCCATCACACCTTGCACAAAGATGATCAAATGATGGCCATGTGACTTTAGGAGAAGAATGAGGGTTTGCTGTTATGTCTGACTCTTCTTCTGTTTCAGAAAGATGTGGATAAGCAGGGGAAACTTTCTTGTACTCCTGAGAGGGGCAGAGTGTCTGACAGGTAAGTAGCAGCTCTGGAGAATTCAGAGATTGGATCAAGGTAGAGGCAGAGTAGTAACCATGACTTCATGACCACAGGCTGTAGGAGACCTGGAAGTACTTACTCTAGAGGGCAGAAACCACTGTCTGAAACCTGCCAGGGTGTCTGTGTTCATCAACAGTCCACTGTACATATAGGACCCACCTAGGGTCACAGAGAACTAATGTGTCTGCAGCAGAAGGAGGCAGGACTCTTTAGTGAGCTGTTGCACATTGGTAGTGTATATCCATGGGAACCTGCTACCTTTTCTATAATGACAGCTTTCAGCTTTCTTAGGCCAATTAGCTCTTCCTTAAAAGAAGAGCCTTAAAGGGTATGTTGAGAAGATTACTTAACTTCTTGGTAAAGCAATTTTAAACTTTAATCTTCTGTAGCATTTAAAGCTTTCTTTCTACTCCCTGCTCATCTCCTAGGCTAAGATTGTCTCGAGGGAGATGGTTGTAAACTGTCTTACTACTACTCTTCTTCCCTCCAGGATTTTGAAGAAGAAGGGTAACATAAGGTCTAAGATAGCTTTCTCCTTCTATAGTCTGTCTCTGTCTCTTCTTCCTTCCTTTCTCCCCCTTCCTGCTTTCCTCCCCTTTTCTCTTCCTTCTTCTCTCCTTCTTTTCTCTCCTTTTCCTTCTTTTCTTTTGTTGTTCCTTTTTTTCTTCCTGCTTCCTTTCTACTTTCTTTCTCTTTTTCACTTCATTATTTACCTTCTCTCTCTGCTTTCTCTTTTGGCTTTGATGTTTTCCCTCCCTCCATCTTTCTTTTTCGAATCAAATTTTTTATTGTTAAGTATGGCCAAGACAATTTCATGTCCTGATTTGGTATGGCAATCTTGATTATGTCTGCTGTCTCATGTAAGAGTGTCCCACTCAGTTTTATTATCAAAAGTATGTGAGATTGGATAACTAATTACCCATTCTTATTGAGTGTATACTTATAAAAAAGAGTGAACAAAACGCAAATGAATTATCAGTGAATTATTCCAATATTTATGTGGCTCCCACAGGTTCAGAAATAGAGTGCTATCAGTAGGTCAGGAAAAAGTATTAATTATTGCGCATATCACTACTAAAGATAACCACCATCCTTATTTCCAATAATACGCTTTAGAGGTTTTATTAGTATACCCTTTTTTGAAATTTATTAATGTTTCTAAAAGCAACTACATTTATTCTCATATGACATAATAGTCCACTTGATTGTAATACCATTTTTACTACATTCTACTATTTCTTTTTTTACTACTTTCTACTATTGAGGGCTGTTAGGTAGTAGTTTTTAGTTTTAGGCTACTATAAATAATGCTGTTATGAACATTTATACACATGTGTCTTAATATAGTATATACATTTGCTTTGGGTAAACACCTAAGAGAAGAGTTTTTTCTAACAGAGTCTAAACATATTTAGTAGCTAATGGTAAGCTACTTCTAAAATGGCTGCTGGTATATAATAATATGACTAATATTATGCATGATATTTTAAATTTAATTCTCAGTACAACACTTGGTAAAGTTTTAAATTTATAGATGAGAAAATTGAGACAAAAATATGTATCATACTAATGATTATACAGCTAATAATGCCATAGCTAGATACTATGCTGAGTAATGACTGTAGAGACACCATGCTTGAACAATAACATTTACTTCCTCTCATACATGGAAGAGATACTTCTTGTTATCCCATCATATACCCTCCTTGTCTTCCTAATTATCAGAATCCTAGTCTACTCCAGGAAGCTAAGCTACAACTTTATTTCTTAGTTTCTGATACAATGGGGAGTGTTCAAATAGAAGCAAAGGTTTTAGGTGAGGATTCTGGGAAGTGTACTTAAAGGAGCTGACTCTGTTGGGAGGCACATTCTTTTGTCCATTTTCTGCATCCTCCTTCTAACTCCACATTTGGGCAAGACAGCTAGAGTTTTAGCAGCCAATTTGGACCATGAGGAGCCTTTTAGGATGGAACTCTTCCCAAAATGAAAAGTCAACCTACAAACTGTGAAAAAAATTTGCAAATCAAATATCTAATAAGGAGTCAATATCTAAAGTTTATAAAGAACTCCTACAACTTAATAGCAGAAAAACAAATAACATGATTTAAAAATGGACAAAGGATTCCAGCAATCATTTCTCCAAAGAAGTCATAAAAATCCCTGTGAAAAGGTGCTCAACATGATTAATAATCAGGCTAATGCAAGTTAAAACCACAGAGCTATAACCTCACATCTATGAATATGAGTTTTATAAAAAAGGTAGATAAATGTTAGAGAGAGTGTGGAGATAAAGAACACTATCATACCATTGGTGGGAATGTAAATTCATCATAAAAAGAAAGTTTTAAAAATAATAGAATAAGTTACTAAGAGAACTACCATACAACTCAGAAAGCCCTTTCTGTTTGCACATCTGAAGGATATATATATAATGAAGATGTCTGTATCTTCCTGTTCATTTCAGCATTATTCAGAGTAGTCAATAAAACATTCTCAGTCTCATAAAGGAGACCCTGTCATTTGACACAGCATAAATGGCTCTATAAGACATGTTTATAAAAGAAATAAATCAGACACAAAACAAAAATATGATCTCACATAGATGTGAGACAAAATTGATCAAATATACAGAAATAGAGAATAAAAAGAGATTACCATCAGATGTGAAAGGACTAGGGAGATGTAGGTCAAAAGATACAAAGGAGCAGATGTAGGATGGAGAGGTCCAGAGGTAGAAAATGAAGACTCTAGCTGGTACAAGTGTATCATATTTGTGTTTCTGGTGCAGAGTCTAGATTCTCCTGTCACTGTGAAGTGATAGATATGTTAACCTGTTCATTGTGTTAACCATTTTGCTATCTATGTGTAACCCATAAAATTATGTTATAAACCTTAAATGTACACTACAAAATGTATTAAAACATATTTTTAAAAGTGATATTTCCCAAACAATGCCAAGACATCATGAATATAAAAAGACCAGACCACGGTGCTGTATATAATCAAGAAATATGAAAACAAGAGAACCTCCTGTTGCCCTGCAGTCGGGATCAAACCCCTTTGAGGTGCTGTGGGGTAACTCCAGCCCAACCCTCTCTCACTCTGGTTCTTACCTTCTTGAGAACCTTCAATCCATACTCCCATTTGCCTGGTGAACTGTTGTTCCTGACCACCCCTGTCAAAAGTTCTGTAATCCATGGATCAATCTGATGTGTGTAGAGAACAATTCAGACAGCTCTATAGTATGGTTCTGACTGCATTTAGTAAGTGGTTCAGATGACTAGCTCAGATGGAAAAAGTCTTGTGCATTTGCACCCAGCTCCTAATTCTTCTGGAAATCTTTTCCTGTTAGTGAAGTCTTTAGTCATGCCTTGTGCTTTGAAAGAGAACACAGCAAAACCAGTTCAACTTTTTTTCAGACTCAGATTTCCAATTCTTCCACAAGTACACCAGTTAAATTGCCCGTTTTTTAGCTGGCCAGTTGTTCAAACAACTTTTTGAAAAGAATAGCCTTAAAAAGTAGAGTTACTTATTTGGGAAATGAAAATTTTACTTCTGCAGTTTCTAAAATTCTTAGTCATGGTGTGAAAATTGATGAGCTTACCATACAAACAGTTTCTGTTTTCTTCTCTCCACAACATGTAATGAGTCATCATATAAAATGGTCGGTATGTGCCAAGTCTCCCAAAGACTATGAAATCTCCAGTTTTAACTTCTGTGCATCATTTACAGATTTCAGTCCATGCTAAAGTGCAAGCTGTGCAGCAACATCATTGCTTTCTTTGGTTACACAAAAGATAGTTACAAGTGCAACCAGGAATATTTGAGGAATAGCTGAGCCCTCCTGAATACCATTATTTAACTCTTGTAAGTTCAGTGAAAAGTATAGTTATCAACAACTTTCAAAATATTTATCCAAAATACGTTACAGAAACAGCAAAACTAGTGATGCACAAATTCCAGTGAATGCTGCCACACAGACACAATTAAAAGGTGCTCTTCATTCTCAAGCTGTACTAGCAAAAGGATTTTTCAAGAAAATTGAATCTTGTACTCCATGCCTTCTTCCTGGTAGGTCTTTAAATAATGTGGTGGCTGCAAATATTTAAAAAGATATGCACATAGGAAAAATTTGGAGAAAATGCTATGAATTTGCTACCTTTGAGTATTCTACAAGTGTATCTGTTAACAATAATGCTTGTGTTGTGTTTAATAGGAAATCTGTTTACTGGTTAAGATGGGACAGAAGTTCTATCACAAATTGACCAACAAAACTCTGCTTCTCCTGGTATTCTACTAAGAAAAGAAACATCAAAGGTAACAAGTTCAAGACCAGTCCCAAAATAACCAAAGTTGTTTTAAAAATCACTTTTAAATACCTGATTTTGTGAACTTAATTTGTTCCTAGATTTTGGTAAAGATGGCCAAGTTTATGTTCTTGTGGGAAAGGTGGGCATGTTTGTCACCTGATATAGAGTTTGTGAACAAAAACAAAATTTTGCCAAAACCTTTTTGTGAACCAAATTGTGTGCAAACAAAAGTGTTCATGAACTGGGGTACCACTGTACTTGGCTTCCTTCCATTGCCAATTTAAGGACAAGGAAAAATAAAAAGGTGGAGTGATCATCTTTTTCTACCACAGATGATATATTATATGAACCTTTCCAGTAACTACCTAAAACAGAATAAGAGTTTATTCACAAAGCCAATCTATCCAGAAGGACTTGGTACAGGAAAAGATATCCCCAGAAAAGGAAATACTATTCAGAGCATAGAGAAAATACATTCCTCTGTTTATGCAAGAACTGTTACAATAGTGTGTTTCAGAGACCAATAACCAAATATCCAGAATGAGATATAGTCAACACCAGAGAGTGGTCTTATGTTTTATACCTAGATGTCCCTTGGAACACTCATATGTTCATATTTGGGGCTTTTGAAAGGCCATTGGATTAGGGGGTGTTATAACTAACTTGCTTTTAGGAGGTATGGTCTGATTGGAGTCACCACTGGAGGGTATAACTTCCTTTCCAGGTCATCCCTTCTCTCTCTGATTCCTAGCTTCCATGATATGAACAGCTTTTCCTCTACGATCCCCCTCTGCTATGGCATCCTGCTTTGGAGCTGGTTGACCATGGACTGAAATGTGAACCAAAATAAGCCTCTCCTTGTGGATGTTGGGTATTTTGTCCCCTAAACAAGAAAAGTGACAAGGCATATCAGAGTACCAAAGAATTGGAGTTGTTACTGTGATGCTATCTGACCATATGGTTTAGAAGCCTTTAGAACTGGTTTGCTGGAGGAGTTTGGAAAGTTTTGGGAATGAGGCTAGAGAAGCCCTAGAATACTGTAAACCAAGACTGATGGGAGATTTTGGTTGGAGCTCAGAAGCCAGACTACTAATAAATAGGCAAGTGGTAAAGACCAGGCTCAGGAGGTGTCAGTTGGCAAGAAAGACTCCATTGGCAGTTGGACTCCAGGCCAATTTAGTTAAGCTCTAGCAGAATATTGACTACATTTTTCTCCTGTCCTGAGACTTGACAATGACTGAGTTTAAGGGTGGTGGATTAATTAATCTGATAGAGGAAATTTTAAAGCAGCCTAGAATTCAGCCTGTGGTATAGGTACTGATGGGGGCTTTTAGCCAGCTCCACATTGAAATCAAGGGCAAATGGCACAGCTGAGTGATTTTTAAAGTTTTGAGTTTCACTAGAAAGAAAGCTCCTATGAATTTATGGCTTATAAAGTTGGAGCAGATGAGAGCTAGTTTGCTGAAAAGATCAGCATTAAAAAGCAGCCAAATACTTTACATCAGGACAATAGGAAAAGTGACTCAAGGGCATGTCAGGAACCAACAGGACCTTTCCCTTCACAGGCTCAAGGGTGCAAATCTGGAAAACCTTTATTTGGGAAGTGAGCCCCTAAGCCTTCCTTTGAGAAGTGAGCTTGCTCCAAAATGGCAGCCTAGGGAATTGGTTTCCTGTGATTCTGTTCACAGTGCTCAGTCATCAAGGAACTTGGGCATTGTTGCAGCCATGATGCAAGAGGGCCTGGCTATTGTTACAGCTGGTGGCAGAAACTGGCATCATTACAGGTGTACAGAATGCAAGAGTTTCAGAGTAAGATGTTTCAACCCAGATTTCAGAATGAGGCCTGGGAGGCCAAACAATTTGGCCCTGACAGGGGAGTGCATAAAGGTGTGAGAGAGTGAAGTCAAAATTGCAATGGAGACCTCAGAAAGTTGGAGAAAGTTCCAGATTCATGGAACATCTAAAGAAAGCTACAAACAACAAGCAAAGTTAGCATGAGAGAGAAGCCCTGAGGGCTATACTCACTGGCAATGCCATAGGGGCAGGGCAAAACATGCTATTTGGAGTGCACAACTTTGCCCCATATGTGGGATAGGCAGCTACAGGATTTGATCTTTGCCCTGCCAGATTTTGATATTGGTTTTTTTCCCCATTGGTTTCTATCTCCCTATACCTCCCTTTTGGAATGAGAATGTTTATCCTGTTCCATTGTATTTGGCAGTGTTTAAGTTTTTATTTCACAGGGGCTTACAGATAAGAGTTTGCTTTCAGTCTCAGAGACTACGGAATTGGACTTTTCAGCAATGCTGGAACTGTTAGAATTTTGATGACTCTTAGAGATGGACTAAACGTATGTTGCATAAAGAGATGCACATGTCCCTTTTGTGAGCCAGAGGAGGAATGTTACAGTTTATATCTAGATGTCTTCCCAAAGACTTATATGGTTTTGAAAGGTGATTGTATTGTTAGGGCATTATAGCTGATTTGCTGGTAGGAAATGGGGCCTGGTCAGAAGAGGAGGGTCACTGGAGAATAACCTGGAAGGGTGTAACTCCCTTTAAGGCTCTCTCTGCCTCCTGGTTGCAAGGATATGAGCGGGTTTCCTCTACCCAGGCCCTTCTACCATGCTGTTTTCCTCCTTTAGACCTGCCAAACATGGACTGAAACTTCCAAATATGAGCCAAAAGAAACCTCCTGTTCTTTAAACTGTGTGTGTTGGGTATTGTGTTCCAGTGACAAGACAGTGACTAAGACAAGTCTTAAAAAAGAAATGTTGAGAAAGGTACTCAAGAAAGAATTGTCATGAAAGACTCTCAAAGAAGCAAGAATAAGGCATATCTCACTGAATTTAAAAATGTATTAATTTTCACTAAAGGTTAGGTAACGTGACATAGTCAAATTCCTGACAATTTCTGTTCTGGGAAAGGTTTTGATTCCTTTAACAGTTTGGTTAATAGTAGTACTTAAAAAGAGACTGAGTTTGTGGCAAAGGAAGAAGAAAGAAATAGTTTTGATTAGGAAAACAAAACAAAAAACAGAACTGTATCATACAAGTTAAAGAAAAGCTGAGTGTTTATAACACAATCATAAATGGAAAGTCTAATGTTGCTAGTTCACAACTCCTTAGTGATATTTTACTAATGTCAGGAAGATGACATTCCTGACAAGATGACATTCTCAGCAAAACCTAAAGGAAAAAGAGATAGAAAACTGTTCCCATTAGAAGAAAGGGGCATGGAGTTCAAATGTAATGTTTGAATAAAGTTATTCCTTAAAACAAAAATTATAATTAAAATATATTCTCAGTGATGTCACCTGAGAAGAAACCACTTGTGATGAAAAAAATATCAGACTTAGGGAGGTACTGAAAGAGAAAGAAATAGCTCTTGAAGATATGCAGAAGAAGACGTACCCTGAAAAATAAAACTGTGTTTTAAACATAGACATTTGGAAAAAAAAAAAAGACATTTGGATTGATTCTTTTTATTTGCAAGGAATATTCCATGACTTCCAGTGGATACCCAAAATCAAACATATTATATATAACCACAGCAGTACTGTGACAGTCATTCTCATAACCAAGAAAACTACTTAAGTAAATAATGAGCAGGTAGCAAATACAGAATGGAAATGCTGAATGAATGTACATCCTAGGTGGGTGTAATGGTGTGAGATTTTATCACACAACCCAGATTCATGCATAATTTATGAAAATTTAAAAATGTATACCTCTTTTGTGGAGTATTCTATTTAATATTTTTGGACAGATATTAATTGTGGATAACTATAACTGCAGAAGGCAAAACTGTAGATGCAGAGGGACCGCAGTAAGGTAAGTTAATTATATATGTCTCTGATATGAAATTTGTTTTTCATCAATTGATTTTAAAATTTAAATTAGGAAAACAGAAAAAGTTGATTCACGTATGATGTGTGATTAATCTACATGGGACATCTGACCCATTGCTTTAGAAATTTTCCCTTGGGAAGAAAAATAATTTATATTTTCCTGTTATTTTAACTCAATTCCCTGAGTTTGAATATTGTACAGGACTTTTTGTTATTATTGTATCTTTACATAAATTCTTCAGGGGTTACTCTGATAATAGATCATTATTATTGCGTACTATTGAAATTCTACATTCTGAGAGAGGAAATCAACTGGAAACTTAGCTTTACTATTGGGTTTGTACATGTACTTAGTCTTATTACTCATAATGTGATGACACCTTCTATAAACTAGAGTTCCTCATTTAAAAAAAAACCTAAAAATTCCACAAAATATTGAATGAGGGGAATGGACTTTTGTCTTCTGTTCCCTCAGTTAGTCAGATATACAGGCAATGTTCAGGAATGTTATTTTAATCTATACAGGTTATATTAGTCCACTTCTATTGCTATACATACAGAGCTTACAGTCTTGTTTGCTGGAAGTACAAGATCCAGTGGCCCCATCTGTCTGGTTTCTGGCAAGGGCGTCATGGAGGATGGCATCACAATGACAAGAAAGTATACCAAAGTTAAGACAGGAAAACAAAAGATTCAATTCTTGCAAAATTTTGTAGAAAACCACTACCCAAAAAACGCTGTAGCAGTGTGAATGATGAATCTGATTAATGACAATGCAATGATTTCTGTGAAATCTACAAAAGGAGGCAAAAGCAAGTGTCACTGGATAGGTTCCTTGTTAATTTGCAGGAAATGAAAGATTCCATTATGCCAATAGATAAACAATGGCTTTGTTAGTGATAGTGAAAGTCGGCCTACACAATAACCTTCCTCTCTCTTGTCTTCCTCACACCAGCCACTAAGGTTTTCAAAGGTAAGTGCAGGTTAATTTGTTTATTTTTGTTTGTTTATATTTCATATTTTCTTTACTATTTTGCATTACATTAAAATATTTTAATCATTTTATATGAATATTTTGGGTTGTGGAATGAATCATCTGAGTTTTCAGTATTTCTTATGGAGAAATTTGCTTTGACATACAAGTGTTTTGGATTACAAGCATGTCTCTGGAATGGATTATGCTTGCAAACCAAGGTTTTACTGTATTTATTCTAGCTTTTTCCAGAAGAGTTTCAGAAGTATTGATAATAACTCTTCTTTGAATATTTAATAAATTCACCTGTCAGTGAATTCATCTGATCCTGAGCTTTTCTTTTTTGGAAGGGCTTTAATTACTTCTTCAATTTCTCCAGTCTGTCTACTCAAGATTTTGTTTTTTAGATTTAATCTTCATAGGTTATATTTTTCTAGAAATTTATCCATTTCCACTGGGTTTTCCAATTTTTTGGTATATAATTGTTCATAATGTCCTTTATTATCCTTTCTATTTCTGAAGCATCTTCTGCAATAACTCCACGTTCAGTTATAATTTTAATTATATGAGTCTTCTCTATTTTTAAGTTCAGCTATCTGAGTATTGATTTCATTTTTCCAAAGAACTAACTCTCTTTGTTTTATTGATTTTTTTCTGTTCTCTTACTTGATTTACTTTTGTACTAATCTTTGCTATTTTTCCTTTTGCTAAATTTGGGTGTAGTTTATTCTTTTCCTGGCTTCTTGAGGTATAATGTTAGTCTATTAATATAAGATATTTCTTCTTTTTTAATATAGGCATTTATTGCTATATGTTTCCCATTTAGAACTGCTTTTCAGGCATCCCATAGGTTCCTATATGTTGTGTTTTTATTGTCACTTGTCCCAAAAGTTTTAAAAATTTCCTGTCATTTTCTTTTCTGGTTGACCTCTTGGTTTAGGAACATGGTGCTTAATTTCCATGTATTTATGAATTTTATAAGATTCCTCCTACTGTAAGTTTTAGTTTCATACCATTATGATAAAAACATAATACTACATGTAATTTTAATTTGCTCAAATTTGTTTTGTAGCCTGGAATAGAATCTGTCCCAAAGAATGTGTCATGTGCAACTAGAGAAGAACATAATTTTGATACTGCTGGGTGGAAAGTTCTATATATATTTATTAGGTCCATTTGGTCTAAACTATAGCTTTAGAACAGTGTTTTCTTCATAATTTTCTGTCTGGTTCACCTATCCATTGTTGAAAGTGCGGTACTGAGGTCCCTTACCTCTCTAATATTGTCTACAAGGTGTGATTGACAAATATTGTGACTATAAATTTATAAAAGAAGAGTACAATAAATGACATTGCCATTAGTTACACTTAAAATGCTTCCCCCTGCTTGGAACGCACCTATCCCATCATTCTTGCCATGTTTTGAAGCAGTTAGGGTGGTCCTCTTTCAGAAATACCTTTAGCTACACTGTTGTGGCTACCTCCATATCCAGAATCAATTCAAAACTTTTACTTTCTATGGTCATTTTGACTTTGAGGAAGAGCCAGAAATCACATCGTTCCAGATTCAGTGAATATAATGAATGAGTATATAATGTAATGTTTACACAAGCCTGCCTTTCCATTATATGACACTCAGCAGCAGCAGTCACTGTATTTTTGATCACACCATGTAAAGAAACTCTTGAAAGTAGACTTCCATAACAACTTCAGAATGTGGCAAGAATGATGAGATAAGTCTGTTGAAAGTGAGGGGCAGTATTTTAAGAGGGATTAATGGCAATGAGTCTTTTATTGTAATAAATTTTTTAAAAAATTAAATATTCACTATATATTTTGATCACCTCTCATATTTTTCTTTCTTTGCCCATTAATATTTGCTTTATATATCTTGGTACTCTGATATTGGGTATATATATGTTTTTTGAACTTTGTAATAGTGTGAAAATGATATATATTCAGTAGAAATTATACCACAAGTTTTGAATTTTGATCTTTTATCAGATAGCAATATGCTGCATAATAATTTCTCACAGTGCTAGTCAGTAACAGTGAGTGAGCTAAAGTTCATAGTCAGCTATGTGATCAGAAAGGTAAACAATTGGTGCTTCACAGAATACTTGTTAATAAGCTCTGAGGTTTGTTAGGTTAGGTGTATTGGATGTGCTATAGTTCAGGTGTAATTTGTAGCCTAAGGGTTTCTGTGTTAGAAGCTTGATCTGCATTATGGTAATATTAACAGGTGGTAGAACCTGTGAAAGAAGTGGCTGAGCAGGAGGTCATTAGCTCATTGGGGGTGCTGCCTTTTAGAAGTAATTAAGGTAGTTCTTACGGTTCACTGATTAGTTCTCATGAGGAGAGTATTATAAAACAGCAAAACTGCCCCCTCCTTTTGTCCTTTGTTTTCTTGTTATGCAAAGTGACATCTTCTTTTTGCCTGCCATGATGTTATCTGCCAAGAGATCCTACCCAGAAACCAACCCAGTGTCAGGATCATGCCTTTTGACCCCCAAATTTTGAGCTAAATAAATTATAATATTACAATATTTTCATCTTATAATGGGCTTATCAGGCTGCAATTCCAATTTTAAGCAAGGCACTTCTATATAGTCACCCTTGCTTTCGTGTTCCCATTTGCATGTAAGATATTCTTCTCTCTCTTCAGTTTCATCCCTTGTGTTTCATTAAGGCTGAAATGGGTTTCTTGTAGGTAGTATATGGTTGATTTAAAAAGAAAACCCATTCAACTATGCTATATCTTTTAGTAGGAGAGGTTGTTGTTTTTTTTTTTTTGTATCCGGGATCGAACTCAGGACCTTGAGCTTGCAAGGCAGGTGGTGGAACCATTGAGCTAAGCCCCTGGCCCATCAAGGTTATTTTTGATAGGCAGAGATTCACTCCTGTTATTTTTTTGTGTTGTGTTTTAGATCCTTTCTTCCTCTATAGTTGTCTACTTTTGTGATGATTTTCTGTAGTGTTAATTTGATTCTTTTCTCTTTCTTGTTTGTGTATCTGTTGTAGTTTTTGGCTTTATGGTTACTATGAGGGTTACCTAAAACAACTGAATTTTGGTCACATCCAAGTACACTAGACTGTTACAGTCTTCTCTAATTTTTATTTTTTCACAAGGTACACATTTCATATAGAGTGAATTCCTTAACAACTTATTGTAACTATAGTTACTTTTAAACATTTTGACTTTTAACCTTCATGCTAGACATGAGAACACTTACATACCACAATCAGAGTAATGGGGTAATTTTACTTTGATTATGAATTTAACTCTACCAATGAATTTTAAATTTTTATGTGTTTATGGTAGTAATTATCAATCTTTAAATTCCAGTTAAAACAGTTTCTTTAGTATTTCTTGTAAGGCAAATATAATTGTGGTGAATTTCCTCTGCTTTTTCTTCTCTGGCAAAAACGTATCAGAAAAATAGCTTTGTTAGGTATAACATTTTTGGCTGTCAGGATTTTCTTTGTGGGGTGGTGAGCACTTTGAATGTATCAAATTCTATTGTCTTCTGGCCTGAAAGTTTCCTCTTGAGAAATTTGCTGTTTTAAAATTTTTGTCTGTCTTTACTTTTGACATTACCATTATTATGGGTCTCAGTTAGGACCAATTCAGGTTAAACTGTTTAGAAACCTGTGAGCATTATGGATCTGATTGTTTTTATTTCTCCCAAGACCTAGAAAGCTGTCAGCTACTATTTGGTTAAATAAGCTTTTTGTGACTTTCTCATCTCTTTTGTCTCTCCAGTTCCCATAATTCTGACTGGGTTATTTAAAAAAAACATGTCTTGATGTTCAGAGATTCCTTCTGCTTGTTCTAGTCTGCTGTTGAAATTTTCAGTTTTGTTTTTAATTTTCATTCATTGAATTCTTCAGCTCTAAGATTCCTATTTGGTTTCTTTCTTATTATATCTATCTCTGTTAAATTTCTCATTTAG
This sequence comes from Heterocephalus glaber, assembly GCF_000247695.1. The sequence continues at coordinate 38,671,659 of NW_004624734.1, read as the reverse complement.
ATCATGAATCATGTTCCTAATTTCATTGAATTTTCTGAGTATTGCATATGTGCTTATATCTATCTGGGTTTCCATGAGATCATTATTTATTATTCCTTTCCATGCAATTTATAAATTTCCATTTCTTTCAGGTCAGTTCCAAGGGAATTATGCTACTTTGATGTAGTCATGTCTTATGTCTTGTATTGATGTCCTCACTCCAGGTGGAACAATCAATCTCCCTTAATTTTATAGAGGGGCTTTTTTACAGTAAGACTTTTACGTGACTATGGATCCTAGGTTGTTGAGTAAGAAAGGAGAATTGCCTTTGTCTTTGGGTGGAAACAGTAGTGCATTCTCTAAGCAGCTTATTTAGCTATGATCTACATCAGTGATGACTATAGTGTCTCTTAGGCTGCATGATTTGGTGGTAGTGGTAGGTAGGGTAGATTTCTATGGTTCCCTGGACAAGGTGTGTAGAGGTCCTGCTGTACTTGATTTTCCCTTCATGGGGGGTGTCCCTCTTTGGTGGTCTGACATGAGCCACAGGCAGCCACAACAACACTGTGTCCAAGGGTGTAGGTGATCAGAGAAGCTGTGGAGCTGGAGTCCTGGGATCACTGCTCTCTGTGAGGGACTCTCTAGTACCTTAGGCCCAGTGGGTGGGGATGTGGCTGTGGGTATGGTCCTGAAGGTCAGGGCTCAGCACTGTCAGAGCTCTAAGAAAGAAAGGGTTTTTTCAGAAGCTCAAGCCCTAGGGAACAAGGCACATTTACAATTTTCATGTCATAGACAATAGAGCACTGGACAACTCAGGCACTAGGAGAACGGGTCCTGTGCAGTGGTGGCACTGAACTCTAAAGTAGTAGGATACAGCAGTCGTTTAGACTCTGTGAGCAGGAACAGTGAGACTCAGGGATGGCAGGGAACAGCTGTGAATTGGGCTGCACAAGGTGGGGAGTCTAAGGAGAGGGAGTACCCTAGCAAATCAGACTCTGGAAGATTGGGTCAGGTCCAAAGAGGCGGAGTGTAGCAGTTGTTTAATTCAAAGAGTGGGGTGGCACAGCTGAGCCAAAGCTCTGCTTCCCCAGGAGTGTGTCCCACCAACTCAGGCAAGAACATGTGTATGACTGCTTGGCAGGGACGAAGTGTCAATTTCAAGGAAATCAGCATCAGGTGGGTTTAGGCACCTCAGGGTGCAGTTACTCCATAGGCTTTAGTGAGGCTTTTTGCTGGGTCCATGCTGGTAGTATTGGGGGATGGGGCAGCATATGAACAAGGTTGCAAGGAACATGGCTGCTCCCCTGGGTCAAAGCCCCACTTCCCAGGGACAAAGATCCAGGTTGGCTCAGATGCTATGGCATGCAGTTGCTCCCCTAGCTTTATTTAGTGTGGCTTCTCTACTTAGTGCCTCTCCCCCACAAACAGCAGGTACCACATGGGCTAGGATACCAATGGCACAACTGCTGTACTGGGCTGATGCTGATTACCAGTATGTTGTGTGCAGCTGCTACATTGGACCTAGTGCCTGAGCACCCATGGGCAGAGTGTATCAGCAACTACAGTGGGAAGATGAAGTGTCTTCAAGACAACTTGTTTTCAGGTGGCAAAGTACTGCAGGTGTTTGGCTGGAGAATGATATGCTGCAGTGTGTATAAGAGTAGAGCAATGATGCAGAGCCCTAGAAATGGAGAGATGCAGAGGCTACTTTTCCACTAGCAGCAGCTCTGATTCCACAATGGTACAGTATCAGTTTGGTTCACAGGGGAAAAGGGACAAAACAGGGTTCTTCTCTGAAGAAGCAGTGCTATGTAGATTTCAGCACCATCTTACACTGAGTTCAAGGGCTGTGAGGACTGCAGGATTGAAGAATTAGGCTGCAGGTGACCATGATGGTGATATTGGCTGCTGTGGGCCTCCTGTTACCTTTTCTCTACAGGGAGGAGTCTCTCTTGATTCTGAGTCAATTCCAAACAGGGACATGATGTGATGGTCCAAAGTTTCTACCTTCCCTGGCGTATGCATCCAGCCTGAGTCGCTGCTGTCTTTTGTTACTTTGCTCTTTAGTCATTCTTTGGTCCTTTCTGTGGGAGAGATAGGCTTTAGGTAGTACTAGTCAGCCATCTTGGTGATGTTGCTCCCTATATATTCAGTGCTGGATACTTCTCTATTTATAAGTAGAAGTTCACCTGTATTCTTATTTATTTTTTCTTCTGAAACTCTTGTCTTATGGATATTGGGCATCCTGGACTGACCCTTTAATCTTTTCTCTTGCTCTTCACCTCTTATTTATATTCCCATTTCTGAAAATTTTTCTTTACTATTTCCTATTTCTCATTAATCATGATATTAAATTTTCAGTGCTCTTTTGTATTTTCTGAGTATTCAGTTTAAAAGATTCATATTCTTATTTCATAATTACCATTTTAAGTGTTTTAAAAATGTTCTCTTAATTGTCTTGCCTTTCACCTCTAAATCCATTTTTGTGTATGTGGTTTTTTTCTTTTATTTATTATGACTCAAAAGCTGGGGAAATGCTCCATGTGTTTGCTAAGGATTTGCTCATTTGTTTGCAAGATGAAGCACCAATTGTCAACAACTATAACCCATTTCACTTACACTGTTTGGAATACCCAAAGGTGAATCACTCCGCATTCTCAGAGTAAGCTATTACCATAGAGACAGGTAACTCAGGATTCACAGTATAGATTTTAATTAATCCTATGTTTACTACAGAGCCACCTAGTTTTGCATTTTGTCCCTCAGTGCAGAGTCTTTGATTTAACACAGCAAATAAATTTCCAGCTGTGTGTGTATATGTCAGGAGACCTGAGTTTTAACAATTTTACTTGGAGAGTTGGAACCAATTCTCCAAATTTTAGAGATACTGAACATCTCTAATTCTGAGTCATTTAGTTTTTGATTTCCCTGACTACCACTTTTGTTCCAAATTTTCTGGTCTCTCAACATGCTTACAACTCCTTTTGCTTCACATCTTTAAATTTTATTGTCTTTCCTCTGTCTTCTGCCATAACTTTGAGACTTTATACTTTTTAAAATATCCATTACTGTGTTATATTTTTGCAACAGATTCCAATATAGCATAGAGAATGTCTGTTCTACAATCAAATGCCACAATAGATAGATGTCTTAAATATAATGTTGAAGAAAATGAACCACATACGGAAGGATTCACATTGCCTGATTCATATCAGGAAAAAAATGGCAAAATTAATCTATGCACTTAGGTGTCGGGGTAATGGAGCTCCTTGGAGGGCGTGTAGTGATTATCAGTGGAGCTTAAAATGTTCTATTTCTTATTCTGGGCACTGGTTACACATATGTGCTCAATTTTGAAAATGTATCAAATCTTATAACTAAGTTATATACATTGTATTGTATTTTTCTGTTATATATAGTTTATTTCAATCAAGTTTTAAAGATTTCATTTACTACCATTTTAATAGGCTTTAGGGAAGTAGTGAATGTAAATGCCTAGACTCCATCCCAGTATCTCTTCCTTAGACTCCTGCAGAGTCTGAACTGGTGCCCTTCTCTTCATTACCAATGGTCCCAAGTGTAATTTCCACACTACAGATGGTGTGTTGCGTTCTATGTATGAATATATGTGTATGTATGTGAGAAAATCCAAGTGTATCACTTTTATGCTTAAATCTTACTTGTTTATATTATAGTAAGTATACTTAACATGAAACCTACCTTCTTAATAAATTCTAAAGTACACAATAAAATATTGTGATCTCACTATTCAGGAAATATAAAATTTCAGTTATGCAGGATAAATAAATTCTAAACATGCACTGTATGACATTCTGAAATCTTAAATAACAACTTTGTTTACTCGCAGTTTGTCTTTGTGTTCCAAGGACACTGATTTTATCTTCTTTTTCTCTTCAAACATGCCTAGGCATTTTAGTTCTGCTCTGTCTCAAGAGTTTTACCTTATTCCTGAAAAACATCTCTCCTTTATTTTTCTTACATAGGAAAATGTAAAAGACAGGTAGAGACCAGGCAACCAGCAAGCTTCACCACACATGCCTCACTGTTCAGTTACACCTTTGTGTAATTCCCCCTCCAGATTACAGCTCATAGAGGGGCAAAGATCTTATCATTTCCCTTTTTTAATCAGTCCTCATTATAATACCTAACTCATAACAGATTCGTAGTAAATATTTGTTAAATTAATGAATAAATTTCAGTATCTATTATATAATGTTTAATTGTCTCTCACATAGAAACGCATATGCTTTTGCAACTTTAATCATAGAAAGACACTTATTGGATTGTTCCCCAAATAAGACATCATGGCTCACATGAGATTTAGCCAATAAAGATACAATTTTTCCTTTGAATAAAAGACGCTGTTTAGAAAATATGTAAAGTCATTTTATAGCTCAACTGATAACGCATTTAAATTTTCTAGCCATTATAAGGCACCTGACCCACCCTCAATTGCTTTGCCATTCCAAGTCCATCTTACATTAATATTCATAATGGAGTTCAAGAAAAACATTTTGCTAGTTTAGAATCTGCAATAAATCCTGAGCTAAAAATCTTTTTAAAATCAAGCTCTAAACTTTGCAGACCCAGTTTGTTTACCCTTGGCAGGAGGCAGCTTCCAACAGAGCGGCTTATATAGCTGATTTTAGCTCTTATAAAATTGATGGGATATCCCAGGACGGAAGATGAAGTCCAAGAAAGATAACATCTCAACAGTGGTCTGATGATGTGACTGTGAGAGAGTCAGATGTTTCTTCATCCAAAATGCAATTTTAGAAGTTAGACAAAAACAAATGACATGGGTTAAGTGTATTCTGCAATTTCACTAATTTCAGGTCCAACTGGGAAGAATTTGAGTGAGGACGGGCATACATTAGTCAAGGATCTTTTCAAAAGTACAGAAACTCAATGTCATGTGCACATCATTATACTAGGAACTAGACTCAGGTGGCCATGTCAATATTACTCCAGATATAGTGAATTGTTTGCTTTAACTTATGAAAATGCTATACTACTGAAAGAGAGCACTAAGATCACTACCCTAATACTCAGGAAAAGAAGGGTTAAAAAGTGGAAACAGCATGCTCTCTCTGAAGATGTAATTACTGACCTGACAGAGGTATTTTTATCTTTCTCATCTTAAAATTCTTGAGTTTCTTTGGGCAATGAAAAGAGACCAACCACTGGGCAGAGTCTGAAATAGGAATTTTGATGAAAGGAAAGGAGCAAAACAAAATAAAATAGTTCCCTAACCAAGGAAGCTTCATTCAGTAAATACTGTACACTGGATATCAGGCACCACGATAGATGCTGGAGCTACAGTGTTGGATAAAACAAACTTGGTTCTGCCCTTGAGACTTTGCATATTCAGAAGACCAGACCCTTAGAGAAGAAAAGGAAAGCCTAGAGCCACCTAAGCCACAGTTCAAATATTTCAAATGATGATAGTGATAAAATAACATAATTAGTTGCAAATGGAAGCTACTCTCTTTTACAATAAAATGTGAATTTGAAAGCTAAACATGTCAGTGATTAAAGAAACTAAGGCTTTCTAGAATTAGTACATACATGAAGACCAAGTGTTTGCCTTGCTGGGCTATGTCAGAGTGATTCTAGTAATTCAAATTAATGATAGCATTTTTGGATGGATGTGCTGTGGTCATGTATTTTCTTAAAGATTTCCTTACTGAATAATTAAAACAAAGTAACTACCCCAGGCTGAGCCACCCTGCTGGGAGCACACACCAGCAAAGCCCACAGAGATGCCATGGGCAAGAGTCCTTCTCCTTCATGCAGGGATTTCCAACTGTGTTTAACTTGCTTTATTTTCTTTTGGCAAAAGGTGCCATATTTCATAACTTTATTAAAGTAATAAAGGAGCAAGTTTGTATACTCCATGGGAAATTTATTCAGTCATATTCAGATCCCACATTGTTCCATAAAAAAGCTATCTGAGCCAGGGATTTAGCTCAGTGGTTCTGTTCCAGAAATCTTGGAAAGAAATACATGGAGACACAGAATTCGGGTAAAATAATAAAATTTCTACTTGCTGCAAGCAGGCGTGACCACCAGAAACTGGTTTGGTTAATATCCATGCCCCTTTGTTCTGCATTTCCCTTTTTATATCCTTTTTAGGCATATTCTCATCTCTAGTGGTCTTTGATGTGTAAATACAATTCCAGTTCCTATTTATAAGTCACAGACACAAGATAGGCCATATACATTGTAAATTCACCCAGCCTTGCAACTTGGTTAGGTTAATGAAGTTACTGGTTAAAGAGTCAGATTACTCTCACCTTAAACAATGAGATTTACAGGAAAAGCAAATCTTAAAGGAACACATTACTTATTTTGCTTCTACAACTACTTTAATATTCAATCTACTAAGTTACCTAAAACTTTTCCCTATCAATTCTGGCACCTATCTCACAAGCACAAGGTCCTGAGTTTGATCCCTGA
>NW_004624734.1:38583058-38646491 GCF_000247695.1 Heterocephalus glaber | reverse complement strand
ATAAATGTAAATGTATTTTATACCTAAAATGTACCAATAAATATATATATTTAAAAATTTTTAAAAAGAAACTTAATCTCTAATGTGACACATTTTGGGAGCTGATTGGATCTTAAGATTAGAGCCCTAGTATACGGGATTAGCATCCTCATAAAAGAGGATCCAAATAGTTCGCTTTCCTATTCTACTCTGAGAAATTATAGTGAAAAATAGCTGTCTATAAACCAAGAAGCAGGCCCTCACCAGAACTCCACCATCCTGGTGTCTTGATCTTAGAACTATGAGAAATAAAATTCTGATTTTTAATAAGACCTTTGGTTTATAGCATTTTGTTTTAGCAGCCCAAAACCCTGACAGTGGTTGAGTGTAATACCTCATAACCCTTCAGATTCCGTATACGTAAAAGATCACACACGTAAAAGAAATATGTTCATTTATGTAAATCACACTGCAATAAAGATAATTTCATGAGTGTGTAATTGAAAAGGTGCTACACTCAGAATGGCTTTAGAGTTTTCTAGATTTATTTTTTTAATCACGAATATATGTACATTTTCTTTTTACCAGCACCCATGATCTCAGGCAGAGATGGGTGAGTGATTTATTTACAGAGTACAAAATAATTATCAACAGCTCAGACTCAGTATATCTTATGACTCTATAAATAAAAATCTCACTTTCAAAGTGAAAAACAAATGTAAATGTGAGGTAAAGGATATCCCAGTTTATTGATTAGCTTCTGGCTATTTCTTTCCCACTACTCTGTAGTTAGTCTCGAGGTACCCTAGAATGAAGAAGGTGCTCACATCAATACTTAATACATAGATGAAGATGAGGCAAGTGGATACATTCGATTTTAAATGATATTTTCAAATAGACCTATTATTCCAAATTTCGTAAAGAACAATTCAGTAGTACCAACCAACATAATGTGCACGTATTTTGATAAACATGCTATATTTTTCATTCTGATAATATTTTTATTTACCTGTATTTCCTACAAGAAAGTGAAAATGGTACTTATTCTTTTTCTACACTCAGTACAGCCATTGGATATACCCTTCCCTCTCTTTAGGGTTGTGTATATACTTTTCTTTGGGGTTAAAATCTTTTTCTAGCAGTTACACTTTTACCATACATCATAGATTGTTTGTATTCCTATATGTTAAATGAGGCTAGATTTTATTTGATGAAGTGCTTATTTTCCAGCTAAATTTTATGCTAAAGGAATTATTTTATATCACAGATTTTCTTTATATTTTTTATCTACAGGTTTTTTATGATTTATTTCCTTCCTTTTCAAGGTCACTGGAATAAAGATACAATAGATAAAACCTGCTCCAAATGCATTTTCCGGGTTTTTTTTAGAGCAGGTTTAATTTAATTTTTATATTATTAACCCATGGCAAATATATTACTGTTTTCAATTCTCCACACACTGGATAATGTGTATCTTAAATATTCATCTGATAAAATAAGCTGTGTGTATATATATATATATATATATATATATATATATTTTTTTTTTTTCCATGCAGCAGGCAGCCAAACCACTGAGCTAAATCCCTGGCCCTTGTCCTATATTTTTGATCATTCAGCAACTGATCATTGGTTAAGGGTTGTAGAGGGTATAACTGATCTTTTATGGTAAAAGCAATTGCTAAGATTTCATTACAGGTCAGTGTCTGCTTCCTGTGTTGGAAAGTTGTCTGACTATATGATTCATACACTTGAACGCATTTGTTTCCCATTTCTGCCTGCCCTAATTCCATCATTCATTAAGATAAAGGTTAAATATTATCTTCTGATAAAACCTCTTCACTGTGGATAAAATTATGTCTTTACATTTGGTGCATTCCCATATCTCCTGCTTTATGCATCTCTGTCCTGATCTGACTTATCATACAGTCATTTGTGGACATGCTGAATTTCCCCCACTAGATTATTAAACCTCTTCAGCAATGTAACCATCACTAGTCTACCATGTGATCCCTCAAATCATCTGTTATATTACCTTCCATATAGTTGTCACTTAGTGATACATATTTAATGAACAAATAAATGGATATTCAAAGCATTTGAGCTAGAGTTTATAACTTAATAAGCTCATATTTGTAAATGCTTTAAGAATAAAAAAGCTGACATCTCAAATTACCCTTGTAGCAATTATCCAGATGCTTGTTAATTATCCAGGTGAGTATAATCTGCATAAATACTGGAGTTCTAATGGGCCATTGTCCATTGTCAATACAGTCCATGCAAATAAGTATTTGTCTGATTCTGAAAGCTGTGAAGAATATTGTAGAATTGCACTGTGTCTTGAAGAATATCACTGGAGCTTTACAATATATGTCATGTAAAAAGATTTCCTTAAAAACATCCTCTACATACCTCTCCACCAAGATTTCTCATCTAAATTTTTAAGAATTTTTTACAATTATAGGGGTTCAATTACTGGTACCATGAGTACTGTTTTTCTCATTCAAGTACTGTTTTAGCTACATTCTACAAACTCTTGATAGCTTGTTTTTTTTGTTTGTTTTGGTACCAGGGATTGAACTTGGGTCCTTGCACTTGCGAGACAAGTGGCAGAACCACTGACCTAAATCCCCGGCCCTTTTTTACAATTATATCTGATGAACTACTTAGCTCCAGGTAGCTCTGTGAAAATTCATACTTATATGAAAACTTCCCTCTGGAATTGTGATAGATAACACTTGCATTCTGATAATGTGATTTCCCCACTTATTTATGCCTTCTCTACATCATACTATATGCACACAGAACTCCTTACACTTGACTCTTAACCACCAGCAACCCCCGGGATGTGTCATTTATTTTAAGAATTGATGTCTCTTGCAATTCTGATGAAGACTCTCCACTTAAATACAAAAAAAATCAGTTATGACCAATATTCAACAAAATTAATTTCCAAAACAACATTCTAGATTTTCTTTCTTAATCCTAGCAAGAACAACTATGCATTCCTTTAAATTTGGTACTTGAAGACCTACTTGGTACAGATAACTATGCTGCATGCTAAAAATAAAGTAATAAACGACACTGTCCCTGGTTGTAAGAAAGTTAAATTCCAAGTATACAATCTAAATAAATGAGCTTTGTGGAGGGGTGAAGGGGATTGAACCCAACAATCATTTTGATAAATACTGTACTTTTAGGAAAATGAGTCGACTTACATGGAAATAAACATGAGTAAACTTTCCAAGGTATGTCAAATCAAAGAAAGCATTATGAAGGAATTTTATTCATTGGCTTCACTAGTTACTAGTTAGTGTGATACTAAGTATCATTAAAGAAGTATGGATTTTATTCTCAGGGAAATGTAGAAGTATTAATAACTTTTAGGCTGATATGTGGCATACTTATTTTGATATCTGAGAAAGATCAATCTGAATAAGGCAGGAAAAACAGGGCAAAGGTGATATAAAAAAACTAGTTAGGAGACATTGGCAGTAATTAAGCTGAAAATACTAAGCTGATATTGGTAAAGAGGCAGAATTAGCAAGACAAAGTGATTGGCTATGAGAGATGAAGAAGAGAGAAAAATCAAGAATATCCTTCATTTTCTGGTTCTTAAAGTGAGTGTAACAATTAATCAGCTTTGTATTGGACTTGTTGATTTTGAAGTGCCAATAAGACCCTCTTAATAGGAAAGTCAATTACCATTTGACTATATGGTTAGATCATATTTGGGATTCAGCAATATATAGATATGGTATGATAGATACTACTAACTGTTAAAAATTCATTTCCGTTTCTTCCCAGTATGTATTTATACTACATTTCCCACCTACTTCTCTAGAAGTGAAGCCATGTGACTAGATCTGACCAGTACAATATTAGGAAATTTTATGTCATTCCTGAACTAAGATTTTATAAAAGTTGGTTGAGTCTTCATATAATCTTTATATTGTTTTCAGCTGGATAGAAGCAGGCCATTACAAGGTTCTAGGTAAACTGGATTGAAGAATCTTGAATTCTTGAATCTCTGTATAGAAACAATCCACTGACCTACCAATGGGACTTACCATGGGCCATTACATGGGACATAAACCCTTTTGTGTCTGAATCCTGTCTTCTGTGGTTCACTCATTACAGGATTTTAGCCTACCTTAATAAAAATAGGCAGTGACTTAAACAGAAGTTGGTAAGATGCCACAGTTCATAAGGCAGTGAGAGAAGCTGAAAAATGCCCAAGAAAATTCATATTTGAGATACAGCATGAGAATGCTTAGCCTTTGAAGGTAATACAAGAAGCACTAGCAAGATAAAAGAAAATAAGAAGAGTATTAATTTTAAAAATGCAATGCAAAGAGCTTTAGTTGTGCTCAATAGTCAAAGCGTAGGAGCAAAAGAAGTGAGAAGAAAAAGGAATAAGAAATCATTTGAGATTATTGATTGTGAGGAATAAAATGAATAAGGAAAAAATATAACGACAAGAAATAAATAGGTCATAAAAAAATCAGTACTAGTTAAAGAATTGGTGCAATATAAATAACCAAGGGAGAGTAAAATCAACAAAGATTGTGATTCTGGAGAGATGTTTTAGGATTTTAAATATGCAACAGTTCTAGGTGACAGTAAGGTCTAATGTGTCCATAATAGAAGAGCTGAAACAACAGACAACAGGAGGATGAGTAGAGAGGTCATGACTTTGAACGGATGTTCCCCTTGAAGCTGAGTTCACCCTTGTTGGTGTCTGACCTGGGTAGCGTATAAGGAAGTCTGGAGTAACTAACATATCAATTTTTCATAGTGGAAAAGATCTATCTTAGCAAATTTCATAAATTCAAATCCTAGTTCACTACATGCTAATATATATCTGACAAGTAAATTGTCTCTATTTTACTTTTTCCTCTGTAAAACAGAAATAATAATAGTACTTATCTCAAAGATTAAAAGTTCCTAGAACTATATATGGCATAGAAGGGGTTCTAAAATATTAGCTATTATTATTATTATTTTAATTTATATTGTGATTATATAATTTAAAGATATTCAGATTTACCAAGGTTCTGTTGTTTAAGCAAATGCATACAAGAGAAACCACAGATACGCATTCTGTATTATTATTAAAAGGATTATGAGGACTGTAGGATATCTGATAAACTACAGTGGGAAAGGTAGGCCTTATAGCAACAAGTAATGACTCACATTTAGTTTCACTGACAGTCTTTAATTCTCATATCCAGAGTCCATGAATGTGTTTTATTCTTAGTCTGAGTACACTGGTTTATTTTTCTGGTCCAGTGTTGTCACAAGTATTCTTAAATCCTCCTTTGATTACACTTTTATCATCAGTTACAGAATTAACTGCTTTCTTTGTTTTGGGTTATTATCACTAAATGTGAATCTAGATCATGAGTGAATAACAGGAATGGCTCCCGAGTTCCTTGATTATCCATCGGCCAGGTGTGACTCAACTGGCTAAAACTATATTTATAACTTCACATTATCTGGTTGTAGTGCCTTTGGTCCAAAATATCTAATGTGAAGTGGTGAAATAAAAGTAAACAGCATCTCCAAAAATTCCTAAATAATTGAAGGGCCGTAAGTTGACAACATTTCCTTTCCACCCACTGATGCAAAGGTTTTATTCACCTGTCACATTTAATCAAATTCTTCTAATTAGTCTGGCTTCATTCCACAACTGAATTTTAAAGTCTAAAACTTAGTGAACTTTCCAGATTATCAATTTAGAAAAAATGGGGGACATTATATCTGACAATATGATTTAAAAACTTAATTCTCTTGGTATTCTCAGAGATACCAAGAGTAGAGATAAGGCTATTCAGGTGATCACAGATAATTTATTTTGAAGAAATACTCTTTGGAAAATGTAAGAGACCATATGAGTTAGCCTCTGAGAAATTGTCCAATAAGAGCAAAGTTTTAGTAATGACTATAAATTTTGAAGCTCATGACTAAGGTTATTTTCATGATTTGAAATGGGAGTACAATGGTTAGTGGCCCGAATAAAATTGTGTGAATGTGTAGCTTCATTGAATGAGTACTAGGCCATCCGTACTTTTTCACAAAATACATTTTAAACATTCTATATAATTATTGGAATGTGAGAAAGTCAACTTCATCATATCATGTGTATTGGAGGAGAAGACACAGAAAGGTGATAAGTAGTGGAAGGTCAAGGATGTTCCACACCTAGAAAATCAAATGAGAACCTTTAATTTGACTCTGTTCTTAGATATAATTACAAAAGATATATTTTCAGTATTGTATACATGTTGTATGAATGTTGTTACTATCGGAAATCCAATGTGTCTTCTGGCGAAGCTGAGGTTTCGCTTCTAGTGTACCTAATGATATGACTTTCCTTCCCTCACATACAGCAAGTCATGACATTCGGAATTTAAACTTCCAGTATCAGACATTCTAAATTTCCACTCACTTTATGAGCTGGTAAGCTCTAAATAAAAGCTAATCAGATAATGACACAATTACTGCTGAGTGAACAAAGTGATGAAGATGACAACTTTGGGCTATTTGGAAATAGCCCTTTCTATAAGAGAATAACCAAAATGTTTTGCCATTGAGAGTAAAAGCAAAGATGTGGTATATGAAAGGTATTTCACAAACACATCATTTTACAAAAAACATGGACTATTTGAATGTTAATTATTTGAAAGTCAACACATTTATGAAATACTGTACCACAATTTTTGTTTGAATAACTCATGTATTTCAACATATGCTTGTATTGTACTTGTTTAATATTTCCTTATTGATTGGCATACTCCTCCATGCCTTAATCATTTTTCCCCTGATATTTCTACCCAGGAGTCCCCAAAAGTAGGAATTAGAGATACTGATTCAGTGCCGACCTTAGCTCCTTTGCATCTTCATTCCATTTGGTAACAACATCAGGGATGACTCTTTTCCTTTTGGGTCCCTTGCATGTGACTGATGAGGATTTTGGCTGAGGGATATTATAAATTGCCTATTGTTTACATGAACTTCTATCTTGATTTATTTTGACCAGAAACTTTTCCTAATGAGACAGAATTTCAGAGCTTCATTTTTATTATGGATTGTATGTAGATATTGAATAAACTAGTACTAATCTCTTACAAAAATGGACCACCTCAAAACTTACATAACACCATACACAGTTTAACTAAATTTAGATAAGTGGAGATTTAATCAAAGGAGATAGTTGACAACAAAAGTTCATATACCCAAGAGAGATCTAGCTATACAAGTAGTTTTATTCTTTTTTATGATACAGATATTTAACCCAGGACCTATGCACTGAGCTACATCCGTAGCCCTTTTAATTTTTTTAAAAAAGTTTTAAATTTTGAAACAGGATCTTGCTAAGTCACTAAGTTGCCAAGGCTAGGCTCAAACTTACAATGATCCTACTGCCTCAGCCTGCCACAATGCTGGGATTACAGGCATGAGCCACCACACGTGGCTACAAGTAGTTGTTTTGATATCACTAGAATCACTAACTATGATTGTATCTATAACAACTGTTTCATATGTTGCAGCTATGCTGTCCTTAGGGAAGAATCTTCCTTCTCAGAGAGAAGTAAAGCTCTTCAGAAATGTTGGGCAGCGTGGTAGAGTGGTTAAGAGGATGGGTACTGGAGTCACACTGCCTAAGTCAAATGAACTGCCAAGCCTTAACTTAGACACTGAAACTTTGGGAAAGTTGCTTTATCTATTTTTTTTTCTCATCTAAACCTCATGGAGTCTTTTTATTGACTAAAATAGAAGGTAAGTGGATGCACTTCGAGACCATAATTTTAAGTAAAATAAATCAGACACATAAATTTAAATATCACATTGTTTCTCTTGTGTGAGGAACCCAAAGGATAAATAAGGAACAAAATAGAGGATAAATATGGGAAAGCAGAAAGAACTTGTTCAAATGGGAAGAGGAATAAAGGGAGGGAGGGAAGAAAGGGAAAAGGGATTTCAAAAAAGAGGATAGAAAGGGTCGGGGATTTAGCTCAGTGGTTCTGCTCAGTGGTTCCCCTGCCTGCCTCACAAGTGCAAGGTCCCAAGTTCGATCCCTGGCACCAAAATAAATAAATAAATAAAATTAATGCAAACAAAAGAAAAAAACAGTAAAAATTACTGGGCCGGGGATTTAGCTCAGTGGTTTCACCGCCTGCTTCGCAAGCACAAGAACCCAAGTTCAATCCCCGGTAAAAAAAAAAAAAAAAAAAAAAAAAAGAGGATGGAAAGAAAAATGAAAACAAAGCTTTTGTAAATGGGGAAGGGAAGAAGGGTCGAAGGAAGAGCAGAGGAATGAGAAAAAAAGAATTAAGATATATTATATAAAGGTAAATTTTCCGTATGATTAATGTGATCATTATGTATGGCAAATATGTAATAATACAAAATGATTTTTAAAAAGATATAAATTGATTAAAACCATGACAGGCACAAAGTAAGTTTCAACTGACAAGTGACATTTTCTGAGTATTTAATCTATGTCTGACAGCATTATATGCACTTTATATTTTTTAATTCAATTAATCCTCACTGCTGGTGGGAGTGTAGACTTGTGCAACCACTATGGAAATCAGTATGGAGATACCTCAAAGAACTAGGACTGGAAGTCCCATTTGACCCAGCTATTCCCCTGCTTGGTATCTTCCCCAAAGAATTAAAAGAATCATACCACAGTGATATATGTGCATCCATGTTCATAGCAGCACAATTTGTAATAGCTAAAACTTGGAAGCAGCCCAAATGCCCATCAACTGGAGATTGGATAAATAAAATGTTTTTCTTTTTTATAAAAAGGAGTACTACTCAGCCATAAAAAATGAGAAATTAAAGACATTTATAGCTAAATGGATGGACTTAAGTGAAATAAATAGGACACATATGTGTAAATACTGAAGAGGTTCTCTGGTGTGAGAAAGTGAAAATGTAAATAAGGATCAAAGTGTAGAATAGGCAATGAGAAATAGGAAGAAAAGGGGCAAAGGGGATGGGGAAGTAGGAGGGGTAGGCGAAAGGAAAGAAGGGAATGGAATTAATATGAGAAAATGAAAAAATGTGAACAAGGTCTTTGTAAATAGGGAAGGATGGAGGGTTTGAAGGGAGGGCAGGGGAAGGGGGAAAAAATAAGAACCAAGAGAAATTATGTAAAGGTGAAAATTTCCAATGATGAATGTCATTATATTGTGTACCTAAAATGTACCAATAAAATTAATTTTAAAAATCCTCAAATGATCTTATGAAATGTGAACCATTGCTCTTATGTTAGAATGAGGCCACTTAGCCACAGAGAGCCTAGGTTACTTGTGTGCATGGCAGAACTGGAATTTGAATCACACCACACACCTTTTGAGTTCATAGTCTAAGCTGCTTCACAATACCGTACCAACAATGCTGTCATTATTTCAATATTAGGGTTTCTATTTTTGGAAAATAAAAATTTCTAAATTCTTAATTTTAAGACTAGGTTCATTACATTTTGAGGTCTGGATGGATTAGTATCTTCATCATTGAGTTTCACTTTTCTTTTGCTTCTCTAACTCATTGCTTTTTATTCAAGTCTTGAGGAGGGTCAGGGTTCCTGCTGACTGAGGCTTGTAAGTGTGTTGATAGGAAACCCAGCAACTGCCAGTGTTACCTTGTGCTGAGAACACGTTGTAGATTCTGATATTTACAGATAGACGCTTAGATAATTAATGACTGTTTTAGTCAAGATTTCCAAGGGAATAGATTTAATACAGGAGACGTAATTTATGGATTATTTTGTAATACTCATCCAAAAAGTCAAATGCAGAGGAGTGCAAGACATCTGTCCACATTCTAGAGACCCAAAGAATCTGGCTGAGGGCCTGGATCCCAAGGCAGTGTCCCCCCTGAGTCCAATCAGAGGCCTAGAGCCAGTGGCAATGTCTCATGCAAGTTCATATCAAGGATCTACATCCAGAAGGCCCAAGGGCCAGTGGTGGAAGCTAGAAAGTGTGCTCTGGTGGGGTGAAGGGTCTGTGTCACCAGGCTGAGGAACCTGCACTACTGTCAGGAAGCAACACTTAAGGTGAAGACCAGAGCTTCCTTGAGAACAGCAGCCATCACCAGTGACAGCAAGGACCAGAGCTCCTCCGATGATGAGAACAGCCGAGTTCATATGAGGAAAACCAGCGGTGGCAAGCTTCTCCAGGAAAATCAACAGCATATGATCTTCCCCTCTAGTTCTCCTTTTATGCCATCGGCAACAATTCTCAGGTGGGTCTTCCACACCCAGAACCTTGCTGACTCAGTTCAGCTGGGTGTTCCAAGTTGACCATTAGTTAATCCACCACAATGACTTCAGTTTATTTTAAACACAATGTAGGAGGTTTGAGACCTCTCATGAATATAAAAATGCTCTCTCAATGCATTATTTAATATATTTTCTGATGAGGTTATAGAAATTCTAGCTGCTCCTAATTACTGCTGTGGTTAGCAAGAACAAATTAATCTTTATGTATTGGCATGAATATGAACTTAGTCATGCCTAGAATACTGACCCAACCTGGCTCTTATTCTACCCTCAGCTGCCAAAGGAACTCAAGAGAGTAGATACTCCAGGAATTCTGACAACCTGAATTATTCACGTCTCTCAGCATATGCTGCTGGTACAATGAGGCCATACAACTCAGGCTGTGCTCTTCTGATGCACACTTATTAGATTGTCTTTAATTTCCAGAAAAGTCATGAGGAATAATTCAGCTGAAACTGGGCTATTGTTACTGACACAGCACTGAAGATTGACAAAACCAGAGATCTGGGGTGTCTCAGCCCCAGAGAGATTAGCACCTCTGTGGAGCTGAGCATCCAGAGCTTTCACTTGCTTTTCCCTATCTCAAATTGACAACTTTTATTAGGGCTGGAGGAATAGATCATCATGTACATAGAACATGATAGATTTAATCATTTTAAGGCATTTTAGAGAATTTCTAGGTATGATGCCATTTTGACAGATAGGACAGGGATTCCAGGTTTTTCTTCCTGGAGGGTTCTCTTGTTGCTTTTTATTCAACTGAACAACAGAAGGGCAGTGTATTTTCTCTGATAGATGAAGGAGTCCTTCCTTCTAGATGAAATTACAGGTGGAAGATTAAAGCAATTTTAATTCATGGAGATCAATGAAGAAATCTGAAATGTCCCCTTATTTATTAAGTACCTCATATCCTAAATATTACTAATTCTATTTTGTATGCAGTAAATGTTATATTTAGCAATATTTAAAGTGAACATATTACATATGTATATATTGCAGTGAATGCTTAATTTAAAAAAAATTACTAGAGTAAAAGATATATATATATATTAGTAAGGGTCACTTTTATAGGAAATTAAAATGAGGCACTGACAGACAATACAAATGTTATACTCATTTAAACATTGACAAAATGAATGGAAACTAGCCTTTTGCTCTTTATTGACATTACTGCAATATTAAACCTTAATTAATTATTGGTAAACCTAATGTTGACTTAAAGTTTCCATCTACTATGCTACTATTTCTATTAAGAAGACTATAACATATCAAATTATATCTCAGTGTTCCAGTGAAGAGTCATATTTAGTAAATTTCCAGAAGAATATAAAGTATTGCTAGCATTCTTTTTTTTTTTAAAGTCATAAATTTTAATGCAAAGTGCACTGAATGGATCAGTTTGCTGTTGGGCTTTGCCTCCTCTTTAATACCTTGCAAGACTAAATGTCATAAATGAGGACATGTCCGTGCTTTATGTTTATTCTGTACACAGCAAAGTGGGGAGACCCAGGGAAGGCAACCGCCCAGTGAATCAGAAATGCACCTCCCCGCCGCCTGTCTTGCAAACGAAAGATCCTGAGTTCAAGCCCAGGTACCAAAGAACAGAAAAAGAAAAAGAAAAATGAAATGCACTTCCCTTTGCTCTCGGTAGCAGGAGGGAAAGTAGGGACACAGGGCACGAAGGTGAGCCAGCCTTGCGTCCGGCCACCATCTCTGCATGATTCACCCGAACAGCCAACATTCTTCTTGGTATTAGAACATGTGCACCAGGAAGTAGGCAAAAGATGGAAACTGAATCAAGGAAGGCATAGAACACAGAAAAACATATATGTTGGTAAAATATTAGGTTCTATATCCACCTCCTAAAGTATGTGGGACATTGTAATCAGAATACAAGAATAATGGAAGTTACTTTTCTTATCATAATTTCATTGATTTGTGATTTTCATGTTGCTTTTCTTGTATTCAAAGTAAAAGAAAAACACAGCTGAAATAATAAATCCTGATGTGCTGCAGTAGAATTGCATAATTGTGTACTGGTGTGGCTCCACGGGCTTGCAGCAGGCACATCATGGAAACCATGGCAACAAGCAGCAGCCTCCTCTACAGCACTGAAAATCCAAGTCCCTGGTGCCACACCCCCATTAAAATCAATATAAGAGATGACTCACTTTGTTTTTAATAGATACATAAATCTTTTAAATAACCCATAGACTGAAGACTGATATGTCCCTCATTATACCTCTTTCAGTATTATTTCATGTTCTCTGTGTCTGTTTGAGACTCATCAGATTTAACCTGTGGTGCATGCCCATTCCAATACCTCTCAGAGCTCCCCAACCCCCGGGGTCCCAGATCACAGATGTTGGCAGTGTTAGCAAAGTTAGCAATATTATGCATGTGTGAGGTCTTCTTACATCGTCATAATTATTAGTATTTGTATTTCTATCCTTTCATTTCTTATTGAGCTCAAAAATCCCTCATAGTGTTCAAATTGGCTGTAATTAAGGCAGAATGGCTTCAACAGATAGGAAAGCAGAGTATATAAACAAAGGACTCCAGTTGAGAAGGCCCCACAGTTTAAATTCATCACAGGTAACAAAGTGCACAGAAATTCATGAAGTCTTCGTATAAGTTAACTGCTCGATTAGTCATGAAATATTTCTGGGTATCCCTTGAAGAAAATTGGTTTACTACCTAATTTATCAGTTTATAAAAGAATATGAGTTCTAAAAAAAAAGCATGACTTTTATAATATTCCCAGTATCTGCAAAATGCATTTCTTAAAATTCTCCTCGGCATATCCTTCTTATTTAACAAGTTTTCTCACTAATCAAACATTTATCCTTCAAGATTTATCAGTTGCTAACTTGTAGTCTCTATGTTGTTATCCTTGATCTCCTCTGCCTTTACTTGCCCTTATTCTATGCTTCCACATCACAGAAATCATTAGTATGAAATAAAGTAAAACTTAGCTATTAGACTAAAAGATCTTTCAGGGCAACAATCTTGTCTGCTTTCTCTCTTGTCTGTTTTCTCTCTTTTCCCTAATCAGCACTGTTCCTGCATGCAATATGCTCAGTAAGAATTTGCTCCATTGGATGCAGATCAATAGAACTGTTCTGAACCAGTCAGAGCCCCAGAATTGCAAATTCTGTTAGATATGTGTCTGGAACTATGGTTCCAATGACCTCATTTCAGTCTAGTGCTGAATTGATAGAAAATGCTTGAAGAGATTTTTAGACAGATTTCTGGTCCATATACCCAAATACTCTAATTTAGAATGTTAAAAATATGTATGGAAGTTTGTAATTTTAAAAGATATCCAAAATTCCAGTTCCTTTGAAATGATATTCATGAGATATATGTCCTGAAGATACCATCATTCATAATGTCCTAAATATTCTACAAACTTAAAATCAAATAGATATGCTTAGCCAAAGTTAAGCTACATGGAGAGTTGGCTATTGGGAACTATTTTGGAAAAAAAAAATAAATCCCCTTCTCTTCTAAACTTCCTCCTCTTCTGAAATAGTTCAAAACAAAAGGAACTAAAATAATGATGATTGTTATCAATAGACTTAACTCTTCTTAGAATATTTTTGTTGTCAATAGTTCACATCATTTCTGTGCATGCTTTTTATTTCAAAAATTCCTAAATCATATAGAATTTTCAAATATCTAACATCTAAATATAAATGTATTTAAAATTTTACTTTTTCTAATAAAAATTTTCTATTAATTTATCATCTGTCTCTCCAACTTACAATTCAAATTTTTAGTTAGACAAATAAATTTTTCCAGTTGTCTAGTATAAGAAAGTTGTATTATGGAATCATTTTCCTTTTGCCTGATAAACATCTTAAGAATTTTGTTCAGTTTGGTTCTGCTGATAAAACATATTCTCAATTTGTTTCCTTTTTGGCCTTAAAATATCTATATTTTGTCTTCATCTAAGGTTGTTTTCACTAAGAAGAGAATTGTAGCTCATCAGTTTCTTCACACTAGCTTGAAGGTATATTTTATTTATCTCCTAGATACAAATGATGTCAATTGTCAGTATGTTCCTCCTTTGAGGTCAGCTTACTTTTTGTTTTACTGAATTTGAGACTTCTCATTGTCTTGGATATTTAAAATTTTTGCTATAGTATGTCTTTACATATTTTTAAACACACACTTTTATCTTTAAAGAGAGGCATACCTCAGAGATGTCATGGGTTTGGTTGTAGACTACTTCAGTAAAGTAAATATTGTAAAGAAATTAGTCACATGATTTTACTGTTCTTTAAAATTTTCCTGGCACATGTAAAGGCAATCCTTACACTATGCTGCATCTATTAAGTGCGTAATGACATTGTGTCTAAAATGTACATATCTTTAATTTAAAATACTTTATTGCTAAAAATGCTAATGATGATCTGAGCTCTTAGAAAAACAGCGTCAACAGTCACCCAACACTGTAAAACTTCAATTTTTTTGTAAAAAAATGTAGGATCTGCAAAGCTTAACAAAGTGAAGCACAATAAAATAAGATTTGCTTTATATTATCACTGAATCTGAATTAATAAATTCATCAACTATTGGATGTCCCTAGCCATTATCTTTTCAAATGTTGCTTCTTTATTTTCTTCCTCTAATCTTGTGGACTATATTTAAATGTATATTATAGACTTTCCAGTTGTATCATTTATGTCAATTTCCATTATTCTGTATTTTTCATTTTTTTCTTCCCGTATTCAGTGTTTTATAATTTCTTTTAAACTGTCTTCAAGTTTACAAGTCAATCTTTATCCTGTTATATCTGTTGTGAACCTCATCTATTCAGTCTTAATTTCAGTTACTATAGTTTCTACTTGATTCTTTTTCAATTCCATAAATTAATCCCAGTTCTTTACTAATGTTTTGGAAGTGTGATCATTATCTCTTAAATAAAAAGACTGATGTATTCAGCTTGTTTCTGATAATTTTGCTAGCTGGAGTCCATCTATGCAACTTCTCTTGATCCTGGCTAATCACTGTATAAAATTTACCCTGTTTTAAGATACCATAAATAATGCCACCCTGTGTGATTTCTAGTACTTTGGGATATATTATTAAAAACAATTTGGAAATAATTTCAAGTCTAGGATAATGTTTGCCTCTTCAAGGGAGAATTTTGACTTTTTAAGCAAGTGTGGGACCAAGACTTGAGAGTTTTGGGGTTGAGCTAGATAACTTGCCAGAACGTAGTCTGTCCCACCACTTCAGAAAAGAGTTTTTTCAGTTTCTCAATTCGGAGCAGAACTGTTACCCTGCTGTCTTAGCTTCGAGTGAGCATCAAACTACGAACACCTTTTCCTCTGCCTCACAAACTCATCTAGCAATTAAAATTCCTTTGTTAACACTTATTTTTCTTTATTAGTACATGTTTGCAGCACATATTTACATTACTTGTGTGGAGCTGATACATGTGCATAACACATCTTCATTCCTTTTCATCTCTTTTCCCTACCTTCCCTCTCCCTTCCTTCCATCTCTTCACCCCCTTATGACCTTCAAAAGGTTGGAAAATGGTCTTAAGGTTAAAAAAGTCTTTGGGATACACAGGAGAGGGCATTATACATGAAGGCTATTCCTTTCCTTACCCGCTTGCACTCCAACATATACACTCTTTACCGCTGGCCTTAAGCAGAACTCGTCTCCAAGCTGTTTGCATGAGCGCTTTCCCTGAAGAAAAATGATTCATGTTCACCACAGAGCTGGACACTTTCTGTTCTTAGCCTGGCACTTTGCCAGCCTCTTGTTAGATCGCTGATTTTTTTGTTTTTTGTTTTGGTACTGGGGATCAAACTCGGTTACTTGTGCTTGCGGGCAGAACCACTGAGCTAAATCCCCAGCCCCAGTCTCTGATCTTTTTAGAAGGTGATTCTTCAAGCTTCGTCAGATGTCTTCACAAGGAGAAATGATGCTATTTTCTGGGACTATCATGACTGGATGATTTAATGTCATTATTTATTAATGATTATTTTATACTTCATTTTGATTCATCATTTGTCTTTTCTTTATTTTTCTATTTGATTAAATTGTAAGTTTATTAATTAAGTTTATTTCCTTTCCCATTCTTTGATTTGAGAGTGTCATTAAAGTTTTCATTATTGTGTTCTTATTCTTAATATCCATTAACAAACATATTTTCTGCTATATAAAATCAATATATCCAGATTATATCCAGCAAACATTTTTCTGCTAAAAGAGTGAAACTTTTTGAATATTTTTTGCCTCCCATTTTCTTCTCCTCTGATAATGATGAGATCTTTGGGATTCTTTCACTTAGTCACCCTTTCCTTACTAACCTTAATCTTCTCTCCAAAATGCAAAGTTTTGGGGATATAGCTGAATATGGAGCATATTTGCAGTGGGTCTCATATTTCAATAATCTTTATTTATCATGTTGTTACACATCCTAGCCTTTACCTGCTTTACCAGATACATATGAATTTAACTGTATGCATTGTAATGTTCTTTGCTGAACAGTGTCCATTGTTAAGTTCACTGTATAGAGTTATATGTTGCTTCTTGAGTATTTTTCTCAGATGGGTTATGTGGCTAATATAATGTTACATATCTGTGAATATTTTTCTTTAACACTGGCATACTAATTCTATTATATTTTGGGTGAAGAACAAGCATTTGCTTGAATCTTTATTATTAAATACCTGTAATTAATATAAGAAAGCTTCGGGTACAAGGCCATAGTGATAAAATCTCATTTCTAGAAAATTAACTTTGTACATTTAAAGGGGGGAGGTATGTGTGTTGTGTAGCACTAAGACAATGTAGCATAAAGTGGCAAGCAATCAAGTACTAACAAGAAATCTGCTGCACTGTCACTTTCTTCCTTTGTAAATAACATTTTTATCTTGAAGTTTGTCAGAATTTCTATTTCTCATTAGAATTTAGAAATATTACGGTGATGTCAGTAAGATGGCAGAATAAAGGTCCTACTGCTTGTCCTCCTACAAAACACCAACTTCAAGATAAAAATGTAAAAGCACGAGACAGAGCTCATCTGCCCACCAGCTCTCTCACAGAATAACAGAGAGCAAGAGCAGTGCTCACCTTCTTCAGCCTTTCAGAGGCCTCCCCCTGAACACTGAAGGACTCAGCATGGCCAGACTGCCAGGGAGTATAAAGAACCAGAGGGAGGAGAGGGGGCACTCAACAACCACTGTGTGGATCTCAACAGCCACTCCTTAGCTCACATATGCATTACAGTGTTGAATTCAACCACCAAGACCTCAAAGGCAAGACCTGGCCCTGGACCCTGACAACTGACCCATGCAAAATCTCCAGCAGATTGGTAAAGAGCTTTCTGTGCTGAAGTTAATCTGTAAAGACTGGAAGAGGAGATTGCTTCTTCAAATGCACAGATTCCCACACACAGCTAAGACAATCGTGAAGAAGCAGGGGAACATGATGCTGCCAATGGAACATAATAAAGCTCCATCACCGACCTTATATAAACAGAGAATTCAAAGTCATCCTCTCAAAGAAGCATATGTTGAAATATCCTGGCCTTCTAGGGATAGATTCCACTTGATTGTGGCGACTTCTAGTATACTGTTAAATTTGGTTAGCTGTTATTTTATTAAAGATTTTTGCATCTGTGCCTAATAGGGATATTGGTCTGTACTTTTTCTTTCTTGTAGTGTCTTTGACTGGTTTTAATACCAAGTTAGTGCTGGCCTTGGAAAATGACTTTGAAAGTATTTCTTCATCTTTGAATTTTAGAGAACTCGAAGATTGTATAAATTCTTTAAATGTTTGGTAGAATTCAGAAGTAAAGCCATCTGGTCTTAGGATCTTCTTTGATGAAAGATTTTAATTCCTACATCAATCTCCTTACTCATAATGATATGCTTAGATTTTTCTATTTCTTCATGATTCAGTCTTGGTGCATTATACATGCCTAAGAATTCATCCTCTGCCTCTAGATTACCTGATTTGTTGGTATATAATTATCCATAGTAGCCTTGTGTGATCATTTGTATTTCTACATTATTAGTTATAGTGTCTTTTCTTTCATTTCTGATTTTAAGTCTTTTCTCTTTTTATCTCAGTCTAGATAAAGTTTGATCTTTTCATAAAACCACCTCTTAGTTTTGTTGATCTTTTCTATTGTTTTTTTCTAGTGTTTATGTCATTCATTTGTGCTTTGATCGTGACCATTTCTTTCTTTCTATTAACTTTAGTCTGATTCGTTTTATACTTTCTTGATGTATAATTCTAGAGTGTTTATTTGAGATCTTTCTTCCTTTTTGATGTGTTTATTGCTATAAACATCTCTCCTAGAAACATCCCTCTTAAAAATACCCCATAGGGTCACCCCCACCCCTTCCCGGGCCTCCATCTTTCTCCTGGGCTGGGCCTCCGGGTGTCAAGCCCCGCCTCTCACCCCTTAAAACACTTCTTGTGGGGCATGCTTGGTAGGCCCTGGTGGTAAAATCTGGATTTTTCCCACCCCTCTTCCACATCAGCAAGGTCATTCTTTCTTGACCCTGTTATTCGCAGTGTGGTGTCTCCGGTGACCTTCAAATGCTCTTGTCTCCTAATAGGGTATTATCTGGCTCTTATAAATGTAAAGAAGTTTGGAAAAGTCAAATATATTAGGTGATTTTTAAAAACGTAATTAACAACCGGCAGGGTAACTTGGCTCCTCTTCTGCACACCTCGTTTTACAATCAGGTGACTGGCCCAAACCTCACAGCGCTGGATTTTGCTGGCGGGGCCCAGAAATACCAAACTCTGCCATTTCCGGTCCCTAGATTATGGCTTGAACGTCACTTCCTTAGCGATGCTCTTTAACCCCTGCCATCCTCGCTTTCTGCACTGCATCTCACAACAGTCTTTGTAAAAATGTATGTTTATTTTTTTCCTTTAATCGCAAATATATTAATATTCAAGTGATCCGCTAAGATTCAAGTCCTTGAAACGCTGCGAGCCAGGATGGGGAGACAGGGCGGAGCTTGAGGTCAGGTGTCTAGCTAGACCCACCCCCCTGCAGTGAAGACTTCCCCTCCCACAGCGACAGAGCCTCGGGGTCGGTGGTCGGAACAGTGTCTGCTTTTCCAGTCTCAGCAGCATAGGTAAATTAACATGATGGATTTCTCCAAACTACCTAAGATACTTGATGAAGAGAAAGAAAGTACATTTGGTCATGTGCATGGGGTCTCAGGACCTGTTGTTACAGCCTGTGACATGGCAGGTGCAGCCATGTATGAGCTGGTGACAGTGGGCCACAGCGAGTTGGTTGGAGAGATTATTCGGTTGGAAGGTGACATGGCTACTATTCAGGTGTACGAAGAAACCTCTGGTGTGTCTGTTGGAGACCCTGTACTCCGCACTGGTAAACCACTCTCAGTAGAGCTTGGTTCTGGCATTATGGGAGCCATTTTTGATGGTATTCAAAGGCCTTTGTCGGATATCAGCAATCAAACCCAAAATATCTACATCCCAAGAGGAGTAAATGTGTCTGCCCTTAGCAAAGATATCAAATGGGATTTTACACCGTGCAAAAACTTACGGGTTGGCAGTCATATCACTGGTGGAGATATTTATAGAATTGTGAATGAGAACTCACTCATCAAACACAAAATCATGTTACCGCCACGAAATAGAGGAACTGTAACTTACATTGCTGCACCTGGGAATTATGATGCCTCTGATGTAGTCTTGGAGCTTGAATTTGAAGGTGTAAAGGAGAAGTTCAACATGGTCCAGGTACGGCCTGTCTGTCAAGTTCGGCCTGTCACCGAGAAGCTGCCAGCCAACCATCCTTTGCTGACTGGCCAGCGAGTCTTGGATGCCCTTTTTCCATGTGTACAGGGAGGAACAACTGCTATCCCTGGGGCTTTTGGCTGTGGAAAGACAGTAATATCACAGTCTCTGTCCAAATATTCTAACAGTGATGTGATCGTCTATGTAGGATGTGGTGAAAGAGGAAATGAGATGTCTGAAGTTCTCTGGGACTTCCCAGAGCTCACTATGGAAGTTGATGGTAAGGTAGAGTCAGTTATGAAGAGGACAGCTTTGGTAGCCAATACCTCCAATATGCCGGTTGCTGCTAGAGAAGCCTCTATTTATACTGTCAGAATTACACTGTCAGAATATTTCCAAGACATGGGTTACCATGTCAGTATGATGACTGACTCTACCTCCAGATGGGCTGAGGCCCTTAGAGAAATTTCTGGTCACTTAGCTGAAATGCCTGCAGATAGTGGCTATCCTGCATATCTTGGTGCCCGTCTGGCCTCTTTCTATGAGCGAGCAGGCAGAGTGAAGTGTCTTGGAAACCCTGAAAGAGAAGGGAGTGTCAGTATTGTAGGAGCAGTTTCTTCACCTGGTGGTGATTTTTCTGATCCAGTTACATCTGCTACTCTTGGTATTGTTCAGGTGTTCTGGGGCTTAGATAAGAAACTGGCTCAATGTAAGCATTTCCCCTCGGTCAACTGGCTCATCAGCTACAGCAAATATATGCGGGCCTTGGATGAGTATTATGACAAACACTTCACAGAGTTTGTTCCTCTGAGGACCAAAGCTAAGGAAATTCTGCAGGAAGAAGAAGACCTGGCAGAAATTGTACAGCTTGTGGGAAAGGCTTCATTAGCAGAAACCGATAAAATCACTCTAGAGGTAGCAAAACTTATCAAAGATGACTTCCTGCAACAAAATGGATATACTCCTTATGACAGGTTCTGCCCATTCTACAAGACAGCAGGAATGCTGTCCAACATGATTGCATTTTATGACATGGCTCGTAGAGCTGTTGAGACCACTGCCCAGAGTGACAGTAAAATCACATGGTCTATTATCCGTGAGCACATGGGGGAGATACTCTACAAACTTTCCTCCATGAAATTCAAGGATCCAATGAAAGATGGTGAGGCAAAGATCAAAGCCGACTATGCACAACTTCTGAAGATATGCAGAATGCATTCCATAGCCTTGAAGATTAGAACTGTGATTTCTTTCCTCCTTTTGCTCAGCAAGCTCATATGTGTATATTTTCCTCAATTTCTCATCTCAAACTCAGCCTTTTTATTGTGCAGCTTTGAGACTAGTGCTTATGTGTGTTATTTGTTTTGGAGTTTATTTGGTAGGTCTTATATAAAACCAACATTCCTTTGTTGCAGTGTTTGATGGTCCTCCCCGATCCTTTACCTGAAGTGGTGAATGTAGTAAATATGATAAACAATGGCTATACTACTATAAATGTGTGTGAAAGATGACAACCCTCTTTATCCTGGGTTTTCTCTTTCCTCGTCTCCATTAAATTGTAAACATAACTACTGCATGTATACTCTTTCCAATGAATCTTGAATGGAAGGTCCGATTTCTAAACCTTTCGACAGATACTTGTGAAACAACTCAATATCTATCTGGTGAGGCCATGTGTAGCTTAGCGTTTTGCTAAGTAACTGCAGGAAAGACTTTCTAAAAGGTGAGTGATTAATGTTCCAATTATGCATTGCTTTTCCAATATAAATCAGGAATATTTATGGGAACCTTTTGGGAACTAAACTGTTTTAAAACAGGCATTTTTAGGACTCAGCAGAATAGATGAATCAGTACCCTCTAAAATGTGGTAAAAAGAGACCAGATAGTCAAATTTAGAGTAAAATCATTTTTTAAAGTAGGAAAAGTTCAGTATCAAGGACTATTATACAGTACATTACTAGAAAATCCTTTTAAAAAATATAATTAAAACAATAATCAAAAACTTGATCCACATCATACTCTCTTTCTTTTCCTCAAACATCATATAACCCTGAGCTTCTAAGCATGTAGCAGTATGAGGGAAAGTAAAATACCACAGAGAAGATATTTTACTAGTGGTTTAAGGCTGTTTGCATTGTAAGAACCAGCTGGGCTGTGGCAATTCTTGGGGCCAGAGTGGCATGATGTTTTTACAGAATATTAACATGTATTGCTTGTTTGCATGTTTGTTTGCTTATTGAATTTTTGAACAACTGTTTTACCAGTTGCAGAAAATTTTATTTTAATGTGGTTTTTCATTCACTGGCTCAGAAAATTTTTCAGACTATCCATGGCTACAGGACCATAACAGTTTCCATTCTGTTTCATGAGGATGAAATTAATGCTTACATTGATTGTTAACAGAATCCAGGTCATTTAAAAAAAAAAAAGATTATTTTGCCCTGTCTTTTCAATATATGTTTAAAAATAATAAGGCACACTGTAGAGTAGCTCTAAGATCAAGTTTCATATCAAGTCTTTCTGATAGACACTGCTGGCACCATTGCTTCATCTTTGGGAAGAGGAAAGAGTACGTGAATATGTCTAACAATCTCAAATACACAAATGTAATAGCATAAATAAAAGTATTTATTTTATGCCTCACTATGTTATTTAAATTTTTATGCAATACATTTCTTTTGTTCATATAAAGAAAGATGCAGCCAGTAGAGAATTCAGATATAGTTTTATGTAAATTCTTGCAGGTTACATGTTTTTATAGTGGACTGCTATTCAGGAAAGATTCTTCCACATAACTTTTTTTTAACCTTTCAGAATATTGACAGGTAAGAATTGTGCAGTGATTTGTTGAGATGTGGACTTAATGGTGCTACTTAATCAGTTTGCTTCCAGTGAGACCTCCTTCCTACCTAGAGACCCTAAAACTAGTGAAAGTTAAAAGGATTTCAAAATCTTTTATTCTTACTTTAAACCTACCAGCAAACAAGAATTGTGGTCATAATGAATGATATGAAGAAATTAATTGACCAAGTTTGTTTTTTTGTTGTCCTGAATTTGAGATGTACATTTTTATTCCTTTTAAGGATGTTGATGTACGAATGTGAAGATGCTAGAGAAACTGTGCTCAGATAGTCATTGTAAGTGTCCCTTCACCTACATGTTATAGAATTTCGGATTGATAATTGATAGTATTTCTGTAGAAAGAATGT
Organism: Heterocephalus glaber; assembly: GCF_000247695.1. Next base: position 38,623,250 of record NW_004624734.1, on the reverse strand, counting down.
GTTAAAATTACAAGCGATCTTTTAAAAAGATTATGCAGCTCTATATTTATTGTGCTGTGCCTGGTCCTAAGTGCAGCCAGTTAAACAAGTTTCATATGTATTTTTCCAGTGTTAAATCTCACACATTGTACTCTTGGGAAATTTCTTGGAATTTCTTCCATCCTGAAGAATGAATAAAAGAGGCCATATATCGGCTCCTCATCTTTGAAATTTCACCATTTTTATGTTAAAAGTTGTGTAAAATTAAAACTCTGTAAAAAAAAAGTATCCCATAGGCTTTGGTATGTTGTATTTACTTTACATGCATTCAGAGATACTTTTGCATTTCCATTTTTGGTTCTTTGACCCATTGGTTGTTTAGAAATATGCGTTTAAATTTTACATGTTTGTGAATTTTTGAAAAGTTACTATGTTACTGATTTCTAGTTTCATACTGCTATTTTCAAGAAAGATACTTGATGTAATTTCAATTGCTTTATATATACTTGGTAACACTAGTTGTGTCGTGTAACATATATTCTATTCTGGAGAATGATCTGTGTACACTGAAGAACAATCTATGGGTTCTGTTGAATAAAATGTTGTATACGTATGTGAGATCAGTGCTCTAAAATGTAGTTCGAGCCCAATGTTTCCATCTTAATTTTCTGTCCAGATGATCTATTTATTCTTCAAAGTGTGATATTGAAGTACCTTGCTATTATTGTATTGCAATCTACCTTGTACCTTTCCCATCATATGTATTTATATTTGATTTAGAATTATATTTGCTTTTTTAAGTGCACATATATTTGCAGATGTTATGTATTTGTGATGGATTAATCCCTTTACCATTATGTAATAACCTTTGTCTCTTACACTTTTGACTTAAATACTTTTCTATCTGACATAAGTATAAATACCCCTGCTCTCTTTTCCTTTCCATTTGCATGCAATATCTTTTCCCACTGTTTCCTTTTAAATCTGTACGTATAATGGAAGGTAAGTGAGTCTCTCATAGGCATCACATAATTGGACCTTGGGGTTTTCTTGTTGGTTTTTTGTCAACTCAGCTACATTCTTTCAACTGGAGAATTTAATCTGTTGATAAGTAAGTAATTTCTGGTGCCACTTTGTGTTCCTTTCCTTTTGTGTTTTTATCTTTCTTAGGGCTTTGATGATACTCTCTAGTAGTATGCGCTCATTTAAAAAATATTTTGTGTATCTACAATATGTTTTATTTTTGTTACTTATATGAAATATCCTACAAGAGGCTATTTTGGACTGATAACTCATCTTTTATCTATTAAAATATCTATTTTTTACCCCACCCTCTCTCCTATGGTTTTGATTTCTTCACAATTTATATTTTTATATATGACAGCACATTGTTGCTTTTTTATCCAATTTGATAATCTTCTACCTTTTAATTCATGTTTTGACTATATATAGTTATTGTATTGAAGTGCTTGTATGTAATTTAAAAATTTTTCTAGTTCCATTTTATTATTGCTTTTTCATACTTTCTGCCTGTATTTTGATTTAGAGGTTTTAGTTATCCACTTAATATCCATTATTAGAGTGTTAATCTTTAGTGAAGTTATTTTTAGAATTTTCTCTAGTGTTATGATATAGTTTAAATTATTACTACCTTCACAATATTATACTTTATCCATATGAATTCATTTTAGTACATTTCCAGTTCCCTCTCCAGCTTTAGCCACTTTTCATACATTTTACTTTTATATTCATTTTTAACCCTATAATACATTATTGTTCTGTGTTTTTAGTAAGTTATATTTTTGAGTGATTAAAATAAAAAATTGTCTTCATAATAACATTCACTCCTACTATTTTTGTATGTTAATTTCTTTGTGCAGATCTAAGATTATAAGTCTTATATTCCCTCTGCCTGAGGAACTTTAAGATTTTTTGCAGTGATTTCTCTTAGCTTTCATCTATCTGAAAACAATTTTTGTTTAGTTTTTACTTTTAAGAAATAGATATCTAGATTGATAAGTTGCTAATTTTTGTTTCAATACCTTCAACATGTCACTAAGAGAATTATCTATAGTTTCCTGATTTGACATCCATTTGTTATTCTGACAACCCAGGTATCAGGATCAGTCAGATTTCCTGTTATTGGGTCCAAATACCTGAAACTACAACTTAAAGGAGAAAGTGGTTTATTTGGCTCATGTTTTCAGAAGATTAGTCCATGGTAAGCTGGCTCTCACACAGAAGCATGGTGGAAGGGTATGGCAGAGCACAGCTGCTCAGTTCATGACAGGCAGGAAAAAGTGCTAGAGAGGAGGGGGCCAGGGACCAGATATAGACACCAAGGTTATACCTCCATTACCCACCCAGACCACCCGGAAGTGTGTCTTACTAATCCCCTAGGCAGATCCCAAGCCAATTGAGTTAACAAGTATGCACACTTTCTGTAAAGCAACTTGCAGGTGACAACAGCCTTGTCTTTGTCAAGTATTTCTTTTTCTTTGAGGCTCAGTAGCAGGTGATGCTCTTTATGGGTCTAGTTTTATTCTTGGAAGGGTTGTCCCTTTTTGAATTTCAGACTAGTTGATTTTGTTGTGAAATTCCATAAATGGGCCAAGGAAAACTATGATTTTCATTGTTCCTTAAAGTTTTCTTCCCTGTTTGGGAGTGCATGCTTTGCAGCTGTATATATCCTGATTGGACACTAAAATTTGGATTACTGATTTTGACCTTGGTTCAGAGCTGTTCTCTTCATGGTCATAAGAGCAACAAAATTAAACTGGTTCTTTTCGTATGAAAGAACAGAATTTTCTGTATTCTCCTGTTACTGAAATTGCTCCCTTGCTGTTTTCTGGCCAATTGTCCATGTTGATTTTCCTTTCTTCTTTATCATCCTTGTCTTTTCCCTTCCCAGTGTTGCTTTTTTCAGCTGCCTCTATTCTTTTCTTTTTATGTCCTGGTGTTCTAGTAATTTGAATCCTTAATCTTTCTAGTTTCTTCTTATTTGACCCAGAGCTTCTCACACATCAAAACCTTACTTCCTGAAGTTAGCATTCTATATGGATTGGGCAAGAAGTCTTTCCATACACCCTCACCCATAGATGATGTGTACTGCTTTGACATCAAATAATCCATTGTATAAGGCAATTAATATTACATAAATATTATTTAATACAATGATATTTCATTGTAATTCATCTTCTTCTTCACTGACTGACAATGTATAAATGTGTCACAAACACCAACCTGAACCTATTATAAACTTGTAGATCAGAAAATTGGTAAATTTAACTCTCATAACCCATCATTTTACAAAAAGACATATCCTTTATTATTTACCTTGTAGAGCAACTACCAGCTGTAATAAAATTAAAGTATATTGCATGAGAGTAATAGTAGTCTCATCAAGGAGTTTTATAATTTAGCAACTTGGCTTCCCAAAACCTGGTCTTATGTCTTACCCATGACTCACCAGTGAACAATATTATTATTTTAAATACCAGCTTCTTCAAGCAGCAGCACATGAAGGATTTCTGTTTTCCTAACTGGTATGTTTCATCTTGATCTATTTTCCTCTTTTCTAGTTCTTCTACTTTTCTTTACTGTTTTTTCTATATTCCAAATTCATTATATTGTCTCTCTAGAGACAGTATCTTTAATTTCTTTTCATACTGTTTGTCAATGTTCTATGATATGCAGAGGAATCCCTGGCCAAATTTCCCCAAAATGTATACAAACAAAACAAAACAAAATAATTTTATGTCAAGTAAGAAATATAATTCTTACATTCTTGTAACATCTAAATGAAATCTATGTAAGGACATGATAAAAATTCCTGTTACCAATCAGTAAAGAAAACCCTGGAACAAGATGTGATATATATATATATTCCAATTTCCCATAATGAATATATTTATTGTGTACCACAAACACATACTAATAAAAAGGGGGAAATATAAAGGAAACTCTGGAATTGTAAAGGAAGCAATTAAAATGGGAAATATAGCTCTGTTCTTACAATTTTTTAACATTCATAGACATGAAATACGAATCTCAATATATTATATGATGTTTTGATAGACCACATTTTAAACTTAAGCTCAAAGAGTGAACTAGACAGATATGTGATTTATTTTACTTACATAATATTTTACAACTTTGGAATAAGTTGTCAACATTGAAAATGTGGATATTTAACATACTACTCTGAACTTACAGTTTTGTGATTTGTTTTGTTTTAGTTTTGCAGTGCTGGGGATTGAACCCAGGTCTTCACACATACAAGGCAAGAACTTGACTACTGAGTTACCTCCTTGGCCCAATTTTTCTTTAAAATATAGAAGGTTATGCCATTGGACCTACCTCTTAACATCACAACACAGTTGCCTATGGACTCACACATAGAAGCTCAGGCCTTTGGACAGCACTCTCCTGTGTTTTTCACTCTACACAACCCATACATTTCTATTGTCAGGCTGATGTTCAAATCATTTGAGTTTGTAGCGATTATCTTAAAGATTGGCCTCCAGTGCAGACAAACTATTTCAGTGGCTAAAAAGCCAATCAAGAACAGCCTTCAGGTACTCACAATTTAAAAGATGAGATTGACCTTCTCTAAACTCACCTAATACTTGGCTCCTATCACATGCAAGTTACCCCTATACATTCTAGTTAGGGTGATCTTCAATTATCATCCAAGTCAGAATTCTGTGAGTATAATTAGGCCCATTACCAATAATTTGTCTGGGATATAATTTGGTTTGGATCTCCAAGGCTTGTGTATTGATGGCTTGGTCCCCAATGCAGCAGTAGTCAGAGGTGGGACCTTCAGACAGTGACTAAATCATGAAGGGTCAAACTTCATCAGTGAATTAATCCATCCATGGATTTGTAATTTAGTGGGATTACTGGGAAATGATGGAAAGTTAGGAGGTAGGGCCTAGTTAAAGGGAGTAATTCATTGTGGGTTGGGACCTTGAAAACTATATCTGGCCCCTGGCTCCTTCTTCCCTCTCTTCTTTTCTTCCTCAATCCAGTCAGCTATGTCTCCCTCCAACCATGAACCAACACTTCTGAAACCATGAGCCTAAATAAAAATTTCCTCCTTTTAAGTTGATTTATTCCACGTATTTGTTGTTAGAGTAATGTAAAGATGACTCAGACAAAAATGAATTGCCAGAAAAGATCCAGAGGTTCTTCTCTCTCTCTTCTTCATGGCTCTGTTCCACCATGCCCTGCCCACCACAATACTGTGACTCACAACAGGCATAGAAACAATGGAACCAGCTGACAATAGACTGAAACCTCCAAAACTGTATTTATAATGCAGCACAAAATATGATTATATAATAAGAGTGCTTCTATTGAACTATGATAAACTTGATATATTACACTCACGGACATAATCTTCATCAGTAAGCTCACACAATTATCTGTCATTCCATTTTCTTCACTTACCAAATTTACAGTGCGTTGTACTTTCAATTTAATATCTATTCATTCCTTAAGTACATATTATGAGCTTGCCATCTTTCTAGTTGTGGGATAAGGTCAAAATAGGCAAATTCTCTACTCTTATAGAACTTTGATTTTGTTTGTGAATAAACAATTAAAATATGACACAATAGGGATGAGATCTATAATCAGTCAGGCTAAAGGCTGGAAAGTGGTGTGTTGGTTCTATTTTACAAAAGGTTGTTAGGAGAGGTCTCACTGAGGAAGGATGTTGGAACAGAGGCCATGGGAGAGTGAATAGTGCAGGTATCTGAGGGAGAGTTTTTGGAGGTAAGAGCAAATGTGAGTGCTCTGAGAATGCTTGGCATTTCAAAGGAAATCTAGTAACTTGTAAGCCTACAGATACAAATAGAATGAGTAGTAAAGAATAAGGTCAAAGAATGAACCTTATCAAAGACAAGGATATAGGAATGGACATTGAGCTATCTCCTACTGAGACTTCTCTCTGACATGACAGAAAAGCCAAAAGCATTTAAAAAACTAAATCCAAATACCATTTGGATTAGGTCTTTAGATTATTCCAGCAATTTAGGTATCAGTTTCCTTAAGTGGTGTTTCCTAAGTCTCAATTGTAGACCTCAAACCTTCTCTGATGTTGGCTGTGTTCCTCAAACTCTGGGTCTTTTCTATTTCTGTATGAAAATTCTTTCCAATACTGTAAAAAAAAAGCTGCAATAAATGACCTTAAAGATTTTTTTGGCTCATGTTTTCAAGAGATCAGTCCATAGTTAGTTGGCCCTGTTTCAATGGGCCAATCGAATCATGGTACATCATGGGTGTCAGTGCATGACAGAGGAGTGCTCTTCATCTCATGGTGACCAGGAAACAAAGAGAGAGACAGGGAAGGTGCTAGAGCTCAATATCTCCCTTTAGGATGTGTCTCTAGTTGCTTAGCTTTGTGCCACTAGTCCCCACCTTCTAAATATTTAGCCATCTCCTGATGGTACCACTGGGTGAGGACAAAATCTTCAACACATGGGCCTATGGAAAATATTCACAATCCAAAGTACAGTAGCTACTAAAAACACTCACTGATCCTTGAATTAAATTTCTTGCTTTTTAATATATAACTGAGTCCTAACTTCTAAACTGTACATACTATTTTTTTCTGTCCTAGTTTCCAAACAGCTTAACTTCTGGTTGAATATGACCTGTGATGGGTCAGGTTCTTCACATTTCAGCTTCCTCCATCCACATTGTGAAGCAGGTTTAATGTGTGCAAGTTGCCAGTTCTAGGCAGAGAGTCCCACTACATGAAGGCTAGCAAAGATCAACACTACCAATCACCAGAAAGAGCAATCTAACACTTCATTTCACTGAATTTTGTACTGAAATTTCTATCCTTTTGTACTGAAATTTCTACCCTTTGCAGAAGTCTGGTGACAGAATACTCACAGTAAGTGAAACAACTTCAGTATTCATTTCTAGGCAGTAAAGGACAGTAGAAACCTAGCATTCAGGGTGAGCTGGTCACCCAAGGCTGAGAAAATCTGTCCAGGGCTCCTGGAATTGTCCCTATGCTTGTCCTACTTGCCCTGTATCTTAGGAACCCTGGAAGCAGTCTTTCTTAGGTCTTATACTCAGGAAAACATATCTGCTGTGCTAAACTGGTAATGAACATCTTGTTTTGTTTTGTTTTGGTACCAGGGATCAAACTCTGGAACTTGTGCTTGCGAGGTAGGTAGCAGAACCACTGAGCTAATTCCCTGGCCCTATGGATATCTTGTTTTAAGAAGGACAGTAACAGATCTTGCGCTGTTCCATCATTTGCTTATTATCTCAGGATGTTTCATCCCCAGCACCTCCTAGTTATTTTTGAAAACTACAATTGAGAAAAGAGGAGAGAACTAGTTCACGCCAATGGCACCTAAAGAACTTCCCTACATATATTACCTGCTTTTCTTAATACTTGGCTTGAAATAACATTTCTACACACACACTATTTGGCCTTTCTCCCAATACCATAATTCAATTTCTGGTTCCACAAACCCCTACTGTATAATTGATTTCATAAAATGGGTAGTTAAGTAGAAAAATATATAAATATACTCCCAATATTGTGCCTACACTTGATACCTACTGAGATTAATGGTAGCTTCTTGCCAAGACAGATCACATCAAAAGGAAAAAAGATTTTCAGCACCGCCACCACCCACACACACACAAGTGGATACTATGAGTTTTTACAGAGTATTTTATTATTTGAAAGAAAATACTTTAGGTCAACATAATGAGTTAGCCTTATGACACAATGAAGTATTTCTTAACTCTTTTCATTTCTTGGGCTGTGTAGAAGAAACAGTTGTAGATCAGACTAACATCAATGGATGCAACCACACAAGGGCCCAGGGAATCAACATTTCAGCAAATCTGTAAGCCATCTACATCATACCAGGTAGAAAATTTTCTGTGTAGGTAGACTTTGTTGGCAGAATTAGCTCAATTTTGTCTAAATTTCAATTAGAACTATTTCTACATATATTTTAATAAAACACTGATAACTCTGCTCCATTTAATATAAATTTCTGAAACATTAAAGACCAACAAGAGAAGAAAATATAACATTAATGTATTTTAAAATTCTTTTTCACCACTCTGAAAAAAAATAACATCCTCAAATGGAACTGGTACAAAGAGTGATATGTTTCTAAGTTCACTCATATTCCTGAGCTTTGGAAATGTATTATTTTCCTATCTGTTCCATTTTTCTCAAATAGTTTCTGACCTAAACTTTTTCAATATAAATTTCATTCTAGAATACTTTAATTTTCAGTTTTATACCTCCAAAATAGGAACATTTTCATTTCAACAGAGACCTACCTACCACCTATTACATGCTACTTTTTATATTCTAGGGAACCAAAGAAGAGAACGACACTGCCCCTTCTCCAAGCTGTTCACAGTCTGAAGAGAGACACTGGAAAAAAATCAGCTACAATATGTATACTACTTGCAATGTCAGAAGGGCTTGTGGGAAAATGCAACAGTAAATAGGAAAAAGTGGTCAACTTTATCCAAATGGTAGAAGATAAGGCTGGTGAGATACTAATTGTATAGACCTAGAAGAAGCAAAACATTGAAGGTAAATTCCTAGCATTTATACAGTCTCAAACTTATTATTAATAATACCATATATATTTTTATACCTATACTAGTTGAAACTATTGTGACTTTTAAATCTCATGTTTTTCAACATAAAAGTTAATTCTCAGTAATGTGAAGTGGGTAACATATGCATCTATGATTAGGGAAAAATGCTGATCATTTCCATTGCTCTAAATAGAACCATTTATTCCAAAGAATTGAAGTGCTATCACAGATAACAGTGTTCTTAATGATTTTATAGAAGAAATGAAGATGATGCTATTGATATTGACCTATATTGCCAATCTTAAAAACCTAGCTCTATAAAACACATGCATTGCAAAGATGAAAAAAAAAATGTACTCACACCCTTTAGGCAGCTTCTTTTGCATTTAACCTGCTTCACTCCCCTGCCTCACTGCAGATGGCACGAATGGGTGCATTGGCAGTAATACTAAAGACACCTAAATTAGCTTGCTGCTTTTAACTGTGCCGATCTGGGTGATTCCTTTGAATCCCTGAGGGAAATGTTAATTTTAATGGCCTGGTAAAATTCGAGGTGAGGCAATTGTGGTCTAATTTCTGCCTATTAAACACTTCCTATCATGTAAACATATTGCCTCATTTTTCTTCCAAAGCCATATTGTACAACTATAAAAGATTGGTAAAAGAGGTGTCACATCCAGTTCTAGTGTAAATTGTTTTTACATTAATAGACTTGCAAGGGTTAAACTCTCTGGTTCATTTCCTTAATCGTATGTATTTTTTCTCCATTAAATTTATTGGTACATTTTAGGTACACGATACAGTTACATTCCTAAATGGGATCTTGTACCTTTACATGACGTATCCTGGTTCTTATTTTCTCCCCATTCCCCTGACCTCTTTTCACCCCCTCCACCCTTCCATATTTATAAAGACTTTGTTTCCATTTTTTCCTTTTCTCAAATTTTTTCTTTTTCCTTCTTTCCTTTCCCCTACCGTTCCCACTTTCTCTACTCCTTTAGACCTTTCCTTCCTATTTCACATTATCAATTATACATTTTTATCCTTATTTACACTTCTAGTTTTTCATACCAGAGAAACTATTTGGTGTTTACATATGTGTGTTCTAAAGAGGTTATGGTATTTTGAAATTTGTAGACAGTTGCAACAAGTTGAAAACCAAGTAGCTGATGAGTCCAGAGGAATAATAAAACAGATCTTGTGTTGCATTTTTCATTCATTATCCTTCCTTTCTTTACACCTGTTTTTACAGGGTTGTATCTTCCATGGCCATTGTTTCTACTCAAGCCTAGAATTCTCTGTCTCCAATTTCAGGCCCCTAGACTCTGGCCCTTACAGATATTTTTTATCCCAAGGACAAGAAAAACATACATTTTATTAATAATTGATGTATATGTATATGTGTTTGTTCTTACTATTCATCCAAACATTGCTAGCTGAAAAATATCGCAGGTGGCTCACAAATGTTCAGACCCCTTCTTCCTTGACATCTTGCTAATTTTCATCATATTTTACATCAATCATACTACAGCTTTGCACAGATTTTTCCATTATTTTCCCAAGAGAATATTTGTTGGAATGGAAGTATGGAATATATTTGATTTTACAGTCTGACATTTCTATCTCCAGTTCTGGAAATGTTTACATTTTCTGTCTTATCTTCTTATATTGTCATCTTTTCTAATTTTCTCTCTATGCAATCAGTTTCTTCTTCTCTAGTTCTGTAATGTATAAGCCTTATCAATCTCATGAAATTTCAATCTCATGAATATTTCTTTCATTTCTATGCCCTTCTCCATTATTAGTGTTATTACTCTGGTTCTGTTGCTGCACATCTCTCTGTGAGCCACTGGAATGATTCCTAGCTGAAGTCTTCTCTTCCAACTTTCAGATCACTTTATTCTTGTGTTTGCAATTGCCAATAATATTCATGTGTTCAGCAGATGATCTGAAATTAAGGTACAAGTTTTGGTTTGAAATACAATATTTTAGACTTTCCATAACATGAAATTATAGGGGTAAATTAAATCATCCAGTCAAAATTTTATAAGAGGAGATGGCCTAGAAAACAACATTTAAGGATTGTTAAAAAAAAAAAAAAAGAAAAAAGAAAAAATTAAAGAGTAGAAAAGTCAGGCACACAGACCTTTCAATCATATTAAAGCTTGTGATTGTAATTTTTCCCTAGGCTGGATAATTAGTAGATTATATTTTCCTCGAGTGTTTGGATGGATTCATTCAAGGTTAGGTCATCTTTTTTTCAAGGTAGTCATGTCTCTAAAACATACAAGTCATTAGGATGAAGTCAAGAATTTTGCTACCTATTCCTCGAAGTCTCTTGCACCTCCCCACTCTCTTTTGCAATTTGTCCCATCTGGTAATTTAGCCTCACTGATGCTACCCAGTCACAAATCAGATCAGGTAGTTTTCAACAGGTGACATAGAATGGCAAGGACAACAGTGTGGTGCCAGGTATCTGTTTTCACTTTATGAGTGTTTAATAGAGAAAACATCTGTGCGATGTAGTTTCCAGTTTCATAGGAAAACTGGGAACATGATACTACTAAAGTAAGTATGAGTAAAACAAATGCAGTTATTTGAAGTACTTAAGTTAGACATCTTTCTCTTGAGGTTCATAAGGAAGGTTGTTAAGTATAACACCTTCACATTACAGTCTGAAAAGGATTAGAAAAGTGAACATTATTGTTATAATTAACCACTTAAACCAAACGTCTTAGTTTTCTTAGTATATAAGAGCTACATATTACACTCTACTACACTAATGATTACCATACTTAATCTGCAAAGGTAGTTAAACCAAGCAGCAGCTCCTAATCAGCAATATTTCTGTAAGAGAAAAGCTATTTCTGTTCTCTGTGATGCATATTTTAGTAAAAGAAACAAATAGCATTGCATTGATTTGCAAGAAACCTGTTTTTCCAGAAAGTAATCAGCAGTATGTTTCTGGACTGATGCCTGTTTCACATTAAGATATCAGGCTAAAATGGAAAACCCCCTTCAAAACAATCACCTATGATACTCTTAGGACTTTTCCCAAGGAAGATAAAGGAAGAAACTATTAACGATGTTTAAATGATATACTAAGAGATATATGCGATCAATTAATTTAGTTAGGATGGAGCTAATGTAAGATCTCGGCAATGCACAAGAGCCTAAACACTTAAGATGCCATTTTAAGTATCAGCTAAATATATTTATAAAATTATCCTAAGTCAAAAGTCTCTACCTTTCATTTGACTGCTTTATTCAAATTGAAGTGTCTCTAGTTCCATGTTGATTGAATTGTCTGACTTATGGGAGTATAAACAACTTTCAAGATAGTTCAAATAGCTGCACTTTTCAAAGCACTCCTTTAGTTTTCATATTTTGTTCCACTCCTATCATTCCACAAAGTTTGTGGTTTAAAAAAAATTGTTTTTACTATAATAAAATTTCACATGACCACATTTACCAACTGAAATCTTTTATTTTATTATTATTATTATATTTTTGATGTTTTGAGACAGGGTCTCATTATGTAGTTCAGGCTAGCTTTGAACACACTATGTAGCTCAGGCTGGCCTCGAACTCATGGCTGTCCTCCTGCCTCAGCCTTCTGAGTGCTGGGATTACCGGCGTGCACCACCATGCCTGGCTGAACTCCTTTAAGTGTACAGTTCAGTATTACTCCACACAATCATAATGCTACAGCCATCACCAACATCTATCTCCATAAGTCTGCTCATCATGTAAAATTGAAACTTTACACCCATTAAACAATAACTCCCTTTCCCTCCCTTATCCAACCACCTTGCCACATCATTCTTCCACTGTTCTAATTATCTTATATAAGTATAGTCATCAAGCATTTGTAGACTTTTTTCTGACTGGATTAACTTGCTGTAATGTCTTCAACCTTCATCTATATTATAACATAAATTGTAATTTCCTTTCTTTTAAAAACTGGATAATATTCTATTGTATATAAATGCCACATTTTGCTTATTCATTCATCCACTGATGTAAATTTGAAAGGCTTCCATATTTTGCCTACTGTGAATAATAATGTTATGAACACAAGTGTAGCAATATCGCAGGACCCTATTTTCAACTCTTTAGGTAAATATTCAGAATTGGAATTTCTGGATCATGTGACAATCCTACTTTTATTTTTTATGCAACTGCTACAGTGTTTTTCATAATATCAGAACCATTTTACATTCCCACAGCAGCATACAAGAATTTTAATTTCTTTACATTATCATAAGAGCTTAGTAACAGTAGTGGTAGTAGTAGTAGTAGTAATAATAATAGTAATAGTAGTAGTAGTAGCATAGTAGTTATCCTAATGAGTATGAGATGGTACCTTGAAGTTTGGATTTGCATTCTATAATGATTAATGATGTTGAGTATTTTTTAATGTGTTTGTCATCCATTTGCATATCTCCTTTGAAAATGTCTATTTAGGTGCTTTGCTAATTTTTAGTTGGGGTTTTTCCGTTTGTTGAGTTTGAGGAATTCTCTACATGTTGTGGATGTTAATTACTTATTATATATGTGATTTACAAATGTTATATTCCATTCTGTGGATTTTCTTTCTACTCTCTCACTTTTTGATGCCCTGAATTTTTAAATTTCCAAGAGTTTCAATTTGTTTTCTGTGCCTTTTCAGGAAAGCATTGCCAAGTCCAATGTGGTATATGTTTTCTTCTAATAATTTTAAAGATTGAGGTTTCACATTTAGGTGTGTAATTCATTTTGTGTTAGTCTTTTTATTTGATGTTAAATTAGAGTCAACCTTCATCCCTTTCAACAAGGTAATACAGTTTTCCTAATATCATTTATTTAAAAGACTATTCATACTTCATTGATTGGCCTTATCATCCTTATGAAAAGTCATTTGACCAGTAGATAAGGGTTTATTTCTTAGGCCTCTGTTCTGCTCCACTTTTATGTATGTATGTATGTATGTATTTCTGCCAATGTTACACTGCTTTAATTAAAGTAGTAAGTTTTGATATCAGAAAATGTGAACCTTCCAGCTTTCTTCTTCTTTCCCAAGATTGTTTTGTCTAATCTTGGCTCCTTGAAATTGCTCATAAGTTTTAGAATGCTTTTCTATTTGTGAAAAAATATCAATTGAATAGTGATAAAGATTGCTTTAAATATATAGATTGGTTTAGGTGATATGAAAATTTAAACAACATTAAGTCTTCCTATCTATGAAGACAGGAATTGTTTACATTTATGTATGTCTCCTTTTAAAATTTTATATTATTAGTATATGTTTGCAGTACATGCATTTTACAATCATCTTGGGGAGTTGAAACATGTTCATAATACACCTAGTTTCTTTTTAAATTAATTTTATTGGTACATTTTAGGTATACAATATAATGATAGTCATCATAATATATCTTTACATAATATATCTTGATTCTTATTTTTTCCCCATTCTCCTGCCCTCCTTCACTGCTCCTCTAGTTCTCCTTTTCCCCTTTGCATTCTTGTTGATATTATTAACCTTAGTTCATGTTTATAACATTTAATGTCCATGTTCACTGAAGTTATTACAACACTGTACCTGGCATGTCTTCACTTGATCTTACCCAAAAGGCTGAGAAGTGATACCTGGAATATCTTTACTGCACCTATTTCCCCTTCCCCCCCTCCTCACTCCTCGCCTTGATCATCTTGACCCATCTGTAAGAGATCATCTTCTTGTTTTGTTCTAGGCTTTCTTTGTTTGTCTCTTAGTTTGTGCTTTGCCTTACTCAGATGAGAGATACAATATGCTATTTATGTGTCTGATTTATTACATTCAAAATTATATTTTCTAAGTGCATCCATTTTCCTACAAATGTCTCGAATTTGTCCTTTATAGCAGAAGAATATTCCGTTATATATAGACACCACATATTCTTTATCCAGTCACCTTTTGATGGGTAGATAGTGTGTTTCCAGGATTTAGCTGTTATGAATTGTGCTGTTGTAAACATTGTTAGGCACTTTCTTGGATAGGTTACTTGCTAGGTGTTCCATTTTTCTGGACGCTACTGTGAATGGTATTGTTTTCATGATTTCCTTCCTAGCAAGTTCATTATTGGTGCACACAAATGGTATATAGTCCTTTTATTCCTTTCTCTTGCCAAACTATTCTGGTTAAAATTTCAAGTACTATGTTGAATACAAATCCTATAGAAGACATTCCTATTTTGTTTCTGAATTTAGGGGAGAGTGAATATAATTTTTCCACATTTAATATGATTCTAGCCATTGGTTTGTTATAAGTAGTATTGATTTGAATATCTGACCCTTCTAAAACTCTGAAATTCAGTTACAAATGTAATGATATTGAAAGAAATGATTGGGCCCTGAAGGCTCCACCTTCATGTGGGTTTAGGGCCTTAATAAAAAGTGGGAAAAGGTTCTCTTGGCTTTTCCTCTCTTCTGTCATGTAAAGATATACCATTTTGTGCCTCTGGAGAATATAATGTTCAAAGTGCCATCTCTGAAACAGATACTTCCAACACCATTAATATTGTACTCTCAGCCTCCAGAGCTGTAAGAAGTCAATTTCTGCTCTTTATAAATTACCCAGGCTCCAGCATTTTATTATAGCACCACAAAATAGACCAAGAGATTTGCCCCTTACCTTTAGTTAAATTTTCTCTTGTCTGTCTTTTTTTTCTCTCACTCATTTCCTCTGCAAAGAAAACTACAGTAGTCTGAAAAAGGAGATTGAAGAGGACAACAGAAAATGGAAGGATATCTACTGCTCCTGGATAAGCAGAACAAATATTGTCAAAATGATTCTACTCTCAAAACTGTTCTACAGATTTAATGGAGTCCCAATCAGAATACCAATAGCACACTTTACAGAACTAAAGGAAAAAATCATAAAATTTATATGGAACCAGAAGTGACCCAGAACAGCAAAAGGAATTTTGAACAACAAGAGCAAAGCAGGAGGCATAGCAATAACTGACTTCAAGCTATATTACAAAGCAATAGTGATATATATGTCACAGTAGTGGAACAAATACAGACACGTGGATCAATGGAACCATACAGCCACCGAAGCCTCTAAGACTGAGCTATCTTCCTCATGTCCTAATATCATCACTCCCTCCAGATTTTTTCTTGCCTTGACATCTCAGTGTCAGTTCTGACCTATTGGTGATCACTTGCCGGATTCTAGTCTACATCCTCTAATCATCTCTCTAATATTCTTTCCATTTCTCTCTCTACAAGTTAGTCCCTCTGCTACACACTGCTACCAATAAAGATCAAGAGTATATATAATCTCTACTGGACTAGGAAATTCATTCCTCAACTTGTTCTTCCACAAACTGCTGCAACCTAACATTCTAGTATTATATCTATCTATCTATATATAGATATATCTATATGTCTATATATATATATATCTCTTTCATAAAACACCTACCCTTAAGAATCTAGTTTTAATCTTCTTAAAACTTTTTCTTGCCCCACCTCCCAGTGACCAGCTTAGCCACGCAGGTGCCTGCAGCAACCCCACCCCAACCCCACCCCACCCCCTGCCTCTGGGGCAGGTACCTGGTTCTAGATTACAGAGGCATAGGGGGTCATAAAGGCCATTGTCCTGAGCTCCAGAAGATAGAACAGAAGTGAACAACAGAAAGAGGGGCTCTCTCAGTCAGGTTCCTTGAAAACTGAAGCCCACTGGAAAAGTGAAGAGAATCTTTGCAATAAAGGGACACCAGACCAACGTACTTGGTAAATTGGAGGGATCATCACCTCCCACCAGAACATGGACTATCTTCAGGGGAAGGGCAGCTGGAATCTGCAGTAGAAACTTGCAGAGCTCAACCCTGCAGGAGGATAGAGAGTTCATCTTGGGACTTGCAGCCAGAAATCTGCCTGATTCTCATGGGTCTGCTACTGGCTTACTGAGACTCATTGACTTACAGCTGCACACTGCTGCCCACGTTGTCTACTGTGACAACAGAGACATACCCTGAAGGAGGCCCTTCATTTTTATTTTTCATTTGTTAATTTCAAAATTATTTTTTTCTCTCTTAAATTTTTTCTATTCTTTTCAAATTTTTTTCTTCTTTTTCTCCTCTCTCTCTCTCTTTCTTCTTCTTCTTCTTCTTCTTCTTCTTCTTCTTCTCCTCCTCCTCCTCCTCCTCCTCCTCCTCCTCCTCCTCCTCCTCCTCCTCTCTCTGTCTTTCTCTTGCTGTCCCACATTGTTCTTCATCTTCCTTTTTGTTCATGTTCTGGCCCTAATTGGGATTTCTTCTTTCTTTTTCCTTTCTTCTCTTTTTCTTCTCTCAATTGTCATTAGTTTCAAAAGAAAGTAAATAGTTTCTAGCGTCCCCATTGCTGTTAGGTTGTTCTATTCTCATCTTTGTTCTTTCATTCTGCCTTTTCCTCTTGTCTTCAACTGTTTCCTAGAATTTGCATAATCTTCCTGTATCCTCTGGCCTTGCTGCTAACCTTTCCCTATCCTTCTACCTATCTATTCTTCACTCCCTAACTCCTTCTAAGTCCCCATCCTGAAGGGTAAAGTTGCTATATTGAAGAGTTTATGTACTACAAACATATGTTGGGCTAGTCCTCAATTTTGATTTAATTCACACAATTAAAGGTGATAGGTAGATGAATAACTACCACAAATTGTCATTTTCTAAGCTGTGTTTGATGCTATGGTGTTGCTGATTGTATCACTTGGGCTAAGGTGTTGTGATTGATCTATTCAGTTGTCCTTCCTGGTATAATGAAAATGTGATAGCTTCAGAATCATTAGAGGCTCAAAACCTAATGACCAGCTATATCTGGAAGACACCTCTGAGAAGCAATCATTCTGTAAGGGTTCTAAATACAAGCAACAAAGATACTTACAATAAGCAATATTGAGTATCAACCCATGAATAAAACCAAGGACAGTACCAAAAACAAAAATGAAAAGACATTTAAGCAAGGCACAAACTCAGACTTCCAGCCCACCAAAGGCAGATTCTGGGGGAAACCAAGTGGAAAAGCCTGATGATCAAACACCTGGACACCCTGATCTTATAGATAGGAAGTAACAAAACAGATGAATGAGGCTCTAGAAAAATTCAAAACATAAATAATTTCCCAGATAATTACAGAAATGGTGAGCAGAATCAAAAACATGATTAGAGACTTGAGAACAGAAACCTAAATAATAGATGAGCTCAGGACCATGATGGAAACCATGAATGCCCAGCATAGGAAAGAAATGGAAACCATGAATGCCCAACATAGGAAAGAAATGGAATCCATGAAACAGATTTGAACAGATATCCAGGAGATTAAAAACTCTATTGAAAGCATACACAGCAGACTGAGCCAATCTGAAGACAGAATATCAGCTATAGAAGACAGGATGGTGGTCAGTGACTGAGAAAAGAGAGATCTCTTAAAAATACTAAGGGACCATAAGAAATCAACCGAACAGCTACTAGATGATGCAAAGAAGAATAATATAAGACTGATAGGAGTCCATGAAAAAGCAGGAGAAAGTACAAATGACATAAAAAAAAATGTTCACAGAATTAATGACAGAAAACTTCCCAAACAGAGCAAAAGAATTTGACATACACATATAGGACTCCAACTAGCCATGATCAAAAATTAATCTACACCTAGATACATAATAATCAAGATCCCAGAAACACATCAGAAGAACAAAATACTACAAGCACTTACAGAAAAGGAACAAATCACATGCAACGGAAAGCCCATCAAAATCACAGCAGACTTTTCAACACAAACCCTCAAGTCAAGGAGAGCCTGGAGCGAGGCATTTCAACCTCTAAAAGAAAACAACTTCCAATCTAGACTTGATGTATCCTGCAAAATTATCTTTCAAAGGTGATGGAGAAATAAGATACCTCCATGATGAAGAACACCTGAGAAACTTCATGAATACCAAACCAGCACTCCAAACAATTCTAAACAGCATCCTACAAAAAGATAACGGAGGCCATAACTCCATGATGTCCAACAGAGCAAATTCATCAGGCAAGGCAAGAAATTAAAAGGAGAGGGGAAAAAACAAAAAAAGAACCAACAACAGGAAAATAACATGACAGTGACAAGTAATACATGTCAATTATAACCATCAATGTTAATGCCCTCAATTCACCAATGAAAAGAAAGAGACTGGCAGAATGGATTAATAAGCAAAACTCAACAATATGCTGTATACAAGAAACACACCTAGTTCAAAAAGAAACTCATAGACTGAAAATAAAAGAATGGAAAACGGTTCTCCATGTGACAGGAAACCGTGTCAAGATACAAGATCCTAATGATGCATGTAACTGTATTGTATACTTAAAATGTACCAATAAACTAAATGGAAAAAAAAAACCCTTTTCTTGCCTCTCTTTACAGTTACCAGTGTTGTTCCTCCTTTAAATGCTACATGCTCTGTATTAAATGCATTAACCTGCCTTCAATTATTCTGTCCTTGGGACACTTTGTCCAAGGTACAGTGTGCTAACATCCAATGGACACCTTCTAGTCTGCTCTTTTCATAATTGACATCTGTTGAGGATCTCCCTCCATGTCCACTTTTTCTCCTGGTAATAGTACCTCTCTCCTACTTTAGGAATTTTCTCTGCCCTGTATCATATATTTCTTCCTGGTGTTGTCAAAAGGCTCCATCATCCCCCATCCAAGGAGCAGGCACATTAACGTGTCTATCCCACAATATCTTAAAAAGCAATGTAAGGGAATCAAAAGCTGATCTATTATTTAGACCATTGGTGTTTCAGAGAGACTGAACTTAGTTGCTGCTATGAAGAATCCTGGTGCTATGTTCATGCCTTTTATTTTCAAAGTTCTTTCTTTGATTTTGAACTGGGCAATCTGTGACAATAAATTCCTTTCTATGATTAAATTAGCCTGAGTATTTTTCTGTTGCCTGCAACCCAAGAAGTCTGGCTAATGCACTATTGTATCCTCAAGTGTCAAAAATTCTCATACATATTTAATAAGAAATTTGTGTAAATTGAATCAAAAAATTTGAACCCAGATTTTATATAATCATTCTTTTAATTTTTAATTTTTTAACTTTTTGGTTTTTATTGGTACATGTTAGCAGTACAAAATGATTACATTATCATAGTTATTACATATATAGAACACATCTAATTCTTTTAGTACACTTATAATGGAACTGACAATGGTGGATTCTAGAATGAGTATTCTAGAAATATGGAGACTGCTCATTTGCCTTCAACATTTAGACTTACCCAGGTGGATAATTTAAAGTGAGCAACATCTTTTCCTGTAGAAGGCTTTTGTGGTTATTTTTTGACCTTTTTTCCCCTTTCTACTTCCAACTCTTTTCTTCTCATTCCTTCCCTGGCCTCCATTTCCCTTCCTTCTGCTTCCTTTCACTCCACTTCCCTACACTTCCCCAACCCTGCCCCATCCTAATCTTGCCAGTGATAGCAAGAGATATTTATTAATTTATTATATTTATTATTTACTAGATACTTATTTTGCTACTTAGAGTAGATTTCAATGCTTATCTTTATTCTCTTAAAACATGCAAAGAAGACTACAACTAGACATTGAAGAAAATGATCAGGAAACTGACAAATATGTTCCACCCCTCACGTGGAAACAGGCTACAAAAAGACATCTCCATAACAGGGGCTCTGGAGTGCTTAGAAAATCAATGGCTTCTTGTGTGGAAGAAGAAATTCAAATTGGAAAATATAGACTACTGAAAACACTCCACAAGGGGAACTATGCAAAAGACAAATTAGCCAGACATGTCATCACAGGCACTGAGGTTGCCATAAGAATAATTGACAAAATTCTGATGACTCTAGACTCCAAAAGCTGCACAGATTAGTAAAAATAATGAAGATTTTAAATTGACTATAGTACAGTTGTTTGAAGTCTTCAAAACTGAGAAAACATTTTATTTAATAATGGAATATGCAAAAGGTGGTAAAATGTATGACTATTTTGTTACTCATAGAAAAATGGTTGAAAAAGAACCAAGAGCTAAATTTAGACATCAAAATACTGCCGCAAAAAGGCAGAGCCCACAGAGACCTAGACACAGAGAAAATATTGTTAGTTGGGGATATGAACATTAAAATAGTGGATTTTGGATTCAGCACTGAATTCACTGTGGGCAAGAAACAGGAACAGGGCAGAAACTAGGGCACCTGGCTTCTGTTGGACCTGGAGGAAAGCAATGTAGTCTCCTTGTCACTGAGGAGACCTCCACCCACGGCAGTTCTCTCTCCCTGGGCCTTTCCCCTACTTCCCTCGAGCATCCTCGCCTCCTAGGACTCTTGTACTGGAAATCATGGGGTGAGGTGAGAGGAGAACTGGGGAGAGTGACCACTCTGAGGAGTCTCAGTCTCTACCAAGATGATAGAAGTCCTGACAACAACTGACTCCCAGAAATTGCTACACCAGCTGAATACCCTGTTGGAACAGGAGTCTAGATGTCAGCCAAAGGTCTGTGGCTTGAGACTAATTGAATCTGCACCATGATAATGGCCTTAGAATGACTGCAAGACTGAGGAACTTTAAAGTGAAAGCTCTTTTTAGTGTAACTCAGTTCTTTGGATTTGGTGGGGAGACATTTTCTCTAGCTGTATATTCACTGGTCAGATTCCTGTCTGAAATAAAGGTACAGCCCAAGCACCTTGGGTGTGTTAGACTGAGCTGCTTTTATTAAAAATCAATCAGTAAAATCAATAGAATAGGAAAAGAAGTGTCCAGTTAGCTGACGTGATCTGAATAAGTCGGTCTGGGTTCACCGTTTCAGACTTGATGCGAATGGAAAAGATTGTATTGGAGAAGGTGTGTTTAAAAGTCAGAGCTACCAGTGCCTTTCAATTTCTACAAATCTATTCACTCACTCAAGAGTACTTGCCATTTGAAAGGAAGAGTAGCCTAAATTTTGAAAGACTAGAAGCTCAGCTTAAGGTGTGTCTCTGCAGAATCATATTTTCTAAAGCAAAGCCTTCTGTGTTGGCCTTATCTATCATTAGACTGGAGATCCAAGTCCAGAAGTGTGTAGAATTAGCAGAAGGAGTAGCATGTCTTCAGAAACATTCCAAGGTAAATGGTCGAGATCTGACCTTCTGGCAAGAGCTTGTATACAAGTGTGTAACTGAATATTCATCAGACAAGTGTTCCAAACCAAATATTCAGAAGTTGAAGTGGATTGTTTCTGCATGGAACTGAACCACAGTTCAGTTCCTGAAATTATTCCTTAATTGGTAAATTTGGCTGTTATTCTCTGTATAGAGAAAATTGTATAATTCTCTTCTACAATTGAAGTATTGAAATATTATCTTCAAAATAAACCAATTGGACTTGGAATAGCAAAAGGGAAAACCGTCATCACCAGTCTAGTCAGCTAACAGTTGAAGGCATTTGCCATATATAAGGTACAGCACCCTAAGAAAAGGAATTTCCAATCTCTGATATATATATGCTAACCATTTCAGTAAATTAGTAGCTTGGAAAACAACATCCTCTCTAATAACCTGAATTTTTTAAGTAGCCCTGAAGTAGTGGTTTTTTTAATTGCACATTTTGTTATATGTAGCCACAAGCTCTAGCTCATTTAAAGTTTAAAGTTATAACAGGACCAAAAGTTTGATCCATATATGAACTAATTTGAGACTGTAAGCTTATAAGCAGAATCGTTATGAACTTGAATATTATACCTAAAGAAAAGTAATACAGAGTGAATGATCTCTTTTGGGTTTCTGAAAATTGCCAGTATATCTCAGCATACTGCTGTTGCAACTGGAATCCTAGAAAGTAATTATATTCATAAAAAATTTAAATTCAGTCACTGCATATATTCTATATGTTCTTCCCATCTAAATTTATTAACTTACAGTAATGATTTCTCTTTTCCTACTCAAAACTAAACGTTGACATTTAACATATCTACATGTGATTATGAAACTTAGGTATGAAAAATTTACTTTTAACAACTTGTACCATTTAGACAAATTTTTGATAAGTTGAGATTTTTTTTCATTAAATTTATTGGTACATTTTAGGTGTGAGGGGTAGGGGAAAGGAAAGAAAGGATAAGTTGGGATGTTTTGTTCTTTATATAAATAGT
The DNA here is from genome assembly GCF_000247695.1 of Heterocephalus glaber. The sequence goes on along the minus strand of NW_004624734.1, from coordinate 38,600,533 downwards.
ACTATTGCAGCAACAAAAAGTTCTTTGAAGCTTTTCTCCACAATCCTGAACTATGGATTCCATAGTGTTACAATGGATTTAGGTTATGAAGCCTCAAAACATCACAAATATATTACTATGATTTTCTCCACTTTGGAGTAGTAGATTGTTTAGATTTGAGTTCATTTGTAAAGCTAAAGGCATAAATGTGAAACACTTAATGCAAGGCTCAAAAGGTGAACTGTCAATCTTCATTTCTAACATGAACTTTCTATATTGGATCATTATATTTAGGTGATATTGAAAATGGTAACCTACTTAATTTAAATGTTGAATTTTAAATTATGAGGTTTACATGAAAACTGACATTTCACACATGCACTTTTTTAAGGCACATAAGGGTTATATTCTAGATAATGTAATGATTTCTTGGCACTCATAATGCAAGTAATAGATAATTCAAAGATTAGAATGTTATTGCTATATGGGAATTATATTTAAATTTTAAAATATTTTGTATTAAGCCAAAATACAGATCTAATAAGTTTGGCATATTCTTTGAGCCATCTTTAATATTTCTTCTAAAAAACAGGTGATGCCTGTATGAATGATAAAATTTTCTATACAGAATCTACTTCCTCAGTCTAGTTCCATTAAAGAAATATTCTATTATATTACATAGTAACTCAAAATCGATTATCATTCTGACAACTTGCTTTACCTTAAGTTCTGGCTACATAAAGCACTCCAGGTTTTACTATGGGCTGTTCCTATAAAACTGCTATTGCCTCCAGTTTTGTTTTAAAGAATAGAATACAATATAGAATAGTGTATATATAATACACTCAAATTTCCATACCATGTCTTAAGACAAGTAAGTAGGCATCTCCATAATTAAGAGATCACTGAAGTAGTGTTTGGAATCCTCTATGTGAGCTAATGAATGTAAGGAGCTGTGCATATATTGTTAGGGTTGCAAACATTTAGTGTAGCCTGAAGCCCGAGTCTATCCAGAATGGATGTAATTTTGGATCTGACCCATGGCAGTGCTGACAGAGACAGGTCTTTTTGTTCAATAGCAGCTGTTTCTAAGGTGTATTTCTGTAACCCTTCACTGATCTGGCCATACTGAAGCTGGTGAAATTGGGCTATCTCCCCTGGCAGGTGGGACACAGACTGGAGGTCAGGGGTCACTCAGAAGTCCAGTAGCTAGGTAGCAAAAACCACCAGTCAGAAGCCAAGGTTAGTGCCTTTAGAGGGAGATTGGTACGGATAAAGCGGAAAGATGAAGATCCAACATTTTGTTGGCAGTGAGGATAACAGTGCTGAGCTAACAGGTTTCTGCTGATCAGAGATGTTCACTGCTTTCTGCCTGAGTCTGGCTTGTTCTTAGCAGCGTGGGTAGGTCCGGACCTACAGACGGCCCTAGCCTTGGGCAAGGAGGGAGGCAGAGGCTGGAAACATAGATGGATCCAATGAGAGTTTCTTTTGGTGTTTTTTTTTCCCTTGCTTCTTGAGGCCAATTGTTTTCATTGATTGTGAATAACTTTTAAACTTATTCTGTATTTTAATATGTATTTAGATGGGTGTTACGCTGTTACTGTTAGCTGCTGTTGTAACAAAAGTTCCTGTTGAGAATCAAATATTAACTGTGGCCTCGATATATGACATAGATACATTAATTCATAGTCTGAAGCAACCAGAACTTCATAAACTTTCATTTTATACATTTGAGGATACATTGTTAGGTACCTACAAGTTTATGATGACTGTATTTTCCTCATAAGTTATTCCAAATTTTAAATAAGGTTGTGAATTTTCTTTATCCTGTACAATTGCTTTTGCCTTAGTATTTAATTTTTTCTGCTGCTAGCTAGGTGTGCTTTCTTTTGATTCATGATTCATTTGTGTAATTTATTTTGTATCACTTTAAGCCTGTCTATAGTCTCATGTTTTAAGTATGTGTAGTGTAAGTAGCATGGAGCTAATTTTTTAAAAATTGTGAACTAATGTTTAGCAACAATGGATTATTTTATTATATTGACCACTTGTTCCCTTGGACCACTTCTTTATTGCAAGAGATCTTTCCCTTTGTCTCTTTCTATCCATCCTTTATCATTTTCTTTGTTTGTATTTTGCCTTATTCAAATGACAGATACCATATAGTATATTATTTCACTCAACATTATATTTTCCAGGTGCATCCATTTTCCTACAAGTCTCAAATCTATCAATTTTATAACCAAGTACTATTTCATTATATATAGATACTACATTTTCTTTATCCAGTCATCTGTTGATGGGGTATACAAGCTACATCCAGGATTTAATTATTATGTAATTGTACTGCTATAAATATTGGTATGCATCTGTCAGTGTAGTGTGATGACTTAAGCTCTTTGGGGAAGATACCTAAAAGGGACACAGCTGAGACTTAAGGAATTTCTAGTTTCAGTTCTTGTCCGTACTGATTTCCACTATGGCTGTTCTAGTTTGCATTCCTATTAACAATGCAGAAGAGTTTCTTTTTCACTACACCCACACCAGCATTTGATTTGTTTGATTGTCTAATGATTGCCGTTCTTTCCAGAATAAGATCCAGTCTTTCCATTGTTTTACTTTGCATTTCTATAATGGCCAGAGATGTTGAACATCTTTTCATTTATTTGTACACCATTTGTATTTCTGTGTTCTGTGAAGTGTCTGTTCATTTCACTTGACCATTTATTGACTGGGTCTTTAATTTTAGGTGGTTTAACTTTTTGAGTTCTTTATATATGCTAGATATTAATCCTCTGTCTGAAGAGTAGATGGCAAATTATTTTCCCATTCTGTAAATTATCTCTTCACTCTACTGATTGATTCTTTTGTTGTACGAAAGCTTTTTAGTCGGATATAATCCTATTTGTTGATTTTTGATGCTATTTCTTGGGCAATTGAGGTTCTGCTTGTGAACCTATATCTTCTACACCTATATCTTCAAGTGTTTTACCTATTTATCTTCCAGAAGGTTTAATGTTTCTGTTTTAATGTTTAGCTGTTTGATCCATTTTGGTTTCAATTTACTGTATGATGACAGGTGAGAGTCCAGTTTCATTCTTCTGCAAGCAGAGAACCAGTGTCTCCAGAGCCACGTGTTAAATAGGCTATCTTTGCTCCAGCATATGTTTTTGGTCCTTTTGTCAAAAATCAAATAGTTGAATATGTCTGTGGAGTTTTCTGTATCCTCAATTCTGTTGAATGATCCATATGTCTGTTTTTCTTCCAGTACTATTCTGTTTTCATCACTTTTGCTTTGTAGTATAGCTTGAAGTCAGGGATTGCTATGCTGTCTGCTTTGCTCTTATTGCCTAAAATTACTTTTTAATTTTAGGTCTCTCCTAGATCCATAGGAATTTAAGATTGTTTTCTCTAGATCCATACAGTATGCTGTTGGTATCTTGATTGGTATGTAATGAATCTGCATAACAGTTTTGGAAAATTTGGTCATTTTTACAATATTGGTTCTGCCTATTCAGGAATAGGGGACATCTTTCTGTTTTCTTTGTTTTGTTTTTTTTGTTTGTTTGGGGTTTTTTTTGGTACTGGGGATCGAACTCGGGTCCTTGCGCTTGCAAAGCAGGCGCCGGAACCACTGAGATAAATCCTCAGCAAAGATGCAAGCTACTTTTTTTTTTTTTTTTTTTTGGTACCAGGGATGGAACTCGGGACAATGTGCTTGTGAGGGAGATAGTTGAACCACTGAGCTAAATCCCCGGCCCTCTGTTTTCTGATGTCTCCTTCAATCTCCTTCTTTATAGTACTATAGTTTTTTTTGTAGAGGTCTTTCACTTCCTTGGTTAGCCTTATTCTTAGATATTTCATTTATCTTGGAGCTACTGTGAATGGTATTGTTTTTATAATGTTCTTCCATACAATTCAACGTTAGTGTACACAAATGCTAATGATTTTTGTGAGTTGATCTTGTATCCTGCTACATCGCTGAAGTTGGTTATTAATTCTGAGGATTTTTGGTGTTCTTTGAGTATCGTGTCATCTGCAAATAATGATAATTTGAGTTCTTCTTTTCCTGTATGTACTCCTTTTGTTTCTTTCTCTTGCTGAATTGCTCTGGTTAATATTTCAAGTACTATGCTGACTAGAAGTGATACTGAACATCCTTGTCTTATTCCTGAATTTAGGGGGAATGCTTTTAGTTTTTCCCCATTTAATATGAATTTGCCTATTGTTTTATCATAAATAGCCTTTATCATAAATAGCCTTTATCATATTCAGGTATGATCCTTCTTTACCTGTTTTCCTCAGAGTTTTTATCATAAATGGGGTACTGGATATTGTCAAAAGCTTTTTCTGCATCTATTGACATTATCAGGTGGTTTTTGACCTTTCTCTTGTTTATGTGATGTATTATTTTATTGACTTATGCATGCTAAACTATCCTTATATCTATGGAATGAAACCTACTTGATCTTGATGTATCTTATTATCTTTTAATAATGTACTGCATTCTATTTGCTAATATCTTGTTGAATATTTTTACATTCATGTTCATTAAAGAGATGGGCCTGTACAGTATGCCCCTCCGAGTTGCAATTCAGAGTTTGTAGCCAGGCAGGTGCTGTGCTGCTGAGCTAAATCTCGGGCCCTTGACATTGGATTTTAAGATTTACATAAGCTTCATGATAACTATAAAGCAAAAATTTATAGTAGATCCACAAGCCTAAACAGAAATTATTTAAAGCATGCCATGACAGAAAATATAAAAGCCCAAAGGAAGATAGAGTGAAAAAACAATCTATAGTTTGGGAAAATGTATTTGAAAATCATACCTCTGATAAAGGCCTAATATTCAAAATATATAAAACACTCAAACAATTACATAACCAAAAAATGAATAACTTAATTTTTTAAAATGACCAAAGACCAGAGCTGCAAGTGAAGACAGCGGTCTCCATAGGAGTTAAAGTTCCTTGTATTTTTGCTTACTGGAAAAACTTGAAAAAGGACAAAAAGGAGCTGGAAATGGTGTGGTTAGCTGAGGCCTTGAAGATGATGGCTATATGACACTTGCAAGGTGTCCGCTTGCAAAGTGTCCACTTGCAAAGTGTGACCGCTGGGCCACCAAAGGCAAATTATGAAAACGGAGTATCCAGCCTCAAAGTAGAACGTGAACCTAAATACCCAGAAGTTCCTCCATCAGTTACATTTTGTAACAAAAATTAATATGAATGGAGTAAATAATTCCAGTGGAGTGGTGGAAGCATGGAGCATTCCAGTGTTAGCAAAATGGCAAAATTCATATAGCATTAAAGTTGTACTTTAAAAGCTAAAATGTCTAGTGATGTCCAAAGAAAATATGAAGCTTCCACAATGGCCACAAGGACACACAAAGGACACAAATAGATATTTCTCCTAAGGAGGCATACAAATAGCCAATAGATAAATGAAAAACATTCACTCTTACTAATCATTGCAAGAATACAAAATAAAATCATAATGCAATGTCACCTCATATCCATCAGAATGGCTCTTATCAAAAACATAAGTGTTGAAAAGTAGGTGGAGAAATGAGAATACTTTTATAACATTGGCAAAAATATAAATTAATACAGTAATTGTGGAAAACTATATAGATGTTCCTTGGAAATGTAAAAATATAATTACCATATAAGCTATCAATACAACTATGGTAAATATCCTAAGGATTTTAAATCAGTACATTGAATTATTCACACTCCCATAATTATTGCAACATTATTTAAAAATGCAAAGTTATAGAATCAACCTAAATGTTCGTTAGTGTATGAATGGATAAAAAATGTGGTACATACGCACAATGCCTTATTATACAGCCTTACAAGGAAGGAAATTCTGTCATCTGTAACATTAGCAAACCTTAAGGATATTATGCTAAGTGAAATAAGCCACACACGGAAAGACAGAAACCCAAGTTTTCACATATACGTGAAGTCTAAAACAATCAAATTCATAAATGTACAGAGTAGAACATTGGTTTCTAGAGACGGATACAAAGTTTCAATTAGGGTGAATAAATAATAGGTATTTCATGTGATGGCTATATTAATTAGTTTGGTTCATTCGGTTCACATTGATCACATTAATCATAGCATCACTTTGTTCTCCATATAGGACTATAATTTGCCAAACACATTTTTAAAGATGTGATCTAATATAATTATCACCTAGTCTTTTTTCTGGGCAGTTCCTGTTGACTTATTCTGTCTTTTGCATAGGACATACTTTTTCTTTGTGTGTCCTGTGTTTTATTTTTGAAAACTACACATTTGAATCTAATAATATGATTTATATTATTTTTACATTAGTAGCCACGGTTATTTTCACCAGCCTCCAAAAGCATTTATTGTGACATCTGGCGCTGTCAAGAGTGCGGGGAAGCAGTGCTCTCCTGCTTTTTTTTTTCAATTTTAATCTTTTTCTTAGTACATGTTTGCAGCACATAATGATTTCATGCCTCACGGGGAGTCAGTACATGGACAAAACACATCTGATTTCTTTTTTCAGCCCTTTCTCCTCCCCCCATCTCTTGGACTCCTTCCCTTTTGCAAAAGACCTATCTCCTTTTTGCTGTCATCTATCTCTTATTTCACTCCTTATTTATATTTTAGATTTCTTACATAAGAGAAAGCATGCAATATTCAAACTTGTGGGACTGATTTATTTTACTTAACATTATTGTCTCAACATGCATCCATTTTCCTACAAATGACTCAAGTTTATTCTTCTTTATGGCAGAGTAGTACTGTGTTGTATCTATACATTACATATTTCCTGAGCATTTCTGCAGCAATGTGTGGTCACTTTCTATCTTTTCCTATACATGCAATTGTTTTTTAATACCTGGCCTTTGATTTCTATCTTGTGACAATGAGGGAAGTACAATAACCTCTTTGTCTTCATTTCTGAGATCAAAAGTAGCGATCAGTTACCAGAGTAGTTTCCTGATAGTCTGAAGACAAGGTCCTTTATGCCTACTTTGTCTGAAGCAAGCTATAGGCAAGCTACCCATGGAACATGTACACAGAATCCTGTAACGGGAAGAGGTGGGAATGGGTAACTGTGACGATGCTAAGAGCTAAAATCAATACAAATTAAATGCATTTACCTTCTAAGGCTTCCCCAGGAGGTTTCAAGCCTTTAATAGACTCCTGAGCTCTAAAATGTGTGGTATCTCCATTCACAAATGCTTCTGATTGCAAATAACTGCATTCTGGCATAGGTATAGTATACTAATATATAGGAAAAGAGAAAACCTACTCAGTTTACAAAGGATAGCCTGCCGGTAATAGGACTAAGTAAGCAGCAGGATGGCTAGAGATTAAGGCAGGGGAATGATTTATGAGTTATCTAAAATATGGAAGGATAGGGTCAAAGCCAAAGCTAAAATAAAAGTTGTTGAAAATTACGGAGCAAAGCTCAAGGCAAGAAGCAGCAGTAAAACAGATCTAGACACAGATGACTCTGGGCACTAATTCTTAATCCCAGGAAGAAAGAATTCAGTACCTTTAATAGGTCTCTTGGAGGTAAATCCCTCAGACTATATCCTGAATCTATCTGAAAATTTAATCTTAACTTCAAGTTTTTCAAGTGGGGTCCACCCTCTTTCAGAAACTGGTTATTAAAGTAGTGGGTGTGGTTTTTTTGGACAACATTTGTTCTCATAGAAGTAAAATATAGGTATTATTTCTACAGAAAGTTTTATCTTTGGCACTTTTTATGTCACATGAAATTGAGAGAAAATCAAAATACTTGAGTCATGGGGAGGTCATCTACCCTCATCATTAGAAGTTCATGTTGTGGAGAATACTGCCCTTGTTCAGAATGACTCATTTGGCCAAGGCCATACCCCTGATAGCTCATAGTGTCCCTATTAACTAACTACGAATTACATTGCCATTTCACTAAAGTCCACATTTATCACTTAGAAGTTCTCTGTCACTGCATGCCCTACTGTAGACTGTGGAAAAATTATATTTGCCCCCATATTTTAGTTTCAATGGGAACTTCAATGGGCAGTCCTAATAAGCACTCACAGGATATGCCTGCAAGACATAAAACAGGTGACTCACTGCAATGAATATAAATTATAGATGTGCCTGAAATTTAACGGGCTTAAATCTTTGGTTGTGAGTGACTGAGATTCAGAGGTTCTTGTGAGAGGTGTGCAGTGAGTTTCACTCTGTGATTTTCTGACGTGTCAAACTTTTGAAAATAATTGAAACAGCCACCAAATCACTAGTACATCATTAATCTTTGTGTACAGCTGGATTCTGTTAATTTTACTAAATTCAGAATAGAAAAACTTTTAGAAAATTAGAACACAAGGTAGGCAGATTTTGCTTACAGATAAATGTTCAGATGTTCTTGCAATTTTGTCAGCCATCTAGAAAAGGTTGCTCCTTTTTACTAACCCTTTAAGTGCACTATGCATGAGTTCAAGTCACAAAGAGAAATGAATATTTCGAAGAAACAAAGCCATATTCAAGTCTAATTAGAATATTAATTGTGAAATATAATGATGTTATAAAAAAAAGAGTAGACACATTTTCATATATCCCTTTCTCATGACCTCTTAGGGACTTGACATGTCATTATCTCCCCAAAGCCTAATGGCTCTGTACTTGAAAAACACAGATATACCATTCTTTTTTTTCCAGCTAATCATTAACAATATCTCTCTGTGGGCACAAAGTTGTTTACTTTTGGAGACAGTTACCTTCATGCATATGTACAAAGACGAAGAAAGTTGTGTCTTTAATACATAAAATACAGAAGAGTTAGAATTTTTAATCTGTGGACTGGAAGATTCAGTAATCTAGCAATCGCTTATTTGGCAAGGCTATAATTATGAGGCATTAAAGGATGCAAAAGCTCTTAGGCCAAAAGTATCAGAAATCATTCTTGTCTTTTATTATCTGGGTTTCCAAGGTAATGAGACCGTAGGAAGAATTAGGAAGAGATTGGGAAAGAAAATGTAATATTGTCACTAATCATCTTTATAAAAATAAACCTTTTGCAGAATATTATCTGATTCCCTGAGTGTCAGAAATTTCCCAGACCAGATTGGCATTTTTCTTAAGTGATATGAGTGCTGTAGGAAATTAAGAAGCTGTAAGTACTGTGATACCTGTAATAAAATAGTTAAATAAGAGAAAAACTACAAATTTGATAGTCTTATATCTCTGATTCCACCACTCACTGGTGGGCATCAGGGGCAGGGGAGTCGATGTGAGAACTGTCAAGAAATAGATGGAAATAATTCTAAAGCAAAGGTGTTTCTACAGTGGTTCTAAGCAGGTAGCTATCTTCTTTAGAACTCTGAAACCAATATTTTTCTTATTTTCTGTCAAGAACTGATGAAGCCTGCAAACGCAAGACAGGAAGATTATCAAATAGAGGGGAAACTTACAACCTGAAGTTGGTACATTTGTTCAAATATGTACATTAACAAACAGAAAGAGAAATATCTTTTAAAATAGTTTATCCTTAAAATGTTTTAAATGCAAGCATTTGTAGATTGAGACTAACCAGTCCTGGAATCAATATATATTTTCTGACTCAAAGAAGTTATGGATCTCATTTGGACTTCTCTGGATATAGAGTAGGATAAATACCAAAACAAGGATAATGAGAAAAAAATAATTCCCCTTTTGTAGACTATGCAAGGATTCATTGGTGTAATGATAAAGAGTAATTTATGATTAACTCTGAATTTTATACTGTACATTTCTTGTGAGTGTACTTGTGCATTTGCATACCTAGAAAATTTGTGCTCTCTATTAATGTGTTCATGGTTGATATTATAAGAGATCAGATTGTCTTAAGTTAAAACATAGGTCTTCAAGAAAAATCTAAACTGCATATACTCCAGTAAAATTATTGTGGAAAATCCTATTGCTCAGAATTTATTTACAAAATAAGCCTGATCTCTTGCAAGTGATAATACTCACACACATCTACAGAGAAAGTGTGAAGATTAGTGAGCTAATACTCAAGCATAAAGGATTAAAATATATAAACTCATGAGCCTATGGAGAACTGGGAGTGTAATAAAGGACACAATTTTGTGAAGAGCTACATCATTTACTGTGCAAGAAATAAAACACAATCTGTGTGATATAAAATATGGGGTTATGTTAATTCTATGTCACCCTTTGGGTTCCAGCCAATTCTGTATTACTTGAATAAGGTCCTAGTATGTGATGAGAGAACATGAATAAATGTAAACGTTTACTATCTAGAAATCATATATTTGAAAGCAGGTCCTTATGTTTTCAGCTGATTAGTCCTGATATCGAGGCAAGGTCTAGAATGAAGTGTAAACCCAAAGTTTATTCTATGTGGTTGTGCACTGGAAGGAAGGTTACCTACAGCAGAGATTCAATCAGAGCTCATTTTGTATTTCAGAAGAGTTGGATGCAGAAGTAAAAAATAATTATGCTCAGATCTAAAACAGATACCAAAATCACTAGCTACTGCAATGTATTTCTTGAGAAAAGACTGAGATTATGGCCTTGAGTGAGGCCTTGCCTGCACTAACCCTAAAGAGTACCTGCTACTGAAAATGGAATCTTCTTGCTCCTTTTTGCAAAGGAGCCAGCACCGTTCATGCCATACATTTACTTCTCAGATGCCTAAACAAGAATGACAGTTCTAATTTTATTATCCTTATCCTAGCAAAAGACCCGCTGTCATCTGTAAGGACAAAACGATCAAGTCTTTTGGCTGAAGAATGCATTTCCTCAGCCATAATATCCCTAAAGCTTCTAAATAACGTGGAAGTTGAAACTTTACTTTTAGAAATAAAGTTACTATGTTGCATTTCTAAAAATAAGTTTTGTTCTGAAAGAGCTTTCTGTAACGCTAGAGGAAGGCACTCTAACTGATGTTTACAGACAGTGGGAATGGAGGCTCCTAACTGACACACAGTTAACAGTGTGGCATGGATTCTAGTCACGGGTGAAACAAAGGTGAGGGGTGGATGGTCTTCTTCGTGGCATTGGAAGTCTGTAGGCTACTGGATCATCCTCAAATGCCTTCGGGGAAGACTGGCAGTGCACGTTGGTAGAGTAGCAGTGGGTATAATTCAAGAGAGTTGAAATACCCAGATCTGGGGACTAGCATTGGTTCATGGACCACAAATTTGTAATTCTGTTTCTAAAGTCTAGAACAGAGAAAAATGATCTAACTAATTGGTGTTGTTTCCTTCCCAAAGGATTGAGAACTAGATAAAGGGAAGCATTCATTTGTAATATGGTGAAAAATTCATTTGCAACATGGTGTAAAATTCTGTTAGGTTTGCTTTGTTTTGTTTACTTTTGGTTTTGCTTTTCTTTACCTGATGTACTTACGTCTTGCTGAGTCAAAGACAGAAAGTTCCTGTGCATACATTCCCTATTTTTACTAAAGCAAAGGATCCTAGAGTTGATGAACAACTGAAGCCCACTACCTCTACATTGATGTAGGAGTCCCTAAGTTTTGTTCTTATCTAATAGGGCCTCCCTTCTGTCCCTCTCCTGCATATTAAACACCAGAGAAAAATAGTCCATAAATGTAAAGAGCAGAGATGAATTACATAACCTTGACAAAGATCACTTTTTTAGATGAACCTCAGTTTTCTGTCAGTAAAATAGGAATAATGTTATCCTGTACTAGCTTCCTTACAAGATTTATGTAGAGAGAAAATTGTCAGATTTAAAAGGTTTTCAAAAAGTAAAATAATTTTACTTTTTTGAATTTATTTACAATTATGAGATGATAAATGATGATGTCTTAAATTGAACTAAATTTTAATCAGCCTCTTTGTGTGTGTGTGTGTGTGTGTGTGTGTGTGTGTGTGTATGCTCCAATATTATCTCCTTTCATGAGATGGGAATATTTCATATGTATTTTTCTTCAAAAGAGTAAATATATCTATACATACATGTTTAAAGACTAAAATATTTTTTATTCTAAGAATTCTCTCAGCGCTATGTGGAAGAGATTGTGAGACAGGTTATTGGACTTGTTTTTCTCTGTGATCCTGCTTATAGAGATCACCTTTACGTTACATGTAGCAAAAGCCATTCATCACAACAGAAGAACCCTGCCATTTTTTGTCCAGAGTACTCCTTGGTAAATTACTGCCCTAGTAAAAAATTCTAAAACTTAATTGAGGAAGATTTTTATTATCCAGAAAACCCCCACATTATTCCAAAAATAACAAGAGCTGAATGGAAAGAATATTTTTGGAGATAAAAGAAATGAAATCAGAGTAAGAGGACTGTGTTTTTTGCACCAAGAAAAAAATAAAACATGGACTCCTTTTTCTGTTTGAAATCAATCAAGAAAATGTATCATTTTTGTGTATGTAATTGATAGAAAGCTTTCATCATGTCACCAGGAAAACAGCTCTTTTGGAAGGAATAGGATCATTTTTTCCTAATCAAAACATCAGAAAATAGTTGAAAATAATACCCTTCTTCGCCTCCTGGAAATTCAATGGTTTATCTCCTCAGTTGGAAGACACTTTTCCTTTCCTCAAGATCAAGAAAAGAAAGGCCTTCTGTCCTATAATTCTTTGAATTATTCTATATCCTGTATTCCAACAAAAAGTAAAAGACATGCACACATGAAGCTTAACTTACTGATATCTTTCACGAGTACATGAGAGATCCTTGGAAGAATAATTCTCCTTACAACATGAAAATTACCTTGGTAATCAAGTCTCACTTTGTAGCACCATACTGTTTAATGCCATGCATCAGAAATGTTTGTAACTGCAAATTATCATTCTTTCACTAACACAGCAAATATTTATTGAATAACTATTGTGTGCCAACAATAGGATTCTATCTGCAAAAAAAAAATCACTGCCTTTTTGGAACTTCTGGTGCAACACAAACAAGGAAACTGATAGGTATTGAACACATCATATAATGTCCTGTGCTACCAAGAACATGGAGTATGATAAAATAATTACTGGAGGTGGCAAAAGCTGTGGTGATAACTGATAAGAGGAAATCTCTGTGATAAGGTAACATTTGAGCTGAGACCTGTAGAAAATAATAGAAGGAGCTAACTCAGAAGTGAGTGTTGTATGAAGAAAGAACAGTAAGTTCCAGTAGTCAAAGACCTGGAGGAAGAAGTGCACTTTCTGCATTTGAAGTAAAACAGAAAGCTGCTGTAGGAGAACTACAAAGAAAGGATGGTAGCCCTAGATACACTGGGTCTTGTCAATAATGTCTTGAAACTCAAAGCAAGGACTGTATCTCAATCAGTTGGCTAGAAAGCACTGTAGCAGCATTTTAAGCAGAGGAGTGGTAGAAACTAATTTATATTTTGAAATTAATAATTTTGAGGCCTCTTGAAAAATAAATCTTAGGGGGCCTGGAGTGTGAGCAGAGAGATAAGCTCAGGGATCTGTTCAGTGATCTGGGTGATAACTTGAATTACAATGGAAGAAAGTAAAAGAAGTAAGAAGGTAAAACTAAGTAGACTTGCTGATTGATTAGGTGTGTAGAAACAGTCTTCAGAGTGCATAAGCAAGCAGAAGAAAGAGATGAGACTAAAAATGTTGGCTTGAGGCAGGGGGAATTACGAGTTCAGTTTTGAAAATATTATTTGAGATGCCTTCTTTATATGTAAATTTTGAGTAGATAGTGGGTATGTAAGGATGGAGGGCTAATAAATTAAAAATAAAGCTCCAAGACTTGATGAAATCACCTAAGGAATGAGTATACAGAGTGCAGATGTCCTAGGACTAAGCCCCAGGGCACTGCAAAATTTAGGGCTTGAAAATACAAGTATGATTCAGCAAAGGAGACTGAAAAAGGAGTTACTTGTTAAAAGGAAACCAAGGGAATTGTATCCAAGTAACAAAGTGAAAAGATGTTGCTGTTAACTACATCATCTGTTTGGTAAAGTAAAAAGAAATGAGAAAACTGACTGCTGGATCCTAAAGTTTGCAACCTATTGGTGATTTTGATTACAACCCTTTCAGGAAAGAAGTAGGGGAAAAGGCCTGAAAGAGTAGAATCAAAAGAGAATGAGTTTTGCTTCCAGACAAAAATGAAGATTTTACCATTCCATTTAAAAGAATCAAAGGACCAAGAAAGAAAGAGAGAGAGAGAGAGAGAGAGAGAGAGAGGGAAAGAAAGAAAGAAAGAAAAAGAAAGAAAGAAAGAAAGAAAGAAAGAAAGAAAGAAAGAAAGAAAGAAAGACAAAATACAGTATTTGAGACAATGATTTTTAAAACACTTGTTATCAGGCAATGAAGGACAATGGAAACAAACAGTTAAGCTCAATAGTCGTTGCAGGTCAGTGTCTTGAGATTTCCTGGGCTGCAGAACCAGAAGAAGGGTGAAACAAGGGACAGCCTGACAGGAGGGAGGCTCCAATTTGCCTGGGACTTTTCCAGTCTAAAAAGTGAAAGACCTGAACCCCACAATACCCTTCTCCCCAACATGGGGGTAGCAAGGATAGTTAGTCACTTTATCAGAATAACTTGAATTGAAATGAAGGTGAGAATTCAGAAAATAAAGCAGCTATGGTTTACAGGAAGGAAGAGAGGAGAGACCAGCATACACAACTTCTGAGTTCTGAAAACTTCACCCTCCACTTTTCAGCAGAGAATGGATTAGAGTATACCTGTAAGAAAACTTTCCAGGGCTGGGAAAGAACCAGCTGAAAGGATTAGAGGTAACAGGATGTGGCATTCAAAAGTGAAAAGGATTGTGTCAATTAGTGCCAGACAGGAAGATGCCACACTTTACAGAGCTGTGGTAAAGCAGTCAGATGTGTCTTGCGTCAGTACGGGGAAATCATACGGGTTGAAGCCCTGACTAAACAAGTGTTAAGAGGAGGGTTAGCAAAGATAAAAGTATTTCCAAGTAACTGCATTTCTGAATAAAGCTCAGGATCTAAAAGAACACAGAAATGTTCAGCATTCTATGAAGTAAAATTCATACTAAATATTGAAAATCAAGCAGACATAAAAAAGTGTGTAAAACAACACACGAGAAATATATCAAAACAAACTCAGAACCAATATAGCTGCTAGCATTAGCAAAAATATTTTTAAAAAGTTATTAAAACTGCATTTGAATTATTAAAATATTAAATACAGGCATGAGAGATATAAAAAAAGATGCAGATCAAACTTCTACCTATGAAAACAATTTCTTATATGCAGAAAAAACATGGAGCTGGTTAAAAGAAGATAAGACTGCAAAAGAAAAGGTTAGTAAATTTCATGACATAACAAGAGAAGCTATCTAGTAGGAAACAGAAAGCTGGAAAGAATTTTAAATACTAAATAGAATTATTCTATCAGGATCAGAGAACTGAACATTCAGAGTACATAAAACAAGACAGGTAAGTTGAAATAAAGAAAGAGGTCAAAATACTTTGCCTCAGAGAGTCCAATTCCACAGCATCAAGTCCTAGGTGGGCTGTTAAAACAGAAAACTTCAATAAATTTGGGTGTTTCATTTTTAAGAAATACAGAGAATAGCTCTTATTTTTTGTACTTCATTATTTATTTAGATGTTCAAGTCCTCCCACTAGGCTTTTACAGGCTGGTAAACATTGACAAATTATGTCTTCAACAGAACTACAACCATACTTTCTCATACAGAATAAATAAAGTACATTGTTGAACTAACATTAATATGCATTCCCTTTTTATCAATTACAACATAGAACAAATATTGTTCCACAGATAAAAGGGCATATATATATATATATATATATATATACAATTTAAAAGCTCAAATATTAACACAAATTCACAAATTTTACAAGAGTTTGGAAACAGAAAAGAATTACATTTCAAACAAAAATAATAGTTGATAAATAACATCCCATATGTATAAAATGACAAAAATTGTAAAAATTTCATGACTGAGAATTAGATTAGGCATAAAAATCATCCTTTTAAAAATACTTAATAGCTTAAACAATATGTTTCATGTATTATGTACCAGGTAAATGTGTATTTACTAATCCTCTGATTCTTTTATTCATTTCCTTCCTGTTAAATCATTCTCCAAAGTACAAACATTAAATGAGTTGTAAGACATTTTTCTGAACAATGAAAGACATGTACTTCTATAAAATGCATGTTTTCAAAATGGAAGTTTTCAATAACAACATAAAATAAGATTTCTGTAAAGCTATTAAATGCTCATCATAATATTTGGTGAAAATCCAACAAAAATCAAATGCAACCAAATGCAAATAGGATGCACAATGAACAAATATGGAATATTTAAATATAAACTAAGCAGGGAATAAATGTATAGAAGTTACTTCCTGTATTTAAAATGCCTGAAGTGATAAATCACATAATGACTAGTGTTCATAATGCTTGGAATTTTAGTTCTGTGTGATACTAAAATATGCAAGTATTAAACGGATATTTTGGCACCTGATATCTGAAGTTCTTATACTTTGATAGGATCCTGTCACAGAAATATATTAGAACATTCAATTCTGTATGATTTCAGGAAATTCCAGTTGGAACAAATGATAAGCTTTATGGAAGTATAAGTGCTATACATAAAAGATTGTACATGTTCAGTGTATACAATTTGATATTGGACATAAACATATGCCTGCGATAGTATCACCACCATCAATGTAATGAACATATTCATCATCTCCACAAATTTTCTTGTGGCTCTCTCATTCTCTGTGTGTGTGTGTTTGTGTGTGTGTGTGTGTGTGTGTGAGTGTGTAGAATACTTAATATGAGATGTAGCCTCCTGACTGATTTTTAAGTGCTCAAAAACATATTATTAACTTTAGGTGCTCTGTTTCAGAGCAGATCTCTAAAACTGACCTCATACACCCGAAGCCTTATACCTGTTGGACAGTTCCTTTTGTCTTCCACCCCTGTGCCCTTGTACTTGCCTTTCTAGTCAATGCTTCCATGAGTTTTATTATATTAGATATCTCAAATATGTGTAATCATATATTGTGTCTCACTGAGAATAATTCACTTAGCACAATGTTATCCAGGTTATCCCTGTTATTGCACATGGTAGAATTTCCTTCTTTATAAGCCTAGATATTTTATTGTATGAATAAACTATCATTTCCTATCCTTTCATCTATTCATGGGCATTTGGGTAGTTCTTATTTCTCAACTACTGTGAATAATGCTACAGTGAACACAGGAATACAGATATCACTTTAAGATCCTAATTTCAATTTCTTTGGGTTATATAACCAGAAGTAGAATTGCTGGATCATATGGTAGATCCATTTTTAATTGTTATAAGGAATTTCTGCACCATGGTGCTGTAACAGATGCACCATTATACATTCCTACTAACAGTGTGGCAAGGGTTCCAATTTTTCCACATGTTTGGCAACTCTAGTCCTTTTGTTTCTTCTTCTTCTTCTTCTTCTTCTTCTTCTTCTTCTTCTTCTTCTTCTTCTTCTTCTTCTTCTTCTTCTTCTTCTTCTTCTTCT
>NW_004624734.1:38554183-38582958 GCF_000247695.1 Heterocephalus glaber | reverse complement strand
TTCTTCTTCTTCTTCTTCTTCTTCTTCTTCTTCTTCTTCTTCTTCTTCTTCTTCTTCTTTTTGGTACAGGGGATTGAACTTGGGACCTTGAGCTTACAAGGCAGGTGGTGCAACCACTGAGCTAAATCCCCAGCCCCTTTTGTTTTTGATAATAGCCGTCCTGACAGGTGATATTCCAGTGTGGTTTTGATTTGCTTTTCTTTCATGATTAGTGATGTTGAGCAATATTTTCATATACCTGTTGGCAATTTGCATCTATTCTTTGGAGAAATGTCTACTTAAGGTCTTTGTTCATTTTAATCGAGTTGAGTGTTTTGCTATTGAGTCGCAAAAGTTTCTCATGTAAGCCTCATTAGTCATAAATATTAACCCTCATTCAATATGTTATTTTCAAACATTTTCTTCTATTTTGTAAGTTGCATTTTCATTCCTTTGCTTGATTGCTATACAGAAATTTTCTGTCTTCTTTTTTCTTTTTATTTTATTTTTTGGTTTTATGTCTGCAAACTTGTCTGTCTGTGCTTTTAGTGTCATATCCAAGGAGTTATTGTTACAACCAATGTCAAGAAGTTTTTAGACACAAAACTGTAAGACTCGTGGAAAAACAAATGAGATAAGTACATTTTCAATACAAGAATATTTTGTTAAGTATCAAAATATGCTATTTCAAATCCATTTGTGATGATTACAATTATGCAAAGTATGTGACCTGGTAAAAATATTTTTCAAGACTCCTATGGAAGCTTATTAGACTCATCCACCAAGCCACTATGACATCTGATATGAGTGAAAAGTTAGGTTATGTCTCAAATTCCACTGCCAAGGTAAATAGCTTTAAAAATCTCAGTCTAATTCAATTACAAGTTATTTCTCTGGCCACTGGAGTCTTTGAAATGTAGTCACATTTTAGGATACTACTCCGAATACAAAATTGCTTGCTGTTAGAGGTACTGTACCACTTTTTTCTTATGAATTCCACTGCATATTCATACTTCATCTCATCTTCATTCCATACTATGACAACAAATGCTGAAGTTCTGCCAACACCTGTAACAAACAGCAGCACAAAACCAAATTCTTCATAAAACTAAACTTTTAGGCCAGGTGTAGTGGGGTACCCCTGTAATCCCAGCACGTGGGAGGCTGAGGCAGTAGGATCACTATGAGTTTGAGGCCAGCCTGGGGTACATAGTGGGTTCAAGGCCAGCCTGAATGACAAGGCAAGACCTTGTCTCAAAAAAAGAAACTTAATTTTTTACAAATCTTAACTAGTCATCAACAATTTGACTGAATGGTAGTGCATCATCTTCAAAAGGTTATAAAATTTGCTTTTCCACAAGGTTATAATACTTGCTTCTCTGTAGACTGTGTATTCTTCCTGTTGTAGTAACTTCATACTTAAATTCTCTCTGAATTTTTTTAATCTCACACTGGTCAGACTGGACTACCACAGGGGTAGAGCCATTTATTCAATCCATGCTAATTTAATTAAAATACATCTAATCAAATTATGGAAGAATTATAAGAGTTGAATACATGAATGATGCAAATAAACTTCACTCTAAATTCTCAGTGCTGAGTTTGTCAAGTTCAGAGTAACAAGTAATGAAGTGAACCCCCTAACAAGAAGCAGTAGTCTTGTACTCTGGGAGGCTAACGTAAGATTTTCACAAGTTTGAGCCCAGTGTGGGCAACTTAGTGAGACCCTGTTTCTACATAAAACCATAAAAAATGCATAGGGATGTAGTCCACTGTAAAGGCTCTAGGTTCAATCTTGAGCATGAGAGAGAGAGAGAGAAAGAGAGAGTGAGAGAAGCAAACCTTCCACTCAATTAACACTTAACTGATAGAAAAGACACTGGAGTTAACCCCATCAAAGTCAGAATTCTTGTAATATGTTCTAGAAATTTCAATTCAGCACTCAGTGTCCAGGTTAGTCAATTTGGTGATGGATTTTTGGTGGAATAGTGACAAATTTCACTGGCTTATTTGTGTATGTGATGCCTGAAAATGCTGTGCCTGGTAGTTATGTCCATTGCCTTTCAGACACCCCATGAATGCAACCAAGAACAGCACAGAATGGGGAATGTTCACCCATGGGTGACCACATAGCTGGTCAACAGGCAGCAGCAGTGCAGCTGGGGATGGGGCACCAGGCTCTACTGTGCAGTGAGCAGCTCCAAAGACTGTGTGGCCTCATCCTGGCCCACAGCAGAGGGATCCATAAAATGCATATCAAAGTTCAAAGTTTAGTTTTTATCCCAAGAAGTAATATCTGAGAAATGAAGAAATTCACAACCATGTTATGAAAATCTGGTGTGAATTAAACCAACTTAACCAGGAAACATCTAATGGATGGAAATGAATGTCTATGTGTTTGAAAGGAGAAGTATAAGGATGTACATAGGGTGGGTCAGTGTGACCATTAGTGTCTTTTGGGCTTAGTATAATGTCTATGTTTTCAGGGGTAGACCAGATCTTCTAACTGAAAACTATAATAATTTCCTTTTATTTTAGAATAAAATCTTGACATTTTACTGTGTCGTATGTGGTCTGGCTACTGCCTCTTTTCCCATCCCAACCTACACACATTCTTCCATTTACCTCAAGCTGCAGGGATTTAAATTCCTTGGTATAACTCTTAGGTGCATAATTTTCTACTTTTGTCCCTTTGTTATGAAGGGCTCCTAAGAGTTAGAGCTTGGCTTCTCACTCAGGTCTGAATGCTTTCCAACGTATCTTAGCTGTCTTCCTTAAGGGAATATGATTACAATGTATGACTGGTTTTAGAGGCCATCCTAAAAAGGATGTAACTACTTCTTTATATCTCCAGTACAAAGAAAAGGGGTGAGACTCTTCCTTACATTATGGAAACATCTTCCCCACTTACCAACTCCTGGGAGAGACTGTCAGCCTTGTGTCACTGGCCTTTCCATTCATGGCTTATTGTGTTCCTGCTGATGACTTCTGCTCCAAAGGTTGCTGTCAGCAAAGCAGAGGGCTCTAGTCAATGGAAACTTTATTTTTAGAAAGCTGTATTCTCTTCATATGAAAAATAGTACCCCACAGTTATCCTCCAAAAGCTTCTTGGGTAAATTTACACAGATATACATTTAAAAAAATTTTTGCAGTCTGACTAGGACATTTTGCCATGGTTCTATAATTCCAGGGATTAAAGATAAATAAAATGCCTTATATGATATTTTGAGCTCTGTGAATAAAAACTTCTATATATAATAATGGCAGGGAATAACGAAAATGTGCAATTTAAAAATAAAACGACCTATCAAGCAGGAAAACAATTTCCCTGACTGACTTTTCAGTTAGGCTGTTAAGGGACAACTGAACTTTCATGTAAAAAGAGCCATGATCTGCATGGGTGGTTTCCCTCACTTTTCCAAGTGTCTTCCACACACATTGTGTCCCTTCCTCCAGTTTAATTAAGAAAGGAAGTGAGAAAAGCATGCATTTTCTCTGTATGTCAGTGCAATAGAGTTCCCTAAGCCAACAAGAATACCGTAAGTTTCAAGTACTCTCTCTTCGTTAGCAAGTCTATTTTATTCTTTCTCTTCAATTTTCTTCTTCAACATCAACTGTCAATTTTATCATCATTGACTTGATCTGTTTCATCATCTTTAAAACAACATTTAGATTCACTGCTGAAACTGAAGGGCCTCCTCTTCACTTTGACTGCACTTCAAACATCCTATTTGCTCAATGGCAGACAACTGAGGGCTGAAGGATTCCAGAAACCCACCACCTTCCCATGAATTCATACTAAGCTCACAATGTCATACCCTACTTTTGTTGACCTTGCCACCTCTTCCCAATTACTATGACTTCTCACTGCTGCCACAAACACCTCCAAGACACATGCAGCACTCTGTCTTCACAGACCCTGCCAAGATAGTACCATCGGGGATGCTCTTCTTGATGCTTCCCATTTCTCCCTCACAGAAAGGAACTGACCTCATGCATTATGCTACCATTTCAGAATGGACCACACACACTTTAGAAAGCATGACTGCTGCACATATGAGACTCCACCTGTTCACACCCTCTTCTCAGGAGAATGTGGCTGCAACACAACACCTCCAGAGCTGAATCTCTTTTTGTCTCTGTTCTTTTCTGAGAACCCTTAACATCTGTCCCTATGGAATTGTTTGAAGCTACTAATTTTGGGGGATTCCAATTTTCAGTTTATAGAGATAAATTGCAGACACTTTATTGTTAATCTTGATTCATCAGTCTTTTTGTAACCTTAACTTTCTCCTTTGCAGAAGAATAGAATACACAAAAACACATTTCTGTAAGCCTATTTCTCACTTTCTCGGATTTCAGTTCCAATGTACTTGAAATTCAGGACACTCCTATTGGGATTCTATTTGGAAATATTTTAAAATATTTTCCATCACAAACTTCTAATTTACTCTCTGAGACTTACAAACCTGGGTGTCACATATTACCATCTTCAAATGAGGAAATCAGAAAGAAATGGATAAAATATTTACATGAAATATGTATAGTAAAATATATCCTATGTCTTGCATATATGTACAAAGATGCAAACCAGGTTTACAATATTATCTTGAAACAAAATAGAAGGGAAGTCCAAAGTTTCTAGTAAGAAATGTGTGAAAAATGAAATATAATTGGACAACTAATATTTCTAATTTAAGGTCTGAACAACATAATTGATATTCTCATGCTTAGACTATTATTACTTTAATTTTAGGAGGCAAAAATAAAGAAATGATGGTTTTATTCTTGCCCATTCTGGTTGTTTATTTCCATGTAATAAGTCCCTCTTAGACTTAGTGATTTTAAATGTCAACAACTACATTATGTATCATAGTTTTAGGGGCTAGAAATTTGGAACAGACAAGAGTTGGCAATTCTGGTCAGACAATGACAGTGTTGGAGCTGGAACAGCAGAAGGTTGGAATATATACTGGTTGTCCATCTGTGAGTGTGTTTGTGTGTGTGTGTGTGTGTGTGTATGTGGTGTTTCCATGTCATCAAGTAGTTCCAGAACTTTTCCAGTTTCTTGGTTCATGTAAGTTAACTGTGTTTCCTCAGAGTCCAGACAACTTCAGGAGAGTGGACTGTGTATAAATGGCAGCTCAGGGCTCCCAGATGAAAGTCTAGTAAGTGGGACAAAAGCCTCTCCACATAGCCTCAGCAGCCGCATTGAGTCCATGTTGACAAGGATGCTACGAAGACCCTACTCTCTCAAAGCAGGGAGGATCAAGTAAGTTGTGGCTGTTTTGAAAACTCCACATTCCACACTCTTGCCAAAAATTATTTGCATTATTTTAGCATTCAAAATATAACCACTCCCTCCTAACAGTCCAGAAGTTAGATTTCATCACAGAATCCAGCTCAGAGTTGAAGTTCTAGATCATTCTATAGATGTGCACAAAGTTTCCTGGGTTAGTTTCCTTGGATACATCTCTTCAGATATGAATCCTCTCTATTTAATGATATAAAAACTAAAATTAAACAGTTTGCCTCTTCACATTAAGCTCTTCCACAAAGTATGCATATTTCAAAATGTCTTGTACATAATAAACATATTTGATTTTTGTCAATTAAAATAATTTTAGGGTGAAAGTTTTCAGCTTTTGTCCATTTAGTACGATGTTGGCTGTTGGTTTGCTGTACATGGCTTTTATCAGATTGAGACAAAGACCTTGAAACTATACTCGTAGGTGAAATAAATCAGACACACATGTAAATATTGTATTGTCTCTCTGGTGTAGGAAACTGAAAGTGTAAATAGGGACCAAAATGTATAATGGGCAATGTGAAATAAGAAAAAATTGTTCCAAAGTAAAGGGGAAAAAAAGGAAAAAGAAAAAATGAGAAAAGAAAAAAATGGAAACAGGGCTTCTGTAAATAAGGAGAGGAAGAAGGGTTGAAGGGAGGGGAGGAGAATGGGAATAAAAGGAATCAAGATACATCATGTACAGGTACCAATTCCCTATGATGAAAGGGATCATTACATATATTGAAATTGTACCAATAAAATTAAAATTAAAAATAATTTTAAAACGCATTAGGGTAAATGCTATAGGCAAGACAAATCAAAAGGAGAGGAAATGGGGCATAGGAAGGTTTCGAGAGCAAGGCATTTCTGAAACCCAGCTAGACACCTTTCTAGTGCCTTGCTTAGAACCAATACTGCTCCCAAGGACTGATTCTCTGTAGGTCTTGCTTTCATATCATGGGATCTTGGTTCCAACACCCAAATCATCAAATGATCAATTGAATCATTTTTTCATATCCTTTCCTGCCTGTAGACGTTTGAGGATCTGAGTACATGTTTTGCATCTTTTATTGTCTTGTCCACACTGGTACAATTTTATATTTTAAAAATGACATGGACTTTTTGTATCCCGATCTACACTTTATTCCATTATTCAGAGACAAACTACTAACGCCTTTTGTAATAAAATCTTCTCTACCTTGAGGTCCCAGTCAGGCTTCTGTGGGAAAACACTCATAAGATTCTTGAAAAGTCAGACTTTTTGGAGATGGGAAGAGGTTTGGGGATGGGGCCAGGGAGACAGGAGGGAAGGGAGGAGAAGGGAAAGTAAATAAGATTCAGATTTGAGGTATATATGCACCAACTCACCAAGATGAATATGATTATTATGTATCATAAAAGTATGCTGATAAAAAAGATTCTTACAGATACTATTATTTAATAGAGAAAGTTTGTATTAATATTTAATAGTGAAGGTAGGCTCTTAAAATCTTCAAAGGGCTTCTTTGATGTTTGAAAGGGTCAATGTGACATCAAATTTGATATTTCTGAGGTTTTTACAAGAACTCTTCATAGGCCCATCCCAGATTTGGTGTCTTCTCTGAGCCATTTTAGGGCAAAGTATTAAGTATTGGGCTACTGTTGAGTATTTTATAACTTCATTTTTATAATCTAGAAAGTCTAAGAATGAGATATAATTTATTTTATAACTCAGAAGTCCCTGGGTCCTTTATTTTTCCTTCAAATTTTGCTTGTAAATTGAATAATTCCTTTTGTAGTTCATCTGTACCTCATCATACATGGTTAAAGGAAAAAACATATGTCCAATATTTCCTCAGCCAGAGCCACCTGTTTATGAGGTACATTTTCCATTTCCAATATTTCCACAAATAATATTAAACATTCCGCCACCACATTTAATCAATTTCCTTTTCTTCAGCTTCAAATGGTATTTGTCCCTATTTTCTCTCAGCGTTCTCTAACCATCTCGTTGAGGCCCCATTCGGCTTCCGTTAACAGTCTCCTCCTGTCCATCCTTCTGCCCACCACACGGGCCCAAACCCAACCCAGCTGATTTAGGTCTGTGTCACAGATAACACTTCATATCTAGATACGACATTGTATCCTGGCTATCTGATGATACACGAAAATTAACTCAACTCTTAATACAGCAATCATGTTGTTATGTCCACAATTTGTGTGGCTCAGAAACCCCAGGACATGGTAGTTTAGGTTGGTATCTTGCATGCAGTTTCACTTGGACAGTAGCTAGAATACTGTCAGCCTGTGGGCCTTTCTCTTCATGGAGCAATTGGGCTTCTCTGTAGTCTTTCTGCATGGGACAGGCAGAAATTCCTCAAAGAATGGCAGCCGGGAAGGGGAAAAAGAAAAATTATGAGAAAAGGAAAAAATGGAAACAAAGTCCTTGTAAAAAGTGAAAGGTGGAAGGGGTGAAGGGAGGACAGGGAATGGGGAAAAAATAAGAACCAAGATACATCTTGTACAGGTACAAGCACCAATTGAGAAATGTAAATGCATTGTTTACCTAAAATGTACCAATTAAAGAATTTAAGGGGGGGAAAAAAGAAAAGAACGGCAGCCTCAGAGCCCTGCTGCAGGTGTTTCAGTGAGCAAGTGAATGACTTCATGTCCTTTTATGACCTACCCAGCCTCAGATATCTCCTAGAATTATATTAAGTCCTCTCAAATCGAATGGTTAAGAATACAGGCACTGCCCCTCACTGAACTTGGGCTTATGCTTTAAAATTTCCTCAATAACTTTAGCTTACTTTAATCATACTTTCTTAATAAGGTCTTAAGTTTCTCAATTATGAGACTTCCTACAGAGATGGTTTTAGGAATTCAATTCTCACCTTGAGTGAAAGAACTACAGTATCAATTTAATAGCTTTATCGTGGATTTCCAAGTATCAGCTCATGTGCCATTAGTGTATTTTAACCATCTTCCTTTGGCCTCCTTGCTGTTTTGAAACAGTATAGCCTAGACCTGAATGATCCTACTTCTCTATACATGAAGTTTTTTCTCTGCTCTGCTCAATTAGTTCTGGTTTCTGACCATTATCTATTAAAAAACAAGCCATTTAAAATAAATTACACTAAGTGATATGGCTTTTGAATAAGCAACTCTGACCCTGGGCTTTGAAGAGCTCTTCCATTACACAATTAACCTCTTTGTCCCCATAAAGGACCTCAATTTAAAGACATTTCATTCTGTCATTCACCACAAATATCTCATTGGAGTTATGTGTTGATTATAACAAGTGAAAGAGGAAATTATGCCTGCTTAATATTAACAGACTATAATTCTAATCCCAATGGTTTCTTTTTGTATTTCTGCCTAAGGAAGTACACAAAATCAACATGCATCTACACCTTTATAACAACAGTAAGTCATGGAGAAAAAATCTTTATTTTATGCTCTAATCATTGATATTGTAAAGGCTGTCCACTCTTTAATTAAAAACAAACCAAAAATGTTAAGTAGCTGAAGTACAGCTTAGTCCTTAGGAAGAGTCTTTACTTGACATGCACTGCATAAAACACATACATTACAACTTAATTTCAATATCCATCATCCATCAGGAACATCTGTGCTGTCACAGCAGGAGAGTGGTGAACAAATTTAAAATGAAGATTCTTGCCTTGACTTTCACTCTCTTAATGAGCACACACTTTAATTTCCAGCTGACAACCTAATGTGATTGGTCAGGAGCAGATCTGTCAATATATTTAATGGGTGACTAAAGTCTACCATGACTCTTTCTCTTCCACTCTTTAAAATACAAAAATTCCAGTTAAAATCAGAAGAACTGAGATTTTGAAAGACCTGTATTATTCAAAAGATAACAGAGTCTAAAATACACTTAGCTCCTACTCATCAAATTATTTTGCTCACACAACTCACAGCATTTTATACTTTAGACCCCAATCACAATATTTTATATTATCAGACAGTATATATTATAATTATGTAAGCAATGAATTAATTGCTATTACTAGCTTCTCTTACCTTCTTTATCCTATTTGTTGACTAGAGCCTCAGTTGTTGCTAGTTCTTACTCAAAGTGGAGATCAGCAAAGCACACAGCTACATTAAAACACATCTAAAAAGAAATAAAGTTTCTGGAAAATGAGAGGAGAATCAATCAGGCAGGTACTTTCTTTCTTCTTCCAAAATGTAAGAAGGCACCGTAGGTTCAGCCCATAATCTCATTCATTAATTCATTCGATAAAAATTATTTAGCAAAAATCCCGTGACAGCCAGAGTGGCCCTTGTACACATATATTCATCCTGGTTTTTAATAAGTACAAAGATCTCAAGTCTTCATTACAGGACAAGTCAGGAGTCACACAACATTACCATCTTGATTACTTCCCAGAAAGTTCTGAAAGAAAAACTCAAGAAAAATTATTTTGTTTTTAATGTCAGAAGTCAAAACACAAATGCAGTTAGATTATAGAAGAAACTTTGATTTAAAAAGAATAAACTTTCAGTTTAAAAATCTTTTGCATTTCTCCATACTGCCATAGGTTAATATTATATTCCTTTTTTCTTTATTTTTTCCTAAAATATTTTTCATTTTTTTCTAAAAATTTTTAATATTATTTACATGTGTCAAAAAATTACTCAGAGAACTTGTTTAAAAGTCTTCAAAACAACTTTAGTCTTCTAGAGTTTCAATTAAAATGATAATTACATTTATTCCTAAAGCCAACCTCACTAATGATACACTAGCTATGTGTAAAAATTCATACACATGTGCCCATTCATATACACACAAATAATGTCTTCATTTGTATGTTTCATTCTTCAAAACTTTGCATATGAGATTTGTTTATTGACCACCACAAAGAAATGGGGAGGAATATAAAATATGTATCCTTATTTTGGAAATGGAGCCATACTTAAATTTATCCAGTTAGAAGGTATTCAAATGAGAGTTATACCATAGAATGAGAACTGCTATGAGCGAATGAATAATTTTTGATGGGGCTTAGATGTTATGCAACTTTGAGAGCCATTGTAGCAGTTTATACAAGCTGTTGGTTCTGTATCTATTGTTGAGCCTGTTCAGTCAGCCAGATTGGCAATTAGCAAGAAAATCTGGATGTGGATAAGACCCAGGACAAACTAGAATCCAGTTTGCAAGGATGGGTCAAACTACAAAGGGCAATTGGAAGCTATGAGACAATTTGGAACTTTCCAGCCTTGCCTACAGAGGGAGCAAAATACAGAAGACAGACAAGAAAAACTGCAATCCACGTGAGATGTGATGACTTTCTATAGTGATGATATAAACAATACCTTTGTTTAACAAGTAGTAAGAAAATTGTAATTTGGCTTATGCAGAAGGTATATTTCAATAGAAAATTGACCCTTACTGTGACCTTCCCTACCATTCATTATTTATGCTACTGCTTCAATCAACTACTCTTTTCAGGCAGTTCTTAGTATGTAAATATAATCTTGAACATAGCCAGACAGACTATATTAATCATCAAATGGCTATCATTTGCTTTGCTTCAGTGAAAGTAATTATATCCCCACGTTGAGCCACCGGACCTCTGACCTATGAAAAGCCAGTGCTTGGCTGGGAAACAGTGTACTATTAAATGTGCAGGGACTTTGGTCCCTTACATTTATGATTTGTTGAGCACATAACCGAGACAGTCAATAAAAATTGACATCTTTAGAAAATAATGCATTACACAATTTTCTATTTTTTTTATTTCCAAGATACATACCACTTCTCCTAGTTTCTTCCCACTTCACAATTAATTGGGAACTGAGGCTCAGGAAGCATAGCCAAGCCTAAAGGTTGCACATCGTATTGCTCCTTGGCTGTAGCAGAGAACAGAGGAACTACAAAAGACTACATGTCATGGGGAATAAAGGAAATCTGTGTCGGGAAATTTTACATGAATCAAGCAGGATAGATAAAAAGCAAAAAATTCAGGCTTGCGGAAATAAGGAAAACCCAGAAGGAGGGATTACAACAGATGGAGAAATAGGGATAAAAGTAGAGATGAAAGACATGCCCCAAAACCTGTCAGGCAGATTTCATTTTGAGGTGTGCACAAGTAGCGTCTTTTTGCTGTGAACTTCTGAAACAGCCTTGTGGGCTCATGTGGAGAGAGCTGGACTACCACCAAACACAAACTGTGGCAATTATTATACAAAACCTCTGATTTAAAGGACAGAGAAATTGAGAGTCAAATCTCAGAGACTGAAAAATAAGGACCAAAGCTTTGTAGCTCCCTCTAGTGCACAGTTAGACTTCCAAGCCTTTTCACCGGGACCACAGGAAGTCGGTCCTTCCCTGCTGCTGTGGGACGGAGACCATTTTAACCCACCAGGACCAGTAGTTTGGTCCTTCTCTACCGCTGCAGTGCTGAGGTCATTCTAAAATTTAAAAAGGACTCGATCAATGCAGAAATGTAATATCTGCAGTTCCTTTTCCACCATGACTGGTACTACTTAATAAGTCTTTTTTTAGTCAACTAGAATACCTCATGTTTGCTGTAGAAGAGCAGAACAGCCATGATGTGAATACGTGAGGACTAGCACCAGAGCTTCCCCATGGGGGGTAGTATTGCTTTTAGAATGACCCAGTGTGGTGGAGCACGCCTGTAATCCCAGCACTCTGGAGGCTATAGCAGGAGAATTACTGTGAGTTCCAGGCTAGCCTGGGCTACATAGTGAGCTCAAAGACAACCTGAATTACTAGCAAGACCCTGTCTCAAAACAACAACAAAAGCTAATAAAGAATGCTTCTATTTTTTAAGTGCTAACCTAAGATTTTCTTTTCATTCAGCCTTTTTATTTCCTTTTCTGGGAAAAAAATGGTAGGTATAAAAAAATCACATTGTGTTAGAGCCTCGTAGAGAATCTTATGAGATCTTAGAGAAACAATGGAAAATTTCTCTATAGGAAAGAAAAAGTTAAATTCACACTGAAGCCACTCAAACATGTCCTGAGGATTCTCATCTTATTCATTCGCCAGTAGAACTCAGACAGGGCTGAGTTGGCAGGTAGACTGAACAGGGTTCACCGGCAAAGAGGTGGAAAAGTGAAGAGAAAGTATCCCGTGAGAAGAAGGATAAACTGACGCAGATTGACAGGCTCAGGGTGATAGTTTTCACTTGTATTTTCCCTGTTCTCTCCAGTCTTTTGCCTACTCTCTAAGGAAAGAGAAAGGAATAATTAAAAATTGAAAAGGCTGTTTCAATAAATTTTATGATGGTTTAGGACACTTCTTTCACCATGTGACATGGAAGGGTTTGTGAGAATAACATCTTTGTCACAGACCTTCTGAGGATGTGACTTCGTGTATCCTTTCAGCATTTCCATGACAGTGCCAAGCAGAAGGTGGTACCTACCAGAACCATGACAAAATCTAGGAGCAGACTTCTGTTTGTGCATACCTGAAGAATTCTCCCTGGAGATAAACCAAATGCTTCATTTTGAAAAGTGAGAACTACATAGTTTCAAAGTGCCTGGACATCTTGCATCAGAAACTATGAGCAAGTAACAATTTGAGTCATTACTGTATGTGTGACTCTATCCAGACAGATGAGGTTGGAGATATATTTTTCCTAATGCAACAAATGACTACAAACCAGGTGGCTT
Source organism: Heterocephalus glaber (assembly GCF_000247695.1). The sequence goes on along the minus strand of NW_004624734.1, from coordinate 38,570,039 downwards.
AAAACAACAGGAATGTTCTGGAGATTAGAAGTCCAAATCAAAGTATTGGTGGCATTGGAGGGGAAATATGATCAAGGCCTCTCCCCAGGTCCTGGTCATTACCAGCCAGCCGTGGTGTTTGCTGGGTTGTGAACACATCCTTGCAATCTCTGTCCCAATGTCAGGTAGCATTCACCTCTCTGCGTAAATTTCTGTGTTGTCTTCTCTTACTAAAAGGACACCAGCTACTGCTTTAGGGCCTACCCTAATATAGTGCAATCTCAACGTAACTAATTAGTCTCTAAAAATCTTACTCCCAAATAAGGCTGTGTTCTGAGGTTCTGGTGACATGAATTTTGAGTAGAAACTCATCAACCCACTATGGATTTTTCTTATAATTACTCTGAAAATGTCTCTCTTTCTCTTGTACCCACCATCCCTCCCTTTTTAAAAAACAAAAAAGCAACACAACTGCTGTCTTATTTTCAAGTTCAGAGTCAGAGGGAATCTGGACTCAGTCATCTGTGTATTATGGACAATGACAAATCTTCAACTCTGTCGGAATGTTTAGACATTTGAAAGTTGTATCTCAAGCAGCAACTCTGAGTCCTCCAAGGGAATAAATGTGCACTTCAAGTCACAGTGGAAACAAAAATTAGCAAAATCTATCATCATATTTTCATCTATCAAATACATTTACTGTAGGAAATTCTACTTTTTATTATTCTAAATGACATTTGTCTCGATCTCCATAAAGAAGTCCAGGATGTCTGTTATGCAGAATCCTATTCTTATGGTTAATTTTGGATGATTCTTGATAAGTCAGTGTATTAAAAGACAAAGAATAAAGGTTATATTAGACTTCAGAAGAAGGGTCCAGGGAAGCTGCCAACATCAATGGTTTGAAAGAACAATGACTAGAGAAAGTCAGTCAAGACAAATTAAAAGATAGAAAGAGAACATGAAATTCTAAAACACCTGCTTAGTTTTCCAATCCAATATGAGGATAAAAGGAGAACTCTATATACTAAAAATTAATACATCAGATCCTTTAAATCATCTTGTACTCCATCTTTGAAGGAAAGGACAAGAGGCCAAAGTCCTCTTTCCTAGTATTTCCATGTGTACTATGAATAATCCCCTGAACATCATCTCCTTGAGCTACTTTGCGTTAGCCATGATTATGCCTTGTACTGTTTTCTATCAATTTCTTTCCTTATTATTGATCAGAAACTAAAATTGCCTAGCTTTGTTACTGGACCAAAGAAGATGTTTCTAGTTTTGAACAAGGATGCCGTTAAATATTTTATTTGCTAGCGTAGCCTCATAAATCCACTAGTTAATGTAAAAAACTATGAGAAAAGGGGGAAAGTCTTAAATAAATAATGGCTGATGAGGTCAGTTAGCGTTTCATCAGTATACATTTTCTGCCCTAATAAACGAAATTCTCTAAGGCCAAAAAAATGTGTTTTATCTATATTCGGAGTTAGCTTTTGGTATTGACATAGAATAGCACTCATTGAGTGCTTTTTAAATTAAGTTGAAAATCATATTTAGACCATATACTATTTTTACAAACAGAGGGTCTTATTTTCGCCCCAAAGAGAAAGATTGGACTATTTTCCTTACCTCTTCAGGGAACAATGGTGGAACATAACACCCAAGGACACCCAGGTCCCTTCATCCGGAGGCTTCTTTGGCAGTGAGCCACTCTGTGCCTAGACCAACTTACAAGCATCTTATTTCAGGTGGGCAAACTCTTTGGGCAGGAACTTGCACTCCATTCTACAAAGTTAAAGAGAGCCCTTAGAGTAAACATAGGTTTTATTCTTCATTCTAATTCTACATGGAGCTTTGAAGGCACTGTAAGCATAATTTATGTTATTTTATTTCTACTGTGCTTTTTCACCACTGCCATTGCCATAATTATTATACATTTAAGTGTATTGTAGCTTGAAAAAATCTATGTGCAATCATTTGAAGAATTACTATCAGTTGACTATTGTATCCCTAGTTTAAATACCGATTGATAGGAATAAGGATTCATATACTGCACAGGAAGAAAAACTATGCTGATAATTTCCTCTCTTATCAACTTACATGCCTGAAACCTAGAATTCAGCACTTACCTCATTTTCTGTCATTCAAAACAAATGAATAAGAGGAGGAAGAAATCCTGTAAACAACATTCTCCTATTACTGACAAGACTAATTTTGCTTTTGTTCATGCTGAAAACCAGTATCACTAGAGGGAGAAGTGGATGCTCCTGGCAGGTGAAGGGAATATCAGTTTTAATGTCATGTCTGGTTTTCATGTCTTTCTCTCTCTGCTTCCAGCACCACAGGAGGCAGAGTATTAGGGCTGGATCATAATCTTGACCTGAGATCCACTCCTCGAATTTAGAGCCTTTTGAAGAACTTTGCTCTGCCATGAGTTTATTTCAATGTTTAAAAATAATACATATATAAGAATCTTCCAGAATTTACAATATTTCTGAAGCTCCTGGAGACAATATCATTTTAAGCCCAGAGCATGAAGTACACTGCTACTAAAAGCTTATATTCAAATAAACTTCTTGTATTACAAAACTGACTCTCCCAAAAGCAAAATAATAATAACAACTACACCTACAGTCTAATTTCTTGTTACTCCTGATCTACCAGAGGACTGTGGTTAGACATGTTAACTCTAATGTAACAATTATAAGAAATTAGAACTATTTCCATTATAATTATTGGCAGTGTTATGGTGTTGACAGGGTTATAATAGTTCAGTTAAGCTCATTCTTATAAAAACTGAATACTTCATAAGAACACAGAATTGACTAGAACTGCCACTGTTAATGGGAATATGATGGAAAGTATATAGCATCTAATGCAGTATTATTACCATTAGTGAGCTCCATTTCTATGGAAGGACAAATAAATACAAAACAAAAGAAACAAGAAAACTACAGGGAAAACCCGTAATTTTCTTGAACTTCCTAATTGCTTGTTGAAATGGTAAAATATACTAGTAGCTTATTTAGAGAGTACAATTGTTCTCCTTGTACTATGACCTCATAGTTTTGTTTTTTTTTATTTGAACCTGAGGGGAATGTGCAAAACCAGAAAGGCTCAAGGCAATGTCAGGAAATAGATTATCCTTAAAATTATGTGCCATGGCCTTCAGAGTGTGACAAAATCTGCTGGATTGTAGGCCAAGGAGAAATCACTGTACTGATTATCACAACAAATATCTATTAATTTGAAAAGATTCTTAAAAGATGCTAAAGAATCCCATGACTAAAGTGCCTTTGGGGAGGTCACCTGACCCATCTCAAAGCATGAGGTATCAACATAGCTGTACATGTAACCTGTTTGGACAATAAAATATTCCAAAAATAATCCTGAGTTTTCAAAGAAATGTTCAAAATCTTTTTCATCTGGAAAATTATTGCACCTAATCAAGAATCTGTAGGCCTAAGTGAAATTTCTTTTGCTTTTGCATTGTTATTCAGTATAATGAAGATATAACTCTGACAAGGACTATAGCAAGATCTGGCTATTCTACCTCCTGATGAAAATGAATGTATGAGTCCATTTGAAAGCAGCTCTGGAGAAAATAGCTCCTGAGTCCAGAGCTCTCCACTCTTATTCATCCACCCACCATCCACGTCTACTCAATTTTCCTGCTCCAGCCTTTGATCAAAATGACCACATGAGGTCATCTAGTTAATGACAGAAGGTCCATTTTTACTCAAACCTGAGAGATAAATACTTGTCTCTCTTACTATTTACCCTTTTAGTATATTCACATTTTTTTTTCTGGATAATTTCTTGAAGGAAGGAGAGTAATTGATACTCTTTCCATTAACAAGAATAAAAGCATATTCTTTTGTCCTAAACTTTCCTTACAAGTTTAAACTAACTTCTGATCCATTGTCCTACATTTCAAATTTCTATTTCAGAATTTATTCACCGTTCTTTTCCTTTTGAAGTAAAATTTACATACTTTGAAGTGCACACATCTTAATGTACAAATCTAGGCATTTTGAAAAATGGTATAACTCATAATGTGTAACTCATATCCTTTTAAAAATTAGAACACTTTCATCATCTCAGAAAATCTCTCATGTGCTTTCCATATAATTTTTCCCTGCCAAAGCAGGAATTACCTTTTTTTAAGTGTTGGATCATAGATTAGCTTTGCCTTTTGTCATTTTAATGGAATAACACAGTACATATAATCTTAATGCCTGATTTCTTATTCTTCACATAATGCCTCTGAGATTTTTGCACATTGTTACATGTACTTTTTATGTTATTAAGAGGTGCTCCATCCTTTCATTGCTCAAAAAGGTGTCGAAATTTAAATTTTGGTTCAGCATTTCTTAGCATTCTTCTATAGTTTTTCCTTTCAGTATTTTGCCTAAGAAATGTTGACTGATCCTAGGTACAAAGATATCCTCAATTTCTCTTCCAGAAGCAGTATATTAGCTTTTATTTTAGGTTCACAGCCTCTTTAACAATTTTTATATATTTAAACATAAACAATTGAGATTTATGCTAGTTTTGGTTTTCCTATATCTATTCACCCATTTAAAAGGCACTTGTGGAAAATGATTGAATTTTCATTAAATTGCTTTATTGAGTTGTTCCAAAGGATTTATCAAAAATCGGTTGGTACAACTGAAATATCCTGGACATGACAAGAAGAAAAGAAGTCTGGAAGGTGAAAATAAGAGAGTGGACAGCCTGGCGATATATCCATTGATGAACAGTTAGGCAGATCCCATAGCTCGCACATTATACACAATAGTAAAATAAACAAAGAAGTACAGAACTCTTTTTGACAGACTGGGTTAATTTCTTTTGAATATACATGCACAGTAATGGGATTTCTGGATCACAGAGCAGGGCTTTTTTGTTGTTTTGGTATTGTTTGCTTGATTTTTTGTTTTTTGAGTAAGCTTTGTACAATTTTCTAGAATGGCTCAACTAATTTGCACTTCCACTAACAGTATGGCAATGGGTCTCTTTTCTCTATATCCTTGCCAACAATTACTGTCTTCTTTCAGAGTGCATCAACTATAACAGATAAGAAGATATATCTCATTGGGGTTTTAATTTGAATTTCCCTGATGATTGCTGAAATTGAGAAGCTTTTTCATATACCTGTTAGGCATTTGTATGTTTTCTTTTAATAAATTTCTATTCAGGTCTTTTACCCATATGTTTGATATAGTGATTTGTTAAATCTTTAATATAGTGATTTGTTAAATTGTTTGAGTTCCTTGCATATTTCAAATATTAACTGCTGATCAGTTGTATTGTTTGCATATCTTTTTGACCATTCATAGATTATTTCTTCACTCTTACACTTGTTTTCTTTTGTATGCATAAAATTTTTAGTTTTATCTAATCTCATTTGTTTTTCGTTTTGTTGTCTTTGCTATGGTTGTGAAGATTTTCACCTATTTTGTCTTCTATTTCTTCTAGAAGTTTCATAGTTTTCTGTCTTACATTTAAATCTTTAATCCGTATTCAGTTGATAAAGGCATAATTTCATTCTTTTGAATGTGAATATCCAGTTTTCTCAATACCAGTTTTTTGGAAGACAGTACTTTCCCCATTGTATGTTCTTGCCAATTTAGTTAAAAATTACTTGCTTGTAATATGATCACTCTATTCTGTTTCATTTAAGTTTATGCATCTAATTTTAAATCAGTACCATACTACTTTGGATATTGTAGGTTTTTAGTGTATTTTCAAGTCAGGTGGTGTGATGTCTCCAGCTTTTTCATTTCGCTCAGTATTACTTTGGCTTTGGGAGATTTTTATGGTTCCACATTAATTTTTGTTTTTTTCCTTTCTGTGAAGAATATTATTACTATTTTGACAGGGATTGTATTGAATCTTTAGATCACTTTAGGTAGTATGGACATTTTAGCAATATTAGTTTGTCTAATACTTCAATAGTCATTTATTTGTTTATTAAATTTATTTCATTAATATTTTAATTTTGTATATAAATCTTTCATCTTCTTGGTTAAATTTATTCCTAAGTATTATATTAGTTATTATAAATGAAGTTGTTTCATTGAATCCTTTTATGTGTAATTTCCTGTCAGTGTACAGAAACATGACTAATTTTTGTGTGTTGATTGTATATTCTGCAACTTTTCTGAATTTACTTATTAGTTCTAATAGTTTTGGGGTATAATGTTTAGAGTTTTCTAAGTATACTATCACGTTTTCTGCAAACAGAGACAATTTCATATCCAATTAGAGTCCTTTAACTTCTTACTCTGACTCAAACCTCCAGTACTACATTGAATATAATTGGTGAAAATAGGCATTTTTATCTATTCTGGATCTTGTAGGAGAAATTCTCAAATTTCTTTCTTGTGTATGATATTAGTTGTGGATTGATCATCTATATGGCCTTCATTCTGGAGAGGTACATTTCATCTATGCCTAACTCTTGAGAGTTTTTAATCATAAAAGGATATTGGATTTTGTTAAATGTTTTTTTCTGCAACTATTGAAGTAATCATATAGCCTTTGTTGTTCATTTTGTTAATATGATGTGTCACATTTATTGATTTATGTATTGATATATGTACCATTTGTGCATCACTGGGATGAATCATGGGAAAGAGTTTTTATAATGTGCTGCTAAATTTGTTATCTCTTCCAGTTGAATTGTTCCCTTTACTAATATATAGTGACCAGCCTTGTCTCTCCTAACTAGTTTTAGCTTGAAGTTTTGTTTTGTCTGTCCATTTGTTTGACAGGTAATAAAACTACTACCACTGTTTGTTTTCAGACCTCTGCTGCATGGAATATTGTTTTCCAGTCTACAGAATGGTTTTTAGTTTATAGTCTTCTTTGATTAGATGAGTCTTCTGAATTCAGCAGACCGTTCATTGGATTCTGCTTTTTGATCCAGTCTGCCATGGATATTGAGGTCATTTATATTAAGAATTATTACTAAAAAATATTGATTTATTTCCATCATTGTGGGATTTTTATTCACTTTAAAAATTTTTCCTTAGTTTAACTACTCACCTTGCCTGATATATTCATTTCACCTAACTTGTTTGACTTTGCTGTCTTTATTGTTTCTGGTTAGAATATTCTTGAATATTTTATGGAGTGCTGGTTTGGTGTTTATGAATCAGTTAAGGTCTCTTTGCCACCTGAAGACCTATTTCTGTATCAATTTAAAAAATTGGCTTCACAGAATATATTGGTTTGGGTTGAAATTTGTTTTCTTTTAGAGTGTGAAACATTTAGATCTCTCCTGATCTTTAATGTTTGTGTTGAAAAGTCTGCTAAAATCCTAATGGGTTTATTTTTATATCTGATTTTTCACTTTTTTCTGACAGCTTTTAAAATTCTTTGTGAATCTGAGATTTTGAATATTACATCTGACATTTGACATCTGAGATTTTGAATATGTTTGTCATGGGGCACTTTTTTTTTTTTTTTTTTTTTTTGCTACCAGTGATTGAACTCAGAACCTTGTGCTTTTGAGGCAGGTGGCAGAACCACTGAGCTAAATCCCTGGCTCTGTCATGGGGCACTTATTTCATTGTAGTTATTTGGCATCCTGTAATACTTTCTGAATTCTTTCCTCATACTTGAAAAGTTTTCTGTTATAATTTCGGTATATAGTTTTTTTGTCATGTGTTCGGTCTAATTTCTCTCTAACTCTAAGTAGTCTTATGTTGGTTTTCTTAGCTACTTCTATTAGCTATATGATTTTTTTTCTTATTCTCTTATTGTTTTTAAGGCTTCTCTGTGTATATCACTGTGTATTACCATATTGTCCTCAATTTCCAAAACCCTACGTGTGTTCTGAAGCCCACAGTGGTCATTTCTATTGTGGGTGAATTCTATAGAATTCTCTCACTGGGATTTCAATTTGAAACATTTTTGTGGAGTCTGTGTTTTGGTTAATTTGTCATTCATGTTTTAAATTGTTTTGGTGAGCTCTTCCAATTTTTTGTCTCTCCCATAACCATATTGGTCATTTTGCATGCTAGCTCACTATATTTTGGGTTATGTCACCTTTGAACTCACTGAATTTTTTAATTCCTCTTTAATCATTTCATACAGCTTAGCAGTCTGATATTTGCTTTTTTCTCCTTTGGTTTCTCTGGGTCTGCTTTTTGAGAAAGTGGGTAGTCTTTGGGGGTATTCTGTTGCCTTGGTGTCTCTCTCTCTCTCTCTCTCTCTCTCTCTGTCTCCACTTTGAGGGTTGAGGTCAAATAGAATGAAGAGAGTTGGTATGAACATCTCTTCAGTTAGGTGCTGTTTTCCAATAGAATGTTCTTGGCTTTATTTGTCAAGAGGTATTGTTTACTATGCCAACTATATGTTTACTATAATTGGGTTGGACTCTGTCACTGAGTGGTAAGGAGAGAATTTTTACTGCTTATAACAGAATCAAAAATTCTGACCCTACATCAATCATACACATTAAAACTTGCCTTTATGCTTTCACCCTTTATCAGTACCTCTTATGGTATATATGATCCTGTTATTATCAGTTAGTCTGTGATGTGGAGGGAGAAGGGAAAGGAAGATGAGGAGGAAGGGAAAGGGGCAATCCAGTAGGAGAAGGAGAGGAGATAGGAGTAATTATATATATATATATATATATATATATATACATATTCTGTCTGTTGCAGGTATTTTATAGTTAGAGTAAAGGGTTAGTGTTGAAGGATTTCAAGAAACCATTTGTGAGTACAGGGTGAGGGATGCAGAGAGAGAGGGAGGTATAGTTAAGCTGTGAGGTTGTTACAGTCTGTTGATATATTTGTGTTTAATCTTGCTTGAATTCTTTAAGTAAAATTCTGTTAAGGGTTACCCCAACACAAGCATGCACAGTATCACTCAAGTTAAAACACTCTTCTATTCTTATTCTCATTTGGACACATACAGGCACCTTCTATACACATATACATCACAGGGAAGGTGGAGAAGAGGCAAGGGGACAGGTAAAATAAGGAAGAGCCAAGAGCACAGAATAGGGAGAAAACATGATTAAAAAGAGAAAAGAAAGGAAAAGAGAAGCTGTGCAAGAAGAATAAAGGGAAACAACTTGAATAAAAAATTATAAAGGAGAAAAATCTATAAAAAATATTGAGACAGAAACAATTAAAGAAAAAGAAAAAAAGATTTTAAAAAAGGGAGAGAACCCAGAACAGACAAACTAGCTAGAAAACATAAACAACTGCCATGTGGCAGGAGGCGGTGAGGTTGCCTTCTTTGTTCCCTTTTTATTCTATCCAGGATGCAAGCCTATTGATTGGTGTCACCCACACCAGGTTGGGGCTTCCCTCTTCAGTAAGCCCATCACCCAAACCCAACACTATGCTAAATCAATAAGTGGACTGATCAAATATCACACACTCATGATTCAATCACTCCCAAAAGCCCCACCTATATGCATGAGGCTTTGAGGGGACATCTAGACACAAACCATAACAAAAAAAGAAGCACTCACCCTGGACCAACCATTCAGTCTCTCTTCCTCCCCCACGTCTCCAGGAATCTGATCCATGAGTGCCTGCCTGTGGGCTTGGTACCATCCCAGTTCACATTGTTGAGCCTCTCTGCCTGGAGCAGGAGCTTCCCTTGCTGGTGGTGGGCAGTGGGTAGGATGCCACAGGAATGTGTGTTCCTCAGCATTTGGGAGGTGAATGGGAGGTGAGGAAGAGCCCATTTCCCTTTTTTCAGATTGCTCCTGGCTTCACTGGGGCCCCAGTTACAGTTCTCCCCCATACTTCCAGATGGAAGGAGGGTATGCAAGGAGGCTGTCCTTGAAGTCTGGCTCCTGCAGGCTGTTAGAGCTGCTCCCCAAATGGTGAGCTCCCCCCGAAATGGTGAGCTCCCCAGTAAGGGGTACAGGGGGGAGGTGTGGCCCAACAGTGGCTCTGCTACCCTTTTCAATAACCCAGATATTTAGTTTAATCTAGATGGATCATCTTTCAGTTTGATTTTCCACTTCAGTTTGATTTCCATTTTCCTTTCCCTTTTCTATTTCAGAGCAGCCCTATTTTTCATTAACTCTTCCCTGAGTACTTCTAACACCCTCTTTCTTCAATCAGCCATCTTGGAATTCTTCTGTGGCCTCTTCTTAATAGACAGTTTTTTGCTTAAAGTCTTATTTTTTCTGAATAAGTGTATCAATTCCTGCTGTCTTTTTGTTTCCATTTGCATGGACTATATTTTTCCATCCTTTCACTCTCAGTGTACCTGTGTCCTTACGGGTAAAGTGATTCTCTTGTAGGCAGTGTATGTTTGAGTTAGTTGGGTTTATTTTATAATTTTCCAATCCATTCAGCACTCAATATCTTTTGATTGGAGAGTTTGCATTCATGATATTGTTGACAGGCAAATACTTATGACACTCTGTTGATTGTTTCTAAATCTCTTGTTGCTTTCTTCCTCAATTGCCAACTTCTTTGTATTTCAGAGATTTTCTCTAGGCATATGTTTTGATTTTTGTTGTTTTGTGCATATATTATGGGTTTTAACTTTGTGGTTACTATGAAACTTATATAAAACATAGTCATAATAGGTTATTTAATGCTGACAATGGTTTTACTTTGATTTCAGAAAGTCAACAAAACATAAACCTCTCCAGTACACTTTTCTCCATTGCATTACCATATTTTGAATTTAGAATATTACAATTTACATCTTCTTATATTGCATATCTTTTAACAAGTTATTGTAGTGACAGTATTATGTTCACAATTTTTTTGCCTCCATGCTAAAGACATACATAAATGATTTACATTCTTCACATAGATTATTCCTTGCATTGAGATATCTGCCCTGATATACTACTGTCAGACAAGTATTTTCCAATTTATTCTGTAGAAAATAGCCTCTCCTCCATCCATGTAATCATCTGTACCTTAATTCTATTACTTTTGCTGCCTAGTATGACTATTGCCTTCTTTTATAGTACACATTCACTTGTTTATTATGTATATACCCCTCTGGATTTTGGGCTCATGCAGTTGAGTATTTTGTCTTTTTTTCCACCTTTAGAGCCATATCATTAGAATGATGTCTGGAATATATGAGATACTCAACAGATATTTATTGGGAGGATGAATAAATATCGGACAAATGATCTATGGTTAATATAATAAATGTATGCAGGGTATTATAATTAAGAAAAATTTCTGAGGGAAATCTTCCTAAAGTTTATTACTCTCTTAGTTATTAGTCTAGTATTAGTCTCTTAGTTATTAGATTGAATCTGCTATGATTCATTAACAAGCATATTAAATTTTATCGTTTGAGACTATAGGTTTAAGGTGTATAAGAGAGATCAGAGACAGACTAGAAAATGTTAACATGAAAAAATGAACATACCAATAATAACTAGTAAATAAGTTAATTTAAAACAAAAGCAGAGCAAGACAAATAAAATTTATGCACATCAATATACAGTTTATTCAGAACACCTAAAAGAAATGCACATAAGCCAGGTATGGTGGCACATACCTACAATCCCAGCTTTCTGTCAGGGTGAGGTAGAGGCTCACAAATTCAAGCCCATCTTGGGCAATTTAGTGAGTCTCTATATCAAAATAAACAACTGAAAAGGGGTGAGGATGTAGCTCAGGGCAAAGGCCCTAAGTTTAATCACCAGTACTGAAAGAGGAAACGAAACAACAACAACAAAAGAAATGTACGTGTACATATCGAACAGCATTTTATTAAGAAAACAAAAATAAATGCGATGACTAATAGCTTCATTCATGTAAAGTGTGGTTTCTGGGACATCATTCTGGGTACTGGATGTGCAGGTAGACACAGACGGAAAGGACAGTGTGGTCTACATCACTCATTTCACCAGCTGAAGGATTTCAAATTCTTTGAATTTCAGGCATGGAGGCGCTTGGCTGTGATCCCAGCACTCGGGCAAGCTGAGGTAAGACGATTACAAGCTCTAGCCCAGTCAGGCAATTTACAGAATTAGTGAGCCCTTGTCTTAAAGAATATATCTGGGGACGTAGCTCAGTGTGAAGGCTCCAGGTTTAATTTTCATGGATGAGTACACACGTTCATGACACAAACACCAAAATCTCCACCTCTGAACACATGAGACTTTGGAGGAACATTTTAGATCTGAACCCTAAATGGATGCTATAAAAAAGTCCCCCGGATTAATATGTCAGTCGAGAAGGTTAAGGATACAAAGTTAACACAAAATATGAATATTCATTTGCAAAGTAAAATTTTAAAATGTGTAACTTATAATAGCTCCACAAATTGAAATATTTAGTTATAAATCTAAAAACACATGAGCAGGATCTTTGCATATAATACTGTAAAATACTACAAAGATCTGACAGTATGTCATGTCTTAGATGGAGTTATACAAAAGAGTTAAGATGTTAAATTTGTCAAAAAATATATAAATTTAGGCCAGGAATGCAGCTCAGCAGCACCCCCCCCCCCCGAGTTCAATCCCTGGCACCAAAAAAAAAAATATATATATATATATATAACAAAATCCTGATAGGAACTTTTGCCAATACATATCAGAAAAGCTCATTCTAAAATTTATAGGAAAAAGTAAAGAAACTATAAAACTCAAATAATTTTTAAAAAGAAAAATAAAGAATTTGAGTATCAATTTCAAGGCTTAGATGAAAAGTTAAATAATAAAAACAATGTATTGTGAAAGAGTAGATATAAATTGATGTGAACATATCATTAATTGTCATTGCACTATTCAGAATTTTTTATCTTTTTGATTCAGCTTTGGCAATTCATATGTATCTGAGAATCAATCCATTTTTTTTGAATTTTACAGTTTATTAGAGTACAGTTTCTCAAAGTTGTTACTGATAATCTTCTGGATTTTTACGGAATCTGTTGTTATTTTACCGTTTTGATTTCTTTTTTAAAAATTAATTTTATTGTTACATTTAAGGTATACAATATAATGACATTCATCCTTGGAAATTTGCACCTTTACATAATCCATCTTGGTTCTTATTTTTTTCCCATTCCCCTGCCCTCCCTTCAACCCCTCCACCTCTCCCTATCTACAAAGACTTTGTTTCCATTTTCTCTTTTTTTCCTATTAATTCCATTTCTATCTTTCTTTTCCCTTACCTCTCCCACTTCCCCTTCCCCTTTGCACCTGTTCTTCCTATTTCACATTATCTATTATGCCTTTTAGTCCTTATTTACACTTTCAGATGTGTAAATACTGAATAGTTTCTCTAGTGAGAGAAACTGAAAGTGTACCCTTTTCATTTCTAACTGCATGGATTTAGGTCTTTTCTTTCCTTGTTTTGATAAAGTTTGATAAGGGTTTGTTTATTTTATTTAATCTTTCAAAGAACAGACTCTTTGAGTAATTAATTCTTTGTAATTTTTTTAGTCTCAATTGAATTATATGGGAATTTATAATTCCCATATCCTTATACTAGCTGGAGGTTTGGATTGTTCTTGTTTTTCCAGGACCATGAGGTGCATCATTAAGTTATTTGAGCTGGATCTTTTTTCAACTGTGGGAATTCGTGGCTATAAACTTCTTTCTCAGTATTGCTTTCATTGTGTCCCATAGGTTCTAATACATTGTACAAAATTATTGATTGATTGTAGGAACTGTCTAATTTCTTCTTTAATTTCATCTGTGACTTGCTGATTATTCAAGAGGGTATCATTTAATTTCTATGTGTTTGTTCAGTTTCTGTCCTGTTTTTTACCATTGATTTTTAGTTTCGTTGTACGATGATCTGATAATATGCCTGAGATAATTTTGATTTTTTATACTTTCTTAAGCATGCTGCATGGGCTGGTATATGATATATTTTAGAGAAAGCCCTATGTGCTGCTAAGAATAATGTGTATTATATTGTTCCTGGGTGGAGCATTCTGTAGATATCTATTAAGGTCATTTGTTCAAAGGTTTGGTTCAACTTTGATTTTTTTTGTGATTTTTTTGTCTAGTTGATCTACTTGTGACATGGGGTATTGAGGTCCCCATTAAGATTGTATTGGTGCTTATCTGATTTTTCATACCTATTAGTGTTTGTTTTATAAAGTTGACTGCATTGGTATTTGGTGCATATACATTTATGATTGTTATCTCTTCTTGTTCAATTGTTCTCTTAACCATTGTGTAGTGACCTTCTTTTTCATTTCTCATCAATCTTGGCTTGAAATTCACTTTGTCTGCAATTAGGATAGCTACTCTTGCTTTTTCCAGGATCTGGTTGCATGAAGTATTGTTTTCCATTCTTTAATGTTCAGTTTAAATAAATTGCATGAAGTCACAACTCTAGAAAGTGGCAGACTTGAAGTTTATACTGAGTGATAGTAACCTCAAAAACTATGTATTGCCTTACACAGTTTTAAATCAATCATACCAATAATGTTACTAGTATAATTTATTATTTCATATATGTGTCCTTCCCCATACAATATTCATTTAGATATCTTATTTCTTCACTGATTTCTTTCAAAAGAAGGAGACACAGCTAGCCAAAATTTGCATTTTGTGGCTGTAATTTTAAGTATTTACTGGGAGGAGATAGGAAAGTGTAAAATCTTCAACTAGAACGGATAAATACCACATTCTTCTAGAGCTGTGTGATAACTAATAAAATACATGATGAATCCATGAGAAGTCATGGGTAATTTTTGGAGTCTGCATCATAAATGGCAAATCAGAGACAGAGAAAATCTAAAATATTTTAGGCTTAATTGGAGCCTATATAAATTACTAATTAAAACAAAACAGGGTGTCTATATTTGTGTGATGATGAATGAAAATGAGGGCAAGTAATTTTGTATTTGTTTTTTAAGAGCAAATGCAACATTATAAGAAAAAACATAGATTAGCATCCTTCTAGGCATATTCTAAAATGGTCCTGTTTATATGAAAGAATTGCAAATGCACAAGATGTACAGAGAATTAGTTTGGCAAGAGGATCATTCCCACATGGCTGCACTTCAAACTCTCTTATTGTTTCCACAGTTTTGGGGTCACTCTTTCACTTGACAGTCTTTTCTGAAATACTTGCCTTTTTTTGTTGAGAGGTTTTTCTTCAAGAAATTTATGCCCTCAAGAAATTATTAGTAGGAGCAAGAAGCCCAATTACAGAAGAATTCTTTACTAGTTCAAGAGTTACTTGGTGAAAGAGACAACAGAGTGGTCTTGCTTGTACTGTGGCTTCTTAAAGATTCAAGTAAGTAAATGGTCTTATTTTGTTAGATTCATTGTAATATCCTATTATCAAATAAATATATGTGTATGTGTATGTGTATAGATATGCATTAATGCCTCCTTGTATGCACCTATATATAGACACATATTATAAGAAGACTGTTAAGTACTGTGAGGTGTTACAAATTTATAAAAGACTGGAGCTGTCTATCTACATTTTTAGAGTACCTGAAACACAATAGACATAGCTCTGCACCATAAAGGTTATCTTAGTGTTAGAGGAGATGAAAGACAATAGAACTAATTCTGTAACATAAAGGTTATCTGACTGTTACAGAAATGTTATAGAATTTTATATAAAGAGCATTTTAATTTCTTTGTCATGTAATATAGCTTCACAATAATAGCTACACAATAAATAATAGAATAAAGAGCCAGAACCTGGAAGGAAGCTCCCCCGATGCCATCCCAAGCTCCTAGGGCAGAGAAGGTGAGCTGCATGGGTGCCAGAAGCACCACCCCCCTGTGGAAATGACAAGACATGTAAACAAGTCTCAAAAACAGACTTCTGGATCACCTACAGCAACCCCAAAGGGAAACCAGATGGAACAATCTGACACTCAACCACCTGGACTCTCTGAACTGGCAACAAAAGAGGATCTGGGAAAAATG